>CM041630.1:58647443-58689520 GCA_023333625.1 Bothriochloa decipiens | reverse complement strand
TATATCATATATAATCTACCTACGATACCTAGTACATAGCTAGCTAGGTTTTTTTTGTGAATAAGCTAGGGTATTTAACTAACTACTACACTATATACCCTAACTAGTATATACGTACGTGTCAATACGCATACATATGTATGTATAAATACGTGTACGTCTGCTTGTCTGTATTAAATTTGATGGTGACATAGGACTATATAATATAGCGATCAAGGGAAGTTACAGGAGACAGAGATCACCAGTGTTTGAGTGTCTGGTCTCACTGCACTTGGACCGTCGTCCAATGCAAATGAAGTTAAATTAGTAGCTCGGTTAATTTCGTCCCGTGTACGGACTGAATTTTTAATTCAGTCGAATATATATGCGCTAGCTGTAAGAATAAAATACGCAAGCTGATCGCTGCAGCAGGTTGGATGCGTCGGCACGCACGCATTGTGTGTGTGCTGGCGCTCCGCCCGTGTGTGCAGGCCGGCACGAGGCACTGTCATGTTTGCGTCGGCTAATCTAACTTCTAACCCATCAGCTGATTTTCCTCCGAATTCGTTGGATCGGCACGTACAATTGACCTCAGCAGCAAGGCCGGGTTCACCTTGTGAAATAAGCTATAGATAGGCACATTTAGATTTAGGTTGCCGGCCGCGCGAGCGATCTGACTTGCACTTTATATGGTGGTACACTCATATCGTTACTCAATTAAGTTTGCACGATGAAGTTATATAGAGAGACATATATGCATATATAGAAAAAATCCGGTGTTGCTTTTGTAGATTGAGCTCTTTTAATGTCGTTCCGGCCGGCTTTTTTTGGATTGATGAATAGTTGAATTGGCGGGCACACAGGAGAACAGGTATCGAACTAGGATTCTCAGATGTCCCGATCGATTATCCCCTGTCCTTTCGTACTGCAATGTCGTGTAAAGGTTAATTTTGCGTGTCGTCCTCTGTAAAAATATTCTCTTGAGAAGAAACCAATTTAGTACCAAGTTAAGACAACTGAATTATGTGCTTTAGAATCTCTAAGAGTGTGTCTCATTAAGTCCAGCAGCATATATTTGGATAGGCTAGACCTAACTTTAATTATTTTAGGTGGCTAACAATTAGTCCTTAATTAGTATTCAAACAGGCCCGTATATATATCGGCAAAAATAAATAACATATATGCTAATATTTTGATCATGGTCGAGAATTTCTTGAGAAGGACGAGACTCAAAGAACTAAAGAGGTTGTTGTAACACAGTTCCGAAGAACCTTGCCAACACGATGACCGAACGGAGGAGGTCCGAACGATAAGACTAAGTATGCGACTCGTAAGGACTCGCGCGGACCTTCACCACGCGGCGACGAGAGGGTGAAGGTCCGAAGAGACAATGAGACAAAGAACGGGCTCAAACGACTCAACTATATTACTTTGCGGGTTACAATCGTGGGTCCAGAGGTGATTAGGGTTTCGCCTGCCTCTGGGAATCCTTTTCTTCCTCTCCCGGGGTACGACGGGGGTCTCCCTTTTATAGTCGCTCGTACAACAGGTGTCACGATTACAACTTTACCCTCGGCTTGCGAGGGAACATTCCGCAAATATTGTACCCCTAAGTCTCTTCTCCTCCAGGGCATCTCCGTCTTCTTCCGCGTCACGCAATGCTCCTCGATGGGCCTTGATTCCCCTGGGCCTCCCTGGAGGCCCACCAAGTCCGCGGCGGCCTTCTCGTCAACGTGCTGCCACGGTGGAAGTCCGCTGAGCCCAGACGACGGTGACCCGGGCTAGGACATGAAGTTCCATCTCGCCAGCCCAAGCTTCCGCCTGCGGGTGAAGGTCGCGGCGCGACCTTCACGTTGTCTCACCACCGTGGTGAAGATCCGCTTGACTCGCTCGGCCTTCCAGCGGCCCATGTGGAGCCGAGCTTCACCACTCAGCCCCCAGGCCCGTCTCGTGTGAGTGGAGGCCGAGACGATTCCCTCGCGTGACCCTAGCCGCAGTGGAGGTCGGCCCCGACACTCACACGCCACCGCCGCCTTCGTCACCTGATCCGTAGCGGAGGTCTACCCTTGGCGCAGGGGGGCGAAGCTCGGCCACCCGACCATGGAGCTCCCGCGGAGCGTCGTCCGGAGTGGACCCTGGTCGGAGGAACTAGTGGTGATTGTGCCCGACCGTCGTCTCCCCGTCGGCCACAGCGGAGCTTCCCACGGAGGAGGTCGTTCGACTCCCCACCTGTGGCCAGGCCGTATCACGGCGGAGCCCACAGGGCCGAGGCCACGCATCCCCGCGGAGGTCGGGGTCACCAACGGTGAAGGTCGGGGCGACCTTCCCGTCGCCACTGTGCCGCAGTGAAGCTCATCCTCGATCGACTTGCGGAGGTCAGGGCCGACGGCCGTGAAGGTCGGGGCGACCTTCCTATCGCCGTGGTGTCATGGTGAAGCTCGTCCTCGATCGACGCGCGGAGGTCAGGGCCGACAGCGGTGAAGGTCGGGGCGACCTTCCCATCACCAGGTGCCACGGTGAAGCTCGTCCTCGATCGATTCGTGGAGGTCGGCCCCCGCCGACGGTGAAGGTCACAACGGTGCCCACGGAGCCGCTCTGTGAGTTGTTCCTGCACAAGATTGTCAACTCCCACTCAAATTGAGTTAGTTTCTCACGATTCAAGCTCGGCAATAGCTTCACAACTATGGTGGTCGATCCCCAACATTCCCCCCTTGAGGGTGAGGTCTGGCGCAGGCGGGGCTCCGCCCTCAACTTGCGATCGCAGCTGAGTTGTAGAGGTATTGCCCTCTTGATCCCCCCTGGCCCGTCTTGCGGCTGACCTTCACTCCTTGTTTAAGTTATTGATAGTTTAGAGGAGATTAACGTTGTTGTTATCATTATTTTTTGATACATTATGCGTGTATGTTTTTTGGTGATGTGTTGCTGTTCTATTGGTTGTAGGTACTGCGAAGGTGTCCCGTCCTCTGACCGTTGGGCGTAGGAGGTGAAGCACCAGGCCGCCTCCTATATAAAAACAGGGTGTTTGGAGATACACCTCTCCCACGCTCTCATCCTCTCCACCTGTGTGCTTGGCGCTACTGAGCTTCATGGTGAAGCTCTGCTTATGGCTGGTGGAACTTCGCTGCGGCTGAGGTTTCTGCGGTGAAGCTTCGCTTACTACGGTTGTATCCGCGGTGGCTTACTTCTCGGCCTGTTGGCCTACTTTCAGTGGACATACTCTGCGCTTCTTGGCGTTCTCTCTGCTAGTTTTGCCAAGGTCTCAGAGGAGTTCATGCTTGCTCAAGTTGAGGCTCAAGAAGCACTTGACAACCTGAGCGATGTCTCTGCTTCTGTTGGAGATTTAGTGACTGTTGAAGAGTTCGACTCTATGGTGCATAAAGGTACCTTTATTTTTCCAGAATCAAAGATGACTCAAGATATGGTTGATGGGTACGCGCGTGCGGGCTATTTTCCAAAGGGTTTTGGCCGACCACCACCTCGTGGTGAAAGTCTTCCTGATCCGCGGATTGGCGAGGTTATTGTTTTCAAGGATTTTTTTGATTGTGGCCTTCGCTTCCCTGTGTGCAACTTCATGAAGGATGTTGTGTCAACCTTCAAGGTTTAGATTCATCAGCTGACTCCGAACGGTATATTGGCTCTCAGTAAGTTTTGTTGGGCATGTATTTCTTATGGTGCGGAGCCGGATATAGAGACTTTCTGTGATTATTATGAGCTTCAAAAGCAGATCAAGCATTTTCAGGGGTCGCAGTGCCAGTATGCCAGTTGTTCTTTCGTTGTGAAAAGGCAACAGAAGGGCGATCGATTGGAGCTTTCTTACTGTCAGAAGTCCAAGTTGGAGTTTGATTGGAAGAGCTATTGGTTCTATGTGAAGCATCCTGGTACGCCTATGACGTCTCCTTCTGGTGAGAAATTTGTTATCTATCCTGTGGCCTCTACCCTTAAGGATATGAAACCGAAGTACAACATTGCTACTAGTGATGAACTTGATGCGTCTCGTATTGCATGCAACAATGCCTTCGCTCTTGCATGTCGGTATTCTGGGGGGCGTGATCTAGTAGAGGAGATGGTTGCTTGCAAATGCTGGCCTATTGGTAGGATTCGCCCTGAGTTTGAGTTGAAGAATGTTTAGCTTCCTATCTTTGGTGGAGGTGATGGTGTTGCTTATCCCCGATTTGGGACTGATTTTCTAAAGGGGCAGAAGTTGAAGGTTTTTGTGGGCAAGGTTGAGAAGCGAGCTGAAGGGATTGCTGGGGAGGTCTCAGTGAAGGAATATCTTTCCCATCGTTCGTCCAATGGCAACATGCCTCGTCTGAATCTTGTTTTTGAGGAGCTCGGGGCTATTTACCGAGAGCGGAAGCTAGCACTGAAACTTCTTGAGCAGGTTCGTGAGGAGGAAGAGAAGGTGCAGGAGAAGGTGCAGGCTAAGGCGGCTGCTGCTGCTGCGGAGGCCGCTGCTATTGAGGATGATGATCCTCTGGCTGCTGCTGCTAAGAAGAGAAAGGGCAATCCCAGGACGAAGGTTCTTGTCAAGAAAAAGAAAGCCGAGGTCACACCACCGAGCCCGCTTGCCTTAAGCCATGATTCTGATGATGAGGATGTTGATTTGATGGCTAAGGCTAATGTTCAGGGTACCTCTGCACAAGGTCATGAAGTATGTATCCATGACAAACGTGGGACGCCTGATCGTAATGAGTCCGAGAGCTCCACTCGTGAGGTCGTGAGGACCTTAGACACAGTTATTGAGGTTGCAGCATGTGTTGCATCAGTTGTTCAAGTTGAGGCTGGTTCTTCTACAGCTGCAGCAGTGAAGCCCCTTAGGATTTTATCGTCCATGTATGGCTTGCTGCAACATGAGTCTGATGGAACGGATGACAGTGAGGGTGAAGCTAGTGATAGTGATAATGCTATGAGCGGTCAACAAACAAAGATCGTGAAACATGCTGAGCTCCAAGATGACGAAGACGCTTCTGCGCAGTTGAGAGGTTCTCCTGCTCGTCAGTTGTCTTCGTCGGTTCGACAAGGATCTCTACCTATTGGCGTTGGCATGACACCACCACGGGCTGCTTCACCCGCTGCAGTGACGGCAGCTGGGTTGCTTGGCGCGATCGTGCAACCAGGTGAGTTTGCTTGCTTACTTTGGTGTGTGTGCAATTCTTATGTTTCCTTCTTTTTTTTGATATTGATGATTGTGGTTTTTCCTTTTGCAGAGGTCTTATCTGACCGTGTTGGGAGGGCCGAGGCCAAGGAGCTTGCACCATCTTTACTGCGCATGTTCTTGATGGACGCTTTGCGGATGAGACTGCCGTCGGAGGTTTTGGTGGGACTGCTTTTGTCCCCGCTGGTGGAGGTATGTTACTTGGACTTTTGATTTGTTTCGATTGCGTTTTGTCTCCTTTTGCTGACCTATGCTCTCTCTTGATTGTAGGTGATACGGTTGCGGTTATACGTAAGTTGCAGCGAGGATTTACTCCCTGGCACCGGTTCGCTTTTGTTGTCTATTCTTTATGATTTTTTTGACTTATAGTGTCTTTGTTATATTTCAGGCTCGCTGGATGAATTCTTTGCATGAGCCAGCGACATTGATCTGCTGAGGGCGAGCGTGGAGAAAGGGAACATGTTAAGTTGTCTTATTACTCTGTTTAGGTTGGTCTGCTATTTGTTTTTCAGAAGCTCATGCTTTTGTTTGCCATTTAATCGATAGAACCAACGTTTGATGGTAGCTATGGAGGAGCAAATGATTGCGGTGGCTGCTGAAAGGGACCATCTGAAGTCAGAGCTTGTTCAGTTGGATTCTCACTATGAGACTTTGGAGCTTGAAGTGAAGGCCCTTCGCGAGAGCATGGAGAAGAAGGACAAGCTGATTGTTGATTTGCAAGCTGCGGAGGTCACTACTGTTGAGAAGCTGAGGAAGTTTGAGGACACCGTGATGATTCTTTGTGAGCAGGTGCAGGCGGAGCAAGCTTTGAGTAGTTCTTTACAGAAGAGTGTTGCTGTGCCAGCTCGAGGAAGCTAAGTCTGTTGGTGTGGGTGCTTGCCAAGCGCTTGCCAAGGTTGTTTCTGGGTTTGGTGCTGAGGTTGTTCCCCTGGTGTGGAGGTCACTGTCGCTGGGACCTTGGCTTGGATGCGGGACAGCATTGCTTCCCTTCCAGACTTTATTCATACAGTTGAAGACTTTGCCGCACTAGCCAGCGCGACCAACTTGTGCAAGACCTTGGTCAAGGTGGGTTGCACTCATGTTGTTGATTTGAAGAAAAAGGATGCAGTGTTCTTGAGTCCATCCGAGATGGGAGAACATCAGAAGCCTAGTAGGAATGCCATTAAAAATTTCATTCACAAGTGGTGGTCTATTTTTGGTCAGGCTGAAGCTTCTCGGTTGGCTAAGCTTCGTCGTCCAGAGGTTCCTTTTTACTCTATTTTATTACTGTTGTTATCGTTGTTCCTTATTGTTGCTATCCGATTCTCACTTGCGTGTTTTGCAGGTTGAGGCTGTATCCGAGGCCGTTGCTGCGGCTGGAACGGTCGAAGCCCGGTCGGCTTCTGGGTGCGTTGATGCTGTTGAGCAAGCTGCTGGTGGAGGCATTGCAGGCGAAGGAGTGGAGGTGGAACTCTAGGTTTTAGCCTTAGCGTTGATAGCTTTGTCCTTTTCCTAGCTTGAGATCGAAGCTTTTGTAAGAACTCTTACTGTTGGAAAGCTGATGAACTTTTATTCGAAGCAAGAACTTGTATTGTTTTGATATGTTACATGTAAGAGATGGATTGAGGCGACACTTTGCAACTGAGTTTTGGTTCAGTTAGCTTATTTGCTTGTTGTCGATGACTCTCGCCTTGCTTGCTGCACCTTGTTGATTTGACATTTATGTTCGGTGCGCCTTCACACGAGCTCCACTTGGTTTATCTTAAGCTTCCTCTATTTTGCGTGGCCTTGGCCTGTTGTGCGGTTCGCGATTTAGCATGTTAATTCAGATTTGGGGGGATGTTACGAGTTCTTGCACGGTCTCCCCCTTGTTATTTTTGCGACGCTAACATGTGGGTCTCGGGCTTCTTGGCCGCGAGCTCCACGATGTTTGTGTTGTGCTTCTTCGGGTCATCATGGTGGAAACGCCCAGAGTTGCGAAGCTAGTAGTCCTAGTGATGTAGCTCGAGATGTTAAGCTTTCTCCTTGGCTGGAACAAGAGTGCGGAGGATTTCTTAAACCTTGCGGGGGCCAAAGTTATAAAGCAACTTAATTTTTTCAGTTGCTTCGTCTTCTATTGCTTTCTTGTTCATATGCAAGAATGCGTGTTCAAAAATTCTGCAGGCGAGCTCAGTGAGGCTCCATAAGATGGTTTATATGCCAGGTGCTAAGCGGTTTGGCAAGTGTGTTGTTTCTACTATGACTCATGGTTCCTGTAAGCCTCTCATTCCTAGGTTGGGGCTATCGATTACAACTCATTGCTATGCAGTGGTGTTGCAGCTTTTGCGGTCATTGGGACCTTGTTTGGTTGTTGATTGACCGTCCTGACTAGTGGTGTGTTGGTTTGCCTTTTATAGGCTTTGGTATGGAGGAGGGTTGGTCGTCCTGTTGAAAACCATAAATGTCGCCATAGCTTTGGTCGTTTTGATTCTTCTTAAAGTGCGAGATATTTGTATTCAAGTTGTCCTTTGTTAGGTGGTGCTATAATTTAGAGTTATTAAGTGCTATCCTTTGGATGGGATATATAAGCCGGGCCCTGGGCTGGTCTGTCCCATTGGGGTCACTTAGAACTTTGAGCTGAGGGTTTTTAGATGCTTTCTAGGGAGAATTTGAGCCCGACTTTTATCCCTAGGCACTTAGGCATGGGAGGGACTCAGGCATTTAGCAGCGTCATAGGAATATTGTACGGTGTAAAGTGTCTTGAGTGCCTCGTTCCTTACCATTCTCATGGTATTGAGCGGGATGCGGGACTTCTATCATCCCTGTTGAGAGGCGTTGCTTTCGACTGTGAATCTGTTTGGTGCCATGACTTAGGTTTAAGTCATTTCTTTTAGGTTCTCAGTCTCTTCAGTAGGTATGACTTGCTGAAGGTCTACTTTGCTTGCCTGAGCTATTAAGCCGCAAGTGTCACCTGTCTGGCTCTTTGCAGCTAAAACTTGAGCTTAAGTTAGCTCTTGCATGGTGTCAGTTGCTTCAGGGAGCCCAACTTGCGAGGCTTTGGTCTCATTTACATATAGTCTCCGCTCTGGGTTACTCGTGCTACGGAGGCTTCTCCTCTGAAGGTTTAGACTTAGGACTTTTTGGTGTATTACTTTTGTTTAGGCTTAGCCTCAATTATGTTATAAGGCGAAGGCCTTGGGCTGCTTTCCCATGAGTGGCTGAGCTCTAGGGTTACTCGTCTCTCTGTAGCTTGTTTTTGTTGTGAGTGTAAGAATGACTCTTGTTTTATAGAGATATGATTGTTGGCCATGTGTGAAGTTTTGCTTCTTTGTTCTTAAAGTTTGAGGCTTAGCCCTGCTAAGGCCGTGAAGTGAAGCTTTGAAGCATGATTTTTTATGCAAATAACTTTTTGCTGTCTTACCCACGTGGTTGTGTATTGAATGCTTGCGAATCTTGCACATTTAACCAAGGGATTCTTTCTTGAACCTTTTGAGTTGCTCAGAAAGCGACGATAGCCTATGCTATCTCCTGCTGGTTATCGAAGTTGTGAGTCTAAGGTCGCAGCATGACTTCACGTTGCCAGGCCTATACTTTAGGTTTTTATTGCCTGTAGGCTTGTTCGATGCAGCTCGTACTTGCTACTTGCCAACCACCAAATTTAAGTCGCCCGAGGCCTCGGCCCTGTATAAATACCATGGCTGTTGGCTATTTGGTTCAAACTTGGTACAAGGCATTGTTGGTTGTGCAAGGTGTTGTTGCTTTGTCGGGGAGAGGGAGGGCTATTTTCCCTCGGGTTCAACTCCGACAGTACTTTTGTCTAGTGGCTCTTTTCCGCTAGTTGCATTTGCTGTCGTATTTGGCTCCGAGGTGAAATGACTTCCTTTTTAGTGCTGGTAGCCTTATAAAGGTGGTGGTGTGTAATGCACGATTTTGCTTGGTTTTCCTCAGAACATGTGATTGTTTGCCTTCGTAATTCTGCTTCAGTAGATCCCGTTATCTTGTTGTAACTGGGATGATGTGCTCTATTGAGCCAAAATACGAATGTGAGTTGTCTGGTGTGCAACTTGAAGATTATGGGTGGGATGTAATGTTTTTTGCACTGTTGCTCCTATGAGCTTGGGTCGTGGGTTTCTCCTTTTGCTTGCATTTGGGCTCTACTCTGGGATGCTTCAGCGGCGAAGTCTTCACCTCTAAGGGTGTGGCCTTAGTAGTTTCGTTGTAATGCCAAGGCTCTGTACACTATTGTGTTCTTGAGCTTGGCTTTGATGTGCAGATGCTCTCAATGCCTGATGGATGTCGGGTCTTTCTTGAGAGGAGTAGTTTTCTTTACTTTGAATCTTTTGATTCTCCTTGTGCCTAGCGAATAACCAAAGGTCTTTTCCAGGATTGCCTCGATGCCTGCTTTTTGACAGGTCTTTTTTTGAGGGCTTTGAGTAGATGCACCTTGATGCCTGATGTTGGACAGGTCTTTTTTCAAGGATTTTGAGTGGAGGTACCTTGATGCCTGATGTTGGACAGGTCTTTTTTCAAGGACTCAGAGTGGAGGTGCCTTGGTGCCTGTTATTGAACAGGTCTTTTTTTCAAGAACTTAGGTAGAGGTGCCTTGATGCCTGTTATTGAACAGGTCTTTTTTCAAGGACTTTGGGTGGAGATCGTTCCATGTCTTACGCTTTTAGCATTGGTCATGGAAGGTTCTCTCGTTCGTCTATTGACTTTGTCGAATATTGCTACCCTGTTGCTGGTAGCTTTTGACCTTTTTGACGTTAGATGTTCTTGGGGGTCCTCTTTATAATTCAGAGGTTGATTACATAGGTTTTGCCTCATTAAAAACCTCGCCTCCTAAGGTCGAAGTTCCCCTGCAAGGAAAAGAGTGCAAACCATTGAACGTAAAATACGTAGAGGTAAACTACCAGGATCCTCCACTTATATGTTGCGGAGGTCACCCTTACAAGAATCCTTAGATGAAACATTTCTTTAAGTTATCCATGTTCCAAGTGTGGCCAGAAGTGTTCCCATCTTTGTCCTAGAGGTGAAATGACCCTTGTCTTCTGGCTTCTATTGCAATGAATGGACCTTCCCACTTGGGCTATAATTTCCCTACGTTTGTTGCGTTTGGCTTCCTTCTTAGGACCCAGTCTCCATGTTGGATATCTTTTTTCTGCACTTTGGCATCTCTCCATTGTTTTGTTTGTCTTTGGTACTTGGCTATATTTTTCATTGCTTGCAGCCTGTCTCCTTCTATTGTTTCCTTGCTGTATTCTTCATCCATTGCCAGGGAATGCTGGAGCACACGAAGGCTCTTGTGTTTGATTTCTTCTGGCAGCATAGCTTCTTCGCCATACAACAACCTGAATGGTGTGAATCCGGTTGCTCTTGATACATTTATGTTGTGTGCCCACATGACCTTTGGTAGTTCTTCTGCTCACTTGCCCTTGCGAAGGCCATCCAACGTTTTTTCTATCGCTGAGAAGATTGCTCTGTTTGCTCTTTCAACTGCCCTATTGGACTCTGGGTGGTAGACGGAGGCAAAGGCTAGCTGAGTTCCTATGCTCTTACAAAATTCTCTAAACTTCTCTGAGTCAAATTGCTTTCCATTGTCGCATATTAATGTTCTTGGGACTCCAAATCTGTAGATTATGTTCTGCCAGAAGAATTTCTTTACTGTATCTGAAGTGATTGTTGCTAAGGGTTTGGCATCGACCCATCTTGTGAAGTATTCTATTGCTACTACTACAAACTTGTTCCCCCTTGTGATGGTGGTAAGGGCCCTACCAAGTCCATGCCCAATCTCTGCAGCGGCCAAGTTAGAGGTACGAGTTGAGTTATCCCCCCTGGTCGTCTTTGGTGCAGAGACATGTTCTGGCATGCTTCACATCTTTTCACTATGTCTTGTGCAGTTTTTATGTGTGTAGGCCAATAGAATCCCTGCCTGATTGCTTTGGCTGATAGTGCTCTTGGCCCAATGTGCGACCCGCATATCCCTACGTGTATTTCGAGTAGGAGCTCTCTGCCTTCATTTTCTGAAATGCATTTCAGCCAAGGTTGGACTATGCCTTTTTTGAATAGCTGGTCATTGATTATCACATAGTTTCTTGATCTTGCTTTCATTCTATCTGCTGCGGCATCATCTTCCGAGAGGTGGATTCCGTTGATTTCATCCATGATGACTTTCCTCCAATCTTCTTCGATCAGGGCGATTTCTTTGAAGGCCTTTGAAAGGGATGTGGTTGCTGGTTTATGGATTTGTTGGTAGAATGTGTCTTTTGGCATTGGTGTGTTGTTCGCAGCTGCTTTTGCTAATTCATCTGCTTCTGTGTTCTCTGATCTTGGGATATGCTTTAGAGTGAAGCCTTTGAACCTTCTCTCGAGTGCTCTGACGATGAGGAGGTAGTTTGCTAGTTTCGGCTCAAGTGCGGTGAATTCTTTTTTCATGTGGCCTGCTACAACTTGGGAATCTGTCTTGACTAGGACTCTTTGAGCTCCTAGTGCCATTGCCTTGTTTAGTCCTAAGACCAGTGCTTCGTACTCTGCTATGTTATTTGTAGTTTTGAATTCTAGCCTTGCCGCGTATTTGGTCTTGATTTCTGAAGGTGAAATCAGGACTACAGAGGCTCCTGTGCCTTGGTGACCCCACGCACCATCTGTATAGATGGTCCATATTGACTCTTGAAAGTTTCCCACCTCTTGCGGTGAAGGTGTCCAGTCTGCCAGGAAATCCGCAAGTGCTTGTGATTTGATTGCTGTCCTTGGCATGAAGTTTAGTGCGGATTGTGATAGCTCTGTTGCCCATTTCACAGTTCTTCCGGAGGCTTCCTTATTGTTCAATATATCAGTCAACGGCTGGGTTGTTGGAATCATGATCTCATGGTCTTGAAAGTAATGCTTGAGTTTTCGTGATGCTACTAAGACTGCATACAAGATCTTCTCGATTTCTGAGTAGTTTAGCTTAGCTCCCTAGAGGGCTTCTGATACATAGTATACTGGCTGTTGGATTATTTTGGATTGAGACCCCCTTTCTTGAACTAGCACCACGCTCATGGCGTGCTTTGTTGCTGAGATGTATAGTAGCAAAGGAGCTTCCTTTTCTGGCGCGGAGACTGCTCGATCATTTGCTAGATAGCTCTTTAACTATTGAAATGCTCTTGACTGTTTGGTTCCTCACTCAAACTTTCCATTGGTTTTGAGAGATTTGAAGAAGGGGAGGCTGCGCTCAGCTAATCTTGAAATAAACCTGTTCAGAGCTGCAACTCTGCTGCTAGCTTCTGCACATCCTTCCGGGTTGAGGGTTCAACCATTACCATTATTGCTTTGGTTTTCTCAAGGTTTGCTTTTAGACCTTTGGGTCTAACAATGTAGCCCAACATTTTTCCTTTGCTTACCCCAAAAACACATTTTTCTGGGTTTAATTTTAACCCGGCTTCCCTGAGGTTAGAGAAGGTCTCCTTGAGGTCTTCTAAGTGATCCTCTTCTTTCTTGCTGATTACGACGAGGTCGTCAACGTATGTAATGATGTTTCTCTACAGCTGGGATTTGAAGGCCTTGCTTACCATTCTTGTGAAGGTTTCCCCTGCATTTTTAAGGCCTTCGGGCATTCTCATGAAGTAGTAGGTGCCGAAAGGTGTTGTGAAACTCATTTTCTCTTCATCATCTTTGTTCAACCATATCTGATGATATCTTGAAAAGCAATCAATGAGGGAGAATCTCCTGCAACCGGCGTCTTTGTCCACAGACGCATCTATTCTTGGTAGTGGGTACGGGTCTTTCTTGCAAGCCTTGTTTAGATATGTGAAATCTATGCACATTCTCATTTTGCCATTCTTTTTGGGTACTAACACCACATTTGATAGCTATTCTGAGTACTTGACTTTCCTTATTACGTTTGCATCTAGCAGCCTTTGGACTTCGGCTTTGGTGGCTAGGGTCCTTTCTTCTGACATTTTTCTCTACTTCTGCTTCCTCGGTTTCATGTTTTTGTTTATGTCTAGAGAGTGCTCAATGATGTCTCGGATTACGCCTTGGAGATCTGATGCCAACCATGCAAATACATCTTTGTTTTTTACCAAGATATTGAGCAGCACTTTCCTTTTCATCGGGGCTAAGGTTGGCACCAATTGTTACCTTCCTGTTTGGTATTGCTTGTTCTAAGGGGATTGTGACTGTTTCTTCCTGGTCGGTAAGGTCAGTTTTTCCCTTGGGCATGTCTGGTGATTCTCGACCCTCGACTGCGTTGATGTTCATCTAGGATTTGTATATGACTCTTTCTATGTTTCGTGCCTCCTTTTGGCTGTCGTGAATTGTTATCACTCCGTGTAGTACTGGCATCTTCATGCACAGGTATCCCATGTGCAATGCGACATTGAACCTGTTTGCGAATCCTCTGCCAAAGATTGCGTTGTAGGGGTAGTATATATCTACTACATCGAATGTGATGTATTCTATTCTTGCGTTTTCAGCATCCTAGAATGATATGGGTAGTGAGATCTTGCCCAGGGCGTTTATCCGTTTTCCCTTGAATCCTATGAGAGGAGTGTCTGGAGGTTGCAACTGGCTTCTGCTAAGCTTCATTTGATCGAAAACACTGACGAAGAGGATGTCGGTGGAGCTTCCCGAATCCACTAGTACTCTTTTTATCTCCCATCCTGCTATGTTTGCTTTGATGACCATCGCGTCTGCATGTGGGTAACTCTCAACCTTTAGATCTTGCTCAGAGAAGGTCAGTGGTGTTTTTGACCACTCTGTGCTAAGAACCATTCCTTGAACTGCGACATTATTAACCAAACAAAGATGATCTTTCTTCTGTCTCTTGGTTTGGAATTCCATAGTTGAACCTCTGGCGATTGGTAGTATCATTTCAATGGTGGGTAGTGCGGAATGCGGGTTCACTTGATTTTCTTGCGATGGCTCCGCCTTGGCTGCTGGCAATGGCGGAGGTGGCGGTAATGCCTCGTACTGCCTTGGTGCTTGTTGAGGGTAGTTTGTTTCAATGTAGGTGATTTGTGGGGGTCTCGGATGTGCATAACTTGGGTTTTGCTCCATTCTGGCCCCTCCGAATTGCATGTGGCTTGTTTGTTGGGGCGAGCGCCAGGCTGGCAGAAAACTCGGATAGTATTGGCTTGCCATGTTTTGCTGATAGTTGTGGCCATGACTTGATTGCGTGTAGGGAGGACAATACTGTTGATGCCATTGTGCTGCAAAGGCGTGACTTACTTCCCTCCCCCCTTGCTGCTGGGGGGCTGGTTGGCTTTGCCAATTTTTGATCCTTTCTTGGGTCTCCTTGGTTTCAGGGCAGTCTCTTGTGATGTGACCCTTGTCTTCTCTGTGAAAGATGCAGTACTGTTTCCTTGGTTTCTGATTCTTTCCCCAGCTTTTGTTTTGGTTGGCTTTGTAGTTGGCATTGTGATTGGGTGGTTTCTATTCATGGCCATTCTTGTTGTTACTGGTTGATTGCTGATCGTGTGCTGAACCCTGTATATTGAAGATCTATTTTCCTCAGTTCTGCTGATTGCCTTGGCCTCTATCGTCTTTTCTATTGTTCCTTGTGAATTGCTTGTTTTGGTCTTGCTCATCTAACCTTCTGCGGAGGTCGCTGTCTGATCTACAATCGTCTAACCTTCTGCGGAGGTCGCTGTCTGATCTACAATATTTTTTGAATTCCTCGTGTAGCTTGGCCATAGTTGCAGGCTTCTCTCTTGCTAGGTGGCTGGCGAAGGCTCCAATGCGGAGGCCTTTTATAGTTACTTCAATTGCTACCTCGTCTGGGACATCTGGGACCTTTGCCCTACGATGCAAGGATCTTTGCCAGTATTCTTTTAGAGGCTCTTCTTGCTTGTTTTTGCAACTGAATAGGTCTGAAGAGGTCAGTGATTCGCTTGTGAACCCTTTGAAGTTTGCTATCAGCTGATCGCGCAGATTTTCCCATGAATAGACAGTCCCTGGCTTGAGCATTGAGTACCATGCGAGAGCATCTCCTTCTGCTGCGATGACAAAGGATTTGTCCAAGACAATGTCATTTCCTCCTGCTGATGAAACGGCTGCCTCGAAGCTCATTATAAATTGATGCGGATCGGTCTTGCCGTTGAATAGTGGTAGTGGGATAGGTTTGTACGTCGGTGGCCACGGTGAGCTTTGAAGCCCTTTAGATAATGGGGACTTTGAGTCGATGGTTCTCTGAAAGGTTGGCGTGGCTAAGCTTAGGTCTTGCGCTGGGGCTAGAGTTGTTGCCGAGTAGGGGTTTGGCTGGTTGACATAAGCTGCGGTGCCTTGGGCTTACGATGGCGGTTGCATGCTTTGCATTTCCGCTTGCAGGATTGCCATTTGCTGTCTTATTTCTGCTGCTTGCTGAGATGTTATGATTGTTCTCTGATTTACTTCATGTTGTGCAACTAGCCTGTCTCTTTCTCGTTGCATCTGCTGCATTGCGGCCCTCAACTGCTGAAGCTCTTCTTCTGGGCTTGGGTTTTCTTGAAGCTGTGGGGGAGCTCGCTGCTCGTTTGGATCTTCTGCGTTGCCATTTTCCACCTCCACCTCAATCTCCGCAGCTGAGGCGTAGGTGCTTCGGGATGTTCTTCTTGGGCGCCCGCGTGGAGCTGGCGTGGCTACCTCCGTGGAGGCTGCCGTTCTTTTCTGCGCGAACGTCCTTTTCCTTGGTGGCATCTGCAGGTTTGAGAGTGGCCTGAACATGGTGGGCACCAAATGTTGTAACACATTTCTGGAGAACCTTGCCAACACGATGACTGAACGGAGGAGGTCTAGGCGATAAGGCTAAGTATGCGACTCGTAAGGACTCGCGTGGACCTTCACCACACGGCGACGAGAGGGTGAAGGTCCGAAGAGACAATGAGACAAAGAACGGGCTCAAACGACTCAACTATATTACTTTGCGGGTTACAATTGTGGATCCAGAGGCGATTAGGGTTTCGCCTGTCTCTGGGAATCCTTTTCTTTCTCTCCCGGGGTACGACCGGGGTCTCCCTTTTATAGTCGCTCGTACAACAGGTGTCACGATTACAACTTTGCCCTCGGCTCACGAGGGAACATTCCGCGAATATTCTACCCCTAAGTCTCTTCTCCTCCGGGGCATCTCCGTCTTCTTCTGCGTCACACAATGCTCCTCGACGGGCCTTGATTCCCCTGGGCCTCCCTGAAGGCCCACCAAGTCCGCGGTGGCCTTTTTGTCAATGTGCTGCTACGGTGGAAGTCCGCCGGGCCCAGACGACGGTGACCCGGGCTGGGCCGTGAAGCTCCATCTTGCCAGCCCAAGCTTCTGCCTGCGGGTGAAGGCTGCGGCGCGACCTTCATGTTGTCTCACCACCGTGGTGAAGGTCCGCTTGACTCGCTCGGCCTTCCAGCGGCCCATGTGGAGCCGAGCTTCACCACTTAGCCCCCAGGCCCATCTTGTGCGAGTGGAGGCTGAGGCGATTCCCTCACGTGACCCTAGCCGCAGTGGAGTTCGGTCCCGACACTCACACGCTACCGCCGCCTTCGTCACCTGATCCGTAGCGGAGGTCGACCCTTGGCGCAGGGGGGGCGGAGCTCGGCCACCCGACTGCGGAGCTCCCGCGGAACGTCATCTGGAGTAGAGCCTGGTCGGAGGAACTCGTGGTGATTGTGCCCGACCGTCATCTCCCCCTCGGCCGCGGCGGAGCTTCCCGCGGAGGAGGTCAGTTGACTCCCCACCTGTGGCCACAGGCCGTATCACGGTGGAGCCCGCGGGGGCTGAGGCCACGCGTCCCCGCGGAGGTCGGGGTCGCCGACGGTGAAGGTCGGGGCGACCTTCCCGTCGCCATGGTGCCGCAGTGAAGCTCATCCTCGATCGACTTGCGGAGGTCGGGGCCGACGGCGGTGAAGGTCGGGGCGACCTTCCCATCGCCGCGGTATCGCGGCGAAGCTCGTCCTCGATCGACTCGCGGAGGTCGGGGCCGACAGCGGTGAAGGTCGGGGCGACCTTCCCATCACCACAGTGCCGCGGTGAAGCTAGTCCTTGATCGATTCGCGGAGGTAGGCCCCCGCCGATGGTGAAGGTCGCAGCGGCGCCCGCGGAGCCGCTTGGTGAGTTGTTCCTGCACGAGATTGTCAACGTCCACTCAAATTGAGTTAGTTTCTCGCGATTCGAGCTCGGCATAGCTTCAGAACTATGGTGGTCGATCCCCAACAGAGGTATAGTACACAAGTGCATGATGCAAGGTTGTTTTCATGCATGAAGTAATGTTCCCATCAGTATTATATCTGTTTGGAAAATGCGCTTCATTCTAGGCATCGACCAGAGATAGTGTGATCCGTACCGTTAGTGCAGCAACTTGTGAAACTTGCCGTTGCCTTATTTGGACTTAGCCACCACTTGCTTAAACTAATAACCGGTGCTTAGTTGGTCGTTAAGCTATATTAGGGAGTGGCGTTCAGGTGTCTGGTTTGACGACCAGGTCAATAATCTACCCAAAGCTGCCATTACAAGCAAGCATTCGATGCTCTTTTAGTTGCACGTTTGATGGAAGTGGATGAGATCCTCTCGCCGCCCTGTCTCCCTCATGGGTACATCACTGTTTCTTAAGCTACACTCTTCGCAGCCTATTCGTCTTAATTCATTAGTTTCAGCTGATGACGAACTAGGGTACATCTACTAATAGTAATAGCTGCTGCTAGGGCTCACTTTCCTTCTTTTCTTGAACTAGAATCGTACCCATGGAGACGTTATTTGGATGTGTCCCGGATGCATGAAAAATGTTCTTTTTTTCAGTTAAAAATCTTCAAGGGGTTTTGTAAATTTACTACATCAACTTGCTGGCATTTGTAAAATTTTCAGTCCTTTTTCATCTCTGAAACTAAATATGAGCTTTAGTAGTCTCACTATTCTCGGATATAGGGTAATAGCCATATAACTATATAAGAAGGCCATTAATTTTGTAATGGTAGTTTACAAGTAAAGTGCTGGTCTCCTGGTCATCTGGATCTCTGACTTAATTTCGTCCGGGCCCTGTGTATTGAATGGTCAAACCTTAATCGAATATTGAAATGTACTGCGTGTGCTGGCTTGTACAAGTGTAGAGGTGTCTTGTATGTGTCAAGCAATTATTGTGATATTCGTGTCTCATCAAAGTCAACTCACGTAGACACCGGAGGCTGGGGAGACACGACACGTCTCTATGGAACGGCGTTTATTAGCAGGAGTACTTTTCAGTTTTGGTGGCACGTGCTGCTAAGTCATTATAGATACAAGAAGCATTATAGTTTACAAAAAAATTATCGTAATTCGAATTTGTTTAACAATAGCATGGGTTCTTGTAATATAAATTCACCATTAATTGACTCATTACGGATTTTATCATATACACTATATATCACAGAAGGAGAGGCATGAAGTATTACCCAATATTATATTTTCTTTCATTATTGGTCACTCACATTTACCCCTTTTAGTATTTCACTCTCTACTTTTTCTCCTATCCATTCGTCCTTCGTCTTCATCTCTCATAGTTTGGCACTCTTTTTCATGTCAATCTGTCCACCACTTTTCACCTCTTATGTCGCTCACTCTCACCTTGGATTCGTCGTTCCTTACTCTCACTTTTATTGCTTTCACGAGTGACAAACAAAGACCCACGTCGTACGCCTCTTATTTCGTCCCTCGATCTCCTCTACCTATCGCTCACTCCCACATCTCTTCTATTGTCCATCGGTCTCTCACATTTCTCGTTTTTAATGTGGATCCATGGTATAGTGCCTCTTCTTCCATCCCTCTCAGATCTATCGTCTCCTACTCTCACTTTTCTCTTTTTCACATGTGGCAAATGTAGAACAAGGATAGAAGCCCAGGGCCATGGAAACCATAGACCTATGGCAGGAGTCTGAGTCTCAATCAATTGTATCCTCCTCTAACACAATCTCTGTTATAATTTGGAGCTGCAAAATCTCTATTAGTCTCGCGCACCACTCATGTCATGGCCTGGTTTCGTATCACGGCACTTGTAAGGCATGTGGCTCATCTTCCATATTGCTTAACATCACAACAAGTGTCAATCTTCAGTCAATTTACCATGCATGATTGATTCTTTATTGCAATATAAATACATTTCAATACCCACAATAATTCATATTGAAATTTATTTGATTTTATTAACTGAAATATTTTATGCAAATATATTAAATCTAATAAAAAAATCTGGCTCATTATTGTTACCATGGGCACGAAATAAGTTGTAGTGGCAGGTTACATTGCAATGTACTATAGTAGGCATTTTTTTTGAGGGATATAGTAGGCATTATTAGTAACATTCTTTGACGGAGTAGACGAAATTTTGTTCCCTGGTTGCCTTTTCCTTGTCCGGTCGCTTTCACTCCGCTTTAAGCACCCCCTATTTTATTTACCTGGCAAACCCTTTTTGACATTTGATTTCTACTTTAGTTAACAAAGATTATCCTTGGAAGAAACCTCGCCCCTGCTGCGTCCGGAGAGACACGCCCAAATGCCCCAATCGCACACGAGTCGCACTCCGCTGCTCCAGTGGTGCCGGTGCGTTCAACCATCCATCGGTCGTCTCCTTACGTACGCGCACACCACATCAGCAGGTGGCACACCTGTGTACACACGGCTTGTCCATAGTCGCACGGCGGCGAACACACGACAAGGCAGAATAAAATCATGGCAACTTTCTACCGGGAGACACGTACCCAAATCGGCGGCGATCGCGCGCTGCACACGCACGGGCACGGCGCCGTACCATCGATCTAGCTCGATCCATCCGGCCGTTTGATGGGTGCTCAAAAGTTTTGGGAGGAACGCACGAGGTCATTAAGGTGGCACATCGCGTCGTCGTCGGCGCGGCGCGATGCGCAGGTCGGCCGGGATCTCTGTTGTCTCGCTCCCGACGGACGCGGGCGCGGCTGCGTACGTTTTGCACGGCGAAAAGGCGGCGGCATCCGGACCGCAAGGCGCGGTACGACGGTCGACGCGCGGAACGTGTCTCGAGTGCCATTTTCTGGCAGGAATCCTATTCACGCCGGCCACGATTGGGCCGGCCGGCTGTGTACGTGCCGCGCAGTGTGGCAGCTAAGCTAGCGGAGGACGTCCGAGACGGCGCTGGGATGTTTGGTCGGCCGGCAATGCCTGCCACGCTGCCGGAATTTAAAGGGCGCCAGGCCGGACCCGGGCAGGACAAAGCTCCCGCCGCTGCCATAGCCGTTGGGCGCAGCCGGCGCAGGCGGCAACGAAGGGCTGAGCGCGCCTGTGCCTGCATGCACGCAGATTTCGCGCGATCTAGCGCAGCGGGCAGGTCAGCCGCGTGGTGCCAGCACTGCGAACCGTCAGGAGACCGTACGTCAACGGCAGCCAGGTGACGAGGACTGAGGCCTCCTTTAGATATGTTATAGGAACCAATCAAGTTCAAGTGATATCATCACACGGATCGCCATGGAAGAACCGAAGGATCGATGACATGGACTAGTAATGGATTAGTGATTTTAGGATTAATATTAAGAGTTCATCTAATCGGATGATTCCTATACTATACAATCCCTCTGAATAATCGACATCGCCGAACGACAGGTCCATTTCGCGAGGGGTGCCTCCCAAGTAGATTCATGGTGGACGACTCACTATGTAAAAATAGACTGAGATCAAATCAATCAATGAAAGATCACAATTCAGGGCATGTTTGATTCATACTTTCTAAACTAAAGTGAACTAAAATATTTTAGTCACACTTTAATACCTCTTGAGTGACTATTAAAACTAAAATATTTTAACCACCTTTTAGTTAGTTAGTTTGGCACTTTAGTACTAAAGTGACAACAGTTTTTTCCACTTTAGTTTAGAAGATGGAAACCAAACATGCCCTCAATATTTTGACAGTTACTAACTGCTAAAATTAGCTCTCTAGCGGTTCCAAACACTGTGAATAATAACCCGACTAATAGCTCAAAATAAACTATATTCAACTAATAAAAAATCATTAGCTTAGCTCTTAGCAACCAAGTATTGTTAACTATTAGTGGAGGATCTAAACGGAGCTCGGTAATTGATCAACAAATGATATGATCTTACTAGTGAAAACAGATTTTGAAAGAGACGGGTTCCTTTTTCTGCATATGAGTCTAATTGTATAATTTATTTATATGATAAATATATTTATGATGATTTGGCTAAGTGTTGATACGAGTATACAAAGTTCAACTTTACTAAAATAAATTAATTGCATTTTCGAACGGATGGAGCTGTTCGAAGATTCTTTGTTGTCTTGAAGTAGAACGAGGCACACTCATCCCCAATGGAT
Source organism: Bothriochloa decipiens (assembly GCA_023333625.1). Classification (NCBI taxonomy): domain Eukaryota; kingdom Viridiplantae; phylum Streptophyta; class Magnoliopsida; order Poales; family Poaceae; genus Bothriochloa; species Bothriochloa decipiens. The sequence continues at coordinate 58,668,163 of CM041630.1, read as the reverse complement.
GGCGTGTACCCTCCTTTTCTAGGAAACAAGTCATTTCAAACTTTCTTTAAATTAAAATAGTCATCCAACCAAGTTCACACAAAATATGTGCCCGCATAGAAGTGAACGCTGATGGAGAAAAGGGGATACCAATCTATGCATAAACACTTCTCAACCACTATTTATGTTGCATATGCTTGTTCTTTGCTTCCTCTAGATTAAGGTCCCTCAAGGTTATGCCAAAAACAGCACTATAAATATTGAAACAACCACACCCACTAGCCCTTTTCATTATTTTATCATTGTTATCAGTTCACATACATGACATTGGCCAAGGGAGAAAATGTTATCATTGTTATCAGTTCATATCATGCCACTAATTCCCACCAATGGATCAAATCAAACACTCCCCGCATCATCTCCCTCCTCCTTCACATCATATACTTGACCAAGTGCTCACATCGTTCTTTAAGACTTTTTGCATTTCCTAGAACTAATAATTGGTTGATAAAAATTAGCTAAGCCTTTGCTTAGATCCCCGACCCGTAGTCTTGCTAATGTCTTACTTACCACCTAGCTAATAATTTACTATTTTATCTAGCTAACACAACTAATAGCAAGCCGCCAAATCCAAACAGGACCTTAATATCCTCAACAAAGCACACTTCACCACCACATTCCCCCTTTTCATCTCTGCTTCACTAACTCATCATCATCAATGAGCTGAGCGAAGCTGGCCTTCTGGCTCATTAAGATATCAAGCCAAAATGATAAAAGCTAGCTTGTTGTTCTAGTCGAACAAATATAAGCATTATATTTTTTATGTATTTTTTATTTTGGACACGAGCTTAACAAGCTGGTTCAAGCTTGTAGTTGGCCTTGTTATCTAGGCCTATATTAAAGTTATAAACTTTAAAGAACGGTTCAGGATCTCGTAGATGAGTGTTGTGAATACAAATGTGCCACATGGGGTTTTGGTTTTTCTGAAGTTTTAATCTTCCAAAAAGGAAGTTGCCATTTAATTTCTTGGTCCACGTGGTCTATTGGAATATAAGTGAATTGTCCACGTCTCTCTATCAGCTTAAGTTTTTAGATTAAATTGATTGGTACATGCAACTCAATATGGTATCAAAGCCAGAGGTCTCGAGTTCAATTCCTGTTTAGCATAATTAAAATAAATTAATTGATGCTCGCTCCTATTCCACGTCTGAGCTTGCCCGTTGCTGAGATCTCTCGCCGAAGCCTCGACGTGAGGGGAAGTGTTAAAATATAAGTAAATTATTCACCTCTTTCTATCAGCTTAAACTTTTAGATTAAATTAATTGGTGCATGCAACTCAATATTTCGATACGGTCGAACACGCGCTGGTCTCGCCACCGGTCCTTCACATCGACGTTTTCCACAGGCGCCAAAGTGTCAGGCTGTGGATTTCAGAAAAGATCACAGAACATACAGTAACCAAGCAGCAAAAAGACATGAAAAATAATCAGATATATTTTAAATGCGGCTGCTGCACATACCCAACAAAGTTAGCAGGATAATTACGTACATAAATCCTGTGGTAAAAGGGCTCTGGTTCTGTCGTCCCCAGCGGTAAAAATGGGTTGTATCATGTCCGGCGATCGAGCTAGCGATCGGCATTGCGTTGATTCGCCGTGACGTCGCACGGACGCTCTGACCCGATCCAGTGCCCCTGTTGCTGTTGGCTGCTGACAGCCTGACGTTTCCCGGGTTAGCTGTGGACCGCCGCTCCAGTAACTTTTTCGCCGGATGCCGGGCGAGGCGAGCGACCGATGGAAGCTGCGGCACTGTTCCTCCGAGCCCCGGTGGCCCGGCCACGTCGCGGGCGCGGCACACAAAGGACGGCACCGAATCCTGTTGACTTCCCACACCACACGGCCCCCGGCCCGTCGCCCTCGCGCCCTTTATAAGCCTTCCACCCCGCCCCCACCCCTATTCGATCTATCTCCTGTCCCCTTCCTTTCTAGCTCGATCGAGCTCAGTTTCACACCCCTTCTCTGGCTGTAGCTGGAGCGCAACGCAACGACGCTTCCGGCCGGCCCGTCCTGCTCGATCGATCTCGCTACAGCTGATAAGCCGGTGTAGCAGCGAGACAAACCAGGCCTTTTTCCTCTCGCCCGACCTTCCACACGGGCTCCCTCGTCGTCGTCGTCCCAAGCTTCTTTGGAGCAAGCAGCTCTGTGCCCGGTCGATCCAATCCAGGTCATCGATCCATGGGGCGCGCGCCGTGCTGCGAGAAGAGCGGGCTGAAGAAGGGGCCGTGGACGCCCGAGGAGGACGAGAAGCTAATCGCCTACATCAAGAAGCACGGGCAGGGCAACTGGCGCACCCTGCCCAAGAATGCCGGTGAGCGCCCTCCTGAGACCTCGACGGAACTCATGCTCATCATGCATAGACATATCCATATATGCATATGCAAATATGAAATATGCTCACGCTCCATCAATCGATCGATCCTTCTCATGGCACGCAGGGCTCGCACGGTGCGGGAAGAGTTGCCGGCTGCGGTGGACCAACTACCTGAGGCCCGACATCAAGCGCGGCCGCTTCTCCTTCGAGGAGGAGGAGACCATCATCCAGCTCCACAGCATCCTCGGCAACAAGTAAGCACAGTAGACAAAATAGTGTTTACCTTGTTTTCTCCTCGAGCTAGTAGCTAGCCTAGTCTGGCTTGGCTTGTGTAGCTTCGCTGTTTTTCTCTACTCCTACTCGTAGCCGTACGGTTTCTGATGCGTGATTGGGTACACTTGTGGTGGTTAGGTGGTCAGCGATCGCGGCGCGGCTGCCCGGGCGGACGGACAACGAGATCAAGAACTACTGGAACACGCACATCCGCAAGCGCCTCCTCCGCATGGGCATCGACCCCGTCACCCACGCGCCGCGCCTCGACCTCCTCGACCTCTCGACGCTGCTCAAGCCCGCCGCCGCCGCCTACTACCCCACGCAGGCCGACCTCGACACGCTCCGCGCCATGGAGCCGCTCGCCAACTACCCGGACCTCCTCCGCCTCGCCTCCACCCTGCTCTCCGGGCCGGCCGCACCCACGATTGGCGACCACCAGAACCAGCTCCTGCCGTGGATTTTGCAGGCGCAGATGGCGCAGCAGGCGGCCGCGGCCATGGCGGCTCAACAGGTGGCGCCGCCGCCGCAGCAGCAGGCCGAACAGTTCATGCAGCAGCAGGCCGGAGCCGCGTGCCAAATGCCGGACCTGGTCCACGTGAACTCGAACCCGACGGTGCAGCAGCAGCAGCTCGCGGCCGCGCAACAGCAGGACATGGCCGCGGCGGCGGCCTGCCACAGCATGCAGCCGCCTACGGGATACGTCGACTGCAGCCTGGACGTCCCGGCGGCGCTGATGCAGATGGCGCAGCAGCCCGACGCGTCGAACCTGCAGCAGTGGAGCAGCACGGTGACAAGCAGCAACAACAACAACGTCGGCTCCGGCGTGTCCACACCGTCGTCCAGCCCGGTGGCGCGGTTGAATCACTCCACCAACACCTCCACCGCCACGACGTACGGCGGCGCGAGTGTGAGCACGAGCAACGACGACGCCGCCGCCGCCGCGCTGTTCAACATGCAGCTGTCTGAGCTTCTTGACGTGAGCGACTACATGTAAAAAATCACGGGAGCACGGACCTGATGATCCGTGTGGAAACTAGGTCCAACATGCACTTCATCACGTACCGCGAGGCCGGGGCAAACGAAAATCTATCTGAGGACGGACGCATTTTTGTACAGGATTCATTGTTGTTGCACCGCCTTTTTTATCCAGTTGTTCGTTCATGGTCGATCAGATCAGTGATTAATTATTACTGTTAATTAGAAGCTTCCCATGAATTTCTACTGCTGTAATTTTCGTCTTTTCAATTAGCTAGGCCACAGAGACGTGTGGTGCGTGTCAGTGTGGGGAACCACGGCCACGGCGAAGGCGGTGTCGTGGCACGATTGGTTGAGGCGGCGCTGTCGCTCTCGCCCACATCACGGCTTTTGTCTCCAGCGAAGAAAATCAGGGTTGCTTTTCTTAGAATGCTACTGCCTTACTCACCCATGCTTTCGTCTCCTTCTGATTTCCCCTTATGTGATTGGGGACGTACTGTATGGCGGGAATATAAAATACATAATAAGGACGCCACCAGTAACTGTCATGGTCACAGCTGATGGACGCATGATCGATCGTTGATATAGACAATGATTCTTAAATGGTTGAGAAAAAACAGAACACTAGCTAACACTGGTTCGGTGTGCAACGCAGCTTAATGATTGCTGCTGCCTGCCTGCTCCCTCTCTGATATGAGCGGCATACGTACAATTGCTTGATCAATTTGTCGATGGGTACTGTATTTTGTTGGACTGCTGTTGGGTTTTCAAAGCCAAATAAATCTCTATGATGTCTATTACTTTTAAGTTACATAACAAGTCTAGTAACATATATATGTAGAATATTGTAACATGATATTTGTTTGCTTGGTCTTTGCATGGTCGTCACCAGATGTGTAACGGATGACCCATGCATTGACAATTTGACACGACTTGCAAGCTAGCATGGCCTATATACAGTACGTACTGATGCCAATCTGCTGACATCAAGTGTACATCTCGACAGTGCCACAGTGCAACTGACCTTTGATCGATACATTCATTCATCGTCTCATGGACGGTTATCTACGCAGGAGCAGGTCAACGTCTGCATGCATGCAAGTAACTAATCGTGTAGTATAAGCAAGCTTAATTACTCTAGCGCAGCGAATAAGTATTATTGTACTTATTATTCTTATCAAAACTACACGGAGAATGCAGCCGCCATGACCTCGTCGTCGTCGATCTCGAATTCAAGTGCGGATACTATTCCTTCCGTTCTAAATTGTAGTTTACTTTGACTTTTTAGGTGTATGCATTTTGCTATGTATTTAGATAAATAATATGTCTACATACATAACAAAATATATACAACAAAAAAATCAAAATGAACTATAAATTAGAACGGAGGGAGTATATATACGTGGGCTTTGAGCCTTTGACCTTCTAGCTACAAGAAGAAACTATATCATACTGATCACGTCAATGGAGCTAACTATTAACCTACATGTCAGCCTTACATTCAGTGGCAGATGCTACTATGCTAGGGCCAAGGGGTAAAAAAAAACTGCTTGTGTTATTACAACTTCTGGCTATAAAAGTACCAATCCACAATCCAAAGATGAAACAAGCGGGCCCTAATATGAGTTTCTTAAAAACAACAACAATATGATGATTATATGGTAAATTGAGTCTTCAATCGTCATACTATTTTAGGATACATGTTACTGTTTAGTTGATGATTGATCTCATGATGATCAGCTGACTTCTGATTGTCACGTGTTTTGTAAATTAGAATATGTATATGTAGGTCCATTATTGGTTGGTACGGCAAAAGCTGTAGCAACAAGACAAAGTGCGATAAAAGTGGTAACTGATGTAGCGGTCCGGTGAGGTAGCGCGCGCTAGCTAGCTTCAATTTGTTACATGCGAGAAGTAAAAAAATGTGAAATGAGAGAAGTAAAACAAGAGCTGACCTTAGTTACCTTGAGTGTATCACGGATAAGCTGTGTGAGCGCAAGAGAGTGCAAATGAACGTGTGGAGGCGAATTACTCCTACTACCCGTGTTGCTTCAAGTTGGCGAAGGAGACCGTCACGTCACTCACGTGTAGAAAAGGATCATCGAGCAGCAGGGGGCCGGCCGCGGGCACGGTGCACCCCGCGAGCGACACGCCCACGCGGTCGAGCAAGAACAAATCTTCGTTCCTCGATCTATGAGATAGTACGTTACTGCTGTCTGTATCTGTTTCGGCGCCGGCGATGTCCGTGGACGCGCATCGGTGCAGACACAGGGGTCGTCGCCGTCGCGGTCCGTGCACTGGACGTACCAGGGGCCCGCGCGAGCGTCGCGGTCGTGATCGCGACATGCCCCGTGGTGTCGTTCTCGATCGGTGGCTTTGGCGAGCGGATTTCGTCGCGTCCCGGGCTCGCGGCCGCCGCCCGGCGCGCCTCGGCGGGGACGCGTGGGCTGCCACCTCCGCGCGCGACCGCGCGGTCGTCGCTGTCGCCTCGCCCCGGCCGCAATCATATGCCCGGTGGACTTCACCCCCGCGGGTCGACACGGATAGACAACGTACGGGCACCGGGACGACGCCTCATGGATCGCTTGGTCGTCCTTCGCCGCCCGCGGCGTCGCAGTTCGATCTGTGGGCGTTACTACTACTACGCTATACTAGGGGCAAAAGGAAGTGGCGTACTGCGTGCTAAGCTAGTCACAGGTGTTGGAACCGTACGTGCAGGTGGTAGAGCTACTGTAGGGCCGGAATCGGCACTAGTACTATGGAAAGCAAGACGGTACATATATGCGACACGTACTCGGTCACTGAGGCCGATCGGTCTTGATATCGTACGTACGGTGATCCAAGAGAGATACTACTCTGACTACTATGGTGACATAGGACGGCCGGCCGTAGACATGCATAAGACATGCACGCAAGGACACGGCAACATCGCATTTATACCCATGCACCACCCTTACGATACATGCATCCATCACGATACTGTAAGCATGACAACACGCGCACGACGACGGCACGACGCCGCGCTGCGCCACGTACTCTGCTCCGCGCTGTGTGTACGTATCCAAACAGTGGCTTTGACTGCGTACGCGCTGGCGCTGCTCGCTTCTGCGCTCCGCCGCAGCTTTTCGCGACGAAACCCTGCCGCAGAAACGCGCAGCGCGGCTCTGATCCAGGGGCAGGCCCTGGCCAGGACCACGACACGCGCGCACAGGCGACGCTCAACCTCAGCCAGAGCACCCAGCTGCTAACGTGCAGTCGCCCGCCCCATACGTCGCTGTACACGTTCCTGATCCTTGCTGCGCCGCGTCCGCGCTGCGCGGTTTGTCCTGCCGCCAGCGCCCAGCGCCCGGCCGGGGAGGGAGCAGAGGAGAGACTGCGGAGGGCAGGGCGCAGGGCGCAGGGCAGGGGCAGCAGCAGCTGTAGCTAGCACTCCGGTTCGATGATGGCGAGCGGCGCGGGGCGGGCATGCACCTATGCCCACGCGGCGTGGGCGTCGCTCTCGACAGAGTAAATACCACGACGTCAAACTCCGGGCTTGCGTTCGATCGTAACTGCATGTGACCGAGTAACGTAGTGCATGCCGCCCCAGCAGCCCCCAGGCGGTGGAGTTTTTGACCTGTGATGAGTTTGTGACCTATCCGGCTATCCATCGGCGCGACGTCCGTTTCCACGGCCCCGCCGACCAAGAAAGCGGCGTGTGTGTGACTCGTCCGGTCGGCGTCCCCCGTCTCACCCGGAGGAGGAAGCCACGCGGCCTCCCGGTCCCAGGCCACCCGAGTCCCGAGCCGATCGAGAGCCGGCCGGGACCGTACGGGGGCCACACCCCAAAAAGTTCTGTTTTGTCCGGCAATCGAATCGCGGCATCGTGTTCAAATATCCTTTCGATCCGTCGTCGCTACCTTTTCGAACCGATCTATGCGTGCAGCACCGCTGGAGGCTGGTTCTTTGCCACACATGGTAAAGACAAAGTTATATATGGCAAAATATTCACGTCAAAGTTTATATATATTTTATCGTGTGTCAACTTATGCACACGGCAAAATTTTTATATATTTTATCGGGTGTCAACCTAGGCACACGGCAAAATTTCTATATATTTTGCCGTGTGTCAGCGGAGGCACACGACAAAGTTTCTATATATTTTGCCGTGTCTGCTGAGGCACACGGCAAATTTCTATATATTTTGCCGTGTGCTGCTATCTAAAGCACACGATAAAGTTTTGTTTTTATTTTTTTAAAATATTACTTTGCCGTGTGCCACCAGGCAAAGCACACGGTAAAGATAACGAGAAATGCATTTCTTATTATATATATATCAAAAACATATCAATCATCACATCTATATCAGCAACATGCATTATATATCAAAAACACACGCATATTTCATAAAACCATCGATAATCCATCGAAAATCCACTAAAATTCAACATCACAAGTTTATTATTACAAATTCAACATCAAACAGTACAACATCCCTACTACGGCGACCTATTACGGCAATGGAGACTGCAAATGTGGCCTCCCGGAGTGATGTGACGGACCGGACTGCGATGTAGGGTTGACGGCATCAGCCGCCGGTGATACCGTAGCGAGATAGTTTGAACCCGCCGACGGAGGCTGCACAAAAGAGAATAGATTGCATGTGTTAGACTCAAAATTAAAAATTTTAGCGGCATCTCCCCAGCACGGGGAGGTTTCCAACCTGCAAGAAACAACGGCACGAAGGCCGATAATCACAACGGCACGAAGGCCAACAATCACAACGGAACGAAGGCCGAAAATCACAACGGCACGAAGGCCGACATTCCCAACGGCACGAAGGCATTAAACTTTCATACTTACAGGAGTGAAGAGACCAACCGGAGCTATAATCGGCAACTGCACTGGGGCACCCAATGCCACGTTGTGGAGCATCTGATACTATTCTGCCATCTGCTTCTGCGTGTCCTCCATCTTCTATGTGTCCTCCGGTCGAGCCTCCAGGTGCGAGGTCATCTCCTTTTGCTGTGCCAGCGCCGCCTGCAGTGTTTCAATCCCATGTTTCAGTATTGCAAATCGGATCAATGTGTGTAACGTTCAATGTACGTCGAGTGAAACCGGAATTACCTGAAGTTCGTCCATCCGCGACAGTGTTGGAGTTGGCCGTGCACGTATGGAAAGGCTTGTGGACGTGCTTCGTGACCTCACGTCGGTGAGAGAGGGTGCAGACATTGAGGAGTCGGCGGCGTTTGCAATCCACAGCCGCCCGTGCTTCCTTCCTTCCCCCAAACTCACGATCACCTCTATCTCAAGGGGCTTAGTGCTCAGATTGTGATCTCGGCCACGGAGCGTCCTAACCGCCTCCGTGTAGTCTTTGACCTTAGCGTAGATGGTCGGGTCAGAGTAAGCCTCGGCAGGTGCATCCGGGTTGAAGACGACACCAGATTTCACCCGGCCCATGTGGGACACAGGCCACGCCCCAAACTCCAACACCGGCACCCTCGGCTGTGCCGCCTCCTGCGAGAAAGACGGCAAGATGATTAGAAATCAGGCAAAATTGAGCGTTAGAATAGATAAATGACATCTCCTACAAGTGCCCGCTTGAATGTAGGGAGGTTGCGGCTGCCTTGGTGGTGAGTTGGACCAGTCCTCAGCGACCACTTCCGCTTGCCGTTCACACGCTTTGCGATAAACTCTGGGGATAGGTACCTGTCCACGATCTTCGACCATGCCGCTCTATGCGACAAGCACCACGGTGGCGGCACCTACGCATCATCAAGTGTTTGACATATAAGATGATCAATTGTAGACATACTAAATCTCAAAACGAATCAGTACTATTCACCTACCTGAAGGTATTGCGCCTTGGTCAGCACCAAGTCTCTTGAGTCACCCTTGATGAGGGGCTCTTGCAGGATGGACCTGTAGTACAAGACGTAAGCCTGGAGTCGCGCCTCGTAAATCATGTCGGTGACGAGCTTGTGACAGCCTTTGTGTGCCATCTGATCCACCTTGGTCTCTTGGCCTTCTTCGACCTTGAAGTACTTCTGCATACACACATGATGTATCCGTACATTATTTCAATAAAAGACTTAACCAATGGAGGATATGTATTTGAGCTTCATTGTGAGACACTTACCCAAAAGTCCGCCAAAACCCGCTCCTTCTTATTGTCCTTTTCGTCATCATCGTCGAGCTTGTACCTTTTCCACGACCAGGCCACCCCCCACGTGCCATCTTTCAATTTCACAAGGCCGGGGAAGTGTTTCTTGCACAGACATCCCAAGATGTTAGCAGGGGTGCGAGGGGGGTCAAGAGCACCCGACAAAACTAGCCAGCCCCTACATAAGTGAGTGATTAAGAAAAACTATCAGTTTCTATTTTGATTTTGAACGTATCATATAAAGTACTAGTAATAACATCTATAGTTACTTACTTTCCTGCCACAGGACGAATCACTGGGCGTAGGTCAAGATGCGGAGGATTATGAAGGGTTGTGGCACCTCGTAGGTAGGGAATCGGCCGAGCAAAACTGTCCTGCGTCTGCTGAGTCTCCTCATAATCCCCCAACGGAGTGTCTGTGGTCGTGCCTGTGGCTGCCACGTGGTCCTCTGGGGTAGGAGACGGGTCCTCCGGCTGGTTGAGAGCCGGAGGAGGAGGCGGGTCCCTCCTGGTGCGACCGGGAGGGCGACCACGGCCCCTCCCCTTCCCCGTCCTGGGGCGACCCGGGCCTGCTCTCGCCGCTGCCCTGTAAGACGTCCCCGCGCCTCCATCAGGAGGGCGTAGCCTCTGTAATCACATGTGAAGATGTCTGGGTTTTAGGCATCCAATGTCACAACTTGCTCGAAATCTTGTCAATTTTTTACCGTAGCTCGCCAAGTTTCATGATTTTCGGACTTTGTTTGGATTTTATATAATTTTTATTCACTTTTTCCGTACCTAACTCGACATGATACGTCAATAAGATGCTCGAGATTTTATGTGAGCTCCTAGATACGGCCAAAACATACATCAAATATCATGAATCTCATTTTTTAAAATATTTTGCCGTAGATTTCCATGTACCTGCAGTTCAGATTTGAAATATTTTAAAAAAATCAATGAAACGAAATAAATTAAAAAAATATATTAAAAAAGCCAAAAAGGACAAAATTTTAACATTGAGTCATATATACTGTCACAAGGCTCCACAAAAAGATTTAGAACTAAAATAAAAAAATAAAAATATTTTGCCGTGTGCAATGAGGGGCACACGGCAAAATTATCTTTGCCGTGTGCCTCAGCCACAGACTGCCTTATCACTGCACACGGCAAAACTATTTTTAAATTATTAAAAAAATTTTGCCGTGTGTTTTGTCCTGGCACATGACAAAATCTAACCTTTGCCGTGTGTATTGGCGTTGCACACGGCAAAATATCGTATTTTGCCGTGTGCCTAACACACGGCAAAGCCAAACCACCTTTACCGTGTATATTATTTTACCGTGTGTGACGCACGATAAAAATAAACTTTGTCATATGCCCTGCTAAATTACACACGACAAACGTCCAGACATACGGTAAAGTTTTGTTTTACAGTAGTGCAGGCCAGTAGGAGGACTGCCATGCGTGAAGCATTTCGTGCATGAAGTTCACGGGATCGGCGGACAGCTTGTAGCGGTGGAATCATTGACCGACGACGCTGCTGGCGGCCGAACGAAAAGACGGCTGCTGGCCATACACGTCCACAGCGATAACATAATACCCAAACACGTGCGCACGCCAAGGACGCTAATGTATTACAGAAAACACATTTTCGGTCTTTTGGGACACATCTGAAAAGTAAACTCTCTTGAAGATTGATAATGATAACGACGAGAAACAAAGTACGCGCGCACGATATATCAAACGCGCCCAACTTTGCGCTATGGAGTGTGGACCGCGCTGCCAAACGTACGTGGCCACTATGTATGCCACTACACACGCAGCGCGTTTATTATTCTCATATCTCATCTGCATTCCTGCAGGAGGAGGTATTTACATGCTGGCTACGTTTTTGTCAGATGATGCTCTCTCTTGCTCTTCTTGGAGCGAGCTAGTACTAGTTTTCTACTACACGAAGAGACCTGCATGTCTGGTTACCTGGTTAGTGGGAATCTTAGAAAAGGCAGCGATACGACGGCTTGACTTGCCAAACACCAAACACCACCTCCCGCACCCCCCCCCCCCCCCCCCCCCCCCCCCCCCCCCCCCTAATTACAAAAGAATGGTGTGGCTTGTACTAGCTCTTAGTGCGAACAAGGTTTCCTTTCCGTCATGCCTTTTGATTTTGATCCGCCTTTTCTTGCCGCTCCAAAAATAACAGAAAGGGGTTGGCACATATAGTAGTAGAATGTCGAGACTAAAGAATGCATGAGCAGGACAACTGGCAGCTTTGTTTTATTCCTAATCTTCTATCAATGGCAGTATCTGGATACAGAGAGGTTACAGGTACGGTGTTCATTTTCGATTACTGAAATAAATAATAGTGCGGTCATCGTACCGACTATATGTGGTTACATTACATGATTGAGGAACGAAGAAGATCGATTAGTCAACAAATGTAACTTCGATAAATGAAATTTAATCTGTTAACAGACCAACGTCCAAAGCTTGTTCAAGCAGCCACGTACTCGAACCCTCTAATTGAACGACACAGTTACTCAAACATTACAAACATCTGGAGCGGAAAAAAAATGCTGTTTCACACGTGCAGCTTTATGGTTTTGTGGCTGTAAGAAGCCGGGTAGGCACTACTCAAATTTTCAACCAAAACGAAAGTCAGCTACTCAAAATACAGAAGTTTGCAGTACGAATTTCACACTTGCAACCCGATAGTATGTAGACAAATGAAACTTTTTCTGTCCTACTCAGAGCTTTCAAAGTTTTGCATCTCATTTTCATCATCTTAAAGTATGTAGAAAAAGTCTATTCAAGTACCTTTTCATCTCACCATGGTCAAGGTTTATATGTCTGCTAGTGCTTGTCCTACCGGGATGCTCTCAATTACTGCAACCGATTTAAAATTTGCTATTACAGATTACACAAATGGAACTTCTTTAGTTTCACTAAATTCATAGAAAATAATATAAATATTTATATACCTACAAATAGGTAGGAGCATACGGTAAGAATATATTTTATTGTTAATCTAATAATATTTACTTGGTATTATAAATGTTATTTTTTTATAAATTTGGTTAAATTTGAGTCTAACTTCCTTTCAGGTGAGAGTTACATTCTTTTTTTTTTTAGATAAAAGGTAGTATGGGTCTGCCTAGACATGGCAGGTTGATCTGGATAATTGTTTGGAATTCTGAAAAAGTTACGGGCTGTAAGCCATGAGATGTTATGACATCCGACCGGCCCTAAAGTAGAGAACCGTGGGCAGCTTCTCTCCCCAATGGAGGCCCAAAAATGAGACTTCGTTGGACTTTGTTTCTCTTGAGTCAACCTTTCTTTTTCTCTACGCTAACAAAACAAAGAGAATTTCTAAAGGGCGTATTCTGTGTATATGAACTATGGAGCCTCAGCAGGACAGCAGCCATTATTAATTGTGATAAGCTGCAAACTCCCATCCTTTGTCTTGCAGCTTAAGTAGTGGGTGGTAGCGTGGTGCTCAGAAATACTAGGAAATAAAAGTTCATAAACAATAGGAAGTGCTCAGAAATTAAGAATAGAAAAAAAGGAGGAGATCATAAATGTAACGGTGACCATCACAGCAGATTCCATAGTGACTCGGTACAATAACAAGAACAACTCCTCTTTTAATCCCTGTAATCATTTTCCTTTCTGTAAGCTGAACATGTTATTTCTTTTTTAATATATCTTTTATTTGCTATAGGGGTGCAAACCTCTCTAGTTTCTTTCAAAAAAGAAAAAAACAATAACAAGAGCAAAGGAGATCATGAACGCTATTGCACTCATCACTGCATGTGCCAAAGTGATTTAGTTGACAGAAAAACTATGAAAATAGAATTAAAGTTATACTCATCACTCCATGACAGTGAACAACCGAGGATGAAGACGGGCAAAAAAACCCATTCTCCTGTCTTCTCTCTCCACGTATACGAAAAATAAATAAAATCTTGTGTTCTCTGCGACCAGAGATCTAAATCTCTTGATCATCTTTTTCTTGGAGTGTTTACGACATAGAGCTATGGTCGGCAGTGCTCAGGAAGCAGCACCGATTACAGTAAAACATGACGAAGTCTTCGTTTGGCAGTTTCGAACTGTGCACAACATTGCGAGAGCTAGTTTAGACTCCCTGTTCTTCTTGATCAGCTGGTCTATTTGGGAGGAGCGCAATGTTAGAACATTCGTAGGACAAGAAGTTGAGCACGCTGCTGGTGCTTATGTAGCTCGTGAGTTGCTTTGTCACAAAACTGTTGTGTAATATCGTCTATCTTTTCAGTGGTTCTTGGAAACTGATGGCAATCCTGATTATTATTGGGAGCTTCTTGTAATCTAAATTCTACTTTCTCCTAATGAAATATATGCAAACACAGAAAAAAAGGAAATGAGTAAAATAATAAGGTTACAACAAATGCACACGATTTTGTGATAGTATTAAGCAAATTTTATATTTGACAGTGTCCATCAGCGTATTACGTATTTAAACAGTGTCATATAGTAAAAATTTACAAACATCTTGCAATGAAGTCATCACGTATGTCTTTCGCAAAAAGAAAAAAAGCCATCACGTAGGTAAAGTCTGTGTTTTTTTTTAAAAAAAAACGGCCCATGGCACTCATGCCGTCATAGGTGACGAGATTGCAATTCCAAATTCGTGCCGAGACCGGGTCGTGTCGGCGCGGAGTCCCTTTCCGACGCAAGCTGCGCCTGCCGAACCAATTTCCCAACCCAGAGTCGCGCGCGCCGGAGATGGTTCCGGCCTCCGGGCAATCGGGAATAAACAAACCCGTGTGGATGCCCTCTCCTCCAAGAAAGAAAATCGAGAAGAAAAACGAAAAGAAAACTCCCGAACAAAAAAGCACACGCGATTTTTTTTCGCAAAAGGGGAAACAAGGGATCTCTCTACGCCTCGGCCGCCGGCCCGGGAGAAGAGAGGAGAGGAGCGTGCGACGGCGGCACGCAGGCGCATCTCGTCTCCCGCCGCCTCTACTTGTCTGCGCCATCGCCACCACCAAGGCTCGGTACGATTCGGCTGCGCGCCCGAGCGTCGGCACTGCACCGGGGCGCGCAGGCGGACCGTGCTGGGGTTTTGGTGGGGAGTAGGGGAGGGGCGTCCTATGCTCTGCGGCGGCTTGATCCTGTGAAGGCGGCGGCGGCGGCAGCAGGCTTCCCCGATGCAACGGCTACTGGGGGTCGGCGAGAGGTGCGCCTCGATTTCTCCTTCCTCTTGTTCTCCTGTCCTGTCTCGGTTGCCGGAGGGGGAAAGGTGAATTAGGAACTGCTGCGTATATTCACTTAATTTTGATTACCACATGTAGCCCATGTTTGGCGTGCGGGCCTTCTTGATTCGTTATATTGCTCTGGCAACCTGAACTTTAGTAGCTGTTATTACAATCAATTGCTACATTCTCATGTGAGCATAGCTATAGGCTTTACCTAATTCTGTGACCATGTCACTACTTTGAGATTGTTGTGATCAATTGGTTTTCTAATTTTTAATATTATTTAGTCAATTCGTGCATGTATGTGTTGGTCAGGATAACCAGTTTGAGATCTGAAGTACATTGTTAGAATTTACAAGAAAAAATTCATATGCATGGCAATAAACGGCAAGTATTCTGGGTGTAGTAGCAGTATGACGAGGCCAACAACAAACGTGCTCTAGTCACATTTGTTATTGTTCACATATTTTGCTACAAAATAGTTTCATCTCATAAAATTAGCTATACAGTCAGTGCCAGTCAAAGCTTGAAAACTTGCGGATTGTTGACATTTCTGTACTCATCTTTGAGCAGGCTAGTGGCAATTGGAACAAATAGGAGGGCAGCCACTTGTTCCCATCCGAGCCACAGAAGTGGGTACTACACAGCAACGAGGGACAATGGCTTGCCAACAAGGCGTAAGATTCCAGCCATCTTCTCTAGGATATTCTCACATTACAAAGTCAGTATCAGAAAGAACAGAGCTGAGGATCACAAGTGTAGAACCAGGATGTCAAGAGGCTACCACGCACTCTCTGTGCCAGTGGCAAATTCATCTGCAACCCAGCAAGCGCAATTGGCATGGAAGCAGCTTGGTCACAAGTATGCATATAGAGGTCCACGGTTCCCACTACTGAGCCGAGCAGCTTGTGCTGTAAGCCTGTCCTTTACAAGGTTCAATATCATCCCTGGGTTCATGGCTTTTGCTTTTGGCAAGATGGCATTTGTGCCTCCTGTCCTGGCAGACTCACGACCCTTCATGCCAAGAATGGATGGCATCATCACAAAGGCACAAGATACTCGCCAGTTTCTGTCATCTCTTGTTTGGTCAGTCTGGGAGGGCATCACTTTGCTTGTTAGAGCTGTGCATTTGGCATTCCTATTCTTCCCTGCAACTGCATTAGCTCCATTTGCTGACAAGTTTAGTGTTGCATTCAGAAGAAGGTGGCTTAGCCTTATGCGCCGGACCCTTGAAAAGGCTGGGCCAGCATTCATTAAGTGGGGCCAGTGGGCTGCAACACGCCCTGATCTTTTTCCAAGTGATCTGTGTGTTGAGCTTGCAAAGCTTCACAGTGCAGCTCCAGCACATGGCTTTGCTTACAGCAAGGCTGCCATTGAGAAGGCATTCGGTCGTGAGCTTTCTGAAATATTTGAGTCCTTTGAGGAGAACCCTGTAGCTTCTGGAAGCATTGCACAAATACATCGGGCCACACTAAAACATCAACATCCTGGAAAGCATGTTGCAGTTAAGGTGAGGCATCCTAATGTTGGAGAATCAATCAAGAGGGACTTCCTACTCATCAATCTTGTGGCAAAGGCTTCTAATATTGTCCCTGGATTAAGCTGGCTGAGGCTGGATGAGAGTGTTCGCCAGTTCGCAGTATTCATGATGTCTCAAGTTGACCTTTCTAGGGAAGCTGCTCATTTGAGTCGTTTTATCTACAACTTCCGCAGATGGAGACACGTGTCTTTCCCAAAGCCCTTGTATCCATTTGTGCATCCATCTGTCCTAGTCGAGACTTTTGAGAATGGAGAAAGTGTTTCTCGTTTTATGGATGAAATCCAAGGGAATGCTCGAATGAGGAAAGACCTTGCACACATTGGGACATATGCTTTCCTGAAGATGCTTCTGGTACGTGTGCATTTTTTTTGGATTCTGTGATTCCTTCTCTTTTCCCTTAGTTAGTGTTTTTAGGTCAAGTATGCTTGATATTGTGCACAATTGATTGATAAAAGCATTCTCCCTTCTTCTGTAGGAGGACAATTTTATTCATGCGGATATGCACCCTGGGAACATTCTTGTCCGTTTAAATGAGAGCAAGCTTTCAAGGAGACGATTTTTCAGAGCTAAGCCCCATATTGTGTTTCTTGACGTGGGCATGACTGCTGAGCTCACACGATCCGACCGGGATAACTTACAGCAGTTCTTCAAGGCGGTGGCTACTAGAGATGGTCGTACAGCTGCTAAGTGTACCCTTCAGTTATCAAAGAATCAGAGCTGTCCAAATCCAGTCGCCTTCACCGAGGTAAAGAATGAAACTATGTTTTAGTACAAATATATCTGTAAACATTTAGGACTCATTTAAATCCATTACATATGTGATGTTGCTGTTTGATGATAATGATGTTGACCTTTGAATGCAACTAAAGCTTCTTTTTGGATATGCTACACACCAAACACTACTCTGTTAGACCCAGGCCAGTTCATCATGATTTATACTAATTATACCATGATAGTTTTTGGTCTCTAAAAGTTGAATTTGCGGCTTCGGTTACACAAATGTGACTGATCACTAGAGTGACCATTCTCACACATTGATCTCCGGATTCGCTGGCGCTAGCTTTGTATGGTGCATCATGTATTTCCCATCTTAATGTTCCTTTTCTGTCTGTTGGTTTGTTTGTTTTAATTTGACTAGTGCACTTTATTTGCTGACTGTTTCTTCTGCTATGCTGTACTATTGATGTGTAGTAGTAATCGTAGTGCAAATGTTTTTTCATTGAATGACAATTTTAATTTCATTTTTTTATAGGAGCTGGACAAGACGTTTACATTTTGGGGAACGCCTGAAGGGGATGTTTTTCATCCTGTTGAATGCATGCATGAATTGCTTGATACTGTTCGCCGCCACAAAGTCAACATTGATGGCAACATTTGTACTGTAATGGTTACCATTTTGGTCCTTGAGGTAAACATCTGTGGTAAAAGAATTGATATGTTAAACATTTAATCGTAACTATTATGCTGTGGCACCGTGCAGAAAGGATTGAACAATATTTACTGAAAAAAAGGCTATAGACTTCTAGGATATGCACATTCAGGTTCCAGTTTGTGAAAAAAATGTACAATAATATAGCATGCACAAACTGACAGCTTAGAGACTCATTGACAGCCATTATTTTTCTGGATAGCATTTACTTTTATTCTATATTATATTGAACTTCATTTTCAAAGAAGGAAAACAGTTGGGGAAACCTATGGGTACTTCATTTGACCAAATTTCATATGATTCTATACGAGGGAGCATGTTTGCTAGACATTTTAATGTGCGTTCTAGTTTGAATGTAGGCTTGTCTGCAGCATATAGGGTGTGATTGGTTGTTTGCATTAGTCTTTTAGCCTTCATTAAACCCTATGCAGCATCACCCAAGCTAGCATAAAGCCATAAACAAATGCATTGTTTCGGTGTACGATTGTCCTGAATAGGGAAGCCGTGTTTGGTGAAATTTTGTTTGGTTGCTTAAATTGTGTTGCATGTAGTTACCTCCATGCTTAGGTCTCATGTTTCTAATGGAGGTATGGGAGCTGGGAAAGTGAGCCATCAGTTGTGGAGCTAATCCGCATTGCCTAATACGACTACTGTTGCATTGGGCCTACTTTGAGCAAATGTGCAAGTCTACATAAGAGCTTTTGCAGGCAACCAAGCATGGGCAAACTGCATTGCACAAGCTTGGATACGGGCTAATGCAGTCAACCAAACAAGCCCACAGTATTAGCTACCAATAGTCCAATACCTTGGTTTTGTATGCTACTCCTTGCATACTAATTTGTTAGCCCTTGCCCATGATTAACTTTACCGCAATTTACTTATAGATGGATATACACAATATGCTTACATGATAATGTTTCTGTAGGCTCTTGTCTAGAGTTTTATTTATTATATGCTACCTACTAATTGGATGGCCCATGCCCATTATTAATTTTACTTCAATTTGATCATAGATGGATACACAGTAATACAGTATTCTTATATGCTAATGTTTCTGCAGGGGTGGCAACGCAAGCTGGACCCAGGCTTTGATATCATGCACACGTTGAAGACTTTACTACTAGAGAAGGATGTAAAGCAACCAATTGATTTTTTCTCATAAACAAACAATGTCAGGTAATGTTGATTCTTGTAAATATTTTTTTTGTTCAAAAATTTTCACCCAAGAAATTTATAGAGCAATTACTGCACCCAAGGAATAAATTTATTGCAACAACCCTCTAGTACCAGCATGAAGATAATGTCTGCTGCTGCAGGGAATGATATTGCTGCAGATTAGGCCAATTTTGTTTTGAGTTGTGATTCCTATGCATAAAACATTAAAACTTCTCTTCACATGATGCTACATTTCGAAGTTCCTCTGGAACAAAATTTCTAAAGTTGGGTTATTCCAATTGTGAGAGATGAAAAATGATCACATAAGAGGATGTCATCTTGTTAGCTTTGTTGCTCGTCAAGGTTGGTTGTCAGAAGCTGGTCTGGTCACCTTATGTAGTTTGGCTGTGGCACCACATAACAAGAAGTCTGAGATACTCTGTGGGTTACTTGAGATTTGTTACATCCCAACAGCCTCATATGCATTCTGTACCGTCTTTAGATACCCACCTGTACTTGGTGCCATCTGAGAAGTTTCTTTCTTATGTTCTTTGTTAGTTAGCATGGGCATGATAAGTTGCAATTGGTACCTTTGGATTCTGTAAACACAAAATTCTGATCCATGTTGCTTCTCTCTTCAACAGATTGTTCTTGTGTATAGAAGCAGTGGAAGATGATGCCCTACTGATCAGAAGGCGAAACATCTAATCTAACTTGAAGCAACCTGGCATTATGCACTATGCTATATCTTCCTTTCTGATAGAAGTAGCAGAAACTGTCTGCGCATTTCATTTTTGACAACCTTCAGTATGAAAATTTTGGCCAGTAGCCAGGCGGGTCCAGCCATGGGGTTGTTTAAAATTCCTGGAAAGTTCCCGTCCACAAACTCTGTGGAAGAGCAAACAATTGTAGAACAGAGTAGTCATTGAGGCCGAGTTCAACTACATTTCATATATCCATGCCATCTGATGTAAATTTTGGACCCAGAGAAGTAAATGGCTTGGCAAAAAAAAAAGTTTTGGTTGTACGTTTTGGGCGTCTCGTGCGGGATGAGCCGTTATTATTCCCTGTGCTCACTGCCTTTTGTTGCTTCCCGTGTGTATCCTTTGGCCCGATGCTCTGTACTCAATCAATGTTCATGGTTGGACCGGAGGACGGTACCATGCCATGGCAGCTCGGCTTTTGCTAAGTGCCGTGGATCTGCCTGGCGGTCTGGACTGGGCTTTCAGCATTGCCTTGACCTTCTGGACTGGGAATCTTGCAAAGCGGGCATGGCATGTCGAACAGCGCTTGTACGAGGTACCACATTGTTTGGTCGAAAACTGAACGAAGACATGGATAAAAATAATGTACACAGGAAGAAACATGCACACATTCGAGAACCACATATTTCATTAATTCTTTCTTGAATATACAAAATACATGATCAACGAAAAATAGTCTTCTTCTGTCTTCAGCGTCATGCTTAAGGAGAGGTCTGACTTTATAGGAGATTACGTAGTTCGCCGATTCTCGGGGCCTGACCTCCGATTAACCTGCGCTTTATGGTCGTCAAGTATTTGATCATCGTCGAGAGCCATATGCGATATATGGCGTAATAAGAATATGGGTGGCCTTGTGTCGCCGAAGCTCGGTCAGGACCGCC
>CM041630.1:58590709-58622443 GCA_023333625.1 Bothriochloa decipiens | reverse complement strand
GGATGCAGGGCAGCAGGGCGTCGGCGAGTTGCGCGTATGCGTAGGAATGTGGAGAGCCTCGTTGGCTAGGTCGCTGCTTTATATAGGGACTAGGGGTAGGAAGTTTGCCCCTCGGCCAAGCAACATACGGCGCAGATCATATCCAGATATGATTCTTCAACTAAGAGTCCATGATGTTTACGTATCAACCTTATGAAGAGGGTACGTACTGCACACGAATTTGCCTTAAAGAAATACATACATATCTTCTCTTCTCAATCATATACATATATAAAATATATGTATTATTATATTAATGGGCAATATACGGTTCTAATTAATCTAGCCCACAAAGAAAATATGATGGCCTTACGCACGTGAACACACCAAAAATAACATGGGTGATCAACTTTTAAATAATAGCCATTTTTTCTGCATGGGCTTTGCTTGAGAAGCTAGCTAATTGAAAAGCCATCCACGTATATCTATATATATATGCATGTATCGACGTAAACAACAATGTTTACAGCATGCATATGCTAAAATTCCATCATATACACATTTCGTGTTTCATGTCGAGTGGAGGAGTGTGGTGTGTGGAGTAGGAGGAATCCAGATCTAGCAAGGTGGCTTCCCTGAGCTAAGGTCGAGCGTGAACCATCGAGGTTTTCCGGTGGAGTTAAGCCGGCCCATGCGCACTCGCATTCCTGGAGTCCCGGTTGCCCCGTCGGCCAGGAAAGCAACAGGCAACAGGCAACAGGCAAACCCATATGGGCATCCGGACATGTGGGCCGGCCTCAACTAGCTCGGTCGACCCTGTTATGAAGCGATGCTTGACGGATGGTCACTGCTGACCGCGCTGCATTCGTCTTGCAGGTGCACTAGACTGGCGTTCATGGTGCACCGTACCAGTTTAGGACCAAGAATCGTTTCAGCGAGAAATTTTTAGGTACAAATCATGCCTAGGTACGTCCATGGCTCCACGCTCGGGTCACGTGTTGTGTCCACCCACTTCGATCCTTGGCGGCGTTCGGTGAAGACAGGATTGTGGGCCCTGGCCGGTTCCGTTTCGCCGTTCCTCACGAATCACGGGCAACGCAGTAGGCCTACAGGCGGGCGTAGTAGGTGACTGGTCTGCGTATGTCTGCAGTATAGACATGCGTATCCAAAGCCCGTATGCCGGAGACATGCCCATGGACAGATAGCCGGGAATCATTGCTTACCTTGTCAAATTTCGAGGAGCCCGGGCATCTCGGCCATCATTCTTGTCACCACCCTAAGCTTTCGTCCTCACACACCCAACCCAAGCAAAATAAACGAGCCCCTACTACCCCTTAATCCAGGCCATTGCATTGCTTATTCCCGTGGCGCTAGAGACAAGTGTTTGCTGCCCCTGGGCTACGACTAAACAGAGTAGAACCGCAGCTACCTGACAAACAGGCCATTGCATTGCAGTTGCAGATAGGATAGGATAGAGTAGAATATCGCATGCAGTGTGTCCTTGTAAGGATCATTTTAATATAGAGCTTTAGTACACCTAGGTCTTGTTTAGATGCAAGCAAATTATTAAAAAATTTTCACTCTCTCCATCACATCAATCTTTAATCGCATGTATAAAGTATTAAATATAAATTAAAATAATAACTAATTATATAGTTTAGTTAAAAATCATGAGATAAATCTTTTGAGCGTAGTTAGTCTATGATTAGACAGTAATTGTTAATACAAACAAAAATATTACAGTTAAAAAAATTCTAACTTTTTGCGATATAAACAAGGCCCTAATGTTATTTTTGCACGGCAATCAACGAGAAATGTCATTTTTATATACTACTCGTACTCCTGCATATTCCGAGCTCACTAGCGGACTCAGCAAAAGGTTCTGGGAGAGAAGCTGCAAAGGAGAAAGGGCCAGCTCAAGTCCTAAAAAGAGGCAAATCCCCACAAGGATTCGTTTGTGCTGCTCATCATGCGGCTGTAATTGGTGCTCCGTATCGTTGTAGAAGTCCAAGCACGACCTGGTTGTGGCTGTCCCTCGGCTGCATGTATCCAAATGTCTCCGGTGCAAATGGCTTTTCTTGTTCAAAAAAAAGATGAGAAAGGAGCGCGGGGACTTTGGACTGCTCGTGGCCGTACGTGGTCCTTGGCGCCTGTCCAGGTAAGAATGCCGAAATTTCTAGCCTGAATAAAACCACACAAGCAAGAACAAGGATCCAGCCTCGTTTAGATGCTAAAATTTCTAGCTTAAAAAATACTATAATATTTCGTTTATATTTAATAAATATTATTTAATTATAATCTCACTAAAATTAAAATTTCATCTCATTATAAAAAAATAAATTGTCTAATCCTTTTGAGACAACTAAACAAGGCCCCTGCAAGAACCAGGAGGGAGGGAAAGGGCAAAAC
Organism: Bothriochloa decipiens; assembly: GCA_023333625.1. Lineage (NCBI taxonomy): Eukaryota > Viridiplantae > Streptophyta > Magnoliopsida > Poales > Poaceae > Bothriochloa > Bothriochloa decipiens. The sequence continues at coordinate 58,620,055 of CM041630.1, read as the reverse complement.
CTCAAACCCGTGCTGGCTCGTCTTTGTGCTACTCTCTCTGTACGGAGTAATGTATCTCTCAACGCGCGCGCATCGGTGTACAGTATACTGTCGTATAGTGCAGACAAGTGGACAGCTTCTGGCGTCAGAGCGACCTAGCATGGCAGGCATGCTGACAAAGAGGCAGCGAGCGAAAGACTTGGGACCCGTTTAGTTGTTTGAATTTTCTAGCTAAAAAATATTAAATATTTCGTTTTTATTTAATAAATATTATTTAATCATGATCTAGACTTAAAAAGATCAGTCTCGTGATTTATAACTAATTGATGTAATTAATTATTTATTTTTATTAATATTTAATGTTCTATATATGAGACACAATATTTGATAAGAGTAAAATTTCTCGTCTTTCTTGGATAAGGCCTTACTTCTGCATGCGGCACGCCTCTCATTCTCACGCTCAGCACCGGCCCTTCTCCGAGGCCGGCTGCCCAATGCAACGGGCAATCCCCAATCAAAGCGTCTGCTGGAGAGAGCAAGAGCGTGAAGACGAGGGAGCCCCCGTGACGCACGGTTCGTGCGACGGGACGGTGTAGGGACAGGAGGACAATGTGCCGCTGTCCTCTCGTTCCAGGCTTCCAGCAACGCCGCGGAGCCCAACGCCTGACGCTGTTTGGCACCGTTGGTTGGCACCCCCGTTCACGTGATGGAGTTGGTAAGGGCGACGGCCGGGCCCAGCCGGCGAAAGGAGCTCCCTTTCCCAGTCCCAGTCTGTCTGAGTCCGAACTGTGGACCTGTGAGACCTGCGAGACCTACCAGGCTACCACAGCTCCGGCTTGGGGCTCCGCCGCAGCCCGCCGGCTCCGGCTCCACCCGCCGACCAGCCTCTAATCCTGTTCCTCTGAAACATGGCCGTGAAGGAAATGGCCAAATGCAGTGGTTTGATGATTAATCGTACGTTTATCTGAAACAGCCTAGCAGGATTTGGTGCTGTGATAAAGAATTGTAAGGCTCGTCGCACAGGGAATCACGACGAGGGTCTGGCTACTCGCCCCAGGCGCTCAGCATTCTCTACCTGGCCTGCTGCGACCGTCTTTTTCCTGCTTGATTATCAGATAATACTATAAATTACTTCTACCACCGTGAGGCCGTGCTTTGACGCCATGATTCCCGGCTCTTGTGTCCCGGTGACTCACTCAGGGCGTGTTTGGTTGCCCGAATAAGGACGTACATGGCTCTTGGAATGCAATGGACACGTATTTGGTTGCCTGCACCCCCTTTCAGCCTGACTCGTCTCGTGCAAGATTCCCCCTCCAGCCTGACCGAGAAAGAACGGCCGATTCGCTCATTCCTCCCCGGCTTGGCTAGCTCCGTGCTCCCGCGTGCGCCCGCGGCTGGCGACTCCGTACGCGGGGAGATGGTGGGAAGCTCCTAGGGTTACCTCCCTCGTTCCCGCCATTCACCGCCTATATATTCTCCTTTCCTCCTTCTCCCTCCCTTCTTCTTCTTGTCGCTCGTTGTCTGCGCCGCCGGTGGGTACTTCTTCTCTTCTTCCTCTACTCTAGGTCCTTGTTGGTTCGTTCGTGCCTTGCTGATGGCTCTCTCTCTCAATTTGACTGTGGTTCGGTGGATTTGAGGGTTGTTGAATCTGGATAGTTTTTCCCCAAATCTCCATGGTCGGATTTTGGAACCCTAGCTAACCCGTGTCTGATCTATCCGCAAGAGCACCAGATCCGTGTTCTTGGCTGTCATTGAGGTATGGATCTTTGTTCTTTGGTCTCATTTCTATTTTTATTTCATTTGGTTTTGTGCAAATCGTCTCTACGATATGCTAATCCCTTTGTGTGCCTGCAGATCTAACCTCTCTCAACAGTCCCTGGGCTAGTGCTGGTGCTCCTGCTTGTTGATGTGGGTATATTGTGCATCTTCTCCCCCTCTCCTCCCTCCTTGATTCTATAGCCTGTGGTAGTTGATTGTGCAGTTCTTTGATTGATTGAGCCTGAGGCTGTGATGATGATGTATATTTTTGCCTGAGGCTAATGCTGATGATGGTTATTTGTTGAGCTATTGCCATTGACTATGATGATGTTGGATACTTTATACTGAGCTCTTGCCATTGCCCGTGATGATGTTGTATACTTTACTGAGCTCTTGCCATTGCCTGTGACGAAAAATGAATTTTTTTTGAGCTACTGCCATTGCCTATGATGATGCTTTATTATCTAAGCTTTTGCCTAGTCATGTTCTTTGATTGTTGGTAGTAACAATGGCCTTCAAATGCTACATTTTTGAGATAGACTTGCAACAGAAGAGACGCATGCTTATAGCTCGTGCTGCTGCTCTTATCACTGTTATGTACTCCCTGCTGATGGCTAGGCTTAGGATGCTTGAGTCTGAAAGGCCTCGGATCAGTTATGGTCCCATGTGCATTAGGGATAAGGAGCACCAAAAGAACCTTAACGTAATGTACAACTACAATGACATTGAGTGTGTCAACATGCTTAGAATGAGAAGGGTACCTTTTTCAGTTTGTGCAAGCTGTTTAGGGACAGAAAGCTACTTGCAGACAACATAAACTCTTGTGTTGAAGAGCAAGTGGCAATGTTTTTACATATTGTTGGTCATAACCAACGTTTTAGAGTTGTAAAGCAAAACTAGAGAAGGTCTATAGAGACAGTCCACCGCCACTTCAAAGATGTGTTGTATGCTGTTGGTGAACTTAGACAAGAAATGATTAGGCCTCCAAGCACTGAGACACCAGCTAAGATTAGCAACAGCCATAGATGGTATCCCTATTGGAAGGCATTAAAACTATCATATAGATTATAGAAATGTGTTGTTGCATTAGCTCATGGCTTGCTGTGCATTGTTGCATGCCATGTAGGATTGTGTTGCAGCCATGGATGGGACTCATGTATTTGCCAAAATCTCACTGAAGATGCGGGCTACATTTAGGGGTAGAAAGAATGCCCCTACTCAGAATGTCCTAGCATGTGTTAGCTTTGACTTGAATTTTACTTATGTCTTAGCTGGTTGGGAGGGATCAGCTCATGATGCCACTATCCTTGCTGATGCATTGCAGAGAGAGGATGGTTAAGGGTTCCACCAGGTAATTAGATCATCTGTGCACATAACAAATGCATATAAGTTAATTGATGAAGCTAATTAAACTCTACTTATCTTTTAGGCAAGTTTGTGTTAGTAGATGCTGGATATGCTTGTCGGCCTGGGTTTCTTCCTCCATATCGGGGTGTTAGGTACCATCTAAAAGAGTATGCCAATAGGAACTTCCCAACCAACCCCAAAGATCTGTTTAATTTGAGGCACTACAGTCTGAGGGTCACTGTTGAAAGGGGTTTTGGGGCTCTAAAGGGCCGTTTTCGCATCATTGACACTAACAAACCCTTCCATCCATTCAAGACACAAGTGAAGCTAGTTATTGCCTATTGTATATTGCATAACTGGATCCTTAGTTTGGGAAAGATGAGATAGTTTCTGAAGAGTTCTCTTGGGTCCTAAATCCTACCAATAATCAGCCCCACCCTGACCACATGGATGACAATGCTGCCTGGTTACTAAAGAGGGATGAATGGGCTAACCATATGTGGGCCAATAGGGGTCTGTCTAGAATCTAGTTGTATTGGTTTGTAACTCATTTTATTCTGGACAAATGTTGTGATGTTATTTCTAGACAATTGCTATGATGTATTTGTTTTCTGGACTCATGTTTTATCTATTCTGATGATTGAACTGTGGGCAGTAGCAATGATGCTTATTTTTTCTTTGATATTACACATATTCTGAGGCAATGGGCAATAGCAATGATGCTTATTTTTTCTTTGATACTACACATATTCTGAAGCAATGGGCAATAGCAATGATTCTTATTTTTTCTGTGATATTACATATATTCTGAGGCAATGGGCAATAGTAATGATTCTTATTTTTTCTATGATATTACATATATTCTGAGGCCTTGCCTTTGGCAACGAAACTGAGCCTAACAATGCTACCCTCATACACAAGTGTGTAGGTTGTGGTGTTGGGTTTTGTTTCATTGGCAAAGGCTCAGTGTTGTGGCCAATGATGAAACTTATTGGTTTTGAGGCTATGGGCAATGTGCAATGATGTTCTTTCTATTATCCTAAACTTATGCTAAGGCAATGGGCATGTGCAATGATGCTACATTTTCTGTTATCTTAAACTTATGTAGAGGCTATGGGCATGTGCAATGATGTTCTTTTTTACTGTGATACTACACTTGTGCTGAGGCTATGGGCATGTGCAATGATGTTTAATTAGGCTATGGCTGACCAAGAGATGCCTGCTGATGACCTTGTGTTTGGACTGGATGGTGGCATTGAGGCTGGTAACAATGCTGCTGATGTTGTTGGGGCTGATGGGGATGGGGCTGAGGGGGAAGGGTTCATAATAGCTAGTCAGGTGCTTGCTCAGCAGAGGACCACTCTGAGGTAGACAGAGCCCATGTCTGCCTTCATGTTGAGGTAGATGTGCCTGCTGATTAGCACTGGTGTGAGGACTGATAAGGGCTTCAAAGAGGTGCACCTAAAAAGGTTGCAAAGGCACTGAAAGAGTTCTATGGTCAGGAGGTTACTAGTACCCAAGTGTACAATCACATGAGGAAGTGGAGACAAAGGTGGGTGAAGTTGTCCAAGCTTAGGGACTTGAGTGGAGCTCTATGGGATGAGGACAACTCCATGATTGTCTTGGAAGAGGAACACTACAATGGTCACACCAAGGTTTGTGGAGACTGTGTTGATGCTTCTTTTGTATTATCTTCTCCTCATTGCTATTCTTTAATACTGACAAGTTATTGCTCTTTCCTTAGGACCACCCCAATGATGCTCCATTCCTCAACAAGCCTATTCAGCACTATAAGTAGATGATGATCATCTTTGGCAATGGTCAGACAACAGGCAAGTGGGCTATGGGCTCCAATGAACCACTTGGTACACCATCTGATGTGGCTGAGAGCTCACTGAAGACTAAGGCAACTGAGATCCTTAATAGTGCCAAGACTGACACTATTGAGACTATGAAGATTGAGGGAGGAGTTGGTACCAAGAGGAAGAGGTCCCTGCTGTCAGATGAGGATGTTGTAGTGCTGGGTGGAATATCAGAAGCTGTGAAAGAGGTTGCCAATGCTATCAGGTCTACCAAGGTTGAGGACTACCACCCTGACATGTATGAGGCTATCATGTTCATTCCAGGCTTAACTGAAGAAGCCCTCATGTTTGCTTATGGTCACCTGCTAGACAACAAAGCACTTGGCACTTCTTTTGTTCAGTGGTCTGATGCTCACAAGGTGTTGTGGCTGAGGGGCCATTTGGCCCAGCACTACTATCTGTGAGGTGGATTGGCAGCTTGAGGTTGATCCTTTTGTGCAGTTCTAGTTATTGCTTGTGATGTGTAGTGGAGGCTTCTTTTATGACTAACTAACAACAGCTGGTGGTTGTGTAGTGGAGGCTGACCTATTCTTTTGTGTAGTTCATCTGCATTCCTTACTTACTAACACTAACATATAGTTAGTGTCTTAGATAGCCCTGCACCTGCTCCCTAGATCAACCTAGCTGGTGGAGTTATTTGATGCTGATGGCAATCTGACCCAGTGTCCATTGCCAATGACTTGTTATTTCATTCTGAGAACTTGTCTTACTTGCCTGTGATGCCTTTTCATTAGTCTGAGCACAATGCCCTTAGCCTGTGATGCATTTTCATTAATCTGAGCACAATGCCCTTAGCCTGTGATGCATTTTCATAATCTGAGCACAATGCCTTTAGCCTGTGATGCATTTTCATAATCTGAGCACAATGCCCTTAGCTTGTGATGTTTTTTCATTAATCTAAGCACTTGCCCTTAGCCTGTGATGCTTTGTCCATATCATGTAGGGATGGCTTGGTATGTTGTTCATGTTGGGAGGGTTCCTGGAGTGTACTCCAGCTGGGCAGTGGCACATGATCAAGTGCACAAATACCCAGAGAATTGCTACAAAAAGTACAACACCAAAGGTGAGGCCATGTGTGGCAGAACCTCCTAAATTATATGGCCAACACTAACCTATCATTGTCCCGAAGACCTCTGACAGCCATACATATGTTCCAGATAACTTAGAAAGCCCTGTCGGGTGCCCTCAAAGGACCCCGATTAAACCACATTTGACTCATACCAGGATCAATAAAGGAGTAGCTCCAACATTACAACATTTGTTTATAAGAAATACATCAGAGTGTGGAAGAATAATAACATTAAATTTACAAAACATGAATAAGTTAAATTTTACAACTTAACTTCAATTGCGGAAGCAGAGTAGAACTACAGAAGACAACTTAGGTAGAGCACCTAAGTCAGGAGAGGATAACTAGATCACATCGAGCCCACCGACATGAACTTAGTTTGAACATCAATTAACACCTGCAACAGGGGTTCAACAAACCTTGAGTACAAAAGTACTCAACAAGACTGACCCGACAAAAAAGAGGGGTGAAGACTCAGGAATGCAGGCTAGAGGGACGAGGTAAGGCTTGCAAGAGATAAGGATTTTTGCAGAAAAGCTTGACAGAAAGTAAAGTTGTCTTGCTCTAGCTCAAGATTACCAACCAACTCCATTCTTAAACCTTAAACATCATTCAAGTTGCTACTACGATGATGAATACCGATCGAGTCTTCTTCTCCGAGAAGCAACGGCGATTCAAATCCATTTTTATATACCCAGCTGGGACCTAGGTCACTGATATACAGGAGACTCTAACTCCTAAGCATATCAAATGACACGATATACCAAAATAACAACTGTAGCCATATATCAACCACATGATATACAGGAGACTCAAACTCCTAAGCATATCAATATACATGGGACTCTCAACCCCACAAGTATACCACACCATGTGTGGGTGGCTATCTAAGTCTCGATATCACCAATTCACCATCGAACGGGACCTAGGGCATCAACAGACGAAAACACTACAAAGGGACTCCTTTCCTAATGCAAGTTACCCATCCGGACTCGATTTATTAAGTACCATCATGATTCCAACAAGTGAAGCCAATCTCATCTTTTTCATTCTTTTTTTTGAAAACCTACTAATTAAGCAGGGCTAAGCATAACTACGTATTTTCCAAAAATAGGTAACAAGGAATATGGAAAATAAGGCAGGTAAATGCAATTGGTGGGTTATCACTCAATGCCTATTACTTAATGCAACATTTCATAACTGAAGCGATAAAACTTTTATAAAATCAAGGAAGGGTTTAAATGCATCCGGGGCTTGCCTTTGTTGCAGCGGTGGTTAGTTCTCGTCGGAATCACAGATGTTAGATTTGGCACCAACACCATGGATAAGGATTTCAACATCATTGATGGATGTCACCTTCTCGAACATTCTTGTTGGATGGCTTCTTTTCGAACGTTGATCAACACGATCCAATTCACTCTCGAAACAACTACACATAATGAAATGATGCATGCTTTAGAATGATAAGCTCAAGGCATGATGCATGATGATACATGGATGAAAGCATAACAACTTAATTAACTTGAGTATAACTTTACTTCACGATAAAGTTGTACCCTAACAAGATGTAAAGACTTTCATTAAGCACATAAAATAATATTAAATAAACCCTTAAAACATGGAAAAGGTAAGCTCAAACAATTACTTAGGGTGCCAAGGGTCATTAAGGTTAACGACCCAAGGTAATCAATCAATCCTAAAGTCAAACAATCCTATAATGATTAAGCAAGATTAAAAGGGTTAATTAATTAATTAAAAAGCATAAATAAAGACATAAAACTAAAGTTGTCTAATTAAGCTAAAAATTTTATTTTAAAAATATCTTGTCTAATTAGATGGAAAAATAATTTTCAGAAATAAAGGACAATTATTTTATTTATTAAAAATCATAGAAGATGCATTTTTCAATTAAAAGAGCTAATTTTAACTTATGCAACAAGTACTCAAATTTGGCATTTCATATTTTTCTAGGTATAGAATATCATAAAGAGCATACACAAAAATTTTCATAATTTTTGGAGCAATACATAAATTACTATGAAATTAACAAATTACAACACTATTCATCAAATCAGGAAAAAGAATAAAACATGGAAAAAGAAAAAGAACTGCCTGGGCTCAAAGCGGCCCAACTCGGCCAAACAGGTCGGCCCAGAAAATTGAACAGGCCGACCCAATGCGGCCTGTTTGGTCTGGCCTGGCAGTTTTTCAAAAAGGCCCTTGTACTTTTACAAAATTACAACTAAGTCTAAAGTACTTTCTGGCACTATTGACATGAGTCATGAACTTTGCATCAAGACCCCTAGGTTTGTTTCTATATACAAAACGACGTCCCTAGGCGGCGCTCGAGCAGAGCACGCCTGTGGCAGAACCTTCTAAATCATATGGCCCACACGCATGATTATTGTCTAAACAGACTCCAAATAACCATGACTGTGTTCCATACGACTTAAAAAGTCTGTCGGGTAAATCCCGAATCATCCACGATTCTCCGAGCAGGATCAATCGTTGTAAAGAGACATTGCAGTATTACAACAGTTTGATATAAATAATATACATCGGAGTAAAATAGCGGAAGACTTATAATAACATAAGTTTACAAACCTTTGAGTTTCAAATATTTACAATCATAAGTTTAGATTGTACAAACCATAATAGTAGTGGAGTAGCAGTAGATAACCTTATTACAATACCAAACGAAAAGCTCTGCCCAAGAGCTAAACACCTTACTCGTCGTCGCTTTCCTCGACGACTATCATGCAGCAGGATGCGAAGCATTCCTGCCCATGATGCTCACCTGCAACAAGGGTTCAACAAACCCTGAGTACAAAAGTACTCAACAAGACTGACCCGACGAAAAAGAGGGGTGGAGACTCAAGAAATGCAGACTAGAGGGACAAGGTAAGGCTTGTAAGAGATAGGAAATTTTGCGGAAAGGCTTAACAGAAAGAAAAGTTTGCTTGGACTAGCTCCAATTATCAACCAACTTCATTATTAAACCTTAATCTTTGTTCAAGTTGTTACTATGATGATGAACACCGATCGAGTCTTCTTCTCCGAGAAGCAACGGTGATTCGAATCCATTTTCATACCCGGCTGGGACCTAAGTCACTGGAATACCGGAGACTTTAACTCCGATGCACCCCAGATGAACCGATATACCGGGATAACAACCGCAGCCATATATCACCACATGATACACGTGAGCTCTGCGGCCCAGCATACTGAGATACGTGGGAACTTAAACCCCACAGTAAAACACACTATGACACATGTGGAGGCTCTGGCCCCACTATAGGTCACTCCATGATATACACGGCTCCAACCATCCGTATATCACTTCATGCATGTGGATTTCTAAATTCTCGATATCACCAGTTCACCAACGGACGGGACCTAGGGCATCAATAGACGGAAACACTACAGAGGGACTCCATTCCCAGTGCAAGTTAACCGTCCGGACTCGATTTATTAACTATCATCAAGATTCCAACAAAGAAAACAAACTCATCTTTTTTATTCTTTTACCTTTGAACATTTAACTAAATAAGCAGGGCTAAGCGTTACTACTTATCTTCCAAAGCAGATAATAAGGAATAAGGAAATAAGACAGGTAATGCAATTGGTGGGTTTTCACTCAACTCCTATTACTTAATGCAACATATCATAGCTGAAGCGATAAAACTTTTATAAATAGAATAGGGTTTGAATGCATCCGGGGCTTGCCTTGATGTTCGAAGAGACGGTCTCAAACTCTGGATCAACTCTCGATTCTTGAATCTGCTCTTCCTTCGGATCTGGGCGACAACGTTAACTCTCCGTTAACGGAAGCTATTCGATAATTAATATGCTTTAACATGATGGAATAGTAAACATGATGCTCGATGGATGCATGATCAGATTAAGGGATTGAGTACATCTTTTCTTCACGATAAAGTTGCAAGCCAACAAGACTTCGCTTATAAAACTCATTAGGGTTAACTACGCCATTTAAGAAATTAATTAAGCACATAAAATAATGTTAATTAAGCCCTAATGACATGATTAAGGGTAAGCGCAAACAATTAATTAAAGTGCCAAAGGTCATTAGGGTTAATGACCCAAGGTCATCAATCAATCCCAAAGTCAATCAAATCCTATAATGATTAAACTTAACTAAAGAGGTTAATTAATTATTTAAAGACATAAAATAAAGGCATAAAATTAAAGTTATCAAATTAAGCCCAAAATTTTATTTTAGAAAGCTCTTAGCTTAATTAGATAGCAAAACATATTTTAGAATTAAAAGCCAATTATTTTATTTATTAAAAATCATTGAAGGTCCATTTTTCAATTAAAAAGGATAATTTTAACATATGCAAAAAGTACTCAAATTTGGCATTTCATATTTTTCCTAAGTAGATGACATCATAAAGAACACTCAAAAAAATTTTCAGAATTTTTGAAGCTATATATGAATTACTATGATTTTTCAAAGAAAATAGCATTTAAATCATTTTCTGAAAATAGAAAAAGAAAATCGGCACAGTACTCCCGCGCTGACTGACGGTCCGCCGGAGGTTGACCGGCGATTACTCGCCATCAGCGAGGTCTCCGGCGACCAGACTTGGACCACTGGGCCCAGCTTGGCACGGGGAGTCGATCAGGGTGGTTAACGGTGCGGCGGAGCGACGGCGGCACCCACGCCGGCGGCCATGGCGGCGCGGCGGAGCTAGAGCGCGGTGGCGAAGCTCACCGGAGCGGTTTCCGGCGACGGCGAGCACTCGGACGTACGCAGGGCACTCAGGCGAACCCGTTTGGCAACTAAATGACACCGTCCCCTGGTCCCTAGCCAAAGCGGCAACGCGAGCGGCGGAGCGGCATGGCCGTGCCGGCGGCGAGCCACGGTGACCGGCGGCTACGACATGGCAAAGACGAAATTGATGACACAGACAGATGCAGGAGCTCACCACGGCGCTGGTGCGCACGTTAATGGAGGCTCGGAGCGCTGGAATCGAGCTGCGGTCGGCGGCGGCGGCGCTCCGATGGCAAGGTCGGCGTCACCGGCGTTCCTGTGCACCACCCAGCCGGCCAAGAAGCACATGAGGGGCGGTGTAGCATGGAGAACACGATAGCGAGGTCAAAGATAATATATATTCCACCTCGACAGCAGTCAACGGCGAAAAAGCTCGCGCCAGCTCGGCGACCGGCAGCGAAGAAGACGACGGCGCGCGAGCGACTCAGCCGGCAAGAGCGAACACTGACTAGCTCGGAAGAAACGTCAGGTCAAGGCGGAGCTTTGGGCAGGAGCAATTGAGTAGAGATGGAGCGACGGCGGCGAATTCGAGCGGCGGAGCGAGGTTGTCGGCGATGGCGGCAGGAGGAAGAAGAAGAGAAACGGCGGCGGCCGACTGTCATTTATAGGCCTTCGGCGACGCATGAATGGGCGACACGACGACGGCGAAGGTTCAGGTGTTCAGAGTGAGCTGGCGACCGAGATATTCGCAGCGGTGGACGGCGGCGCGCGTTGAGAAGCCGGCGATGGCGGCCGACGATAGGTTTCGGTACTGTTCACAGAAATTACAGAAATGCCATCCATTTCAAAATACAAATTTCTCCAAAATTTATATAAGAACTTGAAAATCTCCAAAAATATCATTTGCATAACTTTTCAAGAGCTACAATTTTCCTTTAACTAGCATCCTCAAATTCTATTTGGATTTTAAAATTTGAATTCAAATTTGAAAAGGGAATAAAACCCTAGAAACAAACATTTGAAATTACTTTTGATTTTTCAATAAAACTTGAAAATATTCAAAACTATGAAATGTTTAACTTTCCAAACCAAACCTTTTTCATATACAAAATTTTCCAAAATTTTGCATAATTTTTGAATTATGGTTTTAAAATCAAAAGGGGTCAAATGTTGGAAAACTGTATTTTCAAATTCATTTGAAATTTCTTTTGGAAAATTGAAAACTTTATATACCAACTTTGTATCTCTTGTCAAGATCTACAAACTATATTTTTAAAGTATCTCCAAATTCCTTATAGATTTTGAATTAAAGAAAAGGGGGTAAAACTAGGTTTTGGAATAAAGGGTTTTTGAAATAGAATTCAAACTCGATTTGGTTTCTAACTTAATTGGTTGGTTATTAGTGATCACAAACATCATCCAAGGACATTTTTAGGTCATTGACCCAATGACACCCTTGGTTGACCAAGTTGACTTTTGAAAAACCTTTTATAGCATTTCCAATTTGAATTTAAATTTGAATTGCCAGACTTAGAAATAAGCTTTGGAATCCAAATTCAATTTCAAATATAGAAATCATTTTTAGGGTTGGACTTAGACTTATACACTATGCTTGACACTAGTGTAAACATAGTTTACACCTCAAGTACATAGAATATAACCTAAGCATTTGCGATGACATTCGAAAGTAGGGTTTTATTATTTCATGTGACCAAACATTCCAGAAACAAAATCAACCTATGAAATGTAAACTTGTTTTAGTTAATGCACATTAAGATTGACTTAAACATGAATGCTTTGCAGTGCATATGATGACATGGCATGTTTTAGTTAATATAACACCAGAGGTGTTACAACGCCGCGGTGACGCTCGGCCGACCACGGGACTTGCCGACGGCGAGTCCTCCGGCAACGGGAAGAACACCAGCGTGCCTCTCGCGATCCCGCGCACCCACTCAAGGAGTTAAATGGCCAGACAATGGCTTAGAGCGAGCTTTCCCACGGCCAGGGCGGCTCAGCGAACCGGACATGGCGGCTCGACGGCGTTCCATCACGTCTAGAGGCTTATAGCCAAAACTACGGAGTCGATCATGATCAAGGCATCGAGGCAAAGCTAAAGGGCAAGAAAATGCAACGCGAGGCTCACCAGAGTGAGTTGGCGGTGATGAAGTGCTCGCGGCGGCACAACGGTTGACCGTGAGGAAGAACGGGTGCGCCGGGCAACTCTGGCCACCAAACAAGGCACAAGCGGGCTAGTTGAACATGAAAGGATGAGGCGAACCTGCCTGCAAGACAAAGCAGATAAAGATGGACCAGCGGAGCCAAATTTGGTCGGCGAAGCAACGGCGGCCGGTGGCGAGCGGAGGAGAAAAAATCGAGGCACGGCAGCCGGCTACTCGGCTTAAATAGGAGGTGAAGAAAGTCAGTGAGGTGGCTAGCATCTTCGCGAAGATGTCCAGGTGCTTCATCGGGCGTGCGAAGGCGAGAAAGTTCGCGGCGGCCACCTCAACGCCTGTGAGCAGTGAGGACGAAGGAGAAAGTGACGTCAGCAATACTGTAGCAACCAAGATCATTCAGAAATTTACCAATTACTCCCAAAAATATATAGCAACTTGAAAATCTCCAAAAATATCATTTGCATAACTTTTTAAGAGGTACACTTTTCATTTAATAAGAATTTTCAAATTCTGCTTAGTTTTTGAAATATGAATTTAAATTCAAAAGAAGAACAAACCCTAGAAACAAATATTTGAAATTACTTTTGATTTTTAAATAAAACTCAAAAATCTTCAAAACTATGGAATGCTCAAATTTTTAAACCAAACATTTTTCATATACAAAGTTTTCCCAAAATATGCATAATTTTTGAAATATGGATTTAAAATCAAAAGGGGACAAATGCTGAAAACTGTATTTTCAAATTCATTTGAAATTCTTTTTAAAAACTTGAAAAACTTTGAATATCACTATTTTAGCTCTTGTCAAGATCTATGAACCATATTTTGAGAGTATACCAAAATTCTTTATGGATTTTGAATTGTAGAAAAGGGGATAAAAGGGATATTTTAATTCGAAGGATTTTAAAATTAAACAAACACCCGAGCATCATTATTTCATGTATTAAATAAACACCACAAAAAGACATTAAAAAATATGAATGTATTTATGCCATGATGCTCAATGATTATGCTTGATAATGCACATGATTAATATTTTAATTATGTACTAACATCTGGGATGTTACACCATGGAAGCTTTCTTTGGTCCTGGACAAACTGCAGTTGAAGTTGTGAATCCACCTATGAGCCACTTCACCAACCGCTGCTGGAACCTTTGAATAAAGATGCTCAAGTTTACCATTTTTATGCGTGTCGCATTTTAGTTTTCGTTCTAATAATCATATTTATCGCTGTGCTGATTGCCTTTCTCATTTCAAAGTTGATGTAATCTCATTTCTTCTCCACATGCCTTGGATGTTTCTGTTTGTTAAAACTGAGTATATGCCCATTTGCCTATGATGTTTCGATATTAAAGTGTTGTATAAAACTTCATAGTGCTGGTGGTAAGCATACCACACCTGTAAACTGAGTAACCACACCAGGCTGGGCACACCCAACTAAACACCATTCCTGCATGGACCGAATTTAAATCTGATGCACATACAAGCAACCAAACACCAGCTACAGCTAGCCTGACTGAGACGAGCCAGACAACCAAACAAGGCCGGTTACATGCACAGAGCCTGGTCAAAGGCTCCGGAGAGCTGGCTTGGCTGATCGAGAGAAGGCAACCAAACACGCCCTCCCTGTCAGTGAGCATAAGAAAATGCTGTTTCACAGTTCCTTCTGGCAGGGATTTCATAGAAATTTCTATGGGATTATAAAAACCGAAGTTCGTGCCTCACATGCAGTTCCATATGAGCCAATGGTTTTACAGTAGCGGCCAAGCGTCGATATCGATGGGTGCAGGACAACAGCATTTTTGTTCTCCGACATGGTGTAGCGCCATTTCGCTATTTCTTTAGCCATGGATAGACATGATGATTGTACCTTCCCTCAAAAACATGATGATTGTACCTGGCTAACCTGGTGGCCTGCTGCCACCCTGCCGTTTACAACATACTGTATGCCATTCGCCCAGCCTTTTGATCCTGATTTGACCCAACTGTTTACAGCATCGGATCATCATGGCACGAAAAGAACACCTCCGCGGGGATGGTGGTACCACTAGCGGGCCATTCAGGATCGCCATCTCACGTTAAAGGAATCCCAATCTGAAGACTCTCCCCAAGGAGTTACCGGCCAATCTGGCTACTCATTATAGGGCAAGCTGAGACTCGCCGTGCAGACAATTCTTTCTTTCTTTCTTTTTTCCTACTAAAAGGAATTACTATGAATCTTACCAAACAAATGGTACAACTAAAATTATATAGTAACTCATAATAGACAATTTATGATTCCTTTCTATAGCCAAAGTACCAAACAATGATAAAATTGTATATTACATGTACAAAAAAAAACTAGCACCTAAGACATAGGAGATTTTTTTTCAAAAACACCTAACACTTCAGATAATAAACGTTTATGCAAAACCATATCTATAAACCTCTTTAAATCTATAAACCTCTTTAAACTTGGGTACACTAAGCACTGTTTATCAACAGTAACAGGTCCCCATGCAAGTCTAAGAGAAACTGTAGATCTACAGTGATGGGCACGCTGTTCCTTAATTGGGCTTGGTACCGTTCATGGACCTGTTACTATTTATTATTGGTTTGTCACTGTTTGCGCACCCGTTACTATTTCTTACCGGGTCCGTTAATGTTCATAACACTCTGCAGCTGCCACACAACGGGTTTACTACCGGGTTTGTTACTGTTTATGAAGCAATCATTTCCTAATGACTCTTTGATTTCTGTATACTAGGTCCACGAGCCCGGCTATCCACGCGAAGCGTGGGGTCCCACTTAGTATTTCTTAAATACGACGAAAATAGTTTACCCCCAAACAAGGCCTTGGGCGCCTCTAGTACATAACACTTGATGTAACTAAGTACAACCTTTTCTAAGTACTTTCTCCATTTAAAAAACATTTGAATTTGCCTTAAGTCAAATTCTTTTTAACTTTAACTAGCAAATATCCATGTAAAGTATAGCGTTATTCTTGATGAAAGAGCTATATCCTATGAAAGTTCTTTTTTATATCCTAGATGAAAGAGCTATATCGTATGAATGTCTTTTTTTAATTATCAAAATTCTAGATATGGTCATTTCAATTTAAAATATTTTGACTTAAAACAATCTAGCAAACCACTAAGAGAGAAGCTTCGGGTAAATTAGAGCTCCGTTTGGTTATGTTTCTTGTGTAATATGTTTACTCAGTTTTATGTCTTTAACCTGACAGAGATAAATCCTTTTTTCTTCTAATTATTTTTAGGTCTTGTTTGGATATAGTCAAATCCGCATCAATCCATGTATGTTAAGATGGACTGAAGTAGAACTTGAATTAAACTTCACTCTAATCCACCTCAACACGCGTGGATTGAGTTGAATCCAAAAACATCCGACAAAGCTAGAGTGCGAGTGGGTTTTTTTAGATAAAGAGAGTATGAGTGGGTGTTTATACTTACGTGCGTCTGGCTGTGTGTTTTAGCTAGCTAGCACTCCACTCCTACCTGTAGTCGATAAAAATAGAGAAGCTACGTGTAAAAATACGTACGCGTCTATATGTACGTCAATCCCAAAACTCCAAAAGCCCCCAAACTCCATGGTCAAAAAAACAAAGAAAGAAGGAAAAAAAAACCTCCAAAAGCTCCATAGTCTCTAATAATAATAGCCATTAAATTTTATTTTCTAATTAAATAATTAACCACCTTTACCATTATAAATAACAATCAAGGCCTCAGCCGAGAGAGCTCCAACAGACATCCCCTCTCGAGTCTCGACTCCCGACCTCCCCGGTCGCGGTTCGGCTTATATACAACACCCGGTCCGGCGGTCCCCAAATAAAGGCCACACACTCACACCACTTCTTGGCTCTCGCCCACTCCTGCCGCCACCACCTGGTCTACGTCGCCGGCGGCAATGTCGGCGCACTTCGCCGTCGCGCTGCTCCTCGCGTTAGCCGCCGTCGTTCCCTCGGCCCGCGGTTCCGACGTGCAGTCGTTCCCGCTCTCGCAGGCGCAGTCCCCGTCCAACTCCTCGTCCCCATCCAACGCCTCCTCGCCGCCGTGCCACCTCGACCTGTCCGCGGAGCTCTTCGGCGGCGTGGCCGCGGCGTGCGGAGCGGGCGGGGGTACAGGCTCTCTCGACCGCGGCCGCTGCTGCCCGGTGCTCGCTGCCTGGCTCTTCGCGGCGCACGCGCGCACCGCGCTGTCCGTGCCCCCGGCCCCCGCGCCCTCGGCGCTCGCCGGTGAGGAAGGGCTGGGACCCGGCGGCGACGACGGGCCCATGGTGCCGTACGACAACCAGAGGTGCGTCGACGCGCTGGGCGCCGCACTGGAGAAGCGCGGGGTGGCGCTGCCCCGCCCCAACGCCACGTGCGACACCGTGCTCTGCTTCTGCGGCATCCGGCTCCACCAGATCGGCTCGCTCCGCTGCCCCGCCGCGTTCGCCGTGAGCGCCGCGGCCAAGGGCGGCGCCGCCGCCGCCAAGAACGCCACGCCCACTGCCGCCGTCAAGGACCTGGAGAAGAGCTGCCGCAACGCCTCCTACGCCGGCTGCTCTCGGTGCGTGCAGTCACTGCAAAAGGTATACCTTTCTTGCTAGCTTTCTCTCGTAAAATAATGCCATTGCTTTGGCTCACCTTTTCCGTTCTTGTCTTGTCTGTTTTGGTTTGCTTTCGCATGCCCTATAATAAAGCTTTGAAATGTTTCTACACCTAGTTTTTTTGGATCCAAATCATCGATCGATTTTCCTGCGAAGCAGTAGAAGAAAAACTTTTTGACCAATTTTATCAATTTTTTTTCACTCTTTGAGAGCAATAGTAGTGTTACTTCAGCGCTACAAGCGATGCCGTTTCTCCTTCTAATCGTAGCAAAAAGTGACCATTTCGAAGGCGTTCCAGGAGATCCCCTTTCCCACAAAGGGTTCCACTTCCACTGCACTAACTTTCTAACTGCATCATTGTTTTAACTTTCGAATTGATCTGCTTGTTCTTGAGCCGATCACTACTAATCATTTGCTACTTGATTGATTGCCTTTCCCTCTGAAAGCCACCGTGGGAAAGGGGCAATCCCCAGTAGCTGCACTGAGTTAGCCCACCGCACCAGCCAGCTAATCACAGGACCATTCCTTGAACACACATGTGTGGGGAGAAACTATATATCCAAGTCGGAGGCAACCACAATATGCAATGTCTTTTTCAATTATGAATGCTTTGGCTGGTTAACCACCACTTGCAGCATCGAAAGCCGTGGATTATTGAGCAGATCTTGTCCCCGACTTGCCTGTCCTGCATCCAGATTGGCATCGTATTAGTCTTTGAAGGACATGATTATGATGAACAGTCATCATGTTATCATGGACAATCATGACATTGTCCATTTGCTTGCATTGCAATTTGCAAGACCAAGCCGGTCGAGAGAACGTGTGTGTGCGAGGTAAGATCAGGTTGTTGTGCATGGGGAGCATTTACTGAGAGGCCGAGCAAGCCAAATGCAACTCTGAGTTCTGGAACAGAGCCCACCAACTTTGCAACAAAACCTGCATCGCAAGAACGTCCCCTGCATGAACCACATTTACTTGCGTTTCTTCAGGTCTTTGTTTGTTCGCATACGAGGTTTCGATCGTCACGGTACTAACCAGCAGCTCCGGTTGCCCTCCTCCCTCCTGTCCTGTGCACTGTGCAGCTGAAGGGGAACGTGAGCCGCGAGGTCTCTGGCGCCGGCGGCGACCGCGCGCGGCGGATGCTGGGGCGGGACTGCCAGCTGATGGGCCTCACGTGGCTGCTGGCCAAGAACAAGACGGCCTACATCCCCACCGTCTCCGCCGTGCTGCGCGCTATGCTCTACACCGCGCACCCGACGGAGTCCGGCAGCGGCGGCGCGGCGCCGCGGTGCAGCCCCGACCAGGAGAACATGCCGCTGGCCGTGGACTCGCTGCAGTTCGAGCGCACCGGCAGCGCGACCTCCGCGGCTGCCTCCGCGACGACGCCGCGTGGCGCCCTCCTCCTCGGCCTCGCGCTCATCCTGATGATCTGCTGGTGGGATGCGTTCTTGTGAACCAATGCAAGAGCGCTGGAGCTAGATCAGGGCGCGGTGGAACCTTGTTGATACACGTATTTTGTAGTAGTTGTTAGCAGGTAGTAGCTTATTTTGCATAGCTGGGATTTTGCTGCATAGCATGGTTGTGAATGCGATCGTGGTGTTGCAGGCAAAGGGTGATGTGGATGTGGCTATTGACATCTCTAATCTCGGTGGTTTCTAATCGTGTCTGGGATTGACCGCTTCTGTTTTTGGATGAAGTGTCGTGCAAAATTTGGATGAACTCCGGGCGAAAATGACGTACGGAAGAGCGTACGCGGAGGTTACTCTAAAATGCTTGCATGTCATACTCAGAAGTATCTAAAAATTTTAAAACTTTATATACTAATAGTAATAAGCATTGTACCAAATTTTAACATTCAAACACATTTTGTAAAAGTTTATATGGAAAAAATAAATTTTATTCACTAGAGGACAAAAGGTCATGATGGCTGAATTTTGTTAATTTCATACATATTTTTACAAAATGTGTTTGAATCTAAAAATTTGATACAATGCTCATTTGGTACATTATTATTGATGTGTAAAGTTTTAAAATTTTTAGACACTTCTAAATATGATATGCAAGCATTTTAAAATAAGCTCTACGTACGCTCTCACGTACGTGGATGTATTTCACGTTCCCTGAATGAGAGAACTGTTTTTGCGAATACACTAGCTGATGGTTTACCGTAGTGATAAGTGGAATGAAAATATAGGGCCTCTTTGGCAAGACAATCATGGCTCACCGTCGTCTTCATATTTCTAGTGCATTTTGCAAACAGAGTCGTATGAACTTTGTCAAAGAGGCCCATGGTAATAAAAGATCAAATGTGAGATGTAGCGAATCAAGGAACGAATTTAGGTTTCAAATGAAATGAAGCATGGACATAGCGATATGAATCTGAATTCTGAAGAAATGTGCCGGGTTTAAACGATTGATGAGCTGCTTGTTGGGTCTGCACTGGGCGTTCTGGCGTGTAGTAGTTCACGAGGATTGTACTTGGTGGTAGTGTTGCACTTTTGCATGGTGGCGGCTGGCGGGCGTCGGATTCCCCGTGTCGCCTTGTGTAGTGTACTCTCGCTTGTCTTGCCCGGCCTCCGCTTCGATTTCCCAACTTCGCCCGCCGGACATCTAACCGAAAAGCTGCAGTGATTCGGGAATCGGGAGGGAGGAGCCACCATCGCAGTCGGCACGCCACGGGCCACAGCGTCCAAGTCCGAAGAACAGCTATAAATTGCACTCGGCCTGCTTTCGGCCCGCTTTAGTGTCTACCGTGGGCCGTGGTGTCTCACGGCCCACCCAAGGCCTTGTACAAGGCCCGCAGCATCCACTAATTATATTTAGGAAAAGACAAAATCAGTTTTTTTTTTGTGTATGTGCGCGCGCGCGCGCGCCTTTTGGTCTCCAACCACCAGCGACACCACCGATGTCGTCTCCTCTCCTCTCCCTCCGCCATTGTCTGATTGGCTCCCACTCCGGTGTCTTCTTCAACGAACACGGCATCTCGCCACCGTGAGCTTCACCTGCTTCTATCTTTCTTACATTATTTTAAAAACAAACGTACAGTCTATTCAAGATTCGAATACTACCGCACAGTAATCTATTGTTTTTTCTTAAAAAAACTAGCTGCAATCTACACATCCGTCTATCGACATCTAACCACAGTAGGTAAGGACTCTCATTCGGCCAAAAAAAGGAACACTGAATCATTTCATTTTGTTATATTTTTTTTAGTAACAAAATGAAGTGGGAGCCAGGATGTCCACGGAAGTTTTTGTTGCTTAGTACTTCTTTTATTTTACACACAAAACAAATGCTCAGAAATACTGGTGAAGAGTGGACTGTCAGATTGTGACAACCAAACGCACCCAACGAACACATTTGTGACAAAAACAAATGCGTGTAGAACTTGAGACCTGCAATTTCATTTCAGCCTAGCTATATGGTATACAACCAAACGCACCCAGACGCTCCCGCTGTTGATGAGACTCGCCTGCAGTACTGACACCATCACCACTACGATCGAGTCTATAGCGTCTAGAATACTACTAATCTGTCTTAAATTATATAGTTTGTTTGATTTTTATCTTAAATTTAATTATCTTTTTTTTTAAAAAATTATTAAAAATATTATTTTTTGTTATAGATTACTTTATTAACAAAAGATCTTCAGAAATGACCTAAATTTAACTAGATGTGCTTAAATTTTTTAAATAAGACTGATGTTTAAATTTAAAGTAAAAAAATTAAATAAACTATAATTTAAGACGAAAAAGGTATCTAGAGTATCTTATCGTGCATAAATTATCAAATCCTCAAATGTCACTGGGAGGCAAAGAAAAAGAACGGACCTCATCCCCCCTCCAGCCCTCCACTCCACGTTTATCTAGTCGATCTTCTTCCCCGATCGAAAGCACTGCACTGCATCCGGCAGCAGCCAGCGTAGAAGCCATGAAGAGGACTATCGTTCTATACCCTGGCCTCTTCGTGAGCCACTTCCTCCCGACGATGCAGCTCGCCGACGACCTCCTCGACGCGGGCTACGCTGTGGCAGTCGCGCTCATCGACCTCACCATCGACCAAGACATCGCCCTGGCAGCCGCCGTCGACCGCGTCGCCTCCGCCAAGCCGTCGGTGGCCATCCACAGGCTCCCTCGGATCCAGAACCCTCCCGC
This sequence comes from Bothriochloa decipiens, assembly GCA_023333625.1. Taxonomy (NCBI): domain Eukaryota; kingdom Viridiplantae; phylum Streptophyta; class Magnoliopsida; order Poales; family Poaceae; genus Bothriochloa; species Bothriochloa decipiens. The sequence continues at coordinate 58,598,385 of CM041630.1, read as the reverse complement.
GCTCACAGACGACGACGCGGAGGCGCTCCTCTGGTACTTCGAGGTCGTCAGACGCTACAACGATCGCCTCCGTGAGTTTTTCTGCTCCCTGCCCCGAAGCGTCGTCGTCCACGCGGTGATCGTGGACAGGCCGTCCGCCGACGTGCTCGACGTCACCAAGGAGCTCGGCGTCCCGGCCTACACCTTCTACGCCACCAACGCCTCGGCCGTCGCGGCGTTCCTCCAGCTCCCGTGGACGCAAGCGGAAGGCGAAGGCCAGCCGAGCTTCAGGGAGCTCGGAGACACGCGTCTCACCATCTCCGGCGTCCCGCCCATGCCGCCGTCGTACCTCATGCCGACGATGCTCCAGGACCCGGCGAGCGAGTCGTACAAGACGATGACGCGTGTGATGCGCCGGAGCACCGAGCCCGATGGCATCTTGGTCAACACGCTGGCGTCGCTGGAGGCTTGGGTGCTGACAGCTCTCAGGGACCCTCTGTTCCTCCCCATCGGCGACGGCGGGTGCAGGAGGACGCCTCCGGTGTACTGCGTGGGGCCGTTGGTCGTTGCAGCCAGCGACGGCGACGGCGAGACGAAAGAAAAGCACGAGTGCCTCGCGTGGCTCGACAAGCAACCGGAGCGCAGCGTCGTGTTCCTCTGCTTCGGAATCTTAGGCACGGCCACCCACTCGGCGGAGCAGCTCAGGGAGATCGCCCTCGGCCTGGAGAGGTCCGGGCACCGGTTCCTGTGGGTGGTGCGGGCGCCTCTGCCCACCGACGGCGTGGACCCGGGGACGCTGTTCGACCCGCGCGCCTACGCCGACCTCCGCGCGCTCCTGCCGCCCGGGTTCTTGGAGAGGACCAAGGGCCGCGGCCTCGTCGTGAAGCTTTGGGCGCCGCAGGTGGAGGTGCTCAACCACAGGGCGACTGGTGCCTTCGTGACGCACTGCGGGTGGAACTCGGTGATGGAGGCGATCACGGCCGGCGTGCCGATGCTTTGCTGGCCTCTGTACGCGGAACAGAAGATGAACTCGGTGGTCATGGTGGAGGAGGTTGGCAACGGTATGGATATGATTGGATGGCAGCAGGGGCTGGTCAAGGCCGAGGAGGTCGAGCGCAAGGTAAGGATGGTGATGGAGTCTGAGGAAGGGCAGCAGCTCAGAGCACGTGTGGCGGCGCACAGGGACGCCGCGGCCGTGGCATGGAAAGACGGCGGCTCGTCGCGCGCGGCATTTGGTCAGTTCTTGTTGGACGTGGACAACCATGTACGAGGCCAAGATATGGAGTAGCGCTAATGGTCGCAATGGCAAATTGGGTCAAAGCTTAAATGCTTTCCTTGTATGCTTTGTTGTGGTATATAAGTAACATTTTTTTGGGAGCATCGTATGTAGAGTAACTTATTAAGCAGCGTATATGGTATGAAAACTAGGCAGCTATGAAAACTATATAAACTCTAATCAAGATCATAGAACTCTAGTTCAATGGCTAGAGGAAAAGGTTGGTTATTTTAGTACTTAAACCCTTCACTAATCCCATCCTAATCTCAGCTTATGCAAAACACCCGGCCGTTGCCCCCTCGTGATCGTTCCGTCTCCTCGCGTTCGTCTTGGGTCCACGCGAGGCTAACGTCGCCGCCTAGCGATTCCGCCATGGAGAGAAGGAGCAAGGTCGGTCCACGATGGTGTCCGGCGCTGCCTCGCATTGTGATCCGTTTAATCTGAACTTGCATGCTCTTGTTATGGGTACATGCTGCCAAAATTTAGAGAGTACACGTTGGCCGGCCGGTGACGAACGACGACGTCTGCACGTTCTCTATTGGCGCAGCATAGTGCTGGTACAAATTATTTCTCTCTTCCACCGTGTAGTAAACTAGTAGTGACTGAACGGAAATCATTCCATCATCGGCTCCACACTCCATGGCGGACTCCATGGTGTCAGACTCCTTGCCGATCTCCAAGGAGGCAGCGGCAGCGCCAGTCACCAAGACGGCAGCGACAGCGCCGGTCTCCATGCCAATCTCAAGGCAGCGCTGGTCTCCATGGCAACCCCAGTCTCCAAGGCGGCGCCAGACACCATCGCAGACCGAAGACGAACGCGAGGCGGCGCCAGACACCATCGTGGACCGACCTGCACCTTCTCCCGCGTCTCCATGGCGGGATCGCGATGCGGCGACGGCGGCCTCGCGCGGACCGAAGACTAACGCGAGGAGACGGAATGATCGCGAGGGGGCGACGACCGCGAGACAGAATCGAATGGCGCTGGAGTGTTTTGCAAAAGCTAAGATTAGGATGAGATTAGTGGGGGTTTTAAGTGCGAAAATAACCCACCGTTTCTCTAGCCATTGGACTAGAGTCCTGTGATCTTGATTAGAGTTTCTATAGTTTACATAGCTCCCTGGTTTTCATACCATACGTTGCCAACTTATTAAGACCTGTGGAATGATCTCTTGTATGCTTCTCAAAGTGACAGTAACACGGGTCGTAATGTTAACTTTTTATTAGTTTTCAGGGTCAAAGCTTCTTCTATACATGTACATGTGAAGGAGAAAAAATGGGGGATCCCAAACAAATTAGGGGGGGGGGGGTGGGGAGGATAATTTTTCACAAAAAACACCGTAAAGACATGCGGCCCGTGGGACAACTATTTTTGCAACTAAGAACCCACCTTACCAGCACAATCTGCACCGACACTACTATTCTTCCTCGCCTAGCCCTATCTCGCTCGGCCTACCCCTCCATTCACGGCCCGCCTCACGCACGCCCTAGGTATGGTGTTCCTCTCTCGTTGCCTCTCGCCCCCGCCGCGGCACGGTAGGGTCTCACAGGAGCTCCACCCTCGCCCCAACCTAGCCTAACGCCACCACCGTTGTTGCCGCTAGGGCCCCTAATCACTCGGCTACCATCCCCGACGCCTAGCTTCTCTGCCTTTGTCGTGTAGTTGTGTCACTTTTAAATCGAGAGAGGATAATATTAGGAGTGCTACTCCAAGAGTATCGAAGCATTTCTCTTGCATCTTTAAGATCATTTCAAATGCTAGTGTGGTCATGAAGCAAAATGATTGTATCGGGGTGTCCGCGGTGGTTCTTAGAGCCTCTCTAGCAATGGGTAACCAAAACAGGTTACAATGCAACTTATCTATTTGGCTGTAGCTACCCATTTGAATGCTATTATCGTAGTAGATAATGACATGTGCATATGTCTTTCCCTTCCTTCCCTTGCCGTAGTTGAAAATTTGCCTATGGCCATGTCAAAGTGATCTCCAGAGAAGACCTTTACTGGGCGACGGTGGGCTGTCCGGGGGGGGGGTGTTTAAAGGGGTGGCCTGAGGCTGATTCGGTGGCAACAACTGGGCGAAGGACGACAACAGGAAGATGGGAGGTCGTGTAGGGCGTGGCAGCGGAGGGCCACAGTCGATGACTGTGGCAGAACCTCCTAAATCATACGGCCCACACGCATGATTATTGTCTAAACAGACTCCAAATAACCATGACTGTGTTCCATACGACTTAAGAAGTCTGTCGGGTAAATCCCGAATCATCCACGATTCTTCGAGCAGAATCAATCGTTGTAGAGAGATATTGCAGTATTACAACAGTTTTATATAAATAAAGTACCATGGAGTAAAACAGCGGAAGACTTACAATAACATAAGCTTACAAAACTCTAACTTTCAAATATTTACATCAATAAGTTTGGATTATACACGCCATAATAGTAGTGGAGTAGCAGTAGATTACAATATTAACAAAAGCTCTGCCCAAGAGCTGAACTCCTTTACTCTTCGTCGCTTTCCTCGACGACTGTCATGCAGCAGGATGCAAAGCACTCCTGCCCATGAGGCTCACCTGCAACAAGGGTTCAACAAACCCTGAGTACAAAGTACTCAACAAGACTGACCCGACGAAAGAGAAGGGTAGAGAAAACAGAAATGCAGGCTAGAGGGACAAGGTAAGGTCTGTAGGAGATAAGAAATTTTGCGTAAAAGCTTTAGAGAATTTTGCTTGGGCTAACTCCCATTATCACTCAACTTCATTATTGAATCTTAACTTTTGTTCAAGTTGTTACTACGATGATGAACAACGATCGAGTCTTCTTCTCCGAGAAGCAACGGCGATTCGAATCCATTTCCATACCCAGCTGGGACCTAGGCGACTGAGCATACCGGAGACTTTAACTCCGAAGCACCCCAGGTACACCGATATACCGGGATAACAACCTCAGCCATATATCACCACATGATACACGTGAGCTCTGCGGCCCAGCGTACCGAGATACATGGGAACTTAAACCCCACAGTAAAACACACTATGACAGCAGATGGGATTCTCTGACCCCACGCTAGGTCACTCCATGGCATACACGGCTCCAACCATCCGTATACCACTTCATGCATGTGGATTTCTACATTCTCGATATCATACAGTTCACCAACGCACGGGACCTAGGGCATCAACAGACGAGAACACTACAGAGGGACTCCATTCCCAGTGCAAGTTCGCCGTCCGGACTCGATTTCTTACTATCATCAAGATTCCAACAATAAAACCAATCTCATCTTTTTCATTCTTCTGCCTTTGAATAAATAAATAAATGAGCAGGGCTAAGCATTACTACTTATCTTTCATTAGGTAACAAGGGATAAGGAATAAGACAGGTAATGCAATTTTGTGGGTTTTCACTCAACTCCTATTACTGAATGCAACATACCAGAGCTGAAGCAGTAAAACATTTATAAATAGAATAGGGTTTAGATGCATCCGGGGCTTGCCTTGATGTTCGGGGTAGAAGTTCTCGAACTCTGAATCAACTCCCGATTCTTGAATCTGCTCGTCCTTCGGATCTGAGTGATACGTTAACTCTCCGTTAACGGGAACTATTCGATAATTAATATGCTTTACATGATGGAATAGTAAACATGATGCTTGATGAGTGTATGATCAGATTAAGGGCTTGAGTACAACTCTTCTTAATGATAAAGTTGCAAGCCAACAAAACCTCGCTTATATAATTTGTTAGGGTTAACTACGTCATTTTTTTATAATTAATTAAACACATAAAATAACGTTAATTAAATCCTAATAACATGATTAAGATAAGCGCAAACAATTAATTAAAGTGCCAAAGGTCATTAGGGTTAATGACCTAAGGTCATCAATCAATCTCAAGGTCAATCAAATCCTATAATGATTAGGTTAACTAAAGAGTTTACTTAATTATTTAAAAACATTAAACAAAGACATAAAAATTAAAGTTATCAAATTTGGCATTTCATATTTTTCCTAGGTAGATAACACCATAAAGAACATTCACAAAAAATTTTAGAATTTTTGGAGCTATATATGAATTACTATAAATTTTCAAGGAAAAAATAGCATTTAAATCATTTTCTGAAATTAGAAAAAGAAAATCGGCACAGTGTCTCTGGGTCAACAGCCGACCCCGCCGGGGTTGACCGGCGATGCCTCGAGCTGGCTATCGACGCTCGAGGTCCCGCAGGCTAAGACATGCCCGGCTAACTCACGGACGGGCTATGGCGGCTCGAAACCAAGTCCTGCTCGAGGAGCGATCGAGCGGTTAGGTACTGTACATTCGAGGTTACAATTCGGGCGTCCTCTCGAAGACGGAACTCCGCTCAAGCGAATGGACCAGCCTCGAAGACGAAACTTCCCCCAGCGAACGAGCCTCCCCTCGAGGACGGAACTCCGCCCGACGAACGAGCCTCCCCTCGACTCGGTTCCTCGACTCGACCCCTCGACTTGATACCTCGATTCGATCCCTCGACTCGATTCCTCGACTCGATCCCTCGACTCGATCCCTCGACTCGATTCCTCGACTCGACCCCTTCGAGAACAATGCAACCCTCGAATACCCTCGAGAACAGTGCACCCTTCGACTCGACCCCTCGATTCGAGTCCGCACCTCGACCGTCACCCCTCGACTCGTCGGCCGAGCCCTCGAGCAGGACTCCGACGACTTCGAACTGCACTACAACAACTCCCGATGCGAGATGGATGAAATTGATAACACGAATAGACGCAGGAGCTCACCACGGCGCTGATGCGCACGTTAAGGGAGGTCCGGAGTGGCTGGGTTGCTGTGGTCGACGGCGGTGATGGCGGCGGCGGCGCTCCGATGGCACGACGGTGTTACGGCGACCTCCGGTAATGCGCTGCCCAAACCAAGGTACGCATCAGACGCAGGATAACACGGAGAGCACGATAAAAGGGTCGAAGGTAAAATATTTTCACCTCCGGCGACGGCAAACGACGGAAATGGCGGCGGCGGCGCGACTGACCGGCCGCGGGGAAAGAAGACTGCGTGCAGGCAGCTCGGGCGATGAAAGAAAGCACGGACTGGCCCAAAAGGACCGTGATGAAGTGGCGGAGCTTTGAGCGAGGGCAATTAGACAGAGGTGGAGCGTCGACGGCGAATTTCGGCGGCGGAGGGAGATCGTCGGCGGCGGTGGCGGGAGGAAGAAAGGAAAAGAACGGCTACGTCCGGTCGGTATTTATAGCTCGGGGCGATGAAGGAGCAAGTGACACGGCGACGGTGAAGTTTCTCGCATCCGAAAACGCTCGGGCGGCCGGGAAGGCGCGGCGGTGGACGGCGGCGCGCGATGCGAAGCCGGCCATGGCGTTCGCCGATAGGGTTAGGTGCTGTTCAAGTTATTTACAGAATTACCACTGGGTTTAAAATACAAATTACTCCAAAATTTGTATAAGAACTTGAAAATCTCCAAAAATATCATTTGCATAACTTTTCAAGAGCTACACTTTTCCTTTAATGGGCATCTTCAAATTCTGTTTAGATTTTAAAATTTGAATTCAGATTTGAAAAGGGGATTAACCATGGAAATAAACATTTGAAATTACTTTTGATTTTTAAATAAAACTTGAAAATCTTTAAAACTATGAAATGTTGAGTTTGTCAAACCAAACATTTTTCATGTACAAAGTTTCCCCAATTTATGCATAATTTTTAAATTATGGTTTTAAATTCAAAAGGGGATAAATGCTAGAAACTGTATTTTCAAATTAATTTGAAATTCCTTTTGGAAACTTGAAAAACTTTGTATACCAACTTTGTAGCTCCTATCAAGATCTACAAACTGTCTTTTTAGAGTATCTCCAAATTCCTTATAGAATTTGAATTAGAGAAAAGGGGATAAAACTAGGGTTGGAAATAAAGGGTTTTTGAAATAGAATTTAAACTTAATTTGATTTCTAATTTAATTGATTGATTATTAATGATCACAAACATCATTCAAGGACATTTTTAGGTCATTGACCTAATTACACCCTTGATTGACCAAATTGATTTTTGAAAAACCTTTTATAGCATTTCCTATTTGAATTTAAACTTGGATAGCCAGGTTTAGAAATAAGTTTGGAAATCCAAATTTAATTTCAAATATGGAAATCATTTTTAGGGTTAGACTTAGACTTATACACTATGCTTGATACTAGTGTAAACACAGTTTACACCTCAAGTACATAGAGTATAAACTAAGCATTTACGATGACATTCGAAAATAAGATTTTATCATTTCATGTGACAAGTCATTCCAGAAACTCAATCAACCTATGAAATGTAAACTTATTTTAGTTGATGCACATTAAAGTTGACTTAACCATGAATGCTTTGCAATGCATATGATGACATGGCAGGTTTTAGTTAATATAACACCAGAGGTGTTACA
>CM041630.1:58457481-58585709 GCA_023333625.1 Bothriochloa decipiens | reverse complement strand
CCCCCTCCATGAGGTCATGCATGACGTCGAAGTTGTGGCCATATTACGATTTCACGACAATCTCAACGTACACATAAAGGTTGAAGAGCCGACAGAACTGCTCCATTTCAGTCTCCATAAGAACTGAATTGAGGATCGGAGTTTATTGCCATCTGCCTCTACAATATCATATCTTGTCTTGGCAAAGCTTAATCTAAAAAAAATTAAAATCTTGTCTTGGCAAACGAAAATAAAATAAATGGACGGCAGCACCATACGGCAAGCCACTCCACAGTCCACCACTCAACCTCAGTCAGTCTCAGTCTTCTCCCCCCCGGAAGCTCGTACCTCCGGCTCCGGCATCATGAAGAAGACAATCGTTCTGTACCCCGGCCTCCTCGTCAGCCACTTCGTCCCGATGATGCAGCTCGCCGACGTGTTCCTGGAGGAGGGCTACGCTGTCGCGGTCGCGCTCATCGACCTCACCTTGGACCAAGACGTCGCCTTGGCAGCCGCCGTCGATCGCGTCGCCTCTGCCAAGCCGTCGGTCGCCATCCACAGGCTTCCACGGATCCAGAACCCTCCCACCGTCGCAGACGACGGGGAGGCGCTCGTCTCGTACTTCGAGATCGTCAGACGCTACAACGATCGCCTCCGTGAGTTCCTCTGCTCCCTGCAGCAGCAGCCTCCCCGAAGCGTCATCCACGCGGTGATCGTGGACGCGCCGTCCGTCGACGCGCTCGACGTCACCAAGGCGCTCGGGGTCCCGGCCTACACCTTCTTCGCCGCCAACGCCTCCGCGGTCGCCGTGTTCCTCCAGCTTCCCTGGATCCGTGCGGAAGGCCAGCCGAGCTTCAGGGAGCTCGGAGACGCCCCCATCAGCTTCTCCGGCGTGCCTCCCATCCCGGCGTCGTACCTCATGCGCGAGATGCTGCAGGATCCGGAGAGCGAGGTGTACAAGGCAATGATGAACGCGATGCGAAGGAACGCCGAGGAGCCCGACGGCATCCTGGTGAACACGTTCGCGTCGCTGGAGCCTCGGGCGGTGGCAGCTCTCCGGGACACCACGCCGCAGTTGATTCCTTCTGGCAGTGGCGGAGAACGCAGGACACCTCCGGTGTACTGCGTCGGGCCACTGGTCGCCGCCGCCGGTGCCGGCGCCGAGGCAAAAGAGAAGCACGAGTGCCTGGCGTGGCTCGACAGGCAACCCGAGCGCAGCGTGGTGTTCCTCTGCTTCGGGAGCACAGGCGCGGCCACCCACTCGGAGGAGCACCTCAGAGAGGTCGCCGTCGGCCTGCGGAACTCCGGCCACCGTTTCCTGTGGGTGGTGCGAGCCCCGGTGCGCGGCGACACCGAGAGGCAGAGGATGTTTGATCCCCGCGCGGACGCGGACCTCGACGCCCTCCTGCCGGCCGGGTTCCTGGAGAGCACCAGAGACCGCGGCCTCGTCGTCAAGCACTGGGCGCCGCAGGTGGAGGTTCTCAGCCATAGGGCGACAGGCGCGTTCGTGACGCACTGCGGGTGGAACTCGGCGCTGGAGGGGATCACGGCCGGCGTGCCGATGCTTTGCTGGCCGATGTACGCGGAGCAGAAGATGAACAAGCTGTTCATGGTGGAGGAAGCCATGGTCGGCGTGGAGATGGTTGGGTGGCGGCAGGGGCTGGTCAGGGCTGAGGAGGTGGAGGCCAAGGTAAGGCTGGTGATGGAGTCCGAGGAAGGGGACAAGATCAGCTGCGCATAGGGATGCCGCGACCGTCGCCCGGAGGCCCCGCGGCTCATCGCGCGCCGCGTATGGCCAGTTCTTGTCGGACGCGGCCAAACTCGGAGCACCGGAGTAGATGCGCACGCGCTGGATGCATTGCAGATTGCTGAATTCCGTCATCATCAGTTGTGATTCAATAACTTTCTCAAGGCAAAAACTGTGGGGGATAATGATGAAACTGGGATGCTTCCATGTCTGTGTCACTCTGTGGACTGTGGTGGCTTGTTTATAAGGTTATAAGCTTAGCTTATACAGTATATTAGAATGTTAAATCGAATGGAACATTGCGATATAGATAAACTGGAGCGCGACGGCAGGCACAACACACAGTCACAGAGCCAGGAATGAAGGACCGGAGAAATAAGCGTGAAAACGGACCGGACAGATCACTCCCGCCCTAAATTATGTATTTATCTTGTTCATTTTTTTAAAATATTATTAGAATTCAATGAGAAACACAATATGCATTGAATATGAAAATTACAGATATAAGAAAAACTAATTTTATTTTTTAAAAAAAATAAAATTAGTTTTTTCCATATAAAAACAAACCTAAATATATATGTTCCATGCGTTGCATTTTGGGGGCTTAATTATTTTTACTGCAACATTAGGGGAGGGGGCATAAGCCCCTAGCCAATGGCGGATCCAGGCGATGCACGTATGTCGTGTGCAAGAAAACTATACCCAGGTCCCACCGGTGCCCATGGCCACACAACGAGTCCGACAATGAGGTGATTGCTATCATAATTGAGGTGCCGCGGTCTCCCCTTCGCATTGTTGTCCGAGGGGATAATGTCTTTAGTACAGGAGATATACCCAGATGATTGGGTTATGTATTTGCACACATTGTGTGGATTTTTTTTGTGAGATTGTGGGGGTTGTTTTGTTTGCATTGTGTAAAACACCATTGTGTATTTTAGTGTGTGGATTGATTTTGTCTGCATTGTGTGGAGTATAACATTGTTGTATATTTAAATTTCAGTGCAATCCAAATTTAGGCAGCAAAGGGCCAACACACATAAGGTGGTGCATAGCAGTGTACGGGGGAGGCTATTTCTTCAACCTGCAGCCTCCCCTCCACAAATCAGTTACGGCAAAAAACACACACACCTACCAGATTTTTTTGTTGCCCTTGGTCACTCAAAAACACAAAATAAAAACCTCTCTCACATGAAAAATAGTACGTACTCCCTCCGTCCAAAAAGAAGACCTTCTTGCTTCCCGAGAAAACACTGCCAGCAATTATATATTAAAATATATTAATATATATGTTATATAATTAATATTATCGGAAAGATCTTTACATCTAGTTTTTTTAATAAAATTATTTAGAGAAATAAATATTGCACATATTTTCTAAAAAAATGAGTCAAACTTGTGGTAAAAAAACCAAAACGTCATTTTTTTTTTGGGACGGAGGGAGTCCTACTTACTCACTTTATCATTTTAGCTCTATGCACGGAAATTTAAAACTAAAAAGTGGTGTGTGGCGGAGATAAAATTAAAATGATAGAAATAGACATATAGATATATTGAGTAAAGATAAAAGGTGCACTGCAAGGTGAAAATGACAAACAATTTAAAACAACTATAGAAGGCTAGAGTTACTGTTTATTAAGGGTAGTAGGTGTTGCTGAAGAGAACCCACGAGCAATAGACTGTAGAGCTAAAAAAAACCAAGACCAAAAAAATTAACTTAAGATAATTCTAGAAATTTAATGGACAGCGGAAGTAAGAATCATAGGAATAAAATATAAATCAAGGGAGGAAACAGAGAAACACAAAATACGGGGAAGTTACGGAAAGTGATTTGAAATATGGAAATTGAAAGTAATAACAAATGTGATTAAAAACACCAGTATCAAATAAAAATAATTAAACACTTTCATCTTGAGGGATCCATCGTGGCCAAGCCACCGGTTCCTGTGGTTTGGTGCGAGCCCCTTGGTCAGGCTGTGGGGACCACAGGTAAATAACCGCAGATGAAACTGTGTACAGTGCAGGAGACGATCGCAGCGGATGCACCTGGTTCACGCGTTGGCGCTTGGTGCTTAGTATGCTTGTACGTGTGGTAGATTGCTCAAAACATGTAATGTTATTGAATTAACATTGTAATCAAACGTAATGCAGTGCTATTACCTCTCCGTAAAGCTTTCAGTTTCAGCATCGAATCGCAATGGCCAATCCGAAACTAGCCTCACGTGACAACAATACCATCCAAGTGCTACCGAATACTGATGGTACCGCTACCGCACATACAAATAGCCAGGTAATCCCATGAACGAACAGCAATACAACCATTCCATCAGCTCTCGCATCTAGGTAACGTTAAAAATAAAGCAATAACCATATGTACAACGATGTTTAACATAATGACTCCCGGATCAAGGATCAACACAACAATTACGATTATCCACAGGTCACAGGCCTAAAATCAATGGCCATATAGGCCGAAAACCGCACTAAATCCAGCAACCTAATCAGGCAACCTACCCTCTACCAAAGTCTGACCATATCATACACATCTTCAGGCTTCATGGTAATGAACAAGTCAGCTTGCGCTCCCACCTGAAATATGAGCCATCGGGAACTGCATCTTCAGAGACTATGTGGACACTGTTTCTGCCTGGGCAGCTGCCGATAATTTTCCATTACTCTCAGGTACAGGTGAGCCATGAACCTGAGCTTCCTTCACTCCAGAGTGATTGCCTGTGGCATCTAGCTCACTATCTGAACTGAGTTCTTCAGACTGGCTAGATGGAGATGCGTATATCAGGTTCAGCATGGCATCACCGCAGCCACCAAGCTCAATCGAAGGGCAAGTAATGCTGCCATCCTCTTGGACAGACTCTTGTTGAAGCAGCCGGTTCTTGAATTTATCTTCGGGTGTGCTGTCCGGCATGTTTCCTTCACGTATCTTCTGACAGCAACTTAGGCACAGCTTGAACGGGCATGTTGGGCAGCATCTCAAGAATTGGCTCACAGAGAGCTTACAGTTATTACTGCTTTCAGAAAACATTCAACAAGATATCTGGTTAAATGAGAAATTGCAACAGAAAATAGTAGTTGACAAAAACATCAAAAGGCAGCATAACCACTACCAAGATGCAAATTAGATTTAATAACTCACAAAAAGGCTAAACTATAAAATGAAAAAGAAAACTGAATCTCTCTAGGATGATCAATGTAGATGCTTCAATGCAAAAGAATCATGAGGGTGGTACCATAATAATCCTTTTTAGCATGCCAACAGTTAGGTAACAGGCAAGGTAATAGGTCGACTTGTTTATACGGCATAAATATATGAACATGTGTAAGTAACTGACAAAACTGGAACAGTATTGGTACTAAGCTAATGACAAAACAACCATTAACATGCAGACTAACATTTGCCTGACCAAACAAATATCTAACTGTACGTGCAATTACAAGATTGATTTATTTCATGCTCAACACAAGTACATGAGTAAAATGCACCCAGTCCTTAATTTTTTCCCCAGGATCTGTGTCCTTATACATTTAAATTGGTTGCTCTAGAGTGAACCACTTAAAAAGAAGACCTAAATTCTCATTTTTAATAGTTTATTATGGAACTAGGTGAGAATAGACAAAAAAAAAAATTAAGTGAACCACCGAAAAAAGTTTCAAGGAACCAGTTTAATCTGTATAAAATAACAAAGTGAAGGGAGAAAAGTTATTAAACAGAGAGTTACTAGTTTATATGTAGCTTATGGCAACATAGTAGCGGATAGCAACATAAGAGATTAGAGCTTACCAGTCAAGTGACTCACTCTGACCATTTTCAGCAACCTGGACACGGACATTAGAAATTTTTGTTCCTAATTAAGAGTAGACAATTAGATTACAAAAGAACCACAGAGCTTCATATTTAAAGAAGTACAAACAAACCTTGTATTTTAGCTTCTAATTCCAACTCATCAAGCTGCTCCTGGTCAAGTTTTACAGGTAAAAGCTTGTAAAACTGATGGTTGGAAATTTTTATGCTGAGTATCTTCCTTTCACCACTTAGCGGTTCCTGGACATTCAAGTCATAAAACAAAAAATATAAATACAACAACAAAACAACATTTCAATTACTTAACGCTGAGTCAAAGAAAGATCACCTTATGCTTAGCACCCTTGGTACAACCAAGGCTGCAAGGTTTACAATTGCAGAGACCACGGCAAGCCGGACAACGAGCCTTTATATCCTTCCTGGACAACTCAGAATACCTGCAGGGTGCAGCGTACTAATAGTCAGGGCCAAGATTTACTAGAACCAAAGCGCACATAGGCATATCAAGGATTTGAGATCTAATTAACAATCTCCGGACAATCATGTTAAACCCAAAATGAACTACTGAATCATTTGTTCCAAAGCTCCAAATGAATCAAATAATGCATCTCAAATTTAATGCGTTGGTACAGGTGAGCCATGAACATAGGCGTCACAATAATGCATCTCAAATTTAATGCATATAGGCATCTAAAATTTCAGCGATTATTCATCAGCTTGCACTTCTCAACTAAGAATCTTCAGCAATCAAGTAGTGTTGTTATCGTGATTAATAGTATCTCTTACTATTTGTATTTGATTAACTCACTTTATTGTAGTGCAACTTGACACTTCTAACTCTCACACAAGCACCCACCACAATTAGCTAAGTTAAAGAAACAACTCATTGTAGGTATTCCTTGGAAAATACAAAAAATCAGTATGAATGCGTTGATGTATGAACAGTCAAGATCAAATATGACAAATCAGTTCCCATAAATACAAGTCAGTTCCCATAAATACAATGTTCAGAAGATAAAGTTATCATTTCAATAACTAACTTCAATAATGTTTTCTAAACATTCTAAGCTCCCTGAGGGCATGTTGGAGAGGAGGGATATTAAATCATAGGACTTAGTTCCTAGAGTGATCTCCTGCAAAACAATTCCTAACTGAGTAGCCACAGAACAGTCACATACAAGTTCAGGAACGAATTTAAATAAGGAGGTGTGATCTTGAAATACACCGAGTCCTTCCAATCTAGAGTTTAAGCAATACAAAATTAATAATATCAAACAGCCATCTTGTAGCCTATCTGTTTACGCACATCAGCAACCATAATAAAACAAAATAAAGATAAGCAAGTTAGAACCTTCGTGCAGAGGGTCCATAAAACTCTAGTTGAGGCACGTTTGCCACTTCAATGCCATAATTTAGAGTAGAACTCTGTTTAAACTTTTTAGTAAATTGAATTGTTAGCTCCCATTTATTGGGGGGCCCAATAACAATATCAGCAATGTCAGGGACACTGGTGCAGCATACTACCAATAAGTATCTCCAATATACACCCTGACATATTGAGGCCACCTATCATAGACGAACCAATCAATTCATTTTATTTTATTTTTTTACTTTTCCTCCCCAACCCCAACCCCACAGCTCCCATTCATGTTTTCTCCCTTTTCCCATTTCTCACTGAGCTGGCTCATCTCTGCCACCAACTCTGCCAAGGAACCCTCACTGTACCCAGGCCTGGACCAGCCACGCCCTCAATGCCCGCAGCTGTGCCCTGGCCTTTTTTGTATTAGATGAAGAGGGCGATTTCCACCTCGAGGGCAGGGTGGCCACCCTTGATACCAGCAAAGGAATGCGCATATTTCCCATGTGCCCTAGGTCACAGGTAGGCCACACATCACCAAAGACGGTTACTTCACCCACCAAAGAACACAGGTATTGGCGGGCCTAGGACAGCTGGAGATGTTCCTAGGTGTATCAAATTGAGGAACCCCTTCTATATCCCCCCGTTCCACCCCAAGCACAACCCCCCAAAAAAAAGACAAAAAAAAGAGAAAACACATTGATATTGCAAGGTAGGATAATCTATAATTAGAAATGAAAGCACCACTTAAATATTGCATGTATGGGCACCACCTTTGCTTCATTCAGAATGGTGCAAGGAAGTAATTTATGCAAAACACTTCAAGGATAAATCTAAGTTAAAATCTCCTCAGCAAGTATCCCCAATCACATCAAATAGAGATATTTAAGCACTTGAAAAAGAATAGCTCCAAAGTAATAATCATATTATATTTGACTGGTGGTGGGTGGGGGTGGGGGTTGGGGTTGGGGGGGGGATGCAGGCACAGTAAGAGCCCATACATGATACATCAGAAATTGATTATAACTAATATAAACAATGGCAAGTTAGAAGTTATATGCAAAATAAATTAACATGCATGGAAAACACAGGATAAACACAGCTACATGGAAGCAAATAGTTCATAAACTAAGCAAATCTGTCTCCAATCTCTACTTCCTCCTCATAATCATTAACAACTTAACAGAGTACAGACCTAAAATTGGTTATCCACAACTACACAGGAAAGTAATTTGATGAAATCAATAAAAGGCATAAGCCCCCCAGGTGCACCTCTTCAATCAACCACTATAACAGGCTAAACAGCGAGCTAATATCTTATATAATTACTAAATTGCATTGTACCAAGTGCTCATTGCCACATAGTTGAAACTTTAACAGTTTGAACTTTGTGTGTAATCTAATCATAAACGTTCCTGATGCACTGATTAAACATGCAAATAAAGCAATGGCAAGCAAATCAAAACTAACCATTTATTAATGCAGCTGTTGCAGAAATTCTTATCACAGGTCTTGCAATTGGCAACACGCGCTGCCTTCTTGACCCCGCAGCAGTGACATGTTCTTGCTGCTGCTTTTGTCATACCCATCGCACGAGGAACAACCTAAACCGAAACAAACATCAGTAATAAGCAAAAACCCACCAGAAAGCTAAATAATGAAGATCAAACTGTCAGTCATGAACAATTGAAGATTAGCTGGGTAACCTTCACAGGACCAACAGGCAATGGCTCAGCATTCTTGGAACGATAGCACCGCTGTATAGGTGCAGGAATTTCTACACCAACCTTCGTAGTAACAGGACTTGACAATGCTGCAGGTCCACTGCTACCTGGCGAGATCGTCATCAGTCCATTCGGGAGATCCATGGTCTGGCAGTCAGTCGTGGCGGCCTGAGGGGACATCGGTGGATTGATGCTCCTCCTGCCCTTCCTCTTGTTCTTCTGCCTCTGAAGAGCAACAGCCAGGATCTCCCCATCCGCTGGTAGCTTCTTGCTCTTGTTAGCCCTCGCGTAGTGGTACTCGCAGAAGCTAACAGTTGGGAGCGCACGGCCCGAGCAGCGCCACTTCTTCCCATCGCTGCGACGGCAGCGGAGGTGGTCGGGAACTGGCGGCGGAGAGTCACCGCGCTCCCCCGACTTCCGACGGCGCCGGCGACGCGACGGCGTAGGGGTCTCCTCTGCTTCATCATCGGGAGCGGCCGCTCGCTTGCGGCGGCGAGTGCGGGAAGGAGGGGACGGAGGGGATTCCTCAGCATCACCTTCGGTGTCGGAGTCCCCGCCCTCCTCTTCTTCGTTCTCGCCGCCCGTCTCAGCGGCTTCCTCTTCACTCTCGACGTCGGTCTCGGCGGTGGCTCCCTCCTCATCCTCGCCATCGGACTCCTCCGCTTTGGCCTTCGGATCAGCGCCCTTGGCATCCGCTTCGCGGTCGGAGGCAGTCTCACCTCCCTCTTCATCCTCGGCATCCGAGGCGTCAGGCTTCGCCTCCGCCTCGGCGGATACGGCTTCAGCCTTGGCCTCGCCGCCGCCGGCTTTGGCTTCAGGCTCCGCATCCATCTCCTCCGCTCCGTTCTCGCCGGCCTCCTCGTTGGCATCTGAATCCATGGACTCGGCGTCGCTCTCAGATTCGTCTTCCTTCGCGTCCTCGCCCTCGGCGCCGGACGACTCCTCCGCCTTCGCGTCCGCCGCCTCGATCTCGGACTCGACGGCTTCCTCGAGCTCGGGCTCAGGCTCGCGCTCGGTGGCCTTCGCTCTCGGCTTCGCCCTACCCTTCCCCCTCCCCTTCCCCCTACCGCGGCGCGGCGGCATGGCGGCGGCTGGCTAGGGTTCCGGCGAGTCGGGTGGGATTGCTAGATCGAAGTGGGGGAAGCGGTGCGCGTACTGTGGCTGGCTCGGGGAGAGAGGGACGCAGGCGCTGGCTGCGGATGGGGTTAAGAGGGCTGCGCGTGTGGGACCCGCTCTCTGACTAGTCAGAGGCACATCGTTCGGATGCGAAAGCTTTAATGTGGGGGCGGTTACTGGCGATTCGAAAGCAGTAGGAAGTTATTTAAGACGTGGTGGGCTGCGCGGCCCAGCCGTGGGATTGTGATTTTGCGGCTGAGATCGTACGATGTGCATTGATGGGAGATTTTGTTTTCTTTTTTGAGAAATCATTTATTGGGAGAGATTTTTCCTCTGTATATGTATAGAAACCATTTATTGGCTATTCAGAATGGTGAGCTGCGCGTGATCTGGACCGTGTTAAATCTGGATCGGACGGTGGGAGAGTAAAGAGTTTCCCCGTTTGAATCCGTTTCTTGTGGGAGTTGTAACAAAAGCCCAGTCCATGAAACATCACGGTCTTGCCTACTCTAAGAAAGAGCCGATGGGTTTGGGCTTTTCAAGAAAGCCCACACGCCAGCCCAAGTTTCTCTGCCTCCAGCTTCACTGAATGGTAAGCGCGGCGACCCCATCACAATTGTCAATGGGACCCACGGCCGAACGCTATTATAGGGAAGTTGGGACTTCATGCAGTACCTTATAGAATCTAGATCTAGATCCTGTCCCTGGTATATAGTGGGGCACCAACTAGATAGGTATCACACATTTTTTTGAACGGGACATGACAGTGCCAATTTCTAATAATAGGAAGGAGATGGTAGTTACAATTACAACCCCGAGGTAAGAAAAGATTGAAAAAGAAAGAAAGAAAAAGGCCCAAACACATCAATTTTGCATCATGATATCTTAAGATCTCGAGGTACTTCAGAGCTGACAATGTTTTTGTTGTCCTTCAGACTTCAGTTCAGGGCCATCGAAGTGATCAGCAGCTGCAGCTTATGGAAACGGCATTGATGGCGGCGAGAGTGGCATGTGAAGATCCGGACGGCGGCCAGCGCACCCCCCCGCGTGCCCGGCTGCCCGCTGTCTGTTCTCTCGAGATTGGTGTGGCCGCTTCTGGTGTCCATTGGGCCTTGGGCGGCGAGCCATCGACCTTGGAGCCGGTCAACTGCGGCCTGCGGATAGCCAGCCCGTTATGTTTTTTCACCAACGGCCCTCGAAATCTCCGACTTGGCGACTTCCTTCGTGCCGGGGCCTACGCGCCGCCGCCCGCTGGACTGCTGTCTCTATCTCATCGCCGGCGCGCGGCGCCGCACAAAACTGTGGCGAAGGTACGTATGGAGGCACTCGACGAGCCCACGGCGTGGGAGGCGAGCGCGTCCCACGGGATGCAGTGGGGGCACCCGGCGCAAAGTGCTCGGAATCTCGGATGAACTGCAAAGGCGCGCGAGCGGGCGGCGAGCGAGCGTTTCGGACGACTACGGCGAGCAGCGGTGTGTTCTGACTTCCGAGTAATCTATCCAGTAGCTATGCAATTGTACAACGCAGTGGCGGATCTAGGATTTTAATCATAAAGGTACAAATGAAAACGATACAGTTCATCAACATGATCATAGTATAATTAGTTCATTAAACGATGATAAAATAATTGATAAAATAGTTACGATTATATATAGATAAAACTTAGAAAGCAACGAATATAGTGTGTTTAGGTTGTTTTATAACTGAGCAGACTAGTAATTATATTTTACAAATGTATTATACGTATATAAGGTATTAAAAGACATATATATTTGGTGTTTTTCTAAAAATTTTAGGGGGACAGCTGTACCCCCATGTCCGCCCCTGGTACAACGGCATTGCATTGCAAATTTGCGGTTGCGACAGCTATAAAAGTTGCGGACATGTTCTACATGTTACTGTTTGCCTTCTTCCCTACATTATTCAGATAATATGGAACTACACGCCATAGATTGCTTTGGATTCTGGATCAAATGGGTCTCTGTACTTGTCTAATTGGGAGCCTTGTTATGTCCACTCGAAACAGGGCAGAAAATTTCATATGTCCATATCAAAATGGGTAGTGAAAGCTTAGCACGGTGTGGCCTGATCCGTTCGCGTTAACGTGGGAGGAGGGACGTGTCACGTGTTCTTAGAAGTTGTAATTTCTGTTCTACCTTAGTGTGAAGTCAGTGTTCATGCTGAACTTTGGCATAAACCAAAAGGGGCTTAGCACTTCTATAACTTTATATATGGTGCATTTTTTTCATGGAGTGTGTATTGACCTCAAACTTCTAAGCTTTGGTATGACCGAGAAAATTGAATGAAGTAGTACTACTTAGTTATCAGAAATTGAATGAGCTGCAGTTTTGTCCATGGCACACCAGGTGAAACATTACCACTAGCTTTCCATCGATATGATGATGACTCGTAGGTTGATGCTCACTTATCTTGTAATCTGCTCATTTGTTGATAATTTGATGTTTTCGATGTGGAAGGACAACACTTTTCTTGGGTTTGGGCCTTTGGTTCTAAGGTTATGTTTATGGGTGTGACCTGGAATTCTGAGAGTTTTCTCTTTTCAGTTATATAGCTATTCATGCTGTGTGACTGTCCCTTTCAACTGATGAGATCTTGTACTAAGATCATTTGTCTAAAGGCTGCAAACATATACTGGGCTTTATTGAACTATATAATTTTGGGTGAGCCATTTATTGAACTATACAATTACATAACGAAATTGCTTTTAATAATGCATACTCCAAATTTTAGTCCAATCAAAATTTCCTCATATGATTTGTTTTCTTTCCCCTTCTTTTGTAATGTTCCTTCTACATATCTTCTTTTGCTCGCTTCCTTCTGTCCTATCTGTCTTTTTTTCGGCTTCCCTCTTGGGCCTTCCATTTTGTTACTTGTTTGAGGTTTCTCCTCCTTTTATATGCCCAACATATATTCTTCTATTTTACAGGCCACTCATGCTAAGCGATCTATTGTTTTCCTTCTTCCTAGAGAACCCAGTCTGTGTCATCAGGTCCATTTTAGTGTGTGACCAGTAGCAGAGCTCAAAGAGAATATGCATCGCCGGTAAATACCTTTACTTCAGGGCGTGGCGGCACCTGCAGCGCCTGCCTGCCTCCCTCGTCCTGTTCGCCTTCCCGACGGCACCACACCTCCACCGGGGTGCACGGTCGAATGCTTGATGCAACTGATGTTGATGCTCCCTTCTCTCCCTGTCCCCAAGTTTCACCTGGCCCACCGCCCACCAGAGCAGCTGGGGACACGGTGTACTCTGGTCCTGGATTTCAAGGTCTGGATTCCCACAGCATCCTCTCCCCTTCTCTCCTTGCGTAGCTCTTTGAAAATTGACCTCATGTCCAGTGCTTTGCAATAGAAGCTCAATTACTTGTAGTTTCAGTTTCAAACTGAGCTTTCCTTACATTCTACAGATGCCAATGGTAGCTCCATGATGTATATGGTGTGGGATTAAGGCCACCTGAATCAAGAAGACTGATTACAAGCTCAAAGGGACTAGGAAACCAGAGAATGTGTTCAGATATGCACCATCATCACAGCAGAAAGAAACACAGCTTGCACTTCTTGCTGAACAGGTCAAGGGGTTTTTAAAGATAACTGAACAGGCCAGGATACACATAGCCATGATGCTTTAATTAGCAACATGGTTCCTGGCTCTGTTTAGTGACTGTGATCCCAGCTCGTGATGGTTACACGCGAACTCAGGAGACATATAATATTTCCATGTGACCTTAGGCGTGTAGACAGCAACTTCTTAAATCACTTAAGCTTCCACAGAAAGTGACCTTTCTTTCTTTTATTTTGCACCCCCTCCCCCACCACACCCTCTCTCTCTCTCCCTCCTAGTTTCAGTGTCTTCGTCTGTTTGTTTCTTTGGTGTTTCCTTTTGGTTCCATGGCAGGCTCTTCGTCATACGGTATTCTCCCTGTAAGTACTCAGTTTCCCAAATGACACAGTTCAATTTCTTGCTCAACAGATGGTATGCTGTATGCAGCTCTGGTACCACCAGTTTGACTCTTGCCACTCTTTTCTGGCTTTCTGCCCCCTTGTTTTCGTGATCCGTAGGGCTATCAGAATGAACTGACCATGGACAACGATGATGAACAAATTGGAGTTGCTAAAACTCAGGTTTACCCTTGTTGCCCTTACTGAAGATATGCTTTAGTATTTTCATAAGCTAAATATTGTTGGCTGAAGGATAGGAGTGCTGATTGTAGGGGAAGTATTGGGGCATCTTCATCTGCTGGCTTCTCGGAAATGGGTATCTATTTGGGTTCAATGGGATGCTTACAATTGATCATTTGGCTCTCAAGGCCTGATGGTACAAATACATGTTTTACATTCCTGGGCCTAGCTTTGCACACACCTCGCGCTGCCCGTCGAAATTGAAAAAACCAAAACACAAAGAGAAAGCAAAGAACTCCCATGATAAGCATGTAGTTGTGCACCAAACAACACCACCACCAACGGCAAACTTCCGGCGACCTCCACTCCCACGGCGACTGTGAAGCTTCGAGTCAACTGACAGACGACAATCGTGATTCCAATGTCTTTGAAGCACATCCAGGCCCCAGTTGACGCCCACCTACGCCCATTACCCAACCTTTGAAGGGGAACAGCAACAGCGGTGGAAACCACCCGACATTTGATATTCTGGCACCAAAAGTGGTGACATCCTCCAGCGCATCCGGACCGGCATTTGATATTCTGGCACCTCACGGTGACATCCTCCAACGCATCTGGGTCCACGTACCGCCATCCAACGCCGTCCGCGGGGAGGGCAATGGTTGGAGGGCCGACAAAAGAGGCGCGAGGAGATCCAAGAGAGGGGATCATGGTCTCGTTACCGCCATTTGATAAGACAAGGCAATCAAGGATCATGGAGAAAAGCAGAGCTAGGACACTGGCAGTGAAGTACGTTGGTTAGAACTTGTGCAGAATTAGGGAGAGGGGGTGGTAGAGCGACGGCATGGGGCAGCAAAGATCTCCCAAGCAAAGCCCCTAGGAAGGGAACGACATTGAAAAATGCCACCATTGCTTGTCCGGGGTAACCGGTTTAGGTTTTCACCTGGAAATCAAGCCCATCAAGCAAGAAGTGACGAGGCAAGGTAGGGGAAGAGTAGCAAGCTCCATGGTGCGCAGCTCCACCGCCGGCAAGCCCGCGGCCAAACTACGCAATCTGCGTCGCTGCTGACCCTGCAATGAAACACGAAGAAGAGCATGGGCGCGCGGCCCCACCGCCGGCTTGCCCGCGGCCGAACTGCACGCCCCGCGCCTTCCTCGCTGCAGGGCTTTCCCGGCTCAGCCGCAACTTCCTGCAAGCCCGTGGCGGCACACGCACACCAGCTGCCCGACGACGGCCTCCCTTGCTACTCGCCGCTGAGCCCCAAGAGGTGGCGGCCCTGACTGGCAGGGGGCAGACATAGCCGCCCATTGTGGCAGAACCTCCTAAATCATATGGCCCACATACATCATTATTGTCTAAACAGACTCCTGATAACCATGAATGTGTGCCATGAGACTTAAAAGGTCTGTCGGGTAAATCCCGAATCATCCACGATTCTCCGAGCAGGATCAATCATTACAAAGAGACATTGCAGTAGTACAACAGTTTTATACAAGTAAGATATATCAGAGAAAAATAGCGGAAGGATTATAATAACATAAATTTATAAACCATTTAGTTCAAAACTTACAAACCATAAGTTTGATTATTACAAACCATAGTAGTAGTGGAGTAGCGATAGATAACTTTATTACAATACCAGGCGATAAGCTCTGCCCAAGAGCCAAATATCCTACTCGTCGTCACTTTCCGCAGCGACTGTCATGCAGCAGGATGCGAAGCACTCCTGCCCATGAAACTCACCTGCAACAAGGGTTCAACAAACCCTGAGTACAAAAGTACTCAACAAGACTGACCCGACGAAAAAGAGGGGTGAAGACTCAGAAATGCAGGCTAGAGGGACAAGGTAAGGCTTGCAAAAGATAAGAATTTTTACAGAAAAGCTTGACAGAAAATAAAGTTGTCTTGCTCTAGATCAAGATTTCCAACCAACTTCATTCTTAAACCTTAAGTATTATTCAAGTTGTTACTACGATGATGAACAACGATCGAGTCTTCTTCTCCGAGAAGCAACGGCGATTCGAATCCATTTTCATACCCAGCTGGGACCTAGATCTTGATATGCATGAGGCTCCAACCAAAATGCATACCAGACCAAAGATATACCGGGATAACAACCGCAGCCATATATCACCACATGATACACGTGAGCACTCAGACCCAGTGTACCGATATACATGGGAACTTAAACCCATGGTATACCACACTATGACATATGTGGGGACTCTGGCCCCACTATATATCACTCCATGACATACCTGGGCTCCAACCCTTAGTATGTCACTTCGCACGTGGATTTCTAGTTCTTGATATCACCAGATCACCATCGACACGGGACCTAGGGCATCAACTGACGGAAACACTACAGAGGGACTCCATTCCCAATGCAAATTACCCGTCCGGACTCGATTTATTAACTATTATCATGATTCCAACAAGTAAAGCCATCCTCATCTTTTTCATTCTTTTTCTTTTTGAAACCCACTAATTAATCAGGGCTAAGCATAACTAGGCATTTTCCAAAAACAGGTATCAAGGAATATGAAAATAAGACATGTAATGCAATTGGTAGGTTATCACTCAACGCCTAGTGCTTAATGCAACATAACATAACTGGAGCGATAAAACTTTTATAAAATAAGGGTAGGGTTGGAATGCATCCGGGGCTTGCCTTGGTATTCGGGGTAGACGGTCTCGAGCTTTGGATCAACTCCCGATTCCTGAATCTGCTCTTCCTTGGGATCTGGTGCGACAATGTTAAACTCTCCGTCAACGAAAACTATACGATAAAATGATATGCTTCAACATGATGGAATAGTAAACATGATGCTCGATGGATGCATGACCAGATTAAGGGCTTGAGTATAACTTTCCTTCATGATAAAGTTGCAAGCCAACAAAACTTACTAAGTTTATTAGGGTTAACTACGTCATTAAAGAAGTTCATTAAACACATAAAATAACGTTAATTAAACCCTAATGACATGATCCAGGTAAGCGCAAACAATTAATTAAAGTGCCAAGGGTCATTAAGGTTAATGACCCAAGGTCATCAATCAATCCCAAAGTCAAACAAATCCTATAATGATTAAACATGATTAAAGGGATTAATTAATTATTTAAAAGCATAAAATAAAGACATAAAAATTAAAATTGTCTAACTGAGCTCAAAATTTTATTTTGAAAAGCTCTTAGCCTAATTAGATGGCAAAATAAATTTCAGAAATAAAAGCCCATTATTTTATTTATTAAAAATCATAGAAGATGCATTTTTCAATTAAAAGAGCTAATTTTAACTTATGAAAAATTACTCAAAATTGGCATTTCCTAGGTAGATGACATCTTAAAGAGCATACACAAAAATTTTCAGAATCTTTGGAGCTATACATGAATTACTATGATTTTTCAAAGAAAATAGCATTTAAATCATTTTTTGGAAATTGAAAAAGAAAATGGAACAGTTTCTCCGCGCTGACCGACGGCCCGCCGGCGATTGACCGGCGATTTCTCGCCGGCGGCAAGGTCTCCGGCCACGGGGTTGGCACCTACACGATCACCTCGACACGGCGAGCAAGCTGAGCTAGCTAATGTGGCGGCGGAGCGACGGCGATACCTACGTCGGCGGTCATGGCGGTACGGCGGAGCTCCGACGCGGCGGCTCGGCTCACCGGAGCTATTTCCGAGGACGGCGAGTGCACGGGGACACGCAGGGTACTCAGGCGAACGCGATGTGCAGCAAAATGAAGCTATTCCCATCCCCCAGCCCCGACGGCTACGCGCGGGGCAGCGCTGGCAAGGTCGTGCCGACGGCGAGCTACGGCGGCCGGCCACTACGGTGCAAAACAGGTGAAAATGAAGGCATGGAGGGGCGCATGAGCTCACCGCGGGCACGGTGCGCATGTTGGTTGACTGGAAGACGGTCGGAGGTGAGCTGCGGTCGGCGGCGCTGATGGCGGCGGCGGTGCTCCGATGGCAAGAACGGCGTCACAATGGTTTCTGTGCACCGACGAACGAATCAAAGTGCGCATGAGGAGCAGGATTACATGGAGAACACAATAGTGGGGTTTAAGAAGATAAATAACCGACCTCGGCGGCGGTGGAGGGTCGCGATTTCACGGCGGCGTTGCTGCCGGCCGCGAGGAAGAAGGTGGCGGCCTGGTGATTCGGGCGGCGAAAGGCGATGCGAGCTGGCTCAAGCGAAGCGCAAGGGAATTGCGGAGCTGCTGGCAAGAGCAATCGGGCGACAATGGAGCGACGGCGGCGAATTTTTACGGCGGAGGACGGTCGTCGGCGGTGGCGGCAGGAGAGGAAAGAAGGGAAACGACGATGGTCGACCTTCATTTATAGTGCAGGGGCGAGAAATGGGCGGCCGACACACAGGCGGTGATCCTTCGAATGGGAGGCGCGAGCTGGCGGCCGCGGCAAGCCGGTATGGCGAGGGAGGCCACGGCGACGCCGGCGACAGTGAGGGAGGAAGATGAAGATGACATCACCATCTACTGTAGCTGCTGAGGTCATTTTGAAAATTTGCAAATTACTCCCAAAAATATATAGCGACTTGAAAATCTTCAAAAATAGAATTTGCATAACTTTTCAAGAGCTATACTTTTCACTTAACTGCCATTTTGAAATTTTGCTTAGTTTTTGAAATATGAATTCAAAATCAAAAAGGGAATAATACCCTAGAAACAAATATTTAAAATTACTTTTGATTTTTCAATAAAACTTGAGAATCTCCAAAACTATGAAATGCTTAACTTTTCAAACCAAACATTTTTAGTATACAAAGTTTTCTCAGATAATGCATAATTTTTGAATTATGGTTTTAAAATCAAAAGGGGATAATTGCTGGAAAACTGTATTTTCAAATTCATTTGAAATTAGAAAGTTGAAAAACTTTGAATACCAACTTTGTAGCTCTTGTCAAGATCTATAAACTATCTTTTTAGAGTATCTCCAAATTCTATATAGATTTTGAATTATACAAAAGGGGATTAAACAAGCTTTTGAAATAAAGGATTTTTCAAACCAAATTCAGACTCGATTTGGTTTCTAATTTAATTGGTTGGTTATTAGTGATCACAAACATCATCCAAGGACATTTTTAGGTCAATGACCCAATGACACCCTTGGTTGACCAAGTTGACTTTTGAAAAACATTTTTCTAGCTTTCCAATTTGAATTTAAATTTGAATTTCAAGACTCGGGAATAAGCTTTGAAATCCAAATTCAACCTCAATATGGAAATCATTTTTAAGAGTTAAACTTAGATTTATACACTATGCTTGACACTAGTATAAACACAGTTTACACTCAAGTACATAGAATATAAACTAAGTAGTTTAGATTACATTCAAAAGTAGGGTTTTATTATTTCATGTGATAAAACATCCCAGAAACACAATCATCCTACGAAATGTAAACTTGTTTTAGTTGGTGCACATCAAGATTGACTTAAACATGAATGCTTTGCAATGCATATGATGACATGGCATGTTTTAGTTAATATAACACCAGAGGTGTTACACCCATGCTCACCCGCGCGGCTGCCCATGCCGGATGTCGATGGCAGATCGGGGCAGGGCTCGCGGGGACTCACGCAGGATGCGGGGGTGGGGGAGGGACAACGCCGGGCCGTCCCCCACCGCCGCTGGCGTAGAGGAGCAGGAGGCTGCCCCGGCCATGGCTGGAGAGGGCAACTCCGGAGTAGGAGGCCAGTGGTGGCCCTGCGCCACCCAGCCGCCGGACCCGACCAGGAGGCGCCACGGCAGTGTCGCCGTTGCCGCCGGGCCCCCGACCCCGAGGACGCCGTCCGTGGCCCGCCCGGCGAGCAAGGCCCTGGGCCGGCCCCCAGCTCCCGCCGTTCACCGCCTGGGTGGCGCCGGTGACCAGCAGCAGGCCACAGCCTCGCCGGGCGTGCCCACCACCAGCAGAGGGGGGTGCTCGGGGGAGGACGGGCCGCCGGACCGCGGCCGCCAGCCAGCCTGCGCCCGCACGCGCCGCCGGAGTCATGCCGCCGCCACGCCCCAGATCCGCACCAGGGGATACCGGATCCGTGCCCGGAGGCCGTGGATCTGGCGTCCCCATGCTCGCCGGCGACCTCTACAGGAGAAGAAGGGGGGGGGCCGGTGCGGAGGAAGGAGCGGGGGAGGGAGGAGAGGCGTCGCGGCCAGCCGCCTTGTTGAGCGCCATCGCGGGCCGCCGCCGCCGCTCGCCGGGGAGCAGCGAAGGCGGTCGGAGAGAAGGCCGCGCGGAGGAGCTTTGCGGCGGCGGTGGAGACGCCCCTCCCGTCGCCCTGAGAGACGACGCGGAGGGGTGCGTGTTTCCTTTCTCCGAATCTTGTTCTATTGTCATCTCTACATGACTATGACTATTATTTCCATCTGTTTTCCATGTTCCTTAATTTACTGGTAAAAAGGCACACATTAACTGATTTGATGCCTTCTGAATGCAGAAGTATCATCCAACAAGAATTATTACTCTCACCTATCAGCCCTTTGTTCTCGTCACAACTGCCATATTCACGTATCATGAGGCAAAATTCAATACTAGGCTGCGCAACTTGGCAGGATACATGCTATTCTTCTTGAGCTCGTTTGGAGTGATCATCGTAAGCCCTGCTAATTACTGTCTAAAAACACATACATGATCTTCACTTATTTGTTCTTGCTCTGGGTAGCTTGATGTTTTGTCTTCTGGAAGTGGTGGAATTGCCCCATTCGTTGGTGTCTGTATCATTGCTGCTGCTTTTGGCGTAGCTGACGGTCATGTTCAAGGCGGAATGACTGGTGATCTGTCCCTGATGTGCCCAGAATTCGTCCAGGTGTCGTTTATATAATCACCGTTGCAACAACAATTTACAGGAAACATTTGTTCAGAATTTTTTAATATAAATTTACTACTACAATGTTCAGTATGTTTGGATTTGGATTTTCAGTCCTTTGCTGGCTTGGCTGCATCTGGTGCAATAACCGTGGCGTTAAGGTTCTTCACAAAAGCGGTTTGTGAGAATTCCAGAGATGGCCTGCGGAAAGGAGCTAGTATGTGCGAACAATCAGATTTGCATTTACCTCATGATTTATAATAAAACCTACCATTACTGATACATATGGATGAAACTAAATTGATTGCAGTGCTGTTCTCTTCGATCTCATGCTTCTTTGAGCTTCTATGCGTTCTACTTTATGCTTTGGTATTCCCAAAGTTGCCAATTGTGAAATTCTACCGTTCAAAGGCTGCTTCTGAGGGATCTCAGACAGTCACCGCTGACCTTGCTGCTGGAGACATCAAAAGCCTGCCAAATCCATTGGTACCCACATGACTGATAGAAAATATTGTTTCGGCTGAAATGCAACCTCATGATGCTGAGTTTCTCGTGGATTGGTCAGGCTGAGGAAGATCCTTTGGTTGAACGGTTAAACAACAAGCAGTTGCTGCACCAGAACATGGACTATGCTCTGGACATGTTCCTGATCTATGTCCTGACACTGTCGATTTTCCCAGGGTTTTTGGCAGAAGACACTGGATCACACAGCTTGGGTTCTTGGTAATAATCCTACTGAAGTCTTTTTTTTTATCAAGTTGATTATGTTCACCTCCTCTGTAACTGCAAAAATCATATGTCGTCTAGGTGAGTTATTGTTACTTTCATTTCACAATTCAGGTACGTGCTTGTCTTGATTGCGAGCTTTAACGTGTCGGACCTGATCGGAAGATACCTGCCTCTGATCGAGCAAATCAAGCTGAAATCCAGGATGGGGATACTAATCGCAGTCATCTCTAGATTCCTGCTCATCCCCGCGTTCTACTTCACGGCAAAGTACGGTGACCAGGGCTGGATGATCATGTTAACATCGCTCCTTGGACTGAGCAACGGCCATCTCACCGTCTCCGTCCTCACCGAGGCGCCCAAAGGCTACAAGGTTGGTGTATGAAATTTGAAACCATCATTTTTTGTTTGCAGCAGAGTTTGCTTGGTTTTATCTACATTACCGGTGTTCACTGCAGGACCAGAACAAAATGCTCTGGGGAACCTGCTGGTGCTTTTCCTCTTGGCAGGCATATTTGTTGGCTCTGTTTCTGATTGGCTGTGGCTCATAGGCAAAGGGTGGTGACTTATGCAAGCGAGCAGATCATGCAATTAATAACTCATTTCAATAGTTGTATTTTTTAATCATAATCAATATGAATGAATTATTCACATGCTATGCAGTTCTCAGAGTGTTGAATAGCTCAATTTCTCAAGGATTGAATAATATTGAACATCGGGAGTTTTAGGGCTGGACCTTTTTCTAATTTAGTCCTTTTTGAAGATTTTTACATTTGGACCCCTCAAAGAAAGATTTGAAAAAAAGACCCATAGCTCGGTGCCATGACCATTGGCAATTGGCATCCAGGCTACACGAGTAGTTTCTTGGTTGTCCTTTTCCAACCTTTTCCCCTTTCTTTTTCCGTTTTCTTCTCTCGTCTTGTTTTTCATTCTGCAGCAAGTGGCTCAGCGCTGACTGCTGCAACAGCAGAATTGGAGTTTAGTTTCTTGATGAACGGCCTAAGCTGCAGGTAAGGTTCCAGCTGAATTGAGATGCCATCCTTTTTTTTTTGCAACCAAATCCTTTGGACGACACTAATAAGATATCACAGCCTTGTCTCTAGTGCTGATTGATATAGTACCAAAAATACGTTGGCATGTGCTCTAGGCAACGTGGAAACTTACTCTGTTCTGCTTGCGTGGATTATGCTCCATACAGTTATGCAACGATTGGAGAGCATGGGTTGCCATGTTCTAATGGGAACGCAAGAGTTGTCCATGCATTGATTCAACGACCCTTGGAAAAAAATATAGTGCAATGGTTCAACGAACTGTATTTCTTTTATCTTCAGGCCCGGGACTCAAAATGTTAAAATACTTCCCACTTCCACTGAACAATGGGTATGTGTCTTTGTTAGCACCAATTTTTCTTGCCCACAGCATCATGGGTGGATGTGATTGTGATCCCTACCTGCTAGAGTCAACGTATGAAGTAGGCATCTGTATAATACTTCCACTGTGATCCCATCTGTATGAAGTAGTCTTCCCCTGGGTGCAGCCTCTTGTTATTGCCTTTCCTAGTATGCCCTTTATTTCTATTGCCCTGCAAACTTCCTGGTCGTCTGCCTCTATATGCTTCTCTTGCTTTTCTAGATGTGATTCACAGCTATTCATCTTAGAGTGTCATCACCACAAGTACTCTGTGTTCCAAGTGATTCGACATATCTCTGTGTGATCTTTTCCTCTCATGTTTGTCTTCGATCTACAGGGCCATCAAAGTGACTACAAAACATGGCATACAAGAAAGAAGACCCTGCACTTCCTGCAAACCAGGTTTCTGTTAGCTCTCCTCAGTGAAATGGTACATGTAAACAAGGGCGGCCCTGGTGCAAGCGTTAGAGCTTTACCGTCTGTGACCAAGAGGTTCCGGATTCAAGCTCCAGCCTCTGTACATTTATGTAGGGATGGCTGCTGGCTATTTTCCCTTCTCCAGACCCCGCAGTGCAGGAGTCTATGGCACTGGGTACACCCTTTTTAACAATAGTACACTAATCACAGGGAAAACATTTGGGCATTTTCATCTGCTGGCTGCTGGGGAATGAATGCCTCTTTGGGTTCAACAGCATGCTTACTATTGAAGATTACTACACATACCTCTTCCCAGTATGATTTGCATGTGTTGTTGTGGTTCTGTACTTTGTTCTGCAACTGTGTCGAAACTACTGATATAAAACGATGTACTGCTTTATGCTTTCTGAATTCAGAAGTATCACCCCACTAGAGTAGTTACGCTTACATATCAACCATTCGTCCTCGCCACAACTGCCATATTCACTTATCATGAGGCAAAGGTCAACACTAGGTTGCGCAATTTGGCGGGGTACACACTGTTCTTCTTGAGCTCATTTGCAGCAATCATTGTAAGTATGACTAACATTCTTGTTTGAATAGCTAATCCACCATCATATTTCACATTTCCACTGATCTTCTCTTAAACATTGCAGTTGGATATTGCAACTTCAGGAAGAGGTGGAATTGTCCCCTTTGTTAGCATATGTATCATTGCTGCTGCTTTTGGGGTTGCTGATGGTCATGTTCAAGGTGGGATGACGGGTGATCTCTCCCTGATGTGCCCAGAGTTCATCCAGGTATCACTTGACAAGAATCTTTTTTTTCCTTGGAAAGATTAAAGAAACACATTTTGAAGTGTAGATTGACCTATGCTTTGATCCATTTTATTATTGGCAGTCCTTCTTCGCTGGACTGGCTGCATCAGGGGCGATAACCTCTGCGCTGAGGCTTGTAACTAAAGCAGCTTTCGAGAATTCCCGAGATGGACTTCGCAAAGGAGCTAGTATGTTGAGACAACTGTTGATAAAATTACATTTGCATCTGTTTTCTTAATCTGGTATATTTATTTGGGCTACAATTTATGCAGTGCTCTTCTCCTCGATATCATGCTTCTTTGAGCTGCTATGTGTCCTTCTATATGCTTTCGTCTTTCCCAAGCTGCCAATTGTGAAGTTCTATCGTTCAAAGGCAGCTTCAGAGGGATCTTTGACAGTAGCTGCTGATCTTGCTGCTGGTGGCGTGGAAAATAGCCAAAATCCAATGGTATCTTTTTCTAAACTTGCAGCAAGTTTCTTATAATTGCATATGATCTGTCGAAGCTAATTGTTTTCATGAATTTTTTTTTTCAGTCTGAAGAAGACCCTGCATGTGTGGAGCGTTTGAGCACAAAGCAACTGCTACTACAGAACATAGACTATGCACTGGACATGTTCCTGATCTATTTATTGACTCTGTCCATCTTCCCAGGTTTTTTAGCTGAAGATACTGGATCACACAGCTTGGGATCATGGTACTGTACTATCTGAACTTTTGTAGTTTACTTTAGCAAACGAACGGATGCACTCACGCCATGTCACATCATTATGCTTTATGCAGGTATGCGCTCATCTTGATTGCAATCTATAACATGTGGGATCTGATTGGAAGGTACATACCCCTGATTGAACAAATCAAGCTGAGGTCTCGGAAGGGGCTTCTAATTGCTGTTGTTTCACGGTTACTGCTCGTTCCTGCATTCTACTACACCGCAAAGTACGGTGATCAAGGCTGGATGATCATGCTAACATCGTTCCTTGGTTTGAGCAATGGCTACCTCACCGTGTGTGTCCTCACTGAGGCACCTAAAGGGTACGAGGTCAGTGTATAAATGCTTTGAGCTCAGCATGAGAGAATCACTGTTCTCTTTTGCAACATCTGATCGAGTTGCGTACACGATTGTTGCCTGCAGGGACCGGAACAAAATGCTTTGGGCAACTTGCTTGTGCTTTGCCTCCTCGGTGGCATCTTCTGCGGTGCCGTTCTAGACTGGGTGTGGCTCATAGGCAAAGGGTGGTGATCAGATCGTGTAGGATAAGCTCTCCCTATCCTTGGATTCTGTGATGTGTGGTTGCAATGAAGCGCCTAGCAGCATTTGGTTCATCTTGTGCCGAAGATTTCACTTCCAATCGCGCTGACTGGATTCCTCAGGACTTCAGCTTTCGCTTACAGCTCGTTTTGGGCCAAGAAAGTTAGAAAGGGTGGGAAAAAGAACTAAATGGAAAGTGAAAAGGCATGCTGAACTGAACTGTACAATTTTGTGAACATGTAATACTGTGATGTCCTTGAGTACCAATTTGTATATCTTCTTCCAGGCCTTGTTTAGCTCCCAAAATCTGGACACCTGAATCACTGTATTGACACTGTTGCGCACTGTAGCATTTCGTTTGCGTTTATAAATTATTGTCCAAACATTGATTAATTAGACTTAAAAGATTCATCTCGCAAATATAACCAAACTGTGCAATTGGTTTTTGATTTTATCTACATTTAATACTCCATGCATGTATCGGTATTTTGATGTAACGGGGAATCTTCTTTTTGTATAGTGTCAAATTCTGGAATTGGGGTGGAACTAAACAAGGCCCCGGTTATGTGGAGCAAAAGTTCCAGAAATGCAAAGAGAGGCTTGAAACTGAATACACAGACTATCTTTTGATGGGAAAAATATTCTGCCTGATTGAATCGCAGTTGTGTATAAGGCAAAAAAGGGTATACCCATAATTGAAGGCATCTGATACAATTATGCACAGCTACATATTGTCAGCATCGTTGATGACATATCTCTGGATTAGCTGCTGGCGCGTGCAAAATACCAATTCTTTGATCGGCAGGGAAACATGGTTTAGGCCCACAATCATGGCTGTGTAACAAAAAAATAAAGATTCTTGCTGAGATAAGGAACATCACATTCACAGGTTCACAGCGTTTGACTACGGAAAGTGTGCAGGAAAAGCTGTGACTTGGAAGCAAACGGATGACATACACAACTAAAACTAGTCCAAAGTGGCCGGCAAGGAAGAAAGGACAAGAATCTGGATCTAAGGAGCGATATAGTTACTAATAATTAGCTTCTTGATCTAAATAAATTTAGCTAATTGTTAGTTGAATACCTAACTAACAACTATTTCACTAGTTTTACAAAACTAGTTAATATCAGCTAACATGTTTGTTAATTATTAGCTACCTAATTATTAGCACCTAATGAATCAAAACAGGCTCCTAGCCATGTGTGAACTAAGTGCACAATAAGCTGCTAGTACAAACAAAACCAGCTATTTTTTTTAGGAATAAAGAAAGAAAGAAAAGAAAAGAAATGTGCTTGCATACTAGTAGCAAGTTGAGGGAGTGCATCCCAGTTTTCCAATGACGAGTGAGACTGCGGGTGGCTGAGGTTGAGATATTAGCGGATTCCCGTCCCATCACGGCCGATGTCGCTGTCCCCTCAACATTTAGGTCAAATCGAGCTCGGATCCTTTTCACTTTGGGCGATTATTATTCTCCCTGTGCAGCGACCAGCGATGGCACGAGCTCTTTGAGCTTGCTCCATCTTTCTTCAGAGAAAAACGGGCGCCTTTTTATTGAGCTGCACACTGAACTAGTACTAGTAGTATATGCCACCAATCCCCTTTGCAGAATGTAGCCAAGTAATACAGCTAGCTGTAGCAGATGGGATTCCACCGTTTCATTTGGGCCTCAGCCACACCGAGATAAGATCGATTTTGTTGCCATCTCTTGACCAGCCATCATCGTGTGTTTAAAATTCGATTGAATCTAACACCATGTTTAGCACGACGATATGACCTTTTTAAATTTGTATAAATAATCGGAAGCAAGTCAACAGATGTCACCCTCACGCGCCGAGCCGTCAAAATATTTTGTTTTCCTCATCATTCACGAGCTGAATTTGACACCGATTATTTTCCCGCAGGCAATCAGGCCATTGCACCGCTGTTCCCACGCGCTAAGCGAGAGCTTAGCTCGAGCCGGGCCTCACAGAACAAACAACAAACACACACGTTGCCCGCCCGGAGATGAGATTCTTCGGCGGCGTCCGCGCCTAAAATCCCAACTGCTATATAAACACCGTCAGATACTCAAATAAGATACCACCGCGCCGCGCGCTCGCTTAACCACCGGCAGGCCCGCGCTCCCTGGGTCGCTGGTCCTCGGGTCGTTGCCATCCCCCGGCTTTCTCGGTGGCCCGTCAGCCGCTCGCTCTTCGGCTTGGGCGCCGCCGCCGCCACCGCCGCGGACGACGACGCCGACGACACCGAGACTTCTTGGCCCCCGTTCCGGCCGGTGAGTTGCTGACCCTTCCTCCCGTCCCGTCTCTCCGCCTCGGTTCGTTCTTCTCCTCTGCCTCTGTCTCTGGTGAATGCATCGGAACGATTGCAGAGTTTCTCCTCGTGATTTCACGGCTGTTGCCAGTTGCTAGCTAAGGCGCCTGCCTGTTTTCCTTTTTTTTTCCTCGCGGGTTTCATCCGTCCGTCCTCCAAAGTCCACGGGGAAGAAGATCTGCTCATCTAGTTGTAATAGTTTACAGTTCAATAAAATGTTTTCTGGCGTGGAACACGACGCAAGCACGACGGCCGCCCGTCCGCGCTTTGTTCTTGTTCCGGCAGAGAGACGAGAAAGCGATGGTGGCCGCGTCGTCGTATCGGATTCGTCCCGTGAATTATTTGCCCCCTTCCTTCTCTCCGCTCCATCCAGTTCGGTGGTTGGTAGCAACAGTGACCAGTGAGTTAGCGACGGGTGGCTTGCACGTCTGAAACTTCTTCTACTAAAAACTCCAGTCCAGCCCAGCTCAAGGCGCATCGCATGTGGGGATGTGCCAAGTTCACCGCCCTTTTTCGCTGAGGCTTCTTTTGTGCTTTCGTGGGGTCAGGGATATCGGGTTCGGTTTTGTTATTCTTTTCCCTCCAAATCGGGACAGACATGGTAAGATTAGGAAATCCTACTTTTGTAATCTGTGTCTTTAGATAACCAATCTGTATGTAATCATCCTAGTACTAGATATGTTCACACACGTAGTTGGGAAACACTTCCTTTTCCTAACCTGTGTACTTGTGAGCTCGTTAGCTGACAGACAGCAGAATTTAAGTGTCTTTGTTCAGTTATTTCCATTCCTGAATCCTGATGTCTAAGTCGAAATAACATGTCTGAATCTTTTTTTTTCGGTACAGGCACACCGGAGGTGAACAAATACAGTTACCATGAGCATGGACGTAGCAGGTGCAGAGGCACCTGTCAAGGTATCTTCGCTTCTGTTCTTTTGCTCTGCAAATTTAGATACAGGTCCATGTAGCATTGTATAAGCTACAGATCGATTGATCTATACTCATGAGGTTGCTTCTAAAAATTGACAGGGGAAATTTGTTGGTATACTTGTCTGCTGGCTTTTGGGAAATGGAAGCCTTTTTGCATGGAACAGTATGCTCACCATTGAAGATTACTACGTCCATCTCTTCCCGGTACATGCTAGCTAAACTCAGTTGATGATTGATTGGAATGAGTAAACAGTTTCTGTGTAGCAGAGTAGGAGATTAGCGGCAACATGTGCAGTTGAAATTTGAAAACCATGGGGGGTGGCATCCTTGGTTTATCTTTGTTCGTCTGATAAACTGAATGGAACCAGAATTTGATTCTATTCAGATATTCAAACAGTTAAAATTGTCTCACTAGTCAATGATATGTTAATTGCATTTCTACTGATATGCTTTCTTGAATATTCTAATGTCAGTTCATTTTTTAATGGTTACTGAGAAGATAAAGTTAGTCCCATATTCATTGCAGTATTTGTTGTTTATTCAAATTTGTAACAAATATGTTATTCTTGCAGGATTACCATCCATCAAGAGTACTCACACTAGCTTACCAGCCTTTTGCCTTTGGAATAACCCTCATCTTCACATACTATGAAGCAAAGATGAACACAAGATTCAGAAATCTTGCAGGATTTTCCCTTTTCTTCCTTGGTTCTTTTGCATTGATAATTGTAAGTACATTGCCTTTGCAAACACCAAAGGATTAAAAAAAGAGAGTGCAAATTAGTATGCCACCATATGAGCTCATGCAAACACGTGTTGTTGTTCTAGCTGGATGTTGCAACTAAAGGACATGGTGGGCTTGGAGTTTTCGTTGGTGTATGCATAATTAGTGCCATATTTGGGATAGCTGATGCTAATTGTCAAGGCGCATTGGTTGGCGACCTTTCTTTAATGTGCCCAGAGTTCATTCAGGTAAACATCACATATTGTCTCTTCTCAGTCATTTATGCTGCTGTTTTTGGTCATTTGGAATTTTCATGACTTGTATTGTGCTTTGAATTTTCAGTCCTTCATGGCGGGCTTAGCTGCATCAGGCGTTCTCACATCAGCTTTGAGATTAATTACCAAGGCAGCTTTTGAGAGCTCAAAAGATGGTCTTCGCATTGGAGCTAGTAAGTTAGAATTTTGTGAAATATTTTCAGATTTGGTAAAGTTATTTATTGGTTTAAGAAAACAAATCTTGACACTTCCAAAATAAAAATATACGATTCAGAAGCAAATATGGGAATCCAATGGGATGCCAAAAGCATGAGGTATAGGTGGTTTAAATCTGTGTGCATTTTTACGTATTTTTTCTTGAGAATTTATTTGCTATGTCAACTAGACCTATGGATTTGCATCTGTTTCATCTAAGGCCTTATACATCCATTTGCTGGGTTATCTTGGAAGATGCGATTTAATGACCCACTGATCTCATCAACAAGATCGTTCATAACCCACTGTTCTAATCATGTCTACAAACTTTAGTATTTAGCAGAAGATCATGATTTATCTGTCAGATAACCTGTCTTTCGTTACCTCGTGCAGTACTGTTCTTTTCAATCACATGCCTGTTCGAGCTCGTGTGCCTCCTGCTGTACACATTTGTCTTCGCCAAATTACCTATTGTGAAGTACTACCGTGCAAAGGCAGCCGCTGAAGGTAGCAAGACTGTTGCCAGCGACCTCGCCGCTGCAGGGATCATCGCTGAACAACAGGGACAAGTATGTGTTCTTCCTGTGATAGATATCAAACAACTGCTTGTTTCGTTGCAACTTTACCGTTCAAGATCCAAACGCTGATGATGTTCAGTGGGTGACTCATGCAGATCGAGGAGGATCCACAGAAATACAAGCGCCTGACCACAAAAGAGCTGCTGATGCAGAACATCGACTACGCGATCGATATCTACCTGATATATGTCCTTACACTGTCAATCTTCCCAGGATTTTTGTCTGAAGACACTGGAGATCACAACCTGGGATCATGGTGAAGTTTCTTGCTTTGATGCAATCTACAAATCAGAACTGCAATCTGTTGATGTTCTTTTTGTGAACACTAAAAATGCTTGTGATTTCTGAAAATTGAATGTTTTCAGGTATGTGCTTGTGCTGATCGCCATGTACAACGTGTGGGATCTGATCGGGAGGTATGTGCCGCTGATCCCCTGCTTGAAGCTGACCTCCCGGAAGGGCATGCTGGTGGCAGTCTTTGCGCGGTTCCTGTTCATCCCGGCCTT
Source organism: Bothriochloa decipiens (assembly GCA_023333625.1). Taxonomy (NCBI): domain Eukaryota; kingdom Viridiplantae; phylum Streptophyta; class Magnoliopsida; order Poales; family Poaceae; genus Bothriochloa; species Bothriochloa decipiens. The sequence continues at coordinate 58,554,871 of CM041630.1, read as the reverse complement.
CTACTTCACAGCCAAATTCGGCGACCAGGGATACATGATCTTCCTAACCTCATTCCTGGGGCTCACCAACGGGTATCTCACCGTGTGTGTGCTCATGGAGGCACCCAATGGCTACAAGAGCCCCGAGCAGAACGCGCTGGGCAACGTCCTTGTCGTCTGCCTCCTCGGTGGCCTCTTCTCCGGTGTTGTGCTCGACTGGCTCTGGCTCATTGGCAAGGGCTGGTGAGTACGTCTTCTGCGCGTGGGTCTGTGTGATCAATTAGGTTTTAATTAGATCACTATTTCATCCCTTGTTTTTTCCTTAAAAAAAGGAAAGTTGTAGCTATACTAGTCACTAGTCAGTGAGAACACGGATACTGTAATCTGGCTACATTTGAAATTCTCTTTCAGATGCAATCACTCCCTTTCGACTTCTGATTGTTGTATAGTATTTTGGAATAAAATATTATTGGAGTTCGTGAAGAGTTAGAAGGACGGCCCTGGTGCAAGCGGTAGAGCTTTACCGTCTGTGACAAGAGGTCCCGAGTTCAAACCCCGGCCTCTGTACATTTGTGCAGAGATAGCTGCTGACTATTTTTTCTTCCTCAGACCCCGCAGTGCGGAAGCCTATGGCACGGGTACGCCCTTTTTTTTGGAGTTCGTGAAGAGTTGAATATTCCCACAGCATATTTGGTTGAGGTGTGAGTTCGAGCTCCTGGGTGTATATTTTCTTAAAATACAATTTAGCTTTTCCAAAGAATAAATACCCAAATCAAACTTCTGTAGGAATTTACTCGTGTCAAACACTAAAATGGCAACATTCAAATCTCACCGTTTTAAACAACGAAATTTAAATCTATTCATTTCTGCACAGATCGTAACATAAATCATAACTTTTCATATTAGCTCGATAGAGATATAAAAAAAATATTCACTATTTTGGCACCAATAGCTTGAAATGGAAAGGTGACGAGTTACAAGGTACAGGTAGTTGTTAACCCTTGACAATGCTTATTGTCAATTTTTCAGCAGCCACGCAGTTATACAGTCATGCCACAAAAAGAAACTTCATCTTCAGATCCTCAATACTGATCCTGGATAGTCATGGCACAAAAGAAACTTCATCTTCAGATCCTCAAAACTGATCCTGGATTTAAAATTCTTCTAGTTCATTCAACTAGCTGCTTGCATTTTCATTTTGGCTGCTCACAGGTACAACCTGATAAGCATGCAGCTCGTGCCTAAAATAACAAGGACTGAATCTTAGTAAAGCTAACTGATATTACTTCATCAGATAAGAAGAGTGGCAGCCCTAAGATTATCAGATTGCTAAATACCTTAATATAATGGCACAAAAACAACTTCATCTTCGGATCCTCAAAACTGATCCTGGGTTTCTAATTCTTCGTGTTCATTCAACTAGTTCCTTGGATTTCCATTTTGTGTGCTCACAGGTACAACCGGATAAGTGATAAGCATGCAGCTCGTGCCTGAAATGACAAGGACCGAATCTTAGTAAAGCTAACTGACATTAGTTCATCAGATAAGAAGAGCAGCAGCCCTAAGATTATCAGATTGCCTAAATACCTTTAGTTAATGTCGCCAATAGCTAATAGTAAATTGCAGAATTGTGATTGTTCAGTGCAAAAATGACTTCACCATTTTTATATAAAAGAAAATTACTGAATCCTATGGAATCGTCCTATGATCCTGATATTTGATAAGCATGCGGCTCGTGCCTGAATAACAAGGACTTAATCTTAGTAAAGCTGAGTGATATTAGTTCATCAGATAAGAAGAGTGGCAGCCCTAAGATTATCAGAATGCCTAAATACCTTAAGATAATGTCACCAAAGGCTAAAAGTACATTGCAGAATTGTGGCTTCTCAGTGCTAAAATGACTTTGCCTTTTTTTATAAAGAAAACTACTGAATCTTATGGAATCGTCCTATGATCCTATCAAGCTTATATTAAATAAGATTTTCAGCTGCCATCAGGGCTTGAGTTACCATTGGAAGCTACAAAAGAACTTACTATTATTTCCTTGCTCAGCAATATTTACTTATTTAGTCTACCATGCAATATTCTTTTCCACTGCCATATATTTCAAATATAAAGACAACAATTAAAAAGTAGATATTTACAGCCCCAAGTATACCATTCAGTCAATAAAATAGAGCAAAATGTTGTGATTAGTTAGGGACATAAATAAGGCATATATTTACCACAGATAAACTTCAGAGCAGTATCATATGTATAAATGAAACACCTAGGACAACTAGTAGACCAGGAGTTGGTTTGCTGGGATATGCAAACATATATTTTGTTCCATCAGTTCCCTGTCGACTAAAATCTCAGAAATGAAAAGCATAGAATTACCTCCAAGTAAGGACAGAGGTTATTATGATCATAAGATGGAATCAGCCTGTCATGGAAAGGGGTCAGTTGTTGACAAATCGTGTACTTGCTCAGGGCGGAAAAAGGAACGCGTCAGACGAAGGCCATAAGTAGACGCAAAATCAAGCTGCATATCCCTTGAAGCCTTATTTTTTGTCTGAAGTAGTCTATGTTGTTTGTCAATCCATGCATTGTCGGGGTCTGCAAGTCCAAGACATAACTCAAGGCTCATGGACTAGCATTCTCACATTCAAAACAAAGAACTTAACAAAGTTAACATGTGATGTGTTGCCTCGATAGCCTGCCAACACAATTTTCTTTAGACGAACATCAAGAGTGCCAATTAGATTCCTATACTTATGACACCACACATTTTTCTCCCCAGCCATTATTGTTTGAAAAGGCAAAATGAACTGAGAATAGTTACAACCTAGCATTAGACCATGTATATGATGCAGCATTGACAAAAATATTGTAGATGTCCTCTTAGTTATGGAGTAAATGAAGTCACCTGGATGTACAACCTCTCCAAACAGGGAAAACATTGCATGAATTCAATAACCACATCGATGCTCCTCATATAATGATAAGACCTTCACACTATGCACCACCATCTTCAAGCTAACAAAGTCTGATCCTACCTAGGTAAAGCACATACTAAGGTTAGAATCATAGTCAAACATAGGGATTTTGTTTGGAGAAAGAGCCTCATGAATATGTAAGTGAGAGAAATGGTGATACTGATACCTGAATAATTGTGGTGCCAAACTCGAGTCTGGGGCGGTGATCAAATAGTGTCCCCAAAACAAGCAATTTTGGTGCCGAGATCACGGATATGGTGGTTCTCAAGTAATCAAAGCAAAGTAACCTTTCTAGACAGGGGGCATCCTCGATGGTCAGATGTTGCAGTTGCATATCCATGGGTCCACAAGTAGAGCGCACGCTGATGCTTCGGAGGGTCGGGGACGCAATTTGGACGCGAGGGAAGCCAATGCCGCCCGTTAGCAGCAAGCTCTGTAGGACAGGGCAAGCAGATAGCAAGGTACGTAGAAAACTCTCCGAGAATCTAACATCCGAAAGGCTCAACTGCTTGAGAACAGGAAAGTGGAGTCCGTCGGCATAGTTTCCATCAGTAAAACCGCAACCCCCGAAGCTGACAGCTCGAAGGTTGACGAGAAGCGGTGTACAGATGTAGGCAGCGGCGGCGGCGGCGCTAAATCCAATGGATAAGGACGGCCGTAGTGGAACTCAAGCTCTTGGAGTCTGTCGAGGACGGGGGACTCGAGCCAGCCGTCCAGGCTTGTGGTGGGGAGACGCCTGTAGAGGAGGTAGTGCTCCGGTATGGAGAAGCGCCGGCAGGGGCCTTGATGCGCGGAGAGAATGCGAGAGATTACGCTTTCGGTGAGGTTGTTGGCGCGGAGGCGGAAATTGGCATTGTTGTCCAGATCGATGTTGAGAGGAGCGGAGCGCCAGATGTGGCGCCAGCGGGAGGAGAGCACCTGCGTGTGGGCGGCGTCGTTGGTCGGGAGGAGGGTGACGATGTCGCCGAGGATGCCGTCAGGGAGGCGGCTGATGCGGTCGAGGCGCTCTTCGTCTTCCTCCTCCTTTTCTTCTTCTTCCTCCAGCCCTCTCCTCCTCTTGGATTCGGAGACCATCGCCATCGCTGAATGGCGGCGCGGCTGCCGGGGCGGGGATTTAGGAAGGGAACCGCCCGCCGAATCGTTGTTGTGTGTGGGCTGCAAACCTGCGACTGGTGGGCCAAAAATGCACACGGTCACAGTGGACGATAGTTTTTTTTAGTTTTGAATAGAATCTTCGGTTTTTTTTTTTTTGATGAGTAAACAAGACCTTGATATTAGCAGCACAAGGCTGTAAGGTAAGTACAGTGTCTAAAGAGTACACTCCTCAAAGATTTAGTACAAGGACATTCAGAGGAGTGATCAGGATTGTTACATGTCACTGCAACATTTCCAATATTAGGAGCTCTGTAAGCTGTTTTAGCTAGATCATGGGCTGTGGCATTTTGGTTTCTGCTAATTTTTTCAATTTGGCCAGAGATTCTCTTCACATTATTGATGAAATCCTGGGTGTACGGATTTATTCTCCAGTCAGGTGGAGAGTCATGTTGATTGCCTCGCAGAAACTCTGATAGAATTTGGTTGTCACTGTAGAAGCAAGTTCCATTCATCTCCATCTGGGCAGATATGGAGGACGCCAAGGCGAGAGCCATCATTTCAGGCATAAGAACTGAATTGCACTCTTGTACCTGCATTGAGAGCTGAAGATTTATCTTTTTGCTTGGGTCCAGGAGGTGGATTCCCAGACCAGCTTTCCGCCGGGGGTGTGCCACACGATCCGGAGAGATGGAGGCATCTGTGAAGCATTGTGGCCTGTTGCTGGATGGACCTGCAATGTTGCTGGATGGACCTGCGAGAGAAGGACAATCAACTTGCTCCGACGGAGCATGGCAGGGGTTGCCTGATGGTTGATGCTCACTTGCTAGTGCAAGTTGCATAGCATTGATGTGAGCACAAGTAGCATGATGTACCTGCAAGACAGACCATTTGTTTTTTCTGAACCTAAGATCGTTTCTAGCTTTCCAAATGAACCATAAAGTCACAAGGATCATGTTCATGATGTTTTCCTGTATGCTATTGGGCATTAGCACTTCCAAGGCTGCAAATAGAGGGGTTGGCTGAAAACCACACCGCTCTAGCAAAGCTGCAATGGAAGAAGAGGTGAGAATCATTCTCAACCTCTGCACAGTAGTAGCATTTTTTATCAATATGGCTGGAGAGATCTCCAGCTCTTTGACCTGTGGCAATAGCTCTACGAACAAGTCTCCAAAAGAAGGTTTTAATATTAGGTGAGGGAGATTTGCTTTTCCATACCTTCTTGAGTAAAACCATTGAGGTAGGGGATACGCTCCTGGGACCTTGAGTCGGTAGTTGAACCTGCAGATCTTTGTTGAGAAATTTAAAGCTTCCTTTGTTGAACACTCACCCTTAGCCGAGTGGTTCCATTTAATTGTGTCAATTTGGTCAGTGGGGACAGGGGTGAGATTTTGAATGATAGTGGAAGCAGAGGAGTAGAAAATCTGGTCAATGAGATCAGCATTCCATTGAAAACTGTTGGGATTCCAGAGCTCTGATATGGTATTTGGAAGTTTATCAACTGTGATTGGATGTTTAAGATGGGAATGAATTTCTTTCCAAATTTGGCACCAAGGGGTGTTCCAGATGCAAGAATTTCCTTTTTGGATTTGGACAGAGCAAGAGTTAATAACGATGTCCTTGATACTCATGATTGATGACCAGAAGGCCGATTTGATGTGGCTGTTTTTAGCATTCCAGAAACTGTTGTACGGGTGGTATTTAGATTTAAGCACATCAGAAAGGAAGGAGTTTTTACCTGTAGCAATTTTCCATGCTGCATTAAGTAGAAGACTTCTATTTACTGTTTGGAGATCTCTAATTCCCAACCCTCCTTCATGCTTTGGCCTGCAGATGTCTTTCCATGACCTGAAATGAAATCCTTTGTTGTTTGCTTCCTCAGGTATCCCAGACCACCTGAACTTTCTGATGATGGAGGTGATTCTGGAAATGAAACTTTTAAAGAGAAGAATAGTAGTCATGTAGTAAATAGGGATTGAGGCCAGAACAGAGTTAATGTAAACCAATCTACCAGCATGATTTAATTTTTGAGCTTTAAGTTTAGTAAGTTTGGCTCTGAACTTGTTAATGATGAAATTGTAGGCCCTACTTCTGTCTTTATGGTTAAAAATCAGAGGATGACCTAAGTAGATAGAGTCAGGTTGGAGATCTTGCACAGGAAAAACACTTCTTACCTCTGTTCTGCTGTGATCATCCACATTAGCGCTGAAAAAAATTGAAGATTTGGCTAGGTTCGGCATCTGTCCAGAAACTTTACAGAAGGACATGAGGGAGTCCCTGATTTTGCTTGCTTCAGATTTATTAGCTTGGCCACAAATGATTAGATCATCAGCAAAAAGAAGGGAGTGAATAGGAGGGCAGTTAGGACCTAAGGTGACTCCCTGAATAGAGTGAGAAGAAGATTGATTTTGCAAACATATAGAAAGTTCATTTACAGATATAATGAAAAGATAAGGAGAAAGAAGACACCCCTGCCTGATACCTCTCTGGGGATGAAAAGAAGGAGAGGGCTCTCCATTAATAAGAACAGACATGGTGGTAGTAGATATACAGGTAAAGATCAAATTGATGAAGGATTCTTGGAAGCCCTGTCTTCTCAAAGCACTAGTGATGAAACTCCATTCAATTCTATCGAAAGCCTTGGCCAAGTCTACTTTAAGGAAAAAAGCTTTTTGCTTCCAGCTTTTGAAATTGAAAGAATGAATAATTTCTTGAGCCAAAATGATGTTAGTAGCAATTTGCCTACCTTGAATGAAAGCAGACTGAGAGGGGTGAATAATGTGAGGAAGATGATTTTTAATCCTCTCAGCTAAAGATTTAGCTATTATTTTGTAAGCCACATTTCAGAGACTAATGGGTCTGTAATCCTTAGGAGTGCTAGGGTTGTTAACTTTAGGGATGAGAGTAATGAGAGCTCTATTGATGTCACTATGAATGGTAGCTGTTGTATAGAAATTTCTTACCAGATTGTAGACATCCTTACCTGACCATTCCCAGGACGATTTGTAGAAACCAGCATTAAGGCCATCAGGTCCTGGCGCAGCATTACTTCTCACGCTCTTTACCGGCGAGTGTATTTCCTGTTCGTCAGGGATGGAGTTTGTGAAGTCGTCTTCAGAGACCTGCCAGTTTGGCTCTATATCCGGCCTCCAGCTGTCATCATTTGTATGCTGCACATCAGAAGAGAAGATTTCTTGAAGGTATTTGTTAGCTTCCTGGGCTAATTGCTGTTGTGTAGTGGCATATGATCCATCAGCCTTTATAAAATGTGTTATGGTATTTCTTCTTGAGCGTTTAATGATGCTTTGATGGAAGAAATTAGTGTTCCTATCACCTGCAGTTGCCCAGTTTTTCTTATACCTTTGTCTGTGATATGCTTCTTCTCTTTCGAGGATTTCTTGGTGTTGTCGTATGAGATGCTTCTGAAGACTATGGTTTTGCTCACCTGGTGGCTTGCTTTGCAGCACACTGAGACGGTCTTCAATCTGTTGGAGAAGTTCTTTGTTTCTTGGCTTACCTTTCCTCCACCTGCATAGGAATAGAATCTTCGGTTGGCATGGGTAATACCATATCTCTTTTGCTAATTTTCTAAAAAAATCTCTTTTACAAATAAATAATCTTGAAATTCTTTCAAATAGAAAAAACAAAATTTGAACACAAGAAAGCAAATTTTATAAAACGCCCTGTTTCGTACTTCTTGTGTCGCAAAGCAACCTACACGCATAATCGCAAAAAAAAACAACCTACACGCATGCCAGAATTAACTCAGTACAAAGAGCTCCAGCTCCGTTTCTTATTTGGAATAATAGTTTCTCACCCATGGATAGTTAAGTTCAATTCATTTTGGATCCTTTGGATGTCAAGACGAAAATGTGAAAGCTTCTATTGAGATTTCAGAACTCTTTGGGAACTCTAACCTTTTTTTTTGTAGAAAGGGGAATATATTAATATTGGGAACTCTAACCTGAGATCTCTAGAGCTCATTTGAGAATCTTTGAACTCATTTAAAAGTCCAACGAATACTGTATTAGGAGAAAGGTAAATTTTGGTGGCCATCCATATTGGCAGGTCCTTGTTTTTTGGGCAGTTTTGAACGATGTCCACGCCATTAGATTCTTCAGGGCACACAATGGTGCACTGTAATAATTTGACATTCTCACGAATACTGTAATCCGGATGCAATCACTACGTTTTTTGTTCCAATTTTTGAATGTTGTATAATATTCTGGAATGAAGTATTATTGGAGTTCGTGAAAAGTTCAAGATTCCCACAGCTAATTTGATTTAGTTGAGCTGTAAGCTTCATCACCGGGGTGTATTTTCTTAAAATATAATTTAGATTTTGCAAAAGTAATTCGCCAAACTAAACTTTTGTACTTCCTCCGTTCTAAATTATAAGACATTTTGATTTTTTATATCTATTTTGCTACGTATCTATAAAAATAATATGTCTAGATACATTGCAAAACAGATGAAAAAAATAAAACGACTTATAATTTGAAACGGAGTAAGAAGTTACTTGTGTCACCAACTAAATTGGCAACATTCAAATCTCACAATTTCAAACAACCTATTCATTTCTGAACAGATCGTAACAAGAATCACAACTTCTTCACATTAGGTCGATATCTTGACTATCTTAGCACCAATATAGCTTGAAACGGAAAGGTGACAAATTACAGGTACGTAGTTGTTAGTTCCGTGACAATGCTTGCTGTCAATTTTTCCAGCAGCCACGCGATTGCACAGTTGTGGCACAAAAGAAACTTCATCTTCAGATCCTCAAAACTGATCCTGGATTTGCAAAGTTCCTTGGATTTCCATTTTGTTTACTCACAGTCACAGGTACAACCTGATAAGCAAGCAGCTCGTGCCTTTTCCATTTGTCTGCTCACAGGTACAACCTGATAACATGCAGCTCGTGCCTGAATGACAAGGACTGAATCTTAGTAAAGCTAGGTGATATTAGTTCATCAGATAAGAAGAACGGGAGCCCTAAGATTATCAGAATGCCTAAATACCTTAAGATAATGTCACCAAAGTGTAAGTGCATTCGCCTCCGAAGTGGGTTTTAGATAATTAATGACAATCAAATTAGAGACTAATAATTTTATCTAAGTAAATTTGCAGGTGTTAGTCCATTGAAAGATTTGAATGATAATATTTGGTGATACAAGCACCCTAAATTTTATATGGATGGATGACGTTTTTACTCAAGAGTGTCCTCAATTTTTATCTTTACTTGAGTTATAGGAAACGCCGTACTATCAAGAGGGATACAAATTAGGTTAGTAATTCGAGGTCTGAAAGTGCTCAAGTCTATATTTAGAGCGTTTGGAGAGTCACCGTTGCACTCACATCACTTAAAAAAGTCCTTTGTTTCAGCCAGCTTGACCTACCAGAAGTACCGGAAATATTAGAGTTTTAAACCGGAAGTAACCGTGCTACTTTTTCAGAAAGTCGAGACGGGCAAAGTTGAAGAAACTTTGTACTACCGGTAGTACCGGTTCCACAACCGGTAGTACCGGTGCTCTCCGGTAGTACCGCATTTTATTAAAATTATACTCCAGAAGTATCGGGCATATTTTTCTAAAGTCGAAATCTGCGAGTTGGTGTAGTTGTGTACTACCCGTAGTACCGCTGGTGGTACCGGTAATACCGGCTATATATATATATATTTATTTTTAGCCCAAGTCGTACACGTCTATGGATGTCCAGTTTTGTACTACCGGTAGTACCGGTCTTACTACCGGTAGTACCGGTATGACTCCCTCTACACGTTCTAACACACGACAACGGTCACATTTGGTGAGGTACCGGTAGTACCGGTGGTTCCATCAGTACTACCGGTAGTTGTTCTGGACAGACCATATATATACCCCTCACCTCTCTCTTTTCTGTCTCTCTTGCTCATTCCATTCATTCACCCGACACACACCCGAGAAAGGCTCCTTCCAAGCACCAGCTCACCTGCTCTCTCTCCCCCTTTGCTCCCAAAACTTCATCCCCTCAAGGATTCGAGCTAGGGACGTGAGATTAGAGAGTAGGAACTTTGATCTATGACTTGAGCACTTGGATTCATCGTCTTGCCAACTTGATTTGTGTTTGTTACTCTTGGGTTCTTGAAATCCTAGCCGGCTAGGCGTTCTTCGTGGCTATCCGTGTTGCCTCATTTGTGAGGGCGTCCCGAAGTGTTTGTATTACCCTTGATTCTTAGTGAATATCTCTAGTTTACCTTCGTGGTTGGTTGAGGGAGGTAACCTTTGTGGTGACCTCAATAACGAAGACGTAGGAACTCCTTTGTGGGGATTGCCGAACCTCGGATTAAATCGTGTGTCTTGCTGTGGTGGTAGCATCAACTATCCTTGTTTTTGTATTCTTCGTGTTCTTCATCCCTACCCCCAAAGTTCATAGGTTGGAGGACTCGATCTACGATTTAGTGCGGTGAAACGCCTCAAGAAGTTCAACACTTTTATCAGCAACATCAATGAAGGGGTGGCAACAATTGGATCTAAATTTATAACTCATTTTACTCTGGTTTTCATTTCGATTATGTAGTTTCGTAGGCTACTGAAAGTACCAGAAGTTTGCATCGGTAGTACTGGTTTTTGTACTACCAGTAGTACCGGTGCTACTTCTGGTCCTACTTCCAGTAGGTATTTAACTTCCGCATTTGAGTTTGTAAGTTTCAGGTTTTCGATAATCGCCTATTCACCCCTCCCTCTAGGCCGATTAGATCCTTTCAAGTGGTATCAGAGCCGTGGTCCCTCGGTTCAACGCTTCACCGTGTGAGGTGTAACAATGGCCAAGATGGATGATGCACAAATGAAGGAATTAGTCGCACAAGTGGTAGCACAGCTCACCATCGTAATGCAAAAGCAGCAAGAAGAGCAAATGAACAAGATGCAAGAGCAAATAGATAAGATGAAGGAGATCCTTGACAAGAAGAATCAAGAAAGAACTAGTGAAAAGGAAAATAAAAGTGAGGGTGGAAACAAGACACTGAAAGGTTATTCACAAGTAAGCTATGACTATGGCAGCACAAGCAAGAACAACATTCACATGCCAATGGTCAAACCCAGCAAACCACCTCCGTTTGATGGGGTAAAATACACCGATTGGGCTCATAGGATGAAGTTGCATCTTATAGCCGCAAGATGTTGGAAAGCGGTTGAAATTGGTGTGAACATTCCAGTAGATCTCAAAGAGTGGACACCCGAAGATGAGTTGGACTTTCAACTCAATGCCACGGCAGCAACCTTGATCTTGCAATGTCTCACTCCGGAAGATAACAACAAGGTGAATGGTATGGTGAATGCAAAGAAAATTTGGGAAACCTTAAGAATATCATTTGAAGGTGACAAGAGTGTGAGAATAGGAAACATTGAGCTTCTCCAAAACAAGATTGAGAATTTTCAAGTGATGGAAGGAGAAACAACAAGTATGATAGATTCATGACTTTGGTCAATAGAGTAAGAGCTCTTGGATGTGATAGATGGGATGAACAAGCCGCAGCAAGAAAGCTATGTAGAATATATAGAGAGAAGAATAGCATTCTAGCTTCCGTGATAATGGAAAGAGAAAACTACACTACCATGACAACACAAGAGATAATTGCGAAAATCATGCATCATGAGGTTTTAGATGATGAGACCAAAGAAAGACTTAGTCAAAAGAGAAACATTGCCCTTGCGGCATCTCATGCAAGTGAATCAAGTCATTGCAACAAAGGATGTTGTGGTCACAAGCAAAATGATAGTGATGAAGAACTTGATGAACAACAAGCTCTCATGGTAAAGAATTATGCAAAGTTCTTGATTAAGAGGAAGCAAAAGATGAGGAGTAGTGGTGGAAACAAACAATATAAGAAGAGATTTTGCTATGAGTGTGGTCTCACCGGTCACTTTGCTGCGGATTGTCCCAACAAAGGCAAGATTTCAAGGTACAACAAGAAAAGTGACAAAAAGTACAAAAGTAAGAAGAAAGGTGAAGCACATATAGGTGAAGAATGGCAATCCGATGATGATAGTGATGAAGACAATGAAAATGAAAAGAAGAGTGTAGCTGCAATTGCTATACATGATACATCATCTCCATCCACATCGTTCTTCACCAATACTTCTTCGTCAACAAAGCTCTTCGCCAACCTCTTCGATGACGACGACGTCACTCCTACTTGTCTTATGGCAAAAGAGGAGAAGGTATCATCTCACACTCCCACTCACTCTAATGATGATGATGATGATGAGTTTGATGAAAACTATATTATCAAAATCATTAAGAAATATGAAAAAGAAGCTGCCTCTATAATCTTAAAATTAAAGTACACCATAGATGAGCATGAGACATGCTTAGAGTCGCAAAGTGAAATGCTCCTAGTGGAAAGGGAGAAAAACCAAGGGCTAGAGGCATGTCTCACCAAAGAAAAAGAGAAGTTTGAGAAGCTAAGTGTAGAATTGTCTTTGGCCAAGGACTCACATGAGCTATTGACTAAGGAACATGCCTTACTTAATGACTCTTTGGCTAGTCTAAAGAATGATTATAGTTCAGCTCAAGAAAGTCTCACAAGCTTGACAAATAAATATCATGAGCTTGAGATAAACTATGACACTCTTTGGAAGAGCACTTCTACTTCTTCTAAGGACTCAAATGCTTCAACCAGTGAAGGATGTGAAAGATGCAATAATATTGATATAAATGCTTGTACTACTAACCTTATTGAGCTAGAGAAGGACAAGGAAATTCTTAGGTTGAAAGCCATTATGGACATTGGTTGCAAGAGCAAGGATAAGCAATCAACCATAATCTACAAGGCGCCTAGGCATCCACACATAAAGGATGGCCTCGACTATAATAGGTATGATGGTAAGGCCAACGGGAGAAACATGGTAAATGGTGTGTCTTGTGTGAAGTTCAATAAGAGCGTGCCTCTTGTTGATCTCATCAACAAGGTAAACAATGTTGAGGTTTCTCCTATCACTTCCTCCAACAACAAGAACATCAAGAAGAAGGAAGTGAAGGCTCTCAAGTAACAAGTGCCTATCTCAAGGAACAACTTTTGTGATTATTTGTGTTGTTGGGATAAGGATGGTAAAATTGTTGTAAAGTATGTGGGCGCTCTCAAGAAGAGGCAAATCTTGAGGAGTGTTTGGGTGCCCAAATCTTATGTGTCTAAACCTCTAGGACCCAAGTCAAATTGGGTACCTAAAACAAAGGCTTAAATATATTTTGTAGGCATACTCCTCCGGTGGACCATGTTGGGTGCTAGATAGTGGATGTACCAATCATATGACCGGAGCGAAGAAAATGTTTGACTCCTTCCAACCAAGTGAAAGTATGGGTGAAGGAATCACATTTGGTGACAATAGCAAAGGAGAGATTCTTGGTTTGGGTAAAATTGCTATATCAAATGACAATGCTATTTCAAATGTATTACTTGTGGATTCGTTAGGATACAATTTGTTATCCGTTTCACAACTTTGCGAGATGGGTTACAATTATCTCTTTACGGATAAGGGTGTGGAAGTCTCTAGAAGGGTGGATTCCTCTATTGTCTTTACGGGTCAACTAAAGGGCAAGCTCTATCTAGTTGATTTCACAGCTAGTAGAGTGGGGTCCGAGACTTGTTTAGTGGCAAAATCTAGCATGGGTTGGTTGTGGCATCGCCGGCTAGCTCATGTTGGGATGAGGAACTTGGCCGACCTTCAAAGAGGACAACATATTCTTGGACTAACAAATGTTTCTTTTGAGAAAGATAGGATTTGCAGTGCATGTCAAGCAGGGAAACAAGTTGGAGCCAAACATCCCGCAAAGAACATCGTGTCAACTTCAAGACCACTTGAGTTACTACACATGGATTCATTCGGACCCAATGCTTATATAAGCATTGGAGGTAACAAATATGGTTTTGTAATTGTTGATGATTATTCTCGCTTCACTTGGGTGTTCTTTTTGAAAGATAAGAGTGAAACCCAAGGGATCTTTAAGAAGTTTGCAAGAAGAGCTCAAAATGAGTTTGACTTGAAGATCAAGAGAGTGAGAAGTGACAACGGGACGGAATTTAGGAACACTAACATTGAAGCATTCCTTGATGCAGAAGGGATCAAGCATGAATTTTTGGTCCCCTACACTCCCCAATAAAATGGGGTTGTAGAGAGAAAAAACCGAACGCTTATTGAAGCTGCAAGAGCAATGTTGGATGAGTACAAGACTCCGGAGAAGGATTTTTGGGCGGAGGCGGTCAACACGGCATGTCATGCAATCAACTGCCTATATCTTCACAAGATCTTGAACAAAACCACCTATGAGCTTCTCACCGGTAAAAAGCCTAAGGTTGATTACTTTAGAGTTTTTGGATGCAAGTGTTTCATACTTAGAAAGAAATCCAAAAGCTCTAAGTTCGAACCGAAGGTTGATGAAGGTTTTCTTCTTGGTTATGGTACTAACGAACATGGATATCGTGTTTTCAATAAGACCACCGGTCTTACTGAAATAACGGTAGACGTGACTTTTGATGAATCCGACGGCTCTCAAAAGGAGCAAGTCAATATGGACATTGTAGGTAAAGAGGAGCCTTCTCACAAAGTGATAAAGAAGCTTGCAACCGGTGAAGTAAGACCCATTGAACAAGATGATGATGATGATGCACAAGTGCAAGTCCATCATGAACCATACATGCATCATGGGTCAATCGATGCCCATGGTAATGCTTCCACATCAAGAGATGGTCATGATTCAAGAGAACAAGCAAATCAAGATCCACCATAAGTTGGAGAAAACAACCAAGATGATGATCAAGGGGGAGCTCTTGATGGAGTTTCTCCAACCGGCATTGACTATGATAGTGAAGATGACGGCCAAATTCAAGGAAGAACGATAGAACCTCACCCAAGAGCTCGTCAATCCATTGAACGGAACCATCCCGTTAAAAATGTGATAGGAGACATACGCAGTGGAATGATGACTCATTTTCGTTTAGCATCTTTTTGTGAGCATTACTCTTTTGTTTCCCCTATGTTACCTCTTAAGATGCAGGATGCCTTAAAGGATGAGGATTGGGTGATGGCTATGCAAGAAGAGTTGGAAAACTTCACCCAGAATAAAGTCTGGTCCTTGGTGGAAAGGCCCAAGCAAAATGTGATAGGTACCAAGTGGGCCTTCCGCAACAAAGAAGACGAGTATGGCGCGGTCACAAGGAACAAAGCACAGGTGGTTGCACAAGGTTACACCCAAATTGAGGATTTGGATTTTGGGGAAACATATGCACCGGTAGCTAGGCTTGAATCTATTCGTATATTACTTGCCTTCGCTGCTCACCATGATTTCAAGTTATTTCAAATGGACGTGAAAAGTGCATTCCTCAATGGCCCCCTCTCCGAAGTGGTGTATGTTGAACAACCACCGGGTTTTGAAGATCCACATTATCCCGACCACGTCTACAAGCTTCATAAGACGCTCTATGGGCTCAAACAAGCCCCTAGAGCTTGGTATGATTGTCTCAAGGAATTCCTTCTCAAACAAGGGTTTGAGATAGGAAAGGCCGACCCTACTTTATTTACTCGTAAAGTTAATGGTGATATTTTTATTTGCCAAATATATGTCGATGACATAATATTTGGTAGTACTAATAAAGAGCTTTGTGAGCAATTTAGTAGGATTATGACCAAGAGGTTCGAAATGTCCATGATGGGAGAGTTGACCTTCTTCCTCGGTTTTCAAATCAAGCAACTCAAGGAAGGAACTTTTATTTGCCAAACCAAGTACACTCATGACATGTTGAAGAAGTTTGGTATGGACAAGGCAAAGCCCATCAACACACCAATGCCGACTACGGGACATCTTGACCTTGACACGAATGGTAAAGCCGTGGATCAAAAGGTATATCGCTCCATGATTGGATCATTGCTTTACCTTTGTGCATATAGGCCTGATATTATGCTTAGTGTGTGCATGTGTGCAAGATTTCAATCTAATCCGAAAGAATGTCATCTCATGGCCGTTAAGAGAATTTTTCGGTATTTGGTGCTCACACCTAATCTTGGCTTATGGTATCTCAAGGGCTCATCTTTCACTCTACTTGGCTATTCCGATTCGGATTATGCCGGGTGCAAGGTAGAAAGAAAGAGTACATCCGGGACTTGCCAATTTCTTGGTAGGTCATTGGTGTCTTGGAGTTCTAAGAAGCAAAACTCCATTGCCCTATCCACCACGAAAGCCGAGTATGTGGCGGCCGGCTCTTGTTTTGCCCAACTACTTTGGATGAAGCAAACCTTGAGAGACTTTGGTTACAACCTGTCCAAGATTCCACTCTTATGTGACAATGAGGGTGCAATTAAGCTAGCCGATAACCCCGTAAACCATTCCCGTACAAAACACATAGACATCCGCCATCATTTTCTTAGAGACCATCAAGCCAAAGGAGATATCGTTGTTCAACATGTGAGAACCGAAAAACATCTAGCCGATATCTTTATAAAACCTCTAGATGAGTCAAGATTTTGTGTTTTGAGGCGTGAGCTCAATATCGTTGATTCTCGCAACATGGAATGACATCTTGCATACGTTGATTGGCTTAGAATTGGATAAAATGTTTACAAAATCCTAGTGTGCAATCTTCAAAATCTATTTTTAAATATCTCAAGATTGACCATAGTTTTGTACTGATTTGATGAAATCTGGTCATGATTGAGAGGGTTCAAGTTCCCTATATGGTTCGCCATTCCTTTATAATTGCTTCCAGCCATTTTTGACCTAGCGGTAGTACCGCCGGTGCTACCGGTAGTACCGCTAGTTCAAAATCCGGCCTAACTCTACGCGTTCGACTATGTGCCCAGCCTTGCCCACCAGTACTACCAGTCAGACAACTTTGACTGCGGTAAAAAGGGGCCGCCGGTTAAAAATCTTATTCTTAACTTACCTTCTCATTCTCCCCCCCGAACCACCCGAACTCGTCGGTGACGGCGCCGCCGCCCGACCCCCGCCGCCCGATCTCCCTCCCCCTCCGGCCATCATTCCCTTTGAGGGGGAGCTTCTCCGAGCCTTGGAGATCGTCTTGGCGGTGTTCTTGAGCCCCAGAAGGTCTTGGCAAACGCGGATTCGGCCTCTTCACTTTGAGCACCGAGGTACTAAGGATTCATGCCCGATCTCCCAATGTACTTCGTTCTAGGCCGTCTCCTTGCTCGTGCTAGTTGCCTATGGTGTATACATGCTTTGTAAATGCCTTTTATGCAATTTCCATGGTTGGTTGTGTCGATTCCCCAGCGGGTGCCTCCCGCGGAAGTACTACCGGTACTACCGGTGACCGGTACTACCGGTTGTGCTCTGCTGGCTCTGTCCATGGTGGTTCGACCCTCCTCCTTCGTTGCGGCGTTTACACATGTGTCTAAGCCTTCCCTGCCCCTGTTTTGGCCTTTGCAGCATGTCGGAGCGTCGGCACAACCCCTCTCGCAATGCTCGTCCTCGTCCTCAAAGTTTGGGTGATGGCAAGGATGACCGTGCAGCTAGTCAGCGTGCTCGACGGTGTAGCTCGAGCCATGGGGAGTCCTTCCGTGGCAGCCGTCGTGAGGACATTGAGGTACCTGCTGTCCCCCTTCATCGTGGTGGCTCCCCTCCTCACCACCGTGACATGGTGAATGGTGCTCAACCGGATAATGTGAGGGATGTGCAGGGGCTTGCTTTGACTGCAAACTTTAATGTTTCCCCTCCGTAAATTGGTAATATGATTGCCACTCGGACTCTTGTTCCTTATAATGGCTCTCGTCTTAAGCCTCGCCATCCTGAAAGGCCTCAGCTGTTTTTTGATTACTCAACCAATGTGGCTGCTTTGAAGAAGCAAAGGTTGGAAAATCCTTACATGTGGGTCAGATTTCTAGGTGTGGAAGACAGGTTTTGGTCTTTATTTCATCATGACTATTATATCTCTGTCTGCCTCAACGTGGATTCAATGGCAAACTTTTTCAGCATAAGGCTTTGAATCTTGAATCCATCACCTCAAAAAACCATCCTGACATGGTTGAGTTGCAGACCAAGCTTGAAGCATGGAACCTCTTGCAGCTTGTGACCTTTCAAAAGGATTGGAACACCGAGATTCTTTACCAGTTTTGGTCAACCTTGTGGATTGATGCAGAACTCAAGGTCTTGCATTGGATGTCCAACAAGCAACACTACAGGTGTTCCTATGTCTAGTTCTCCCGTCTCCTAGGTTTTGATCATGTGGATCGGGATGCAGATAGTCTTTGGTCACTTTATGCTGAACCTGTTGGCAAGGATGATTTCATTCAAGACAAGATATACTTAGATGACAGATACGCTGATGGCACCAATCTGAGCTTAAACCCTTCTTTTATGTCCTGAACAATATTCTAAGGAACACCCTTGACCCTAAGAGTGGTGACTCTATTCATATTCAAGGCTATGCTCCCACCATCCTGGTTTGCTTTGGACTTGGTCGGCGGTTCAGCATCTCTCAGTTTATGTGGATTAAAATTGGAGAAGCTGCTAATGATCCTCACAGGATGCTTCCTTATGCTCCATACCTCATGCATGTGATTAAGCAGGTGACGGGTCGCTCCTTCCCTCCTGATACACATCACTCTAGCTGGGGCATTCAGAACTTGTGTCCTCACACGAAGAAAAAGTCAGAAAAGGCAGTTGCTTCTACTTCTGCTAGCGCACCCACCGATGATGTCGGGACTGCGGGTGTTAAGAGGGAGGATGCTCCTCCTATGGACTCTTCAGCTGGTGTTTTTGCAGGTCATGCTAGTGGTCCTAGCAGTGGTCGTGGCCGTGGTCATGGCAGTGGTTGTGGTCATGGTTCCATTGCCAGTGCTTTGAGGAAGTTCATGTCTTACATGTGCTACTGTCAGGCCGAGACTCACAGCTCCATTCGCCGTCTTGAGCAGCAAGCTAGCCTTTCTCCCTCAGCTCCTCTTCGCCCTCCTTCGGACTTCTTTGCAGATGATGATGATGAGCCATTTCAGCAGCCGCCCTTTCAGCAGCCTCCTCAGCAGCAGCAGGACTTTGAGCCACCTTCTCAGCACCAGCAGTTTTTCCCTCAGCCGGGTTATTATCCTCAGGGCTCCTCTGCAGGATACACAGGATATGGCTTTGAGTCCATCTTTGATGAGGTTGATCAGATTACCCGCACCTCTACCAGTGTTCCTCCGTCATACATGCCATCTTCTTCTGCAGATCCTCATGGCAAGAACAGATACATTTCCCCTGATGATGATGAGACTTTGCAGCCTTCTAGTGGTTCTCTTCCCATTGCTCTTTCTTGTTGCCTACCCTTTTTGGCACTTGTTGCCAAAGGGGGAGTGTTAGGCTTACCATGCTGTAATAGGGTAGTTATTAATTCGGTTATGTATAACTCTATCTCGTGGCGAACTATGTGGTGAACCTTGAACTATGTGTGTGATGGATGCTTGTAGGCTAAACACTTATGCTTATTTGATATGTCATGTTGTAATGGCCTATATTTGATATTTTTATGATGATTATTGTTTTAGAATGGTTATGTCACTTTTAAGTCATATTCTTTCTTACATAACCATTCATATTCTTTTATTTATCTTTATGTGATATATCTTGTCATAAGCATCACGGAGTATACTTGTCACTCACACCTCTTAGGCACCCCATGGATTGCAAAATTAGGGGAAGCTTGCTCTAAATGTATGTTATCTTGATTTTACTCAAGATTTGAAATTCAAAATCCTATGCATACATTTAGAGGGAGCTCTTCATAAAATTTGGGATTCAAAAGCTTCAATTCTTTCAATTTATTGTAAGCCTAAACTGGTTGTCATCAATTACCAAAAAGGGAGAGCTTGTAAGTGCATTCGCCTCCGAAGTGGGTTTTGGATAATTAATGACAATCAAATTAGGGACTAACAATTTTATCTAAGTAAATTTGCAGGTGTTAGTCCATTGAAAGATTTGAATGACAATATTTGGTGATACAAGCACCCTAAATTTTATATGGATGGATGACGTTTTTACTCCAGAGTGCCCTCAATTTTTATCTTTACTTGAGTTATAAGAAACGCCGTACTATCAAGAGGGATATAAATTAGGTTGGTAATTCGAGGTCTAAAAGTGCTCTAATTCGAGGTCTAAAAGTGCTCAAGTCTATATTTAGAGCGTTTAGTGAGTCACTGTTGCACTCACATCACTTAGAAAAGTCCTTTGCTTCAGCCAGCCTAACCTACCGGAAGTACCAAAAATATTAGAGTTTTAAACCGGAAGTAACCGTGCTACTTTTTTAAAAAGTCAAGATGGGCAAAGTTGAAGAAACTTTGTACTACCGGTAGTACCGGTTCCACAACCGGTAGTACCGGTGCTCTCCGGTAGTACCGCATTTTATTAAAATTATACTCCGGAAGTATCGGGCATATTTTTCCAAAGTCAAAATCTACGAGTTGGTGCAGTTGTGTACTACCGGTAGTACCGCTGGTGGTACCGGTAGTACCGGCTATATATATATATTTATTTTTAGCCCAAGTCGCACATGTCTATGGATGCCCAGTTTTGTACTACCGGTAGTATCGGTCTTACTACGGGTAGTACCGGTATGACTCCCTCTGCACGTTCTGACACACGACAACGGTCACATTTGGTGAGGTACCGTAGTACAGGTGGTTCCATCAGTACTACCAGTAGTTGTTCTGGACAGACCATATATATACCCCTCACATCTCTCTTTTCTGTCTCTCTTGCTCATTCCATTCATTCACCCGACACACACCCGAGAAAGGCTCCTTGCAAGCACCAACTCACCTGCTCTCTCTCCCCCTTTGCTCCCAAAACTTCATCCCCTCAAGGATTCAAGCTAGGGACGTGAGATTAGAGAGTAGGAACTTCGATCTACGACTTGAGCACTTGGATTCGTCGTCTTGCTGACTTGATTTGTGTTTGTTACTCTTGGGTTCTTGGAATCCTAGCCGGCTAGGCGTTCTTCGTGGCTGTCCGTGTTGCCTCATTTGTGAGGACACCCCGAAGTGTTTGTATTACCCTTAATTCTTAGTGAATATCTCTAGTTTACCTTCGTGGTTGCTTGAGGGAGGTAACCTTTGTGGTGACCTCAACAACGAGGACGTAGGAACTCCTTTGTAGGAATTGCCGAACCTCAGATTAAATCGTGTGTCTTGCTGTGGTGGTAGCATCGACCACCCTTGTTTTTATGTTCTTCGTGTTCTTCATCCCTACCCCCAAAGTTCATAGGTTAGAGGACTCGATCTACGATTTAGTGCGGTGAAACGCCTCAAGAAGTTCAACACTTATCAGCAACATCAACAAAGGGGTGGTAACAATTGGATCTAAATTTACAACTCATTTTACTTTGATTTTCATTTCAATTCCGTTGTTTCGTAGGCTACCGGAAGTACAAGAAGTTTGCATCGGTAGTACTGGTTTTTGTACTACCGGTAGTACCGGTGCTACTTCCAGTCCTACTTTCGGTAGGTATTTAACTTACACATTTGAGTTTGTAAGTTTTAGGTTTTCGATAATCGCCTATTCAACCCCTCCCCTCTAGGCCGATTAGATCCTTTCACAAAGGCTAACAATACATTGTAGAATTGTGACTTTTCAGTGCTAAAATGACTTTGCCTTTCTTATATAAAGAAAACTTCTGAATCTTATGGAATCGTCCTATATGATCCTATCAAGCTTATATTAAATAAGAAAGATAATTCATCTGCCATCAGGGCTTGAGTTACCATTGGAAGCTATAAGAAAACTAACTATTATTTCCTTGCTCAGCAATATTTACTTACTTAGTCTACCATGCAATATTCTTTTCCACCGTATATACCATTCAGTCAATAAAATGGAGCGATAAGTTCTGATTAGTTAGGGACATAAATAAGGCATATATTTACCACAGATAAACTTCAGACCAGTATCATATGTATAAATGAAACACCTACGACAAGTAGTAGACCAGAAGTTGGTTTGCTGGGAGATGCAAACATATATTTTGTTCCATTAGTTCCGTGTCGACTAAAATCTCAGATACGAAAAGCATAGAATTACCTCCAAGTAAGGACAGAGGTTATTATGATCATAAGATGGAATCAGGCTGTCATGGAAACGGGTCAGCTGTTGACAAATCGTGTACTTGCTCAGGGCGGAAAAAGGAATGCGTCAGACGAAGGCCATAAGTAGACGCAAAATCAAACTGCATATCCTTTGAAGCCTTATTTTTTGTCTGAAGCAGTCTACGTTGTTTGTCAATCCAAGCATTGTCGGGATCTGGAAGTCCAATATATAACTCAAGCCTCATGGACTTTAGCATTCTCGCATTCAAAACAAAGAACTTGACAAAGTTAACATATGATGTGTTGCCTCGATAGCCTGCCAACACAATTTTCTTTAGATGAACATCAAGAGTGCCAATTAGATTCCTATACTTATGACACCACACATTTTTCTCCCCTGCCATTCTTGTCTGAAAAAGCAAAATGAACAGAGAATAGTTACAACCTCCTAATTATGGTATGATGCAGCAGTGACAAAACAATAGTAGACGGCCTCTTAATTATGGAGTAAATGAAGTCACCTTGATGTACAACCTCTCCAAGCAGGGAAAACATTTCATGAATTTAATAACCACATCCAAACTAAGACGCTCCTCAAATAATGATAAGACCTTCACACTGTGTACCACCATCTTCAAGCTAACAAAACTTGATCCTCCCTAGGTAAAGCACAAAGTACTAAGGTTAGAATCATAGTCAAACATAGGGATTTTGTTTGGAGAAAGAGTCTCATGAATATGTAAGTCAAAAAATGGTGATACTCATACCTGAATAATTGTGGCGCCAAACTCGAGTCTGGGGCTGGAATCAGATAGTGTCCCCAAAACAAGCAATTTTGGGGCCGAGATAACCGATATGGTGACTCCCAAGTAACCAAAGCAAGGTAACCTTTCTAGACAGGGGGCATCCTCGATGGTGAGATGTTTCGGTTGCGGATCCATGGATCCACAACTAGAGCGCACGCTGATGCTTCGGAGGGTAGGGGACACAATTTGGATTCGAGGGAAGCCAATGCCGCCAGTTAGCAGCAAGCTCTGCAGGACAGGGCAGGCAGAGAGCAAGGCACGTAGGGAACTCTCCGAGAATCTGACATCCGAAAGGCTCAACTGCTTGAGAACCGGAAGGTAGAGCCCGCTGGCATTGTATCCATCCGTAAAACCGCAGCCCCCCAAGCTGAAGCTTGAAGTGTTGACGAGAAGCGGTGCATAGATGCAGGCGGCGGCGGTGCTAAATTGGACGGATGAGGATGGCCATAGTGGAACTCAAGCTCTTGGAGTTTATCGAGGGCGGGGGACTCGAGCCAGCCGTCTAGGCTTGCAGCGGGTAGGCCCCCTGTAGTGGAGGTAGTGCTCCGGGATGGAGAAGCGGCGGCAGGGGCCTTGATGCGCGGAGAGAATGCGCGTGATTACGCTTTCGGTGACGATGTTGGCTCCGAGGCGGTAATCGGGATTGATGTCCAGATCGATGTTGAGGGGAGCGAAGCGCCAGATGTGGAGACAGCGGGAGGAGAGCACCTGCGTGCGGGCGCCGTCGTTGGTCGGGAGGAGGGTGACGATGTCGCCGAGGATGCCGTCAGGGAGGCGGCTGATGCGGTCGACGCACTCTTCATCTTCCTCTTCTTCTTCCTCCAGTTCTCTCCTCCTCTTGGCTCCGGGGACCATCGCCATTGCTGAACGGCGGCGCGGCAGCGGGCGGACAGGGATTCAGTAACTTGCCTTCAGCAAGTAACCTTGTAACTTACCTCCTCTATGCATCCCTTCAAATAGATCAAGCCCTACAGCACATGAGACTTGTTATCTCAGACACAAGTAGATAGCAGCAAAAGACAGTTCAGACATGTACATGGCAGCTCATTACATTTGAAAGCACAATAAAACGGAGAAGTTTGGACACATTTATAAATCAGCTTATGCACCAGCTAACCAATTAAGTGATACGGAGTATACAACTCAATCCAGTGTGCTTACAAACCTTCCATCAGGTACTTACAAGTCCTGCTCAAATTTGGAAGCATTCTTGTATATGACTTCATTCTAGTATGCATCAGTAAAGGCCAAAGGCAAGGAACGCTTACTGAGATTAGTGGTCGGCAGGGGATTTCGTCTCCCACAGCGATGTGACAGCGCCACTGGATGGCAGTGCGTCGGCGCGCCGTGAGGCCGCCACTGCCCCGTTGAAGGACTTCGTGGCTCACGAGCAAGCCCGGCGGCGCTGCGGTGCCGAAAATCTCCGCGGGGCGTGACATGGGTACGCCACGGAGGAAGTCCGGCGCAGCACGGCGTCACAGGAGGCTGCCGGCGGCGCGCGAGGAGGCTGCCGGCGGCGTGCGAGGAGGCCGACGGCGGCGCGGGACGCCAAAAGGGTCGCCAGAGGCTGTCGGCGACGCGCGAAGACGCCGCCGGCGGCGCGGCAAGCCAGAGGGGTCGCGGGGACGGCGCGCGGGAGGCCAGCGGCGACGCGTGAGACCAGCAGGGTCGCAAGGACGGCGCTCAGGAGGCCGGCGGCGGCGCGTGGCGGCGCTGAGTCGTGGATGAAGGGTAGCAAGTTACGCTGGTGACTTGCCTCCGCTTAGGTTACTCAATCTCTGTCCGCGGCGGGCGGGGATTTGGGATTTCGGAACTGGGAATCGCGCGCATAGTATTTTGTTAAAATAAAATTTTCCTTTTGCAAAAATAATTATCCAAATCAAACTTTTGTAGGAATTTACTCAGCCAACTAAAAATGTGACATTCAAATCTCACAGTTTCAAACAACGAGATTTAAATCTATTAATTTCTGCACAGATCGTAACAAGAATCATAACTTCATCATATTAGGTCGGTAGAAATATAAAATTATCTTGACTATTTGGGAACCAATATTATAGATTAAAACGGAAAGGAGACAAGTTACAAGGTAGGTAACTGTTAGTTCCTTGACCATGCTTGCTGTCAATTTTTTCTGCAGCCACGCGATTGTACATTCATGGCACAAAAGAAACTTCATCTTTAGAGCCTCAACGCTGATCCAGGATTTCTAAGTCTTCGAGTTCATTCAACTAGTTCCTTGGATTACCATTTTTTCCTGCCCACGGGTACAACCTCATAAGCATGCAGCCCGTGCCTTTTCCATTTTGTCTGCTCACAGGTAAAACCTGATAAAGCATGCAGCTCGTGCCTGAATAACAAGGACCGAATCTTAGTAAAGCTAATTGACATGAGTTCATCAGATGAGAAGAGTGGCATCCGTAAGATTATCATATATTGCCTAAATACCTTAAGATAATGTCACCAAAAGCGAACAAGATTGCAGAATTGTGATTGTTCTGTGCTAAAATGACCTTTGCCTTTTTTATATAAAGAAAATTACTGAATCTTGTGGAATCAATCGTATCACTAGCTTATATGGAGTATTCAAGAAGATATATTCAGCTGCCATCAGGGCTTGGGTTACCATTGGAAGCTATTAAAAAATTACAATTATTTCCTTGCTCAACAATATTTACTTATTTAGCCTACTATGCAACATTCTTTTCCACTGCCATATATTTCAAACATAAAAGACAACAATTAAAAAAATAGATATTTACAACATAAGTATACCATTCCGTCAATAAAGTGGAGTAAAATGTTGTGATTAGGGATATTCAGAAGGCATATATTTACCACAGACAAACTTCAGACCAGTATCAATATGTACAAATGGAACACCTAGGACAGCTGTAGACCATGATTTGGTTTGCCGGGATATGCAAATGTGTATTTTGTTCTTACTTCCCTGTTGACTCAAGTCTCATATATGAAAAGCAAAGAATTACCTCCAAGACTGGACAGATGTAACATAACAAGGAATCAGCCGTATAATGGAAAGGGGTCAGCTGTTGACAAATCGTGCACTTGCTCAGGGCTAAAGCAGAAAAATGAATGCATCAGACGGAGACCATGTTTAGACGCAAAATCAAGCTGCATATCCCTTGAAGCCTTATTTTTTGTCTGAAGGAGTCTATGTTGTTTGTCAATCCATGCATTGTCAGGGTCTGCAAGTCCAAGATATAACTCAAGGCTCATGGACTCTAGCATTTTCGCATTCAAAACAAAGAACTTAAAAGCACGTGCCAAGCCACGCTTTCGAAAAAAAAAACAAAGAACTTAACAAAGTTAACATGTGATATGTTGCCTCGATAGCCTGCCAACACAATTTTCTTTAGACGAACATCAAGAGTGCCAATTAGATTCCTATACTTATGACACCATATATTTTTCTCCCCAGCCATTCTTGTCTGAAAAAGCAAAATGAACACAGAATAGTTACAACTTAGCATTAGACCATGTATATGATACAGCTGTGACAAACCGATTGTTAATGGCCTCTTAATTATGGAGTAAATGAAGTCACCTGGATATACAACCCCTCCAAACAGGGAAAATATTTCATGAATTCAATAACCACATCCAAACTAAGGCGATCCTCATATAATGATAAGACCTTCACACTGTGCGCCACCATCTTCAAGCTAACAAAGTTTGATCCTCCCTAGGTAAAACACAAAGTACTAAGGTTAGAATCATAGTCAAACATAGGGACTTTGTTTGGAGAAAGAGCCTCATGAATACGTAAGATACTGATACCTGAATAATTGTGGTGCCAAACTCGAGTCTGGGGCTGTGATCGCATAGTGTCCCCAAAACAAGCAATTTTGGCGCCGAGATAACCGATATGGTGATTCCCGAGGAACCAAATCGAAGTAACCTTTCTAGACAGGGGGCATCCTCGATGGTGAGATGTTGCAGTTGCAGATCCATGGGTCCAGAACTGGAGCGCACGCCGATGCTTCGGAGGGTCGGGGACGCAATTTGGACACGAGGGAAGCCAATGCCGCCCGTTAGCAGCAAGCTCTGCAGGACAGGGCAGGCAGATAGCAATGCACGTAGAGAACTCTCCGAGAATCTGACATCCGAAAGGCTCAACTGCTTGAGAACCGGAAAGTTGAGCCCACTGGCATTGTTTCCATCAGTAAAACCGCAGCCCCCGAAGCTGACAACGCGAAGCGTTGAAGAGAAGCGGTGTACAGATGCAGGCAGCGGCGGCGGCGGCGCTAAATTGGACTTATGAGGACGGCCATAGTGGAACTCAACCTCTTGGAGTCTGTCGATGACGGGGGACTCGAGCCAGCCGTCCAGACTTGTGGCCGGGAGGCCCCTGTAGCGGAGGTAGTGCTCCGGGATGGAGAAACGGCGGCAGGGGCCTTGATGCGCGGAGAGAATGCGCGCGATTACGCTTTCGGTGACGGTGTTGGCGCCGAGGCGGTAATCGGGATTGATGTCCAGATTGATGTTGAGAGGAGCGGAGCGCCAGATGTGGCGCCAGCGGGAGGAGAGCACCTGCGTGCGGGCGCCGTCGTTGGTCGGGAGGAGGGTGACGATGTCGCCGAGGATGCCGCCAGGGAGGCTGCTGATGCGGTCGAGGCGCTCTTCATCTTCGTCCTCTTCTTCTTCCTCCAGCCCTCTCCTCCTCTTCGCTCCGGTGACCATCGCCATGGCTCAAGAATGGCGGCGCGGCGGCGGCCGGGCGGGAGGGTTTGGGAAGCGAACCGCCAGCCGGAATGCCGAATCGGTGTTGTGGGCTGCGACTGCGAGCCTGCTACTGGCGGGCCAGACAACCCTTTTTCTTTTTAGTTTTGACGCTTGGGTTGGCATGCGCTTGCTGATACTCCGTCCCTTCTAAATTATAGTTTATTTTTATTTTTTTAATATATATATTTTATTATGTATCTAGATAAATATTTTTTTTAAAATAAATCCTGCTAAAATTTTTTGAAAGAGCAAATTTCAGAAAGAGACCTATTTCTATTGATGAAAGCGGATGGATATAAGGGAAAATTATGTTCCCATTTTTATATTTCTTTTAGCAAAAACAAGTTCGGGTTCACAAAGGTCAAAATTTAAAACAAAATCGCAGACAAATATGGACGGAAAGTCGAAAAAATAACTTAGATTGTGCATGTATAAATCACATGTCTAAATAAGTTAGACTTTTTATACAATCCAATTTTAAATAATTTTTCTTCATGTATGATGATTTTTCTGACAAATATGGTACATAATCAAGTAATATTGCCATATTAAAACGAATATGAAATATGAAATAAGACTGATTATGATCCAATGCGTATGGACAATATTGGGAAGAGTGGAAAAATGGATAATGATTATATGGATTTAGACGTGGACAAAAAAGCAAACTTGTCTATACCCTACCCAATAGCATATATAGTAGAGTGCTATAATAGACACTAAGTTTTGCTAGCAAAAAGGTTTAAAATTTGTCAAATTTTCATAGCATACACCAGCACTAAGATCAAGCTTGCAGTTTGCTTAAAAAGTTCAAAATCTTTATTAGTTAAGCATTACATTTAATTATATAAAACAAACAAAAAGCATAAATGAACTAAATATTTAAAAAAACACATATCAATATATATTGACATTAGTTCTCATATATCAGTAACAAGACATTAGTTCTCATAAATCAGTGACAAGAACGACATTTATGATTCTATCATTCTTCATCACCATCCAAATTGATATCCTTAACATCTTTACTGCCATTTCACACGCCCACAATGTCACATGAACAATATGGTGAATTGTGCCATGACTTAAACATAACAGTGGATACTATACTAGGTACCAATATGATATCTTTGGTCCAATTACACTATAGCAATAGCTTTAATCAGATTGTAGTGGCGTGATCGAGCTATGTGCAGGCCATGGTGAATTATCGCACTTTGGTAATTGCATTAAAGGTGAATGCAGTAAGTACTAATAGAATTTTGTACAAATAAAATTCTATCCTAGAGCTTTAAGCCGTAGCCACTGCAGCTTTCAAGTTATAGCTGCACTAGTGATAGCTGCAGCCCACATCTGTTGTTAAGTGCTATCTGCTTTGATCCGCCGGATTGATGCTGCGAATCGGACTTCTAGCTCCATTTCTCCTCTGCTGGGCTGCGAGAGGAGTAGATTCGATTCGGTGGGCTGCTGCTGATCTACACTCTGATGCAGTGATGCTCCCGTCTCTCATCTCCGGCACGACGCGTGTGCGCGGTACGGCTACGGCGGCATCTGCAGGCCGGCGCCGCTCATCGGCAGTGCAGCCCGCCGGACCCATTTTGTCAGCGCGGAAGGCGACAAACCAGTGGGCAACAGCCGTTCAGCCAGCGTCCGCTGCCTGCCGGCCGCGAGGAACCCTGGGCCCGGACGGTGCCGCCGCCGGTTTCTGCTCCTTGCGCGGATTAGTTCGGGTTCGTCGCGCCTCTCACACACACAGCCGACGTTTCGTTTTAATTCGAGCGCGGAATTTTGTCTACTAGCCTTTTGAGCGACGACTCCTCCGCAGTCGCTACCTGAGGAAGAAGCCGACGGGGTGCGGAAGAAGCTGGCAGTGTAACCATCATTCAGCACAGGATAATCCAGCGGCCTGATCAACGCTGATCTGAGCCCTCGCTGCCGGCGTGCTGGTAAGTGGTGACGTCTTCAACTCTGGTGTTTTTGCGTCAGCACGGTTACCGTTTTGTGTGTATGGTTTCGTGATCTCCGCTCACAATTTTTGTTTACCGGGCTCTTGTTCGATTTAGCTAACTATTAGCTGTATTAGCGAGGCTAATAGCTAATTATTAACAGGGTGGTAGACAAGACATTAGTTGGTTTATTTGATGAGGATTTTTAGCTAACTTTTAGCGGCTAACTGTTAACTACTTAACCATATGAGATCAAACAGGCCCTAAAGTGGTGAGGCTGGGGGCATTGTTAGAGGTTTGGGGTTTCAGTCAGCCAATTAACCAGCCATGCTCTATAAACGAAATGTTAAACCACACCTGAAAAAGACGTGCAGATTCCAAGTCCAGCCCTCCTATTTTTTAGGACCAGTCCAGCAGTCCTTTTATTTAAACCTGATATGATGTCGTTTTGCTTGTTCTTTACTTTCCCCAAGCAAAAGGTCATGTAGTTCTTTATAACTAGTCCAGATTCTAAAAGGTTAATATATATCATTATGTGAAAAGGTAAGGTTTCACATATATGAGTACTGAGTAGTGATACTAGCAAAGATCAAAGTTGCATGTGTATCAAGCTTTTTGTTTCAGTTCTATCTCATCACTGTTCTCCTATCAGTTGGGGTACCATTTGTCACAATCTCTTCTTACTAATTTTCAGGTTAACAAAGTATGAGTGATTCAGAGTGTGCAGGAGCACCTCAACTTAAGGTCTCTCCAAAGTCCAATCGTTGTATTGGTCTAGTTTTCCGATGCAATGAATTGCTGTGTCCACTGACTGTGTTCGTTTTGGACTTGACAGGGGAAGAACTTTGGTTTGCTGGTCTGCTTTCTATTGGGGAATGGTTGCCTTTTCGCATGGAATAGTATGCTCACAATTGAAGATTACTATGTCTACCTCTTCCCTGTATGTTCATCCTTTACAATTACAGTATATATGATTTTATTATTTATGCTCAGTTTCAACTTTCAAGCGCGCACCAGGTAACTATATATGTTCTATACCTTATCACTGTCGTTTACTGTTTACAGATTTTATATTGCTTTATTTATGTACTTTGAACCAATGGAACACGAAGCTAGAGAAATCCAATAATAATAATGTCCTGTTATTACAAATCTGTGATGACTGATACTATATTTCCAAATAACTATTGCAGAAGAACCACCCAACCAGAGTCCTCACGCTGGTATACCAGCCTTTTGCCCTGGGAGTTTCAGCTCTCCTAGCATACCATGAAGCAAAAATCAACACCAGGCTTCGGAATCTGACAGGATACACAATTTACTTCTTAAGTTCTTTTGGAATAATAATTGTAAGTGAATGCCTATCTCTGAGGCAAATAGAGATGGTTCATAAATTATATTCCTTTAGCATGACTATTGCGCAAGCACTAGTATATATGTTTTTTTTTCTGAAAGATAGTATTATCTAGTATACTTCCCATTTTATATATTGCATATATAAGTGTTATATAAAGCATGATTGTTATATACAGTGCTATATGTAGCAGTGTGGTTATTGGACAAGTGATATCAACCTCATACCCTCATGTTTTGATATTAGCTGGATGTGGCCACTAAAGGGCGAGGTGGGTTTGGAGCCTTTGTTGGCATATGCGTAACAAGCGCAGCATTCGGGATAGCAGACGCTCATGCTCAAGGTGGCATGATTGGTGACCTATCCTTGATGTGCCCAGAGTTCATTCAGGTGACAGTTTCCAATGATTTTTGGTGTATTGTGGACTGATAGAAATATGTGCCTATAATAGGGTGCTCTTATACCCATCTATGTTTTGGTTTGCAGTCCTACTTGGCAGGTTTGGCTGCATCAGGAGCAATTACATCAGCTTTGCGTCTGATTACAAAAGCGGCTTTTGAGAACTCACAAGATGGTTTGCGCAAAGGAGCTAGTATGTCCTGTTCTTTTCGACACACGTGAATCAATGAGTTTGTCTTAATTTTTATCTTATGCGTTTGCAGAAACTTAGATAGCCATATTATCAATGTTCTGTGTAACTTATCTTGTTAATTAGTATAGTAACAGGAATGCTACACGAAAAAAAATCAAATAAATTAACATTCTTCTTTTTCACCTCAGCTAGCACAGTTATTTTGTCTAACCAAATACTTTGAACTACTTTGTCTGCATGCAGTACTATTCTTTTCGATATCATGCTTCAATGAGCTATTATGTGTTCTTCTGTACACATTTGTCTTCCCCAAACTGCCTATTGTCAAATTTTATCGCTCGAAGGCAGCTTCTGAAGGTAGCAAAACAGTTGCTGGTGACCTAGCTGCTGCAGGAGTCTCAACTGAAGATGATGAGCAAGTTTGTCTCATACTGATCGTTACATATTCTTAACTTTACCGATAATCCATGGAAATATAGTATATGCTACTTTATTGCAGGCTATGGAGGATCCGAAACAATATGTGCGATTAAGCACCAAACAACTGTTTCTGCAAAACATGGATTATGCACTCGATATCTTTCTCACATATGTCTTGACTCTATCTATTTTCCCTGGATTCCTCGCTGAGGACACCGGATCACACGGCCTAGGGACTTGGTAAGATTTCTTTTATGTTTTTCCTTATTACGGACACATGGTGAGTAGCTCCTACAATTTGGCATAATCTAGCATTCCACATGAAAATTTTTCCCTCTGCTGTATGTTTTTCAGGTATGCACTTGTTTTGATTGCAATGTTTAATGCGTGGGATCTCATAGGCAGATATGTACCCATTATTGTCAAGCTGAAATCTCGGAAGTACACCATGGCAGCAGCCCTCGCACGCTTTCTACTCATTCCTGGATTCTATTTTACTGCAAAGTACGGCGCACAAGGGTACATGATCTTTTTGACATCCTTCTTGGGGTTGAGCAACGGGTATCTAACCGTATGTGTCCTTACAGAGGCACCCAAAGGATATAATGTAAGTTTTCCTCTGTTACATATTTCAATGTTATTAGTTGCTCAGGTACTAAAAAGCAATTCGAAAATTTAGATAGACAAATTGATCTTTCATTGCAAACTTTTGTGCAGGGGCCAGAGCAAAACGCGCTGGGGAATGTTCTTGTTGTTTTCCTCATGACTGGACTGTTTTCTGGTGTTGTGCTCGATTGGTTATGGTTGATAAGGAAAGGTTGGTGATAATAACTAAAGTCACCTCATAAAGGGTGTTACTCTTTTGCTGACTGTATCATGTCGGTACATCGATGGGAAAATAATAAATCCGATTTGCTGATTTTCTTGCTATCTGCTGGTCTGGAGATGCTTTATCTTTTTCGAGTTGTTATCAAGTGCTAGTCCAAATGATGAAGTGGTAGACTGGAGGGATACTACTGAAACCATGTCCGAATAGGTGATGGTTTGTTTGAGTCCGTAGTCTGAACTCTGAACCGTCCGTCCTAGTGTCTCTAAATGTATAACAAATTCAGTATCGCAAAGGCCACTTTTACAAACCATTATTGCAGCGGCTTTCAGTTAGTGCAGGAAGATTGACGACAGAAATTGTGCTTCAGCTAAGAGGTATTCAGGTGTGTGTTGCCCTGGTTAAAGACGAACTATTGAGATTGAGCACACTGTCAGTATTAAGTTCAGAGTCACAGGCATTACAGCGCCTGGGTTGCATGCGCCAATCTGCCGAGCCCTGTAGGCTGCAGCTACAGAATTGCGGGGGGTGGACCGTGTGGTACGCTTGCAGCGGAGTGCCGGAGTCCACCCCCATCATGCCCGGCCGGCGGCCGCCCCCACGCTCTCCAGTCCAGTCGATGCTTTTGAGCAACGTCAAAATACCTTTGCTTGCTGCTGGGAATAGGCGCACTACAACGTTGCTTGAAATGGTCACACCGAAGCAACTGGTCCGCCCCTCCAGAGTCCAGACATTACTACGTAAGGCCTTGCATAGATGTTGTTCTCACGTGGCTTGCCTGGGCGGATCATTGTTGTCCTACCTGGCCAAGAGAGAGAGCTCGGCGAAGTCATTCGCATACACCAACCAGCTTTTCAGTCAGTGAGGCCATTCCAAACAAGGTATCTTATAGGAGGAAACATCAAATGATCACAATGTTGAGGCTTCCATAAGTTCCATGTCAAATTTTATTATATCTAATAAATATTTTTCTTGTCGGACGGAGAGAAAGGTGCCTTTTCCTCAGGCTTTTAAGATAATAATAATAAATCTTTGCTCGGGCCAGCTTTTTTTTTTTTTTGAATTTCCTTTCCTTGATGACGCCAAGGTGGACCCAGTGGCAGTCTCCATGAACAATGCATAGCCCATCTTTACATATTTATAATTTCTTATATCAGTTTCTTTGAAGGATCATCTACTCCGATCCATAAAATACACGTGAGGTGAGTCCTATCTTGTTCTCATATAAAAGGCTTTTAGGACGGAGAAGTTGATGGGAGCGTGTGGGGCAGAGGAGAGGAATGGGTGTCGTCATGTCGATTTGTGAAAGGAACCGCACCCCCCACGCTGACAAGAAAAAACCTTGTTGTGGAGAACAAATGCTCGTCGCTGCATAGAAATGTGTTATTGCTACTTAAAAGATAGAAGGCACAACATGTTTTTTTTTTCACGAGATGACTTGGTATTTTGATTTTCTTCAAGTGTTTGGTGTGGAAGCTAGTACTTTGTTTTTTGAATTTTATTGTTGGTTTGATTTTATATCATAGTGCTTTAATAAGGGCAACTTTGTAGTCACCTCAGCTAGGATGCGACGATGATGAAATCATATATCCTAACGCCAACTTGCAACATTACGAAACATGCATTCATACATGTGGCCTAAATAAATATGGGTGAACGCAAGAATATATTTTAGACCTCCTCTTCCTTCTCTTTTCTATTCTTCTTTCTCCTCCCTCTTTGTTAACTTTATGGAGCTTCCACAGAAGGGCACCCCCATGCTAGCTGGATTCACCCCTGCCCGCGAAAGCTTGCAAGAAACGAGAAGGGAAGGAGAATGGGGGACCAATGGAGCCATGACCCTCGCTTGCTCGCGGAGGCGAATGAAATTATAAGTTAAGACCATGCATTGGGTATAAATAGTTAACCATTACCAAGTTATCATCAGAGAATTAGGTATCCACTGTCGTGGATCATGGCAATCTGAATCCTTATTGATGGTAGGCAATAGCTTCCTCAGGAAATGTTTTAGATTGACTAAAAATCTTTTTATAAACAAAGCCAAAATTTTTCTATTGACTCAAAATCTTTTTGTAAAGCCGTTGCTGAGTAAATAGGAAACGAATTAATCGAAAACCACTAGCACATCATTTCACATGCAGCGCGAAAAACTGGCAATCTTTTTTTTTTTTCACATGCGTTTTCATTCTGCCTTGCCTCGTCCTCGTCGGTCGTTAATGAATCGGAACCGCCGCCGTGTGGTCCTAGCTCGTACCGTGTGCGTGCGGACTCGGTGGCCGTCTCCCCCGTCCCCAAGACGAAACGGATCAAATTTTTTTTTCAAATTTAGCACTTTTCTAAAACTATTTACAAAACTGACACGGTGAAAAAAACTATTTCCAAATCTAACACATTTGGACGCGCCATTAACGAAGGCGCGGGCAAATCGAACAGACGCGCCATGTATGGTGGCGCGTCGGAGCCGACGACGTGGCACCTTTTTACCATGCAGGCCCGTCTCAGACGCGCCACCATGCATGGCGCGTCAAAGCCGACGTACAGGCCAGGCCGAGGCCCATCTCTCCCCACTCCCACTGTTGCCCTAGCTATCCGAATCGGGAATCCGCCTCCCTCCTCCCCGGCCGCCAAACGCCGCCGCCGCCTCTTGAGCCCGCCGCCCCCCGAATCCCCCTTTGCCCGCCGCAGCCGAATCCCGCGTCTGCCCCCGCCGCGTGAGGCTGCCTCCTCCGCCAGAGGCCGCCGCACCGTTAGGCCGCCTCCCCCGCCTGAGTCCGCCGCCGCCTGAGGCCGCCTCCCCCGCCTTGTGTCACTGCCCCCGGAGGTCTCCCGCCTGAGCCCCATGTCATGAGCGGGGGAGGCGGAGGAGCACCCGTGCCCGTGTCAGGCCCGGCTGCCTGGCCGCCAGCCGAAGGTTCTAGGAGGAACCATTTCCTCTGCCTGGCCGCCGGCCGTCAAGCTTCGAGGAAGAACCATTTCTATGCCTGCTTGAGGCCGTCCTCGACGAGTAGGGAGGGTATGGGCCTCTATCTTGCTGCTTTGTCAATTTTGCATTTCACGTATTAGACTTAGTTGATTGAATGGTTAGTTAGGTAGGTAGTTAGAGGTTCAGGGTTTAGGTTTAGTTATATGTAGGTTTATACAGTGCTTAGGGTTTAGTTTACTGTTTGTGGTTTGTTTAGTGTATACAGTGCAGTTAGGTCTTTGGGTGTGTTCTCCATAATTCTCGGGCCTTCTAAATATTCTTCATACCCTCCTTTTGTAGATGGACTATTTTGTCCGTGTATTCTATGGCGGCACTGTAACAAAAGAGGATTGCTTGTTTGTTGGTATGGAGGAAGAGTTGGAGATGTTTGATCAACCTCCTAGTTTTAGTGAGCTTATGCAGCGAATAAAGTCAACCTTTGGCAATGATATCACCATGCAGGGGAGGTTTGATGTTGGGACGACTAGGTCGCGCTATGTTATGATGCCTTTGTCAGATGCGGGTCATTGGTCTCGGTATACCCGTGTCCTTCAAGGTTGCAATGGTAAAATGGCTGAGGTTGTTGTGGAGAAATTGATAGATGACGATGACGTGCCTTCCTCTGATGACCATGGTGGTGGTTGTGGCAGAACCTCCTAAATCATATGGCCCACATTCATTATTATTGTCTAAACAGACTCTAAATAACCATGAATGTGTTCCATATGACTTAAAAGTCTATCGGGTAAATCCCGAATCATCCACAATTCTTCGAGCAGGATCAATCATTACAAAGAGACATTGCAGTATTACAACAGTTTTATACAAATAAGATATATCGGAGTAAAATAGCGAAAGGATTACAATAATATAAGTTTACAAACCATTTAGTTTCAAAGCTTACAAACCATAAGTTAAATATTACAAACCATAGTAGTAGTGGAGTAGCAATAAATAACTTTATTACAATACCAGGCGATAAGCTCTGCCCAAGAGCCAAACATCCTACTCGTCGTCACTCTCCGCGACAACTGTCATGCAACAGGATGCGAAGCACTCCTGCTCATGGGACTCACCTGCAACAAGGGTTCAACAAACCTTGAGTACAAAAGTACTCAATAAGACTGACCCGACGAAAGAAAAAGGGGTGAAGACTCAGAAAATGCAGGCTAGAGGGACAAGGTAAGGCTTGCAAGAGATAAGGATTTTTTTTACGGAAAAGCATTTACAGAAAATAAAGTTGTCTTGCTCTAGATCCAAATTACCAACCAACTTCATTTTGATACCTTATCATCATTCAAGTTATTAATACGATGATGAACACCGATCGAGTCTTCTTCTCTGAGAAGCAACGGCGATTCGAATCCATTTTCATACCCAGTTGGGACCTAGATCACTGGGATACTGGAGACTTTAACTCTGATGCATACCAGATCACAGATATACCGGGATAACAACCGCAGCCATATATCACCACATGATACACATGAGTACTTCGACCCAGTGTACCGATATACATGGGAACTTAAACCCACAGTATAACACACTATGACATATGTGGGGATGGCCCACTATAAACCATTCCATGACATACATGGGGACTTTGGCCCACTGTATCTTACTTCATGCATGTGGATTTTCTAATTTCTCGATATCACCGATTCACCATCGACATGGGACCTAGGGCATCAACAGATGGAAACACTACAGAGGGACTCCTTTCCCAATGCAAGTTAACCGTCCGGACTCGATTTATTAACTATCATCATGATTCCCAAACAAAGCCATTCTTATCTTTTTCATTCTTTTACCTTTTGAAAACCTAACTAATTAAGCAGGGCTAAGCATTACTACGCATCTTCTAGTAACAGGTAACAAGGAATAAGGAAGTAAGACAGGTAATGTAATTGGTGGTTTTTCACTCATCTCCTATCACCTAATGCAATATTTCATAACTGAAGCGATAAAACTTTTTATATATATAATAGAGTTTGAATGCATCCGGGGCTTGCCTTGGTATTCGGAGAAGACAGTCTCAAGCTCTGGATCAACTCCTAATTCCTGAATCTACTCTTCCTTGGGATCTGGTGCGACAACATTAAACTCTCTGTTAACGAAAACTATACGAGAAAATGATATGCTTCAACATGATGGAATAGTAAACATGATGCTCGATGGATGCATGACCAGATTTAAAGGCTTGAGTACAACTTTCCTTCATGATAGAATTACAAGTCAAAAAAACTTACTCACTAAGTCCGTTAGGGTTAACTACATCTTTAATGACATTATTTAAGCACATGAAATAACGTCGATTAAACCCTAATAACATGATCCAGGTAAGCATAAATAATTTATTAAAATGCCGAAGGTCATTAGGGTTAATGACCTAAGGTCATCAATCAATCCCAAAGCCAAACAACCCTATAAAGATTAAACATGATTAAAAGGGTTAATTAATTAATTAAAAAAATATTTAAATAAAGGCATAAAAATTAGAGTTGTCTAAATGAGCTCAAAATTTTATTTTGAAAAGCTTTTGGTCTAATTAGATGGCAAAACAATTTTCAGAAATAAAAACCAATTATTTTATTTATTAAAAATCATTGAAGGTGCATTTTTCAATTAAAAGAGCTAATTTTAACTTATGCAAAAATTACTCAAATTTGGCATTTCATATTTTTCCTATGTAGAGGACATCATAAAGAACATACACAAAAATTTTTAGAATTTTTGGAGCTATACATGAATTACTATGATTTTCTAAAGAAAATAGCATTTAAATCATTTTCTAAAAAATAAATAAAGAAAAAGGAAAATCCCTCCCCGAGTTGACCACGCCGGCGGCGAACTTTGACCGGTCGGTTATCGCCGGCGATGAGGTCTTGGAGCGCGGCAAGGACACTAACGGACCTACTCAAGCTCGCGAACACGATGGGGTAGTTAATGAGGTGGAAAAGGCACGGCGGTGAGCTCACCGCCGGCCATGGCGGCCACGACGGCGCTGCGCGCGACGCGCCAGCGGCGAGGATCCAGTAGAGCCCAAATGGAGGATGGGGTTAGCACCAGGATCTCACCGTGGTGCTGCTGCGCTTGAAGATGAGACCCGAGGTGGGGTAGAGCAAGGTCGACGGTGTACGGCGGCGGTGACGACATGCTCCGGCGGCGGCAAGGCACAATTCCGGCGCGACGGTGTAGTATCTATGGAAAAGAAAGAGCTGATTAGGTGCGCCGTGTCAAGACGAACACAACGGTGCAGAAGATGAACCTCGAGACTCACCGGAGAGAGCTATTCCCGGCGAGCAGCTCCGGCGGCGCTCTACCGGCCGTGGAGAAGACGACGGTGCACTAGGCTATTCCGGTCACGAGGCAAAGCATGAGCGGCTGCAAACGGTGCGCAAGGATAGGGCAGAGCTAAAGAAGAACAAAATGGAGGTGGAGCTCGCTCGGTGGTGGCGAATTTCGCCGACGGACGAGGACGACGACGGCGGAGACACAGGAAGAAAAGAGAAGACGACGGCCGGCCACGCCTTTATATAGGGCTGGGGTGAGGTAGGAGCTGCTGAAACATGGCGAGGATGCTTCGAGCGCGGGAGACGAGCTAGCGCCGGCAGCGCAACGATGGACGGCGGCGCGGCTGGAGAAGCCGGCAATGGCGGCCGCCCATAGGCTTCAGTGTTGTTCAAGCAAATTACAGAAATGACATTCATTGAAAAATAACAAATTACTCCAAAATTTATATAAGAACTTGAAAATCTCCAAAAATAGAATTTGCATAACTTTTTAAGAGCTACACTTTTCATTCAACTAGCATCCTCAAATTCTATATAGATTTTGAAATATGAATTCAAATTCAAAAGGGGAATAAAATCCTAAAAATAAACATTTAAAATTACTTTTTATTTTTCAATAAAACTTGAAAATCTTCAAAACTATGAAATGTTTAACTTTGCAAACCAAACATGTTTCATATATAAAGTTTTCTCAAATTATGTATAAATTTTGAATTATACTTTTAAGATCAAAAGGGGATAAATGTTGAAACTGTATTTTCAAAGTTATTTGAAATTCTTTTTGGAAACTTGAAAACTTTATATACCATTATTGTAGCTCTTGTCAAGATCTACAAATTATATTTTTAGAGTATACCCAAATTATTTATATATTTTGAATTATAGAAAAGGAGACAAAACAAGGTTTTGAAATAGAGGGTTTTTGAAACCGAATTCAAACTCGATTTGGTTTCTAAGTTAATTGGTTAGTCATTAGTGATCACAAACATCATCCAAGGACATTTTTAGGTCAATGACCCAATGACACCTTTGGTTGACCAAGTTGACTTTTGAAAAACATTTTATAGCATTTTCGATTTGAATTTAAATTTGAATTGCAAGACTTGAGAATAAGTTCTAAAATCCAAATTCAACTTCAAATATGAAAATCATTTTTAGGGTTGGACTTAGATTTATACACTATGCTTGACACTAGTGTAAACACGGTTTACACCTCAAGTACATAGAATATAAACCAAGTATTTTAGATTACATTCGAAAGTAAGGTTTTATGATTTCATGTGACAAAACATTCCAAAAACACAATCAACCTATGAAATATAAACTTGTTTTTAGTTAATGCACATCAAGATTGACTTAAACATGAATGCTTTACAATGCATATGATGACATGAAATGTTTTAATTAATATAACACCAGAGGTGTTACAGTGGTGAGGTTGGGGTTGATATGGACTTGGATGGTCAGTTGACGCAGGACCATCCTGAGATGGATCCACATGACTGCTCGACTAGGTCACCAGGCCATATGAATGATGACTTTGATGTGAATGAATTTGAGTGGGAAGAGTATGAGCAGCAGGAGGAGGAGGGATCCATGACTTACTTGATTCAGATGACTCATCGGATGAGGATGGCGGGAGGGATGGTGTGTCAACACCGGTTCAGATGACTATGCCAGCAGCGAAACATACAATGCTAATGCCGGTGCCTATCCAAGAACTTCATGCAGTGTCGGTCTAAGGCAGACTAGCTACAGATGACCTATATGATCATCCCACTCATGATACATGGGCTCCATTCAGTGCAGCACAGTCATACGTTCCACCCGATCCATACACCGAGAGAGAGCCGATGCAGCTGAGGTCGATGAACATACCTTTCAGTGGAGT
The DNA here is from genome assembly GCA_023333625.1 of Bothriochloa decipiens. NCBI lineage: Eukaryota > Viridiplantae > Streptophyta > Magnoliopsida > Poales > Poaceae > Bothriochloa > Bothriochloa decipiens. The sequence goes on along the minus strand of CM041630.1, from coordinate 58,513,948 downwards.
CCCCAACTATAGGGATGTAAGCATGGCAGATATGGCTGTTTGTGACACTGGCCTGCAAATGTGTAGGGACTCTTTCTCTGGTTTTAACCATGAGAATGTAATACTTTCAAAGGGTATGGTATTCAAATCACCGCTGGACTTGAAGCTTTTCCTTAAGAATTATGTTGTCCACCACCACAGGCCATACTATGTCTCTCATTCCAACCAAGAAGTGTTGTACTATGTGAAATGCAAGAAAGGTTGTGCGTGGAGGGTAAATGCTAGAAAGAAACTGAACGAAGAGAAGTGGCACATAACGAAGGTTGTGCAGCCCCACACTTGTGCCTCAAACGAGGGACAGGAAATGCATCCTCAGCTCATGGCTCGGTACTGTGCCCGTCGAATGTTGGGCCTTGTTGATGACAATAATGACATTTCTGTGTCCTCCTTGATTATTTCCTTAAAAGGATTCACAAAGTACAAGGCCAAGTATGGAAAGGTTTGACGTGCTAAGCAGATTTCCCTGCAGATTCATTAGGGTAGCTGGAAGGAGGCGTACAACAGGATACGCAGAATTTTGTTTGCAATGGCATTTTATAACACTGGAATGCAGTGGTGGATAGATACTGGAGGGAAGTACAGTTTGAGGACCGTAGGGCAGACGACCACTCAAATACATGTCCTGAAACATGTTTTCTGGTTCTTCAAGCAGACGAAAGATGCATTCTAGTATTGTTGTCTAGTCGTGGTTGTGGATGCCACTTTCTTGACAGGTAAGTACAGGGGCGTGTTGATGATGGCTGCTGCCTCAGATCCTGAGAATCAAATAGTTCCAATGGCTTTTGCATTGGCCGAGGGAGAGAATAATGATTCCTGGTCATGGTTCATGCGGCATCTACGGGTCGACGTGCTTGGCAACTCCCGTAGGATATGTATGATTTCTGATCATCATGCAGGTCTCCTTAATGCTGCCGAAGAACAGATTGATTGTTGTCTTCCTCTAGTGCATAGATGGTGCATGCGCTATTTTGCCGCAAATTTCTAGCGGCGTCAGAGGAAGAAGGAGGTTTGTGACAAGGTTAAGGCTTTGTGTTGTGCCTGTATAGTTCACGAGTTCAAAGAAATAAAGGAAGAACTAGATAAGATGATGAAGCCAGAAGCGGCGGCATGGTTGAACCAGCAAATAGAAGAGAAGGGTAAGTGGGCCCTTGCATATGATCAAGGTGGTTTCACGTATGGCATCATGACCACCAATGCGTCGGAGTCTTTCAACCGTGTCTTCAAGGGTGTTCGAGCATTGCCGATGTCTGGTATAGTTGAGTACTCCTTTCACAAGTGCAACGAGTATTTTGTGACTAGGTATGAAAAGACGCACAATAGGCTAGTTGCCAATGCAGGTCCTTTTGGAGATGCTATAGAAGATTACTTAAGAGAGGCCGAGGTTTGGGTAGAAAACCAAAATGCTGTGAGCTATGGACCTAGGAGGCAGGTTTACCTAGTACGAGCTGAGGCTGGGACCACCTTAGAGTGGGAGTGGGGAGAGATGGGACTCCACCTGGGCCTGTACGTCGGCTTTGACGCGCCATGCATGGTGGAGCGTCAGAGCTGAGCCCCGCGGGGTAAAAGGTGCCACGTTGTCGGCTCCGACGCGCCACCATGCATGACGCGTTAGCTCGGTTTGGACGCGCCATGGTTGGTGGCACGTCCAAATGTGTTAGATTTGAAAATAGTTTTTTCACCGTGTCAGATTTGTAAATAGTTAAAAAAAAGTGCTAAATTTGAAAAAAAATCAACGGATCATGCATATCCCTCTCGGTGTGCTCGCCCGCGAGAACCGCGCGGCGGAGCAGCCCAGAAGCTGCTGCCAGCCGCCAGTGGCCGCCATCCGGCTCCGACTCATCACCTCTCTTTCTCTTGGGCAGGAAACCAGAGTTGCAGGGAAACAGAAGCAGGGGGCGCGTGCCGACTGCCGAATCCTCCTAGCATCGTCATCGCAAAGACGTCCCCAACAGAGCAATGCATGTATCAGCCTGTGCCTTCGTCGTGCGCCCCTGCCGACGGCGTTGACTTGGCCGCGGTGAGCTATGGTACCAATATTTAAGGGGTTGACAAAATCGCATAGGCTGACTTCGACTCTTCCTTTGATACTGTATCATGCAACGCAATTTCAACAGGGTTCGACTTCTCACAAAAAGTCGTATACCTTCAGGACTGGTTGGAACTTGCAAGAGAGTGAGAGGTAACTGTCGAGGGCCTTTGGCTTTGCCCTCACAAGTCGGCAACACCGCCTGACAGTGATGGCTGGCTGGCTCCTCATCCAATCCAATCCAACGAAACTAGGCACCGGATGATATCGTACACAGACGGAAACTACTCTTCCCGTACATCTACATCCGTTTGCTTCGGACACGATTCGGGGCAGGAGCACCGTATTACTACCCAGAGCACAATATTGCAGGAGCAGGATTTGAAAAACAAAAACGCAGTATGGAGCTCACTTTGAGAAAAAAGAAAGAAAGAAAAACGTACGGAGGAGAGCGAAAGAAACGCGCCGGGGGTAAGCACATGGGTACCTCGATTCCGCTTCGTTTGGCCGTCAGACCGACTCTATCACATAGTTTAATATTATTTATTAGTCTTTATTTATAATATTTTACTGATGTGATAGTATATTTATTGAAGATAGAGAAAAAATATAAGACTCTAAGTTTTATTTAGACTCCAAGTCTATAATATTCGAGGTAATAAATACCTTTAGACACTGCGATAGAATCTGAATTATGAATGCCCTGTATGACCTGATGAAATCTGTTTCCTTTCAGTCTTTCCCCGTCATCGTATCCGTGCCAAGTGCAGAGGATGTCAAGGACCTGGTTATATTTTTCGTTTTCATCTGACTTTTCATTTCATTTCCTTGCTAGACCCACCGTTATAGTCTCATAGAACAACTAGTATGGACTTCGATCGCCCCATCTTGTTCTGTCGCTCATTACTGACTAGCAGCCTCCCCGGTCATGGGGTGTCGGCGGACTTTCCTCTAATGTGAGCTGTAATCATAACTCTAAAACTAGCCGAAGCTCATGGTCACATGTAACAATAGACTTGATCCTCAGTTCTCTACGAAGAACTCCTCTAGACTCTAGTAAAGCTACAATCATACTATAAAACTAGCTGAAGCTCATGAATACACTCTGCAAAAGAATTCCTCTGATAGGGTAGGGGGATAGGACTAATTTAGTCATTTCTGGATGTTCAAATAGAGGAAAAAATAGTCATCATTCCTGTATGCCTATCTCGTGAAGCACTCTCACTCTGAACTAGAGCAGTAGGGTCTTGGAATGTTAATAGTCCGCTTATATAGCCCAACAAAAATAGCAGATAAACCTTAATCTCTAGTCTATCCTCTCTCCCTCATTTCCTTCCTCATGGATGCACCATGGTCAATGGTCGCCATACGTGAGGCAGTGACCAACGCCGCCAAATACTATAGCGAGTTTATTTTCTTGGTGGCTTGGGTAGGCATACCGTCGGTGATCGTCAAGCCTATTAGTGCACCCCTAGTGCACTGGTCACGTCGAGCCCAAGTAGATGGTGTCAAGGCCATTGTAGGACAAACGAACACCGAAGGTCTTGTGCTTATGCAATCTAGAAATGATAATGTGTTTTTGATGAACGATAGCTACTGATTAGCTATTGGTAATAAAATTGTTAGGATAATTGGGCCAAACCCATTATTTATTCTAAATAATCAGAAAACCTCAAAGGCCCATAATTGTGTAATCAAGTGGAAAGGTGATTAGTACCAACTTGACTAATTACCTAGAGGACAATCAACTTAAATAGTGAGCTTTGGGATGCCCACATAAGCTGATTAAGGAGGAGAACCTGGGACCCACACGCGCGCGCCGCCGCCGCCGAGCCGAGCCGCCCGCACGCGTCGCGGCGCGGCGCGTCTGGCTGGACTAGGCCTTTGTTTTGCCACTCGGCCCATCCGGCCGAGGCAAACCCTAGCCGCCGCTCCAGCCCACCCGGCCGCCAGGGAGATCCAACGGTCTCCCGACAGGGGCGCCTCCTATATAAGGGGCTTCTGTCGGAGACTAGGGTTACGGTGTGTTCCCTCCCGACCAGCCGCCTCCACTCAACCGTTCGAGCTTGAGCCGCTCCTGTGCACCTCCGGCCAGATCCCCTACGAGCACAGGCGGCTCTGGTGAGCAGGCCTCCGGAACTTGTCCCGTCAAGCTTACCTGCTCGGGTAGGCGGGCAATCAAGTTTTTGGGGAGCGTCCACGGGCGCTCCTGTGCACCTCCGGCCAGATCCCCTGCGAGCACAGGCGGCTCTGGTGAGCAGGCCTCCGGAACTTGTCCCGTCAAGCTTACCTGCTCGGGTAGGCGGGCAATCAAGTTTTTGGGGAGCGTCCACGGGCGCGACTGCTCCGACACGCTGCTGCTACCTTCCCCGACTTCGTCTCTATCTCCGTTCAGCAGCAAGATGGTGGCCACGAGGACGCGTGGTGGCGCGACTGTGGGAGATGCAGGCGACGCCACCGCTGCTACTGGTGCGGCGAACTTCACTGCCATCCCTGCAGGCAACAATGGTGCTGTACTGACCGCGGGTACCGGCAGTAGCACGCTAGGGTATAAACTGAGATCCCTGTTTATGCTTCATTTCGTTGCTGCTATTATTTTGCTTGTGTTAATGAATACCAGTAGCAGTAGCGATTATGAGGCTGTCGCACGTATCATACTAGCGTTAGTATTTTGCTTATCACATTTATGGATTCATTCATGGTGTAAAATGACTAAATATCCAACACTCCAAAAACTTGATAGGTCATTTTCATCTGCTAGCTTTGCTGCATCATTGAGGCCACCATCTTTGAAAGATGGCGGATCTAATTATAAGATATGGCGATCCCGTGCTATGTTGTGGTTTACCGCTATGCGTTGTGAGTACGCTGTCAAGGAAAGGCGCATTGAACCGCCTCTTTCTCCTGAGGAAGAGAGCAAGTTCAATGAGGCGGATAACTTGCTCAAGCTGTCGCTCATTAGTGTCATAGATGAGGGTATGATTCCACTGTACATGGACATGCCTACGGGCAAGGATATGTGGGATGCACTGCAGGGCAAGTTCGGGGTTCCTGACGCTGGCAGTGAGCTGTACATCATGGAGCAGCTCTATGACTACAAGATGGTCGATGACCGTTCTGTAGTAGAGCAGGCTCATGAGATACAGATGCTAGCCAAGGAGCTTGAGAACAACCAGTGTGTGCTGCCCGACAAGTTTGTGGCCGGCGGTATTATCGCTAAGCTGCCACCTACTTGGAGGGATTTTGCCACTTCTCTAAAGCACAGGAGGCAAGAGTTCAGTGTGACTGATCTTGTCGCTTCCTTAAGTGTTGAGGAGAATACGAGGGCAAAGGACACACGGGGCAAGAAAGTGCTAACTGAGGGAGGCTCTAGCGCCAATCTGGTGCAGAAGAGGAACCCTCAGGCCCACAAGAGGAAGAAGAACAAGAATGCTGAAAACAAGAATGTCGTCAAGCCACAAGCTCAAGCCTTTAAGAAAAAGGCAAACAAAGAAAAGAGTGACGGCTGCTTTGTCTGCGGGAGCACTGATCACTGGGCAAAGGAGTGTCCAGACCGCAAGGACAGGCAGCAGAAGAAGACAGCCAACATGGTTGTTAGCGAGGCTGGAGGATCTGGGTACGGTAATTATTTACCAACGATCCTTTCAGTTTGTCTCTCTCCTGATTGGTGGGTTGACACAGGGGCTAATATTCATGTATGTGCTAACCGCTCTTTGTTTTCTTTGTACCAGGAAGAACGGGGTTCCTCCCTGCTGATGGGAAACGGGTCGCATGCGGCTGTTCATGGTGTTGGCATGGTCAATCTAAAGTTTACTTCGGGAAAGACCGTGCAGCTGAAGAACGTGCAGCATGTCCCCTCTATCAAGAAGAATCTAGTCAGCGGGTCTCTACTCTGTAGAGATGGTTTTAAGCTTACTTTTGAGTCTAATAAATGTGTTGTATCGAGATATGGAACATTTGTTGGTAAGGGCTATGAATGCGGAGGCTTGTTTCGCTTTTCATTGATGGATTCTTGTAACAGTAATGTCGTGAACCATGTGAGATATGATGTTGGGTGCAACGTTTGGCACTCCCGTTTATGCCATATTAATGTTGGATGCATGACGCGCTTAGCTAAAATGAGTTTAATCCCTAAATTTGATTTGGTTCAAAGTTCTAAGTGCCATGCTTGTGTGCAAGCTAAACAACCCCGCAAGCCTCATATGGCTGTGAAAGAGGCGAGGAACTTGGCACCTCTAGACCTCATTCACTCAGACTTGTGTGAGATGAATGGAGTGTTGACCAAAGGTGGCAAGAAATATTTCATGACTCTAATCAATGATAGTACTAGATTTAGCTACGTGTACTTATTAAAAACAAAAGATGAAGCATTACACTACTTTAAAATCTATAAAGCCGAAGTTGAGAATCAACTTGAGAAGAAAATCAAACGGTTGCGGTCTGATCGTGGTGGAGAGTACTTTTCAAAAGAATTCGATCAATTCTGCGAGGAACATGGAATTATTCATGAGAGGACGCCTCCTTTCTCCCCCTAATCCAATGGGATTGCCGAAAGAAAGAACCGCACTCTAACTGATTTAGTTAACGCCATGTTGGACACTGCGGGACTTTCCAAGGAATGGTGGGGTGAGGCTATATTGACTGCGTGTCATGTCCTGAATAGAGTTCCTACAAAGAATAGAGAGAAAACACCATTCGAGGAATGGGAAAAGAAAAGGCTAACTCTCTCATACCTGCGCACCTGGGGTTGCTTGGCCAAGGTAAATGTGCCAATCATCAAGAAGCGCAAGCTAGGACCAAAAACTGTAGATTGTGTCTTTCTCGGATACGCTATAAACAGCGTAGGCTACAGATTTTTAGTGGTTGAATCTGGAGTGCCCGACATGAGAGTTGGTGCAGTGATTGAGTCCAGAGATGCAACATTCTTTGAGAATGATTTCCCTATGAGAGGGAATGTACCGAGCACATCTAGTCAGGGACCTCCTGATGCTCCCGAAACTTCTGTGCCAGTGAAGTGTTCTGAACAACCCGTCATAGAAAATCCTGGTGAGGAAAATGGTGGGGTCACTCGAAAGAGTAAGAGACCTAGGATTGCAAAATCCTTTGGTGATGACTTTACCATATACCTCGTGGATGATACTCCAACAACCATTGAAGAGGCATTTTCCTCTCCTGACGCTGACTATTGGAAGGAAGCGGTACGGAGTGAGATGGATTCAATAATGTCTAATGGAACTTGGGAAGTGGTTGATCGCCCTTATGGGTGTAAGCCTGTTGGATGTAAATGGGTGTTCAAGAAAAAGCTTAGGCCTGATGGTACCATTGAAAAGTACAAGGCAAGGCTTGTTGCTAAAGGTTATACCCAGAAGGAAGGCGAGGACTTCTTTGACACTTACTCACCTGTGGCCCGATTGACTACAATCAGAGTACTACTTGCCTTGGCTGCATCTCATGGTCTTCTCGTTCATCAGATGGACGTGAAGACGGCTTTCCTAAACGGAGAGTTAGATGAGGAGATCTACATGGATCAGCCCGATGGTTTTGTAGTAGAGGGTCAAAAGGGCAAGGTGTGCAAATTGTTAAAGTCTTTGTATGGCCTAAAGCAAGCTCCAAAACAATGGCATGAAAAGTCTGATAAGACCATGACGTCAGCAGGCTTTGTTGCCAATGAGGCTGATAAATGTGTCTACTACCGTTTTGGTGGGGGAGAAGGAGTGATCATGTGCCTATATGTGGATGACATCCTAATATTTGGCACAAACCTCAATGTGATTGAGGAAGTGAAGGACTTTCTGTCCAAGAACTTTGATATGAAAGATCTGGGAGAAGCTGATGTGATTTTGAACATTAAGCTACTAAAGGGAGAAAATGGTAGGGTCACTTTATTGCAGTCCCACTATGTGGAAAAGGTTCTAAGCCGCTTTGGCTATAGTGACTGCAAACCTGTGTCCACTCCCTATGACCTAAGCCTAATTCTGAGAAAGAATAAAAGGATAATGAGGGATCAATTGAGGTACTCCCAAATCATTGGCTCACTAATGTATTTGGATAATGCCACTAGACCTGACATCTCATATGCTGTGAGCAAGTTGAGCTAGTTTCTTTCAAATCCGGGAGATGATCATTGGCGTGCTCTCGAGAGAGTAATGCGGTATCTCAAAGCAACCGCAAGCTATGGCATTCACTATATCGGGTACCCAAAGGTACTGGAGGGTTTTAGTGATGCAAATTGGATATCTAATGCTGACGAGTTGAGGGCCACCAGTGGGTATGTGTTTATCCTTGGGGGTGGTGCTGTTTCCTGAAAATCTTGCAAGCAGACTCTCATTACGAGGTCAACTATGGAAGCAGAGCTCGCAGCACTAGACACCGCCACAGTTGAGGCCGAATGGCTTCAGGAACTCCTGATGGACTTGCCGGTGGTTAAAAAACCTGTGCCTAGCATTTCCATGAACTGTGATAATCAAACTGTGATAATCAAAGTTAACAGTTCTAAGGATAACCTGAAGACTACTAGGCATGTAAGGCGTCGTTTAAAGTCTGTCAGAAAATTAAGAAACTCCGGAGTGATAGTGTTGGACTATGTCCACACGTCTAAAAATCTGGCAGATCAATTCACCAAGGGGCTGTCACGTAACGTGATAGACAGTGCATCAGTTGAGATGGGACTGAGACCCACTTAAAGTCCGCTATAGTGGTAACCTGCTCTATGTGATCGGAGATCCCGTGAATTAGAGTGGTGAAACAAGCTATGAGTAGACTGAGGGAAAAGACCCTTATAAAGGTCTCTATCTTTGAGAATGCACTTCTTTTCCAGGCTGTAAGGCAGGATGGTATGTGTATACCTTTATGTGATCCGAGTGGCTTATTTAAGCAGGGATGTCGACCTACAGGACATCCTAGAAGGAACACACCTATGTGAGTCAGACTGCTGGTCCCAGTCTATGAGATTTGGGTGATCTCTAAATACTCATGAACAGGCATGGAGCTTGATTTATATGCTCCACCCGAGGGGGTGCTCTTGGCAGCCTAGTATCGGTTAAGAATTTGGGCGAACCTCGTTTCACACAAAACTGTCAATTCAAGGCATAGTCCATTGATCAGTTGTGAGTGAGTGTAAGCCTCTTTTCTAGATGGTAGTTCAACTTAACAGTCTCCATCGAAACACCGGTATATCAAACAAGCTCAGAACTGAAGGCACTAACTGTGTACCTTTGATGTTTGGTGGGGATTGTTAGGATAATTGGGCCAAGCCCATTATTTATTCTAAATAATCAGAAAACCTCAAAGGCTCACAATTGTGTAATCAAGTGGAAAGGTGATTAGTACCAACTTGGCTAATTACCTAGAGGACAATCAACTTAAATAGTGAGCTTTGGGATGCCCACATAAGCTGATTAAGGAGGAGAACCTGGGACCCACACACGCGCGCCGCCGCAGCCGCCGAGCCGAGCCGCGCTGCCCGCCCGCCCGCGCGCGCGTCGCGACGCGACGCGCCGGGCCGGGCCGAGGCCGTGGGCGTGGGCGTGGGCTGGGCTGGCTGGCTGCCTGGCTGGCCTGGCCTGGCCTAGCCTGGCTTCGGCCTGAGGCCGTGGGCTTTGGGCTGGCTGGACTAGGCCTTTGTTTTGCCACTCGGCCCATCCGGCCGAGGCAAACCCTAGCCGCCGCTCCAGCCCACCCGGCCGCCAGGGAGATCCAACGGTCTCCCGACAGGGGCGCCTCCTATATAAGGGGCTTCTGTCGGAGACTAGGGTTACGGTGTGTTCCCTCCCGACCAGCCGCCTCCACTCAACCGTTCGAGCTTGAGCCGCTCCTGTGCACCTCCGGCCAGATCCCCTGCGAGCACAGGCGGCTCTGGTGAGCAGGCCTCCGGAACTTGTCCCGTCAAGCTTACCTGCTCGGGTAGGCGGGCAATCAAGTTTTTGGGGAGCGTCCACGGGCGCGACTGCTCCGACACGCTGCTGCTGCCTTCCCCGACTTCGTCTCCGTCTCCGTTCAGCAGCAAGATGGTGGCCACGAGGACGCGTGGTGGCGCGACTGTGGGAGATGCAGGCGACGCCACCGCTGCTACTGGTGCGGCGAACTTCACCGCCATCCCTGCAGGCAACAATGGTGTTGTACTGACCGCGGGTACCGGCAGTAGCACGCTAGGGTATAAACTGAGATCCCTGTTTATGCTTTATTTCGTTGCTGCTGTTATTTTGCTTATGTTAGTGAATACCAGTAGCAGTAGCGATTATGAGGCTGTCGCACGCATCATACTAGCGTTAGTATTTTGCTTATCACATTTATGGATTCATTCATGGTGTAAAATGACTAAATATCCAACAATAATATCTTTGGATGATGAACCAATGATTCTATTGATCCATTGGATGTTTACCTTGTGTACACAGCGTCAAAGACAGAAGAAATGGTTTGCGGTGACATTTGCGGGTGGGAAATTCACAACCCTCAGAAATGGGTGCAGGACCTGAATCTTGACAAAAAAAATTGTTCTTGACATCTCTATTTATGTCAAAGAAAATATGTTTCATGCTGTAGAAAATATAAACACAAAATTTTTAAAACTACAAGTCTTAAACTACATGGTATTTTTTTGTGACTGTCTTGTGTTACATGCCGTAGAAAATATAAGCACAACAATTTTAAAACTACAAGTCTTAAACTACACGGTATTTTTTTTTTGACTGTCTTAAACTACACGGTGGGTAGGGTCTTGTTTGACTATATCTTAAATGTGTTGTCTCATTGTCTGGTGTTTATCTTATTTATATTTGTGATTTTGTGAAGATCGGGTTGACTGCACGGTGGTTAGGGTCTTGTTTGACTGGGCTTTCGCTCTGTAGCTCCGTATAAATGGATCTGGCTTCAAATCGTCCGAGGACACAAGAACAACGCCCTCAAACTGTAGAGGCTCTCCAGTTTCATTACAGTGCTCCGGTAGCCGGATAGAGAGCCTCACCATCACGGAAGACATAAAAAGGGACCTTTTTTGGCAGCCACCACGTTTTCACCCCCACGGCCCCCGTCGCCCCGGCCGTGAGACACAACGCCGTTTGGACGACTGCAACAGCCGCACGCCACGATCGTGGCCACATCCGCGGCCTGGCCCCGGTCCCGGACCCGTGCGCGGGCGGACACCGGGACACATCGCATCGGCATCGGCATCGGCATCCCAACCGGTTGACGAGCGAGCAGCTGCAGATCACCCAAGCGAAAGCCAAAGCCAAAGCGAGCGCAAGCAGCGGCGCACTATTTATCGTGCGCAGCAGCGGCGCAGCCCCTTTCCCCGCCCGTCCCCACCGCGCACCACCGCCCGACCAGCCACGGCAACCACGCCGCCCCTCTCCGCCCCCTCCGCACCGCCGTTCCCTGCGAACCCCGTCCGTCCCCTCCGCCTCGCCCTGCTCGTGCTAGCTAGCTAGCTCAAATCAGGGCGGAAACCACTGCGGCGTGGCGGTGCGGCCCTCCTCAAATCCCCGCCGACACCTTCTGCCGCCCCCAGGTGGATTCCGCCCGCCGACTCCAGGAGGGATAGCTAGCTCCCTGATCTGAGCTGAACTTAGGTATGCTCATCATGCCGTCTCCATGATCCCGGAGCTCTTCCGTTGCTCCAATTTTGCTTCAATCTCTAGATGACGAATACGGGTGCTGTTCGATGCTATGCTTGTGTGAACTGATGGTCAAAACTGCTTTTTTCCCCTCACTTTTTGTTTCATGTGTGCAGGATCTGTTCTCTGAACCTGCCCGGGCGAGCTGATGTACGGCTCGCCGGTGTCCAAGGACCTCAACCTCCCGGTGCAGCAGCCGCCGCAGTCCATGGCCTCCTCGTCCGGGCTGCTGAGGTACAGATCGGCGCCCAGCGCGGTGCTCGGCGACCTCTGCGAGGACTTCCTCCCGTCCGCGCCCCGCGCCGCCAGCCCCGACGCCGCCGCCGACAGCGTCTTCTCCAGGTTCCTTGCCGACCACAACATCCGGGACGACAAGCCGCCGCAGCCGCCGCCTGTCCCTACCGCAGTCCACTTCCCGAGTGAAGCCGACATGGCTTCCCACCACCAGCAGCAGCAGCAGCAGCAGCAGATGATGTTCCACTCCCACTCCCAGCAGCAGCAGCAGGAGATGATGGGCGCCAAGTCCGGGCTCTACCGCACCGTGAGCTCAGGCATAGACACCGCTGCCGCTGTCGGCACCGGTGGCGCCAGCGCCCACGCCAGCAACCTGATTCGGCAGAGCAGCTCCCCCGCCGGATTCCTCGATCATTTGAGCATGGACAACGGTTGGCCTCTCCTTAATTCAGCCTTCATTTGGTACTGCCGTAGTTACCATTCCCTGCTTGCTTCCTTGGCAGCAATCATTGCGGTTCTTGGGGCGTTTTTCTTCTGGGAAGCACTTCTATTTCTGGAACTGACACTGAGGCGTGTCCCACCTACGCTACTTTGCTCAATCCAGGATACGGGGCCATGCTGAGGGCGGGCATGGCCACGGCGGACTCCCTCGCTGGTAGCGGTAGCAGGCTGAAGGGGCAGCTGAGCTTCTCGTCACGGCAGGGGTCATTAATGTCCCAGATCTCAGAGATGGACAGCGAGGAGGTCGGAGGGAGCAGCCCAGAGGCTGCCGGCGCCAGCAGGGGGTATATCCCGGGGTACCCAATGGGTTCTGGGTGGGAGGACTCATCCGCGCTCATGGCAGATAATTTGTCTGGCATCAAACGCCCCCGGGACTCATCGGAGCCTGGCCAGGTGCGGGGTTAACTCAATTGGCATTTTCCATTTCTTGTAGTACTTAGTACATCTATGTGGTGAACTGATGATGCCATCAGTGCAGAGCGGCCTTACGCACCAGTTCAGCCTGCCCAAGACGTCGTCGGAGATGGCAACTATTGAGAAATTCCTCCAGTTCCAGGACGCTGTGCCTTGTAAGATCCGTGCCAAGCGTGGATGCGCCACTCATCCACGCAGCATCGCCGAGAGGGTCAGTGAATCCATTTTCTTGCATATAATTCCTTAAGTTTGAGTCTGCAGTTGAGCGATTGGCTGATGTGCTGATCTGTGGTGCCCAGGTGAGGAGAACAAAGATCAGTGAGCGAATCCGAAAGCTGCAAGAGCTTGTTCCAAACATGGACAAGGTACTCCACATTTTGTAGCCACGGCAACCCAATAGACAATAGGACATGGACATTGTGTGTGTGGTTAGCAAATTTTCTATGTGAGGACCACTCCATATTGACTTGTCTGCAACCTACACTTCCATTTCCTGCAGCAAACCAACACCTCTGACATGCTGGATTTGGCTGTCGACTACATCAAGGATCTCCAGAAGCAGGTTAAGGTAAGCAATCCAATAAGTCCTCTGCAAATGAGCACTTGTCGGTATCTTAATAAGAAAGAGAACCAGCCCTGAGCAGTAAGGTCTAAAACCAAGCTGTATTGATGTCATTTAACTGAATGTAGAAAGTTACCTATAGCCTTCTGTTAGGCCTCCTTTAGTTCACCGAATCGGTGCCGGCCGATTCACTGTGCCGGCACTGTTGAATACTGTATCTTTTTGTTTTTATTTGATAATAATTGTCCAAATATTGATTAATTAGGCTTAAAATGTTCGTCTTGTAAAGTACAACAAAACTGTGCAATTAGTTTTTGATTTCATCTATATTTAGTACTCCATGCATTTGCCGGTATTTTGATGTGACGGGAAATATGAATTCTGCATAGTAGAATTTGGGAGTGAATTTGGGAATCTAAACAAGGCCTTAGACTTATCTGAAATACACACTCTGAAACAGAGTTTGAGAGTTCCTTTCTGCTATCTGTTCATTGAAGGTGCTAAAGGAGAGCCAAGCTAATTGCACCTGCTCAACAAGCAAGAATCAGCAGCACTCTTGTTGAAGCCCTGATTCACACTGTACATGACCTGCAGACCTCAAAAGCATGTTTGCTCGGGACAGAAAAGATGAAAGACAGTTCTCATATTTTTGTGGGGTTGAATTGCAGCAGTTGAGAGGCTTATCTACCAGGCAGTGTAGCTTTATATGAGCGAAGGGGAACGAAGCAATTGCATCATCATCAAGCATTCAAGTGATAGGGAGAAGGGTAAAATTGGGGAGATATATAGGAGAAACAACTGTATAGTTATGCTGTAGCTTTGCTATATATATACTGCCCTTTCGGTAGAAAGTGGTTAATTTACCTCTATTGCTAGTAGCAGCAGCTGTAAATGTGCCGCAGATATATAGATAGTAGAAAAACTTGGAGGTGTTCAATGCAAGCAATAGTGTTTCAACTCTATGAATATAGCGTCATTGAATTAATGGGCATCCTCTACTGTGGTCTGGGGATAGTCCTGCTTCCTCTCGGACCTCAGGCTGGTCCTGAAGCTGTTTGCTGCTCATCTATTTGACACTCTTGACTATATCGATGCCGCTCTGACATGGGATTTATTTTGTTCCATTGCCTTGGTCCTCTCAGCTGCAACCAGGGCCGGGTGAGGTCATACTTTTGTTTCAGCCCCTGAAGACAATTGAACTGATTCATCTGTTCAAATACAGCAACTTTTAACCTTAGCCACTGCTAGATGTGGCAGTCCCTCACATAGCCTGTTCCCTAATCCTCTCACATGCCAAGTATGTTTTGCTACTGAAGCAGACATCTTCACACAAAATAGCACACATCACTGAAGATTTCCGCTTGAACACATTGACATGATTATCTGAATAATTTTGTGGCAGCGCATAACAACTTTGTACAAATGTGGAAGCCGGATTCTTTGATAGGGGATGCCGCTGTGTGTACCGCTGGATACCCAAGCCTTCTCGTCAGACAACCGAAACTACCTGTAAGATCGAGTAGACTGCCTCTTGACTCTCGAGCGCTGGCATCGACCATGAGAGCTCTGCTTTTTGTTATCCCACTGCAAGCAGTATTTGTTTTTAGTTTATGCTTATGTTACTCTTGGCTTAGGACAGCTGAGCAAATTTGAGGAGTTTAGAGACAGAGTACACGATGCACCAGACACATGGATCAGTACCATCTGAAGATCGCATCAAGCATTGACTTCTCACGTTCACAGTGTATGGACAGATTCTGTTGGTTTCAGGCCTGCTCGCTTCTACTTAACCTGGACCTGGCTGTTTGGGCTGCGCTGCACGGAACAACGGTTCGGGGCACCCTGCACAGCAAGTACCATGAATCCATCTCCCTCAAGGCCTCAATGTCACCTTAGAGTTCTCCAAAAAAAATTTGGTCACCTACAAAGACCTCGTAAATATCAGCCGACTAGCCGAGTCTTGTTTAACGAGCAGGAGTTACTCTGAGTCAAATGTTTTTTTTAAAAGTGCGGCAAGAGCTTTGCCGTGGTTTTATTAGACGATAGAAAAGAAAAACAGGTTACAAATAATTACAACCTTAGTGAGCAGAGTCCAAACTCCGCCAACCACTGAGAGACGCGGACGAAAAGAAGAAAAACTCTGAGTCAAATGTGTAGTTAAACTTTCCTTGTTTTCTTGTGAGTCATTTGAACGCGCAAATGCCAACCCTCCTTGGGTAATCGCAGGAACCAGTAGCCGAAAGCTCTGATATCAAGGGAAATATACTCCACACCCTATAAAAAGAAGAGAACTAAGCATTGCTTGCTCGGTTCATACGCTGCTCAGTTATGGCCTTCTGAGTTGTGATCAACCCTGGTAGCGTACTTGGCATGCTTTTTCACTCAAGCTAGCTCTTGCTTTCGTTTACTACCTATCTGCACTGCACGAGTGTTGACTCTTGATCTTTACTCACGATGTCCTGCGTTCCCTGCTGCCTGCTGCCTCAGGAAAATATATATCCGTACTCTATGTCTTCTGAGCAGTTTATTGGCATGAGGGAGAATAATGCAGGAGGGCAAAATCTCGAGGTTACTCTTTCCATTGAACTCTTCGTCACCGGAAAGTGTTTGGGAAAAGTTCAGTTAATTCGTCCAGGCTGTTGAAACAAACTGATCTGATGTTGTATATATCATGGCTACTAATTTTGTAGGGGAGGCGTCTTGCAATGCTTCTCTTCTGGCTTTTGGGGAACGGATGGGTTCTCTCATGGAATAGCATGCTTACAATCGAAGATTACTATGCTATCCTCTTCCATGTACATTTTTATCTGTCCTTCAAACTTCTATCCTATGAACATACGTTATACTGTTCTTCCAACTCTACAATCCGGAAGAACAGAAACTGTTCTTCCAGTTTGTAGAGTTATTCTGCATCTTTCTTGTACATCCATAGAAATTAAATTCCCATTACACTGGTATTTGGTTTATTTGTCAAGAATTGTCCTGCTAACAATCGCAGGGCTATCACCCAACTACGGTGCTCACTCTAGTATACCAGCCTTTCGCTGTTGGGACAACTCTGATCCTGGCATACCATGAGGCCAAGATCAACACAAGAGCTCGTAATCTGGCAGGCTACACACTGTTCTTCCTGAGCTCCCTGGCCTTGATCATAGTAAGTCGCCCGCAGCATTGCCTGAACTTGTGTCCCTTTGCAATCCGCCCCGGTGGCCGGCCTGCCGCCTTCAGTTTCCTGAGCTCCTATTGTTTCCCTCATGTGTTGCAGCTGGATGCTGCGACTGCAGGAAGAGGCGGGCTGGCAGCGTTTGCCGGTGTTTGCGTCGTCAGTGCGGCGTTTGGGGCTGCTGATGCGCCAGGGCGGCATGTTTGGTGACCTGTCCTTGATGTACCCTGAATTTGTTCAGGTTATATCATACAAAACCCAACACAAGAGTCACCGTTGCATTTACACTCTTGCAGTGCGTTTCAGGTTCATCTGAAGCAAAATTTTTTCCCCTGCTGCCTAGTGCTGTTCCTCGCCGTGTCATGCATGTTTGAGCAGCTGTGCGTCCTGGCGTACGCGTTCGTGTTCCCGCGCTGCCGATCGTGAAGCATACCGCGCAAGAGCTGACCTTGCCGCCGCAGGAATCACAAGCCTTGTTCGTATGACATGAACATCACGCCATCCTCCGATCACTAGACTGACTGACCATGGACGTGCTGCTTGAACACACGTCGTCTGAGGCTGGAACAGATCCAGGACACGCGCCGGCTGCTCGGCTCAGCAACAAGAAGCTGCTCCTGCAGAACAAGGACTTGGCGGCCGACATGTTCCTCATCTACGTGCTCACCCTGTCGGTGTTCCCCGGCTTCCTGTCCGAGGAAACCGGCTCACACAGCTTGGGCTCATCACTCATGGTACGTGCTTGTTCTGATCGCGACGTACAACGTCGGCGACCTCGTCGGGAGATGCCTGCCTCTGTCGCGGCGCCTCAGGCTGGCGTCCCGGGCGCGCATCACGGCCGCGACAGCGGCGCGCTTCCTGCTCGTCCCGGCGTTCTACCTCGCCGCCAGGCCGGGCGGCGGGCAAGGGTACAGATCCTCCTGACGGCCGTGCTGGGGCTCAGCAACGGGTACCTCACCGTGTGCGTCCTCATGGAGACGCCCAGAGGGTACAAGGCAAGTCCGGTCGCCGGTCGGCATGTTTCGTTCGGTCGTGCCGTTGTTTCGTGTGCTCACCGTTTTCTCAGCTGTTCGCCTGTTCCTCCTTTGCAGAGCCCGGAGCAGAACGCGCTGGGGAACGTGGTCGTCGCCTGCCTCCTCGCCGGCATATTCACCGGCGTCGCACTCGACTGGCTGTGGCTCATCGGCAAGGGCTGGTGATGTGATGATTCTCGTGCGCTCTAGACTTGTAGTAGTCCAGGAAAGTCGTGACAGTCTGACAGACAAGACTGAGCCCATGCTCAGTTGCTCACAGCAAGTTCAAGGCTTATTCGAGCTTTTCTGAAAATTAAAATAAATTAAAAAGAAAAGAAAACAGCGTTCGGGCTCATGGGCCTTTCTCATTCACAATGGGCTCAAACGTGGGCCTCGTGCCGTGTGATGATGGACCAGGCCATCAGCCCCATACCGCGTGTCCTCTGCTGCTGCTGCAACGAGTGGGGCAGTGGGCAAGTGGTTGGTAAGTGGGGTACCACGGCTCAGAGCGTGGGGCCATCCTGCTGCCCGTGGCACTGTGGGCAAACCAGCTGGCGCCAAGTCAGCACGGCTGATATTTTATTTCCCGGGCCCACCACGTCTCCCGGATGGGACGTTCCGTCCAGGTCAGCAGCAAATAATTGCGAGCACCCCGGAGCGTACCAATGCCGGCAGGAGGAATGATTGTTCTTTTCTTGCATTTGATTATTGCGACCAAGCCCTCTGGGCTCTGCCTTTTGAGGTGATCTCATGACATCCCAGCTGTTCATTTTATACTTTTGGCTTCAACCTTCTTTTCTAAGGGAAAAAATGCCCAGCATAGTTTGAAGTTTATCGCCATGTTCGTTGGCCTCGTCGGTCACAGTATAATGTTTTTCTTTTATAATAAAACAACGTAATCTAGTCAGCTAATTACGTAAAAACTATCATTTAAACAGTATGATTTGTAAACACCTATTACTGCATATAAACTACTATGAGGAATAAATGGTTACCCACCTCGTTATATTTGCATTGGAATCCATTGTAACATACTCTAGATATATAAGTGTAGATGTATATATTTGAGTAAGTACTAATCATCTCAGCTAAGAAGTGGAGAATTTTTTTCCCCGGGAGCTAAAGAAGTGGAGATAAACGACAGAAGTGATTTTACTATAGATATTTTGGTGACATGCACATTTGCTGATTATCTGAGAGAACCGATAATGGAAGCCTCCAAAAAATGTTATCCGAGGACCTAATCTAGAGCCAGTGGGGGAGATGCATCTCTTCCTAACCTGGAGCAGATTGGCATGGATAATATAGAAATGGTCTCAAAGAAGTACCAACTTGAAGAGGGGTATATCGTTTTTACATACAGAATGACAAAAGGGCTAAAAAACACTGCTTTTGAGCTAGATCGAGACGAACCATTATGGTTCCGACGTGGAAAAAGCAGCGGTGTGGCCGCCGTACCATTTTGTGCCTGCTGATTTCGTATATGTTGGGCCCCAATGTCTGCGAGTTGTGTGTTTTCTCCAGCCGATGATGATTGCGATGCTTTTTTCGTGAGCAAGTTTTGAAATATTCTCCTTGATCTTGCCCTTGACATCACCATCTTCGTCAGGATGGAATTTGTTTGTTACCTTCCGGGCCCGCTGCTGAAATCGTCATTCATGACCGACCAAGCTTTTCTTATTGTTGGGTTCACATTTATTTTCTCAGAAATTAACTTTCTTGCACGAGACAAAATGTTGAAGCCACGGCGGGGGCGAAACGGTGACAAATTAGCCTATTCTCTTAAGATTAAGAGTGACAATTAGCCGCGTACGGCGGCAACGCTCGGAATGGGCCCTTAATGTCGGATTTGAAATTTGTGTCAAGAGGTGGACGTGCATCCAACCGGAAAAAGTGGTTCGGCTCGTCCGTTTCGCCACCGGCAGCAACTTTGGTGGAGCGTTACCATGCATCCATTTGCTTGCACCGCACCTAGTTTATGGTTGCTATCACGTGCCAGTGCTGTACAAACTTACCGATCTTTTTTTAGTTTTTATTAATTATTACTGTCTGTCTCGTCGTTGTGCTTGTTGGGCGCCACCGCCACCAAAGTGATCGCCCAAAACCGTATAGTTCTCGACGTGTATTTCAAATCGACACAGATGTTTAATACTTTTATGACATTGTTAAGACCTTTTTTTAAGATTTGGAGGACCTGTTTAGTCTATGATCAAAACTTGTGACGTTAAAGATTAACCATGATTCATGATGTGTCAAGTTTTCTTATCACACTCTCCCACATGTCATCATAAACTTATTTTCATATCAAGGTTGTCACAAGTATATTTTTGATATTGCTCGACGTGACAAATTATTACACCATCCGTGTTGACCTTGACCTAAAAGACGAAAAGAACAATGGCATTACTATATGCCTACCTTAGAGCAACTCCAGTCCAGCATGCAAATTGAGCTCCTATTTTTTTCATTTGCATGCTGGCCTGCATATAATAAAGGCCAAAATTGACTCCAACTCCAGCCCAAGACCCTATCCCAAAAGGACCCAAATGCATTGTAGCAGACACAGACGCAACATACCCACTCGTCATACTCTCTTCTTTCTTCTTCATCAATCTGCATAGCAGCCAACAAGGGCGGCGGCGGGCACGCGGAGCGGAGGAAGCAGCCGCTGCAGAGCAGCGTGACGCCGCCCAAGGCGGACCTGCTGGCGGCGGCTTTGGCGACGACATCGGGGCTGCCGGAGGGAGGCAAGAGGTGCGGCGGAGCAGGCGGGAGGCGCCGCTGCGGGCGCGGCCGGGACAAGGCGCCGCCGTACAAGTCACGCGCCGCGCTGCTACCTGCGTCGGCGCACCAGGCGCCTCCGCCGTGCGCGGTCATTGGGCCGCCCGTGCCCAGCAGCCAGGGGCTGGTGTTCTGCCGCCGCCCAGGGTTCGGGATCGTGGGCGCGCGCTGCGTCGTCAAGGCCAACCACTTCCTCGCCGAAATCCCGGACAAGGACCTCACCCAGTATGATGTAAGTGTGCTCCGCCGTTCATTTCACCCCGAGCGCTAACGCAATTGAGATCAAAAGGCGACGTCTTTGTTTACTTCTGGTTGGTTTTGCAGGTGAAGATCATGCCAGAGGTGAGATCGCGGACCGTGAACCGGACCATAATGGACGAGCTAGTCCGCCTCTACCGCGCTTCCGACCTCAGAATTCGGCTCCCGGCCTACGACGGCCGCAAGAATCTCTACAGCGCGGGCACCCTCCCGTTCGACGCTCGCGAGTTCGTCGTGCGCCTCGCCGATGAAGACGACGGCACAGGCGTCCCGCCCCGGTACGTGTGTGCCTGCATTTGTTCCTTGCGCCCGCCTCCCTCCTCGTACGTCTTGTCGTATTGATTCGCGAGATTGCGTGGCGGCCATCCCGACGGCGGCCTAGGCGGCTCCGCCTGCGTGCCAGGACGCGGCGGCAGCGGCCCTAGCGGCTCGCCCCGCGCCGGACCTTGTGGCGGCTCGCCAGCGCACCGGACGCTGCCGTGGCGGCTCGCCCGAGCGCCGGAGGCGGCCGTGGTGGCTCGCCTGAGCACCAGAGGTTTTCACAGGGAGAGGAAAAGGGAAAAAATGATGTGGGGCCTACAGATGTTATAGGGATAGGGGGATCCTGGATCTAGGGACTTGAAACTATAAATTAATGGGACATGAAAAATGAGAGCCTAACTAGAGACTCTATTAAAGTTAATTTTTTTTCTAAACTTTTAAATTTTAGGACAGGGGTCTAAGTAAAACTTTGGGCTGGAGATGCTCTCGGTGCCTTTGCGTTGCCCGGCCCGATGCTTGTTGCGAGGAAATCAGATGAAACCGATCACAATACAATACTCCTCCCGGCTACCGAGAGAGCTGCGAGATCCAAGAATAGAATGTCCTCGTCCTCGTGTTCTAGGGGTCAATTATTTGCTACCGGGTCGGGGCCAACTGGATCGTGCTTCGTGGGGACCAAGGCTACCGACCGTAACACAACACCAACGTTATTTTTAGAATTTTAGGTATAGAAAAATTATTGCTGATATTATCGTGAACCAGAAAATTATTAAGGGTAGCACTAGCAGTCCAATTTGGCATCCCGCAAATCCTGAAAGTAATTTGAATTTCAAATTTTAAACAGCAGGAACGGGACATGCCAAATCAACCACTGCAGTATCGGATCCTACAGCTAGCCGCCGAGCCAGCCCGACCTGCCTCGCACCCCGAATAGAAACCCGCCTCCGTCCAGCTCATCCCCCGCCCGTCCCCGTCCTCCGTCCGCCTCGCAACTTGCGATTCCCAAATCCCGATGCGCCCTCGCGACTAGCCCCTCCCTCCGCCTCCGCCCTTTCCACCACCACCGCCTCACCTGTCACCAGGACGGGACCACCGCCGCCGCCGCGACCTATGACGTCGCCGTCCTCGCACCAACCGGACTCCTCCTCGGCGTCCTCTACCCCGCGCGCCGGGGTCGCCAGCGGCAACGGCAACGGCGGCAACCACCACCTCCACCTCCGCCCGCCGCCTCTGCCGCCGGCGCCCGCGCCCACCCCGGCCGCCGCGGCTCCCCCCGCGCAGGCGCAGGCGGCGCACGGGGGCCCGCAGGTGCGCCTCATGTGCAGCTTCGGCGGCCGCATCCTGCCACGCCCGGGGGACCGCCAGCTGCGCTACGTCGCCGGGGAGACCCGCATCGTGTCCTTCCCGCGCGCCGCGGCGTCCTTCCACGCTCTCGTCACCGCGCTCGCCAAGGCCGCGCCCGCACTCTTCGCCCCGGGGTCTCCCAGACCGTTGCTCAAGTACCAGCTACCGCAGGACGACCTCGACTCGCTGATCTCCGTCACCTCCGACGACGACGTCGACCACCTCATGGACGAGCTCGACCGCATCCACGACCTCTCCGCCAGCGCCGCCAGGCCGCCACGCCTCCGCGTCTTCCTCTTCGCGCCCGCGCCCGACGCCGCCTTCGGCTCCGTCCTCTCCGGCACCGCCACCGGCGGCGGCGGCGAGGCCGCCTCCACCGACCAGTGGTTCGTGGACGCGCTCAACGCTCCCGCGCCGCAGCACCCCATCGAGCGCGGCCGATCCGAGGCGTCCTCGATCATCTCCGAGGTCCCCGACTACCTCTTCGGCCTCGACACCACGTCCGACGAGCCCAGCCCCGGCCCCGCGGCGGCCCGCGCCAAGTCCGACGCCGTGGAGACCCCGCGCCACCACGGCGACGATGAAGACGACGTGCCGCCTTCCTCGCGCCAGATGTCGTTCGTCGCAGAGGGAGCGTCATCGTGGCCCGCCCCGCCGCCGCCGTACATGCCGCAGCCCCTGTACTACTTCCCCGTGCCGCCGCCGGTCCACTACCTCGACCCGTCTGCGCAGGGCGGCTACATGCCACGCCCGGTCTTCCACATTGTCGGTGGCGGAGGAAGCGAGGCGCCTGGCGGAGATCTCCACGCGGCCGGCGGCGTCTACGGCGTCCCGCACCACATGCACGCGTTCCCGCCGATGATGTACCCGCCGCCGCGCGCGGTCGTCTACAACTACAAGTCGGAGGGGACGCCATCGCTGCCTCCGGAAGGTGGGGCAAACTCTTCCTAGGCGCATCGGCCACTTCACATCTCTGGATCTATCCTGATTATTATTGCAGAAGATGCTTAAGCAAAGGAGTTTTGAATTGCTTCGTTCGTGGTAAAATTTTTATGGTTTCGTCTAGTTCTTGTTGGTTGGTGTATAGATAAGGGAGGTGGTTGATGGATGGATATTGCAGTTTTCGTCTGGTAGAGAGATATATATTCGTGAAATGTATCTATGGGTATAATATGATACTAAGTAGTATAGTATTCAGTGTGATTAATTAGTACCGAGATATTATGTAATGTGGGATTCATATATATTCTAGGTGGTTCGGGTCCCTGGAAGCCAATTTTACTATTTTATATACAGACAAACTGGGATGTTGGGTGAATGTTCTAAGCAACATGTGCTGTATAAGTATAATGGTCGGTTACTTGGGATCTTCAAATGTTATATGAACCTCAATCACTGATGAGTGGTTTACTGATTTTGAAACTGCTGGACTTCTTTCTTTGAGCGTCATACTGACTCTAGTTTTGATCATAAAGATCATGTTTGGCCTGTTTGCATCCTAATAATTACTTTGATGAGTTCATTTGCTTCTGTCTGTATCGAGTTGGAGCTGCGGTCTTTCCCCAATTCTTCTGATGTTCAGTGATCCAGTGACACCTGACGATTCTGAACTTGGAACTGCAAATGTAAAGTATCTACTTCGGTTCTGATGCCAAATGAGAGATAATTTTTGTACAATTTTGCTACATATATATACCGGTTGCTGAATGAATGTTCTACACATTTTGTGCTGTATAAGTATAATGCTGGGTGAATGTTCTAAGCAACATGTGCTGTATAAGTATAATGTTCTTGGGATCTTCAAATGTTATATGGAACCTCAATCACTGATGAGTGGTTTACAGAATTTGAAACTGCTGGACTTCTTTGTTTGAGCCTCACACTGACTCGATGGATTCTTTCTAGTTTTGATCATAAAGATCATGTTTGGTCTGTTTGCATCTTAATAATTACTTTGATGAGTTCATTTGTTTCTGTCTGTATTGAGTTGGTATGCTGCGGTCTTTCCCCAACTCTTCTGATGTTCAACGATCCAGTGATACCTCCTGAGGATGATTCTGAACTTGGAAGAACTGCAAATGTAAAGCATCTACTTAGCTTCTGATGCCATATGAGAGATAATTTTTGTACAATTTTGCTACATATATATACCGGTTGCTGAATGAATGTTCTACACATTTTGTGCTGTGCTTGTTTTGGCTGCTACTGTAATTCAGGACATGCTCAATTCCAGATCGGATATGTACTGGATTTTAGACAACACTGTTTTGTTTTCTACTTTTTCCAGTGGTTTATAAAGTTAGTTTAATCGATGTAGCTTTTTACCATGGGTATCATAGTTGTTTTGTTTACAATGGTAGCTCATGATTTCATTGGATTTTATACTCATATGCCATGTTTGTCTGTTGATCTCAAACTCTGAACTGCTCATCTTCCTGTATCGAGTGAATGACATATCCTGATGATTCTGAACTTGTAATGACATGCGAAGTATCCAGGCTGCTGATTAAAATGCAGACACATAGAAAAATGGGAGTTCCATTTCATCGGAAGACTAATGCCCATTGTTTTGTCAAATATTTTGGTTTTAGAATGCCATGACGTGCGTGGGTGCAACTAATTTTTTTTTGAATTTTCAACGGGGGGAAATCCCCACCTGAATATATTCAAAAAGTGCCCAAAACGGTGGATTTACAAAAGATTTGAGGAGAAAAATAAAACAACAACAACACCAACGCCAACGAGGTGTCGATCGCCGCCACACCGTGCAGAGCCGAAATCGGACTCGCCTGCGACAGTTGGAGGCGCGCACCGGCAAGAGTCCACGCTTGGACGAAGAGTGGATGGTGCCGGCCGCCGCCACACCATGCGGAGCCGCTCCTGGACTCGCCCGCTATGGTGGGAGGCGCGCACCGGCAAGTGCCCACGCCTGGACGGAAAGAGAAGGGGTGCCGGCCGCCGTCACACTACGCGGAGCCGTAAACGGATTCGTCCGCGTCGGTGGGAGGCGCGCATTGGCCAGCGTCCACGCCTGGACGAAAAGGAAGAGGGGAAGAGGGTGCCGGCCGCCGCCACACCATGCGGAGCCGCTCCCGGACTCGGCCGCAATGGTGGGAGGCGCGCACCGGCAAGTGCCCACGCCTGGACGGAGAGAGGAGGGGTGCCTGCCGCCGCCACACCACGCGGAGCCGTAAACGGACTCGCCAGCGCCGGTGGGAGGCGCGCACCGGCCAACGTCCACGCTTGGATGGAGAGGAAGAGGGGAAGAGGGTGCCGGCCGCCGCCACACCATGCGGAGCCGCTCCCGGACTCGCCCGCAATGGTGGGAGGAGGCGCGCACCGGCAAGTGCCCACGCCTGGACGGAGAGAGGAGGGGTGCCGGCCGCCGCCACACCACGCGGAGCCATAAACGGACTCGCCCGCCCGGCGGAAGGCGCGCACCGGCAAGTGCCCACGTCTAGTCGGAGACCGGGAGAAGAGGAAAGAGAGGACGCCTCCAAGGAGGAAACGACGTCCGCAGACGTCGTCGTCCGGGCTTTCGCCCTATCCTCAAACAACCCGGCCGAGTCCAGAGATCTGCGTCCTCACCATGGCCTGGCAACATCAGCAGCACCTCCATGGCACCGCGGGCGTGCCAACACTCGGCCGCCACCAGGCAACGCCACCACGGCGCCGCTGGAGCAACCCAACAAAACCACAGCCGACCGCATCACCACCTTCGCGAGCTGCGCCTACTGCCTCACGGGGACAACAAGGCACGCGTGACGCAACCGCGTCGAGTCGCGGTGCGCCACACTGGGAGAAGGGCGGGCCACTTGCCGCCGCCACACGAGGACGGCAGGACCAGGATGGTTGGTAGAGCACGCCGCCAGCGGGTTGACGCACGAGAGCTCGACGAAGAGGGGAAGCACCGGACCGCGCGAAGCGAAGCGCCGCCCGCCGATAGGCCGATGCACGGCCCCGCCGGGCCTGGCACAAGAAACAAGGGAGGGGGTAGGGGGCCTCCGGAACTCGGTCGCGCGTGGAGACAGCAGACCCGGTCTCGGCGGAGCCGGATCCGCCCATCCCGGAGCCGGTTGCCCCGCCGGCCGGCTCCCCACGGGTGTGTGGGGGGTGGTGTCGGAGGGTTGGGGGCTCGAACGCCGGCGCCAGCCCCACAGGCCGGCCTCCGCCTTGAGGTGATGAAGGGGGTGGGGGGCTCGGGAGGAGATGGGCCGCCGTTGCCCACCATCCGCCCAACCCCAGCGGAGAGGACGGGGAAGGAGCGCCATTAGGGAGGGGAGGAGCGGCCGCCGCCCACCAACGCCGGAGACGACGGAGAAGGGAGGAAAGCGGCCGGAGCACGAGTAGATCCGGTCATGGCGTGGCCGGATCTGGCCGATGTGGAGCTGGAGCCGCCGCGACCCGCCGGAGAGGGCCGGCGCCGCCGCTCCGGGCTTTGCGCCTCCTCCTCCGCGCCGGAGCAGGAGCGTCGCCTGCGGTTTCGCCCCGCCGCCACCTTCCTCGTGCGCCGCGCCGGCTTCCGGGCTGCGCACTCAGGCGGCGGCGAGGCAGAGCTAGGGAGGGGGAGGGGTGGCGGCGGCCGGCTAGGGTTTCGCCCCGAGCCGCCCGCGCGTGGGCGACGCGGGGTCCTCTCAAAAAACCATGCTCGTACAACTAATTTATCGTTTTGATGCTAAAACTGTAGTTGCTTTTTTAAAAGTTTCATGAACTCCACGCGAGATTTTTTTTTTCCTTTCTAAATCACGGCTTTGCAAATCTATGGATTTAAAACTGCAGTTTGTAAATTCTACTTCCAAACTGGATCTGAATTGACATCAATACTCGACTAACCAGCAGATCAGGAGCTTGTATTGTTCCATGAAAAGAACATTGGGTATATTTGCCATTACACATCTGGAGTCCTTCAGAATGTAGCGTGGAGTAGTGACGCCCATATTCAGGAGATGCTGATCGTTCAGCTGGCAAGAAAGGGTCCCCGATCCCCCATTATTACACCAGATTGCAAAATTGTCAAAGGTTATAGCTGCTGGGAAACAGATGTGCTTCTTTCGTACAGTGTATGTGCAAATGTGCGGTTTGGAGGCAAGAGGAAGGTAAATCTATAGCGATAATTCCCTCTGAGTGCGGACAATTAAGTTAACCTCACCAAGTAAGCTAGACCATCATAGGAACAGAACTGAAGAAATTTCGGAGGACTAAATCCTATAGGAACGTTTCCTGCCTGTTCCCTTGGGAATAAGGATTTATATCCTACGTGTGAAATTTCTTTGGAACCATATGAATTTTAGAGGGCATCTACCAGCAATGTTGTTGAACCCAATGGAAACTTTCCTTTCGAGTGTAGACGGCGCTTCATGTGATTAGAGAGCATGAATCGCCACTCTGCATTCATCAGTCAGCTTCAGAGAACGATGGCAGGTAGCACATTTGTTGGCGACTGTTGAGCGGGTTTCATGGCAAATTTGCAGTGCAGGTTACGGCGTTGACCCGCAGGGGCGGGGACGATCCGAGAAGGCGCGGCCATGGATCGACGACCACGCCGACGGTGACCAGCGAGAACGCGAGATGGCGACGAGGAGGTTCATCAGCTGCGGGGCGCTTTGCCCATGTCTCCACGACGCGGTTGGCGGGGATCCATCATCATCATCATCCATGCTGCTGGAGCCTGGACCTGGAGAATCGGAGATGTGTAGGCTGGCGCGATGGTCCAGATGGCGCGAATGTCTCCGGTCCAGTGTCGCCCCCAAGGCAATGTCCAGCGAAGCACGGGACCGGCGGACGTGCAAAGTAGCTGCCTGCCTTTGCGTTGCGCGTGTGTAAAAAAAGGCAGTAACACTGCCACGACGCGAAAAGTCCTCGTTGTAGCTGTGCGATGGTCACGCCCAACAGCTTCAGAAGTTTTGTCGCACTCCACGCTGAACAACATACATATGAACTGCACCAAGTGAGTGTTTGGTTCGTTTGCTGGGTACTGTTTCACCTTGCCGAGTACAGACACCATGAAACATGTTTGTTGGTTTCCTCGCTGAATGATCCTTGTTCCCATCAGCTGAATGCTACCTCATTTTGCCCCAAGGATGCTTGGATAAAACTCTTGTCCAACAGCTCCCTTTGAGTCTTGTGGCCTCAAGGCTCCACTGCACCTGCACGACAACAAAACCTTTGTATATACGAAAAAATGAATCAAAATATAAATATTGGTAGATAGGCCATGCAATGCGTTATTATTTATTTATTGTCATGCGAAACGTGAGCGGCAATATAAACTCATGCTAGACGACAAAAGAAATTGGAACCAGAAGAATCATGTTGATAACAAGAATGATAAAAGATGATTTGATTGGATCCTTAGTTTCTCTTGTAATAAGCATGGTGCGATTTCGATATCTCTTCAGTAAAAAGGAGACTTATACATGTCACCAAAAAAAATACCATCATATAGTGAGCTAATGCATACTAGCCTATAAGCTCCTGCTCGATTTGTGAACAATTACGGGAGGCGGATGATGGCATTATGAAATCATCACGGGGCCATTTGTCAAGTTGGACATTTAATGAAGTTTGCCAAGTCAGGAGACCATGCATTTGCAAAATGCAAAACTTATAGCAAGATTATCTTAGTTAGAATCCTTCATTACTTACCAACACCAAAATCATAGCTGTCTGACTCTCCTTCAATATTTAAACCCCCTGCATAAGCCAAAGAAAAAGGGCAATGAGAAAACAGAACCCATTTACTGTAAGAAAATAATAAACATATAAAGTGTATTCTCAATGATGAAAGATGAAGACTATTACTACAAATGAGACCACACTGAGCATACTACAAATCATTTGCAGAAAAAGGAACAGACACTGCAGTAAGTGATCAACAGGACCCTAGTTAATAATGGTTACTTTGGTTATGTCAATAAACTCAGCCCTAAGCTATCAACTATGTTTAGGCTGGCAAGAAGGGAAAAAGTTTCAATTCCTATGTGCTCTAGGGATGTCTTTGACTCTTCTGCTGATAAGATTGTCTTGCTCATACCAATCCCATAAAAAGAACCTACAGTGGTGGGATTGCTTATAACAGAAGCCTGTAAGATATCAACACTTCGGGTACGGGTAGTGAACCCTTGTTCCTTGAGCTCTATAATATTCCAGCAGCATTGCATTTATCGAATCAGTTTTTGGGAATCCAAGTCAATACAAGTGCTGACAAGTCATAGAAAGGATCATTCTGGTATTAAAACTAATTGGAAGATGACAAAGGATGAGCTACCTCTCATGAATAAATGGATCTAAATTCTACCATACAATTGCTGGTTACGCTACATAAATTTACCAATAATAGTGAAAAGTCACAAGTAGGTGGTAGTGCAATGAACAAATACCACAATGGACTTTAAAATCTTGCTTGACAAATCTCCAATAGGGGAGAATGTCAGGTTACTCTGCCCTTTTGGGGAGGTGACACCTTTTTAAGTTGAACAGCATTTGATAAGCATTAGGTCCACTGAGTTCAAAAAATGTGCCTACTAACATCTTCGAAATGTAAATCTGGTCCTTGCAATTAGGGTAGGAACCAGTTGCATGCTGAACCTATCAAAAGGAGAGTGATAGAAAAATCGATTCTAAATGGGCCTCTCTTGGAATTTGGCACTCAGCCAGACTATATGCAGGCAAACATTAGATGCCAGACCACCACTTACTGGAAGGGGAAAACAAATAAACACTGCCACTAGCGAGATTACGATTCTCAAAGCACCAGACCGAGCCTCCACATTTTATAAACAAAAATAAAGAAGGAAATCGACACATAGATGGGCAGGCATAAACCCTAGCATCATAAACCTGTTAGCCAGAGGGAGCAGGGGATTCAATTTCGACATACGTGGGGAGGTGTCAGGCGCGACGAGGGCGATGCCGTCGAACATCTTGCTGCTGCTCAGTTGCTCCAGCGCCGCCGCCATCGCTCGATCCGCGCCGCGCGTTGCGCTCCGATGCGGTGGCGTGGCGATGTGGAGGATGGGAGGGACCGGGGGAGTGCCGGAGTGGTGACTGGTGACTGGCGGTGGGCGAGAGGCAGGAAATATCCTAGGCTCGCTGGGCCGGTGGGCCTTATCAAACCTCGTATGTGGGCCGAAAGCACAAAACCACGTATTTTAGGCACAAATGCAAAGGGGCCTGTCGGCCCCACCTGGCTCCGCTAACTGTACAGTTTCTCGCAAGGAAAAAGTCTATTTTTGGTTCTTGAATTATCATGAAAGTTTACTTTTCATCCGTCAACTTTAAAACCGAATAAAATTACCCTTAAATTTTGAAACAGCGCAGGTTTAGTCCCTCGGCGGTTTTGGAGGGCGGGTTTGCTACAGTAACAACGGGTTTGCTACAGTACCGGTTGTTTGCTATAGTAACCGTGTTTTGTTTTCTTTTTTTATTTATTTCGGTTAAATCTTTAAAAAATCATAGTAAATCATAGAAAAATCATAAAATAAAAAAATCTAATTTTGTTAGACTCCACATGAGTAGGTCTACATAGTAAATCAAGGGTTGTTTGCTACAGTACATCGGGTTTGCTACAGTGACAAGTGGTTTTGCCACGGTAATCGTGTTTTATTTTTCTTTTTTTTATTTATTTCAGTTAAACCTTTAAAAAATTATAGTAAATCACAGAAAAATTATAAAATAAAAAATCTAATTTTGTTTGACTCCACGTGAGTAGATCTACACAGTAAATCACCGGTTGTTTGCTACAGTAACCGTATTATATGTTTACTATGATTTTTTAAAGATTTAACCGAAATAAATAAAAAAGAAAAACAAAACATGGTTACTGTAGCACCCAATGATCACTGTTGCAAACCCGCTGTTACTATAGCAAACCCGCCCTCCAAAACCACCGAGGGACTAAATCTGCGCTGTTTCAAAAGTTGAGGGACGATTTTATCCAATTTTAAAGTTGAGGGACTAAAAATAAACTTTCGCGATAGTTCAAGGACCAAAAGTAGACCTTTTCCTTCTTGCAAACAAGATGCTATATTTGCAACTATTTATTAAAAAATTATTTTTTTTGCCTCTAAACTTAGCGCCAGAGCATGGTTTCTTACTCTGGAAAATGGAACAATTTTTTTCACTCAACTCCAAAAACCTTTTAAATTACCTCTCTGTCTTAGTGAAAAATATTTTTTCTAGACGGTTTCACAATAATTAATTGATAAACACCTGATGAAGTTTTAAAAGCAAACCATTAAAAAAATCAAAGTTTCTAAAAATTCTAAGAAAAAACTTGGGGATGGACTAGAACTCGAGAAACCCAAATAGTAAATATCTATTGGATATCGTAAAGATATACCTAGAGCATGTTTGATTGGCTTCCAAAATATGACAAAAACAAATATTTGATTTTTATTCCATCCGTCCGTCACCTAAAAAAAGAGGGAAAATTAGATTTGTACCATCAAAAGATACACACTTTAGAAAAATACTATTGAAAGATTTAAATTTAGAGAAGTAGCATCCAAAGGTTGCTAGCCCCCCGTTCTTGTGCGTGCTCTCTAGTCGCTGAGAGCTTGCCGCCTCCATGCTTGCCGCTGGCTGCTGGCATATGATGAACGAGGATCGCCTTGAGCTCGTTCAGACTATTGCCGGCTGGTGTCTCCTCCCTGCTACGCCTGCGCACGCCCACGACGCTCATCCCGCCGGAACCACACCACGAAGCAGCTGATGTAGGAGAGCCTCATGCGCCCATCTGCCACAGGACCGCGGCCGGCGCACCGTCAAGGCAAGGGCCTCATGCGCTGCGGCGAGCAGCAGGCCAGCAGCCGTGCGGAGCAGCGCGACGAACGCGGCTCGAGCTTTTTGCCGATGTCCTCCGCGCGGTCTTCGTCGTTGTCACGCACAGGTGCGCAGGCGAGCCGCTGGCCCGCTGCTGCCTTGCACAGGCGGTCTTCGTCGAGCAGACGCCGCAGGCACGGGCGAGACGCTCATGCCGAGGCTGCGCCAGGATGTGGTGCTGGACGGCCACGACGTGGCCAAGTGCCCAAGTCGATCGTTGAATTAGCCAAGCACGTGGTTCTGTGCTGGAGCGGAAGCAGAAAAGGGACATGTACACACTACAGAGTTGACGCGAAGAGCAGCAGTCGCAGGAGACATGGTGGCAACTGTTATGCTGCTAGAGTGTGTTGTGATTCTGAATGGCCGTGCTACAATCATGTATGAATGGCTACTGAAATGAAGCATGCAGTGCGTGTTAACGTGAAGTTAGCGGAGAGTGCTAAAAGTCCATAACAGAACAACCTTTGGATGTTATTTTTCTAAATCCAAATCTTTCAATGATATTTTTCTAAAGTTTGCATCTTTTTATGGTAGAGATCTAATTTCCCCCCCAAAAAAAAATGAATAGCTGTGGTCTTGCGCAGATTGACGTGAACCAAGAGCGAATTCATGGGGACAAACAAAAAACACGAGCATCACAAAGGTGTCCTCCTCATCATTTACCAACCATAAACAAGTTCAGCTTAAACCAAGGATAACACACGAGTTCCTTAACAACGATCAGACCTGCAGAAAATCCATAATGACAGCTTCCCTAAACTCCTGAACTAATGTCTGATAGATGTAACTACAACACCACTGAAACCAGCATTGCAGCCGCCTTGCTTTACTCAACCTTTGGCCCTTTGCGCACCTTGATCTCAGTGGACGGATCGACCTTAACCTTGGGCACGGTGACCGTGAGCACCCCATCCTTCATCTAAGCCTGGGCCTTGTCCAGCTCCAATTCATCCTGGTGGAGCCCGATTCGGCCGCTGTACCAAACGCGGTTCTGGTCCTGGACCTGGACCTGGGCAGCATCCTCCGCCTTGATCAGCAAGCCTAATTTCGGGGATTTCCACAGTTTTACGTGCTCCGCCGCCATCCCCGGCATCTCCATCTTCACCTCCACCACGTCCTCGTCTTGCTTCGACACCCACCCCCGGGACGCTGCATGCAGATGCCAGATCCGCATCCGCTGCTACTCACGCTCGTACAACAGGCCCATTAGCGTTCCAGGTATCTGCATCTGCAATGGGCCGATCCGTTACTCGCACACGCAGAATAGGGCCCATTACCGTTCCAGGCATCTGCACACTCATGGCCCGAAGCGATGTGCATGTAATGATGGGCCGATCCGTTAAGCTGCCCACCGGTGGATAACGAAATGGAATTACTAGTCCTGTTCGTTTTGTAATTCTCAAAAAAAAAAAGTCCTGCTCGTTTTGTAATATCCAAAAAAAAAAAAGGTCCTGTTCGTTTGGGCTTGTATAGGCCTTTTATTCCCGAATCCCCCGACCATGCATGGTGCCGTCAGGGCCGGCCGGGCTGCGGACGCGAGGCCAGCAGCGGCGCGACGACCTCGACCTCCCACGGAGTTTGCAGGGCCAGCCGAGCCGAGCTGACCTGAGTCAGTGTGAGTTGCCGTGGCTCCCCTCGCCGGCGAATTCAGGCTTGCGGCAGCGACACCGTACCGCCCAATGATTGTGCCGCCTGCATGGGGAGAAAAGGCGCTGCCATTGCCGCGCGCGATGGAGCACGCAAAGGAGGCAGCGGCGGCGGCGCCCACCACCGCACCCACAGCAGCAGCACTGTGCTCGCACCTGACCTCTCGATCAGCCGAACCGTGCACGCGCCGGCCGGCCAGACGGTGATCGATCGATGGACGTGGCCACCTTCGCATCGCGGTAGAGAGCCGCCGCTACCGCTACTTCCATAGGTGGTAGTACAAACGTTTGATACATCCTTATCAGTTCAATTCGCGACGCATCGTCTGCTGGCGGCCGTGCATCGGCGGATATGCTCACCGTGCGCTGCCAGTCGACTCGTCGATCCTTGTTGCTAATCGACACGGCTGTTCGGAGTTAAGCTGCGGCCATTACTGTGTACTTGCAGGAGTAGTGGCACGTACACCAGGTGCAAAGCCGTATCTGCAATGCAGCGGGCACACACAGTTAACCACCACACGGCTAATCATCAATCACCAAGATCCGTAGGCTTGGACCCGATCTGATCACTTTGGCAGCAACTTGAAAATCTGGTTCTGGTTCTGATCCGACCTGCAGACTGCACTGCTGTAACTGTGTGGTCGTCGTAATATAGCCTGATCACTGATTCACTGATGTATGAGCGGCTCACACACGTACTACACACTGTCTGATGAGATGAGCTGATTAACTGAACTGAACACACACACGGCAGTGCAAGCGAGTGGCCGACTGGGACTGACTGGCTGATCCCATGCATGTCCGAGCGGAGCGGATCAGCGGCGGAGGGACGACGACATGGGCCCATGGAGGAGGAGGAGGACGAAGAGGCCGCGGGAAAAAGCTAGCAGATGCAAGTGCAGGCGCGGCCTCTTCGTCAGTGGGCTGCTGATGCGGATCCAGGAGGAGTGCATGCATCGGCGTCGCCCTTTCGATCGTGTGTTTGTCCGATTCTTGCTCAGAGGCAGCGGCCTGCGCTGCATTTGGGATCGGGATCGGAATAACTGGTGTTGGACTGCTGGGGCTTGCCGGGGTGCTGTGGTGTGTTGTCTACGAGAGAGAGCTTCTTCTCCCGTGCTTTGCCTTTGCGCAGGCAGCAGCACACAGACATGCCCCTTTCTTTCTCTTGCACCTATGCAAAGGGAGATGCGCCTAGGGGTGAGAGAGAGCATCATCCGGCAAAGCAGCAGGAAGGAGATCATGGACGGATGCCTGCTGCCTGCTGCGCCTGCTGCGTGCGTCTTGTAGGATAGGAGTACTCGTATCGTCTTGGCCTCCGGTCTGCAAAAGGCAATCAGGCAAAGCTTACCGACGAGAGAAGATGAAGATCGATGATCATCACTGTACGTGCCCATTTCCTTTCTTGTGATCGATGCCCTTGCCCGGCAAGGTAGCAATCATGTGGGTGGGTGGTAGAACCAAGCAACCTTGGCGTCTAACCAGACGCATCACGCGCATGCGTTGCTGTTGGCCATATCTGCATCTAATCTAGCATGAATTCAGCTGCCAAAAGCGAGCAGAGCTAAGGCACTAGCAGGACAGTACGAATGATGAGGCAGCCTTTCTGTCCCTGCTGCACCTGCCATGCCAAATGCCATGTAGCAACTCGATCACGATCACGAGACCTACCGTTCGTCCTCGTCCTCTCTAATGGCGTGGAAAGATCACCGAGCTAGCTTTGGTCTTTCCTCAACAACTAGTACTCTAAACAGAACAGTCGGGAATGGACTGGCCCGAGCAATCAAAAGGAGAAGAGGGAGCAACGAAAGGCGGCTTGGAATGTTCTCTGCCGGCCGGGCCCCGCCTCATCTGCTGCTGGCGCTTTGGCGCCACCGCGGCCGGTCCGACGAGATCGTCCTGGCCGCTGGGTCGGGGTCCGGCGTGGTCGCGCGGCTTTTCATGGAGCCGCCCATATGCGCGCCATGTGCGAGGCGTATCACTTCTGTACGACTTGCGAGCTGCATCTGCATGTATTAGTTCGCGCTGGCTGGCTGGATATAGTATGCTCGTCTTCGTATAAAAATATATAGTATGCTTGTCTTCGTACAAAACGAAGGAAATCCAGGGTGCTTTGTTCCAGGAACGAGATCGTGACAACCGTCATTGATTCATCATCATATAGTGGTAGTAGGACGTACTAACGCTTGTTTTTATACTTATATCGTCGTCACATGCGTACTCTGGTCCACCATATTGACTCGTAACACGTTTGTCGGAGCATTACCCGATCAGATCGGTCCCATCTCTCATCTCCAGGCAGGCGCAGCAATCTGTCAAAACCTTTATTCCCAAACACTGAAGACGACCGAACTCCCCTCGCATTTACCGGTTTGCCCATTCATCTGTTGGCTTCCCTCCAAACGTAGTATGCTCTTCACATGGGGCTCCTTCACTCACTCTTTGCCACACTGAGAATTGCATGATGGAATGCCCTGCATGAAGTGAAACGGCGTGATGACTCAAAGTCCTTTGTTCAAGCTTCCACAGCCACAGGTCGTCTTCTGGCAACGTATGTACGACTCGTGTTCTGAACCATGCATGGACACCTCTCGGTTTCTGATAACGTCGTCGTGCCTTGTGCTGGAGGCTCTGCACTGAACGGTGAGAGACAGATAGGAGAGTCGCGTTGCCAAGGCTGGTGTACAGATTAGATGGAGCTGCCGCTTGCACAAGGGAGGGTGACATTGCTAAAACTAACCAAAGAGTCAATGTGCGCCGCAGATTTGTCTCTTGTCCTCGGCTTGCACTTGCACACGAAATTATTGTTTCAGCTCTGAACTCAACCCTATAAAAGTTTCTCACACTAGGCCTTGTTTAGATCCTCAAGTTGGGGTTGACAAAGTTGGTATTTTGATATAAATGCGCACTATAGTATTGTATTTGGTAAAAATTATCCAAACTTTGACTAATTAGGTTCAAAATGTTCGTCTCGTAAAGTACAACAAAACTGTGCAATTAATTTTTGATTTCATCCACATTTAGTACTTCATGCACGTGCCGATATTTTGATGTGACCGAAAATCTTTCTTTTGTATAGTGCCAAATGCTGAAACTAAAAGACCAGTTCCGACGTCTAAACAAGGCCCTGGTCCCTGCGCATCAGCGCTCTTTATCTCCTGTTTTTTTTTAAAAAAAAAGAAGATGTAACGAAGCACGATACAGAACACAGGAGATCGAGGAGATCTTTCAATCAGACCGTAGCAGTAGTAGCGACGCATCAACGCAGCAGGACCGGTTGCTGGCTCCAGTCGGCCAGAGGTACCGATACCCTGCCCTGCAGAGTGCAGACTGCAACAATATTAGACGACCGCATGGATAGCGTGCAGAGATACTGATACACGCCGACTCGACCCTGCCTTATCCTGCCATGCCACCACGCCGGTTCATGGTCCAATAACGCGCTGGGGGCCACCGGGCAGAGAACAAGAGACACCGTCACACTGACGTCGTCTGATATATCGTTTCGCCCAGGAAAACCGGCTCATCGGCAAATGAAGAATCGTTGAGCCTCTCGAGGGAGTCGAGACCGACGAAGCACTGATGCCGCGCTACAGCTACAGGAGTGCAGTTCCCGTGCCCGATGCAAAGATTTCCTCTTTCTCTTTTCAACAGTTTTGTTTTGTTTTTTTTTTTGGACCTTTCTCTTTTGCTGTGATCCTCTCTTTTGCTGTGATTGGCTGACCGTGGCCACTCGGCCTCGATGAAAGTCTCAGCCAATGAGCCAAATGACAGAGGCGCCGCGCGGCAGTCGAGACTCGCCGCACCCAATAGAGACCACTGGGTCATTTGGTAGACCGACTTGGAACTTTGGTTGAGGTGAGCCACGTCCTCTCCAGTCTCCACGATCACATCAGTCTTGAGCCCCCAACGCCGTTCTATCGATTTCGCTATCGCCGGCAGGCAGACGTGTACAGAGAGTCAGAGACGACGTGGTCACCGGTCAGGCCGATCGGGAAATGCTCGATAGCTTTTCCTCTTCTGTAAAAACTCGCGTTGTTTGGTTTGTAGCAATGTTGCCGCCGCCGCCACGCGGGCTATAGGGTGTGCAGCAGCCGCCCCCCGCTGGCACTCCGCGGAAGGAGTATAATCTGACGATAAGTCTAGACACATGAGAAACATAAAAAATGGATCAAGTAGAAGAAAAATTGTATCAGAATAAGTGAATGGTAATGTCGGATCTCCCAAGTTGAAGAGTTGTAATGAATTTATGTGCTACTTGTATACTCCGTATTATCATCATGAAACGGGAGTATGTATTAAAGAACCGTTTCAAATGTCCCGAAAGGAACCTCCATATTATCATCATGGGACGTGCTATAAAAAAACGGGATGCAGGTACGGGCATGCCCGTTTGTATATTGGATTAACAGCAGGAAAAAAGAGAGGACGAATAACTTAAATTATCCCGAGCTAACGCACATGTCCCGTGTGAAAACTGTACAGCACTTGCGTGCTGTGGACATAGGACATGATATTAAGTGTGATACCACGGTTATATATAGTTAGGTAGTGAAAGAACTATGAGTGATCTTGTACTATAGATTTTGAAAAATCGTTACTATATAGACAAGTTTTGAGGTGTCCATGTCTGGAGGAGACACAAAGCAAATGATGGTGGCAGAGTTTTTCGTGACTCTTCAGAGCTATGATTGTTCATTATATCGTTGGTCAAAACTTATATGGGGTGAAGGTAGAGATGTAACATATTGCATAAAAACACGTTGTGGTTAGATGTGATATAAACTTAAAACATGCTAAATAGGTTTTTGGTTTAGAGTAGATACAGGTTTTTTTTTATGACGCCTATAGATGCCACACAAAGGCTAGGGCCACTCCAAAATGCTTGGTGAGGGAATCGCTCGCGCCAGTTTTTTGGCGACGTTGGCGTGGAAAATGGCTTGAACGGTCTTGGCACCTTAATGTGTTGTAGAGTCTAGAGTGGTTTGGTAATAAACCAAACACATTCATAGATTCAGGGAAAGCTACAATGTGTCTAATAGTGTGGTTGTTTGGATTCACGCCACCAATCACCTTGCCATACTATGTGGACCACCGCCGTTCACAAGGCTAGCGTTTTGATGGTAGAATTTACCACCATCACTACTGGTCACTACATCTGAGGTGTGGCAAATGACGGCCTACAACAAACAGCCTTAGTCTTGGTCAAAAAAAAATTACGGTACTCCTACACAAGATGCATGTGAACAATGAACAAAATTATGGTACTCCTACACGAGACGCACCTAGACAATGACAAGATACGTAAAAGACGCGGTTGAATTACGTTGGTACGGGCCTTAGATAAAAGCTGTACAAAAATAAGCAAAACTGCAAAATTAGCACACAATGCATTTAGTATCAAAAACAGGATCGGAGGAATGAGCATAATTTAAAAATAATGCTTTCTATCACCAACAGTTTTGAAGCAAAAATTGCCATTTTCTTGCGTGTTTTTTTGTCCCACTCGCGTGTTGGACCTGAGCTGTCACAGACCGCATGGAGCCTGCTGTCAAAAAAAAAAGACGCATGAAGCCGAGGCTTGGCGGGGGAGGCCCAATTTGACCTCACTGACAGGTGGGGACCGAAGCGTTCTTCTACCCTACCTCTCGCTCTCTGCCGGCCTCTCCTCTCGGTTTTCTCATGCTGCCGATCTTTACAGAAAAAACCCCGAATCCCCAACTTTTGGTAGCATTGTCCCCGGCCCCCTTGCTATTAAAGGCCGTCTCCCAACCAGACAGAGCTAGTACTAGCACTCTAGCAGTAGCACTGCGCCGCAGCAATGGTGGCTTCCCCCGCCGCATAAAACTCACCGCTCGCGCTCCTTGGCGTGTTCCTCGGCTCGCCTGGGCTTCCCTTCCCTCTCCACCCCTCGCGTGGGCGCGGTCGAGGGCGGCGCCGCCACCGTGGTCATGGCGACGCAGGAGTGGGAGGAGCTGCCGGAGGAGGAGGACGCCGCCTACGACGACTACGAGTTCGAGTTCGACCTCGAGAACCCCTTCACCAGCCCCGCCGACGAGCCGATCGCCAGCCTCCTCGACGCCGAGGCCCACCACGCGCCGTCCGTCTCCGCCGCGGCCTCCGCCGCCCGCCGGGGCGCCGTCGCCTTCATCTCCAAGGTACGGGCCGCCCGCATGCGCCGCCGCATTCGCTCTCGCTGCTCTCCGTGTTCTCTGTTTCGGATTTCCGCTGTTCCCTGACCCGATCGGCCTCGATCGGTCCAGGTGCGATTCGGCGGCGAGCTCGCCGTGCACCCGCGCGTCGCCTACCTCGCGCTCAACTACGTGGATCGCTTCCTCTCCAAGCGGCAATTGGCGGTAAGGACTCGTCACTCGCGAGAGATGGGACTATGGGAGTGTATTCTCTGTTGCGATTTGCTGGGAAATTTGGTCTGATCTGATATTATCCCCTTTGGTTCCGTGCAGTACGAGCAGCAGCCGTGGGCGGCGCGCCTGCTCGCCATCAGCTGCCTCTCCCTCGCCGCAAAGATGCAGCGCGTCGCGGCATTCTCCATCGACGCCATCCAGGTACTAGATTTTGGTGCCTATTGCTTTGCTTGCGATTTGGTAAGCGGTTGCTCTGGATATTGATGCCCAAATTGCCGGCGTTTTTGTGCTGCGGTTGCCTTGTTTTGCAGAGGGACGAGGACTTCATGTTCGACTTGGCGAAAGTCCGTCGCATGGAGCGCTGGGTGCTGGGCGCGCTTGAGTGGCGCGCGCGCTCGGTCACGCCGCTCGCCTTCCTCGGCTTCTTCCTCTCCGCGTTCTACCCACCGCCCCGGCATCCCCTGCAGGTGGCCGCCGTCAAGGCGCGCGCCGTCGACCTCCTCTTCCGCGCCCAGCCCGGTACATGCGCCGCCCACGCCCTCGCATGCCCAATGCCATGGCATGGCATCCACCCCGGCATTGTCCCCATGTGGTTGTACTAAACTGTTGCTTCTGTCCCTTTTGCAGAGGTGAAGATGGCGGAGTTCTCGCCCTCCGTGGTTGCGGCGTCGGCGCTCCTGGCCGCCGCCGGAGAGGTCGCCGCCGGGCACCTCCCCGCGTTCCAAGCCAGCGTGGCCGCCTGTCCCTTTGTAAATAGCGTGAGCATGATTTTACAAACCACACGGTTTTATTTTCCATTATAAACCCCCTTTAATCCTCACTTATTCACGTAGTTACCCCTGCCACGTCAAACGGACTCGATTGTCCAGATCCTTTGGCCGCTTCTGGTGTTCCAGTTATTTACCGCTGTTCATCTTTTTTAACCTTTTTCCTCGGGGACTGCAGCTAATGAGGCAAATTGACCGCCCAGTAAAACCTTTGTTGTTTTCTCGCTTTCGTCATTAATTAACAATGCGATCATCGTAAACCATCCCATCATTCTGACAAATTGCAGCCGGGCCCCTCATGATTACCTGAAATGCGAGATCTGTACTGTAGGAAGGAACAGGTGGTTCTCGTGCTAACTGTTTGCGGTTTGCCCTTGCGCAGGAGAAGCTGCGGGAGTGCGGCGAGGTGCTGGCGGCGGCGTGCGGCGTCGGGCCGGGGCTAGCCGCCGCGAGCGCAGACACGCCGGTGACGGTGCTCGGTCACTACCGCAGCGCCAGCTCCGCCTCGGAGAGTGACTGGACCGTCGGATCGGCGACCAACGGACGAGGCGGCGGCGGAGAGCCGAAGAAACGCTGCATGGGCCCACCATCGCAGCGGGGGTAGGCGGCTGACCGAGTCAAGCGGGGTGGATCGAAGAGTCGGAGATTTTTACTGCAGCCTTGCTCCTTTTCCAATTTTTATTTACCCATTTTCTTTTTTTCAATTCTTTCCTTCTACTTTAATCCACTCGAGGTAAAAGCGACGGGGATGGAGAATTGGTGGCGGGAGTGGTGGTGGAGGTGGCTAGCATTTCCTTTTTCTTGTCTTTTTTTGGAGCCTAGTTATGGTAATTTTTTGCGGCGGTGCTCAAGAAGGTGAGGATGGTGGATGAACATATTTGGGATGGAAGAGGAGGGGAAAATGACGTGGAAATGGCAGGAAATAAAACCGAAAGGCTGGCATGTTGCTTTGTCACCTCTTATCGATCTGGTTCTGGTCCCTTCTGCGCCTGCTTTCTTTTATGATTTTTCATGATGCGGTTGAATTGTTGCCATGATTTTTTCTGCTTTGCCATTATTTATTGCGTTATTGTTGCCTTTGCCTTTGCTAATTATACTTTGTCGTGTTTTGTCTTTGCTTAAAACGATCCCTGCGAAAAAACAGAACGACAGGAGCTGGACCCTGTTGGCATGTGTCGTTTCACGTGTTTTTTTTTTTTTGAAAAAAGAAAAAGAAAAAACCGGAAACCCACAAAAGCGCAGTGGTCAACGGGGTTAGTGCGGGGCCAGGAGTGCGACGTGTCAGGGCAGAGGGGCGCACCCTTGTACTTTGCCCCCTTTTCAGGCTGGCACTAGCGAGGCCGCTGGATGCGGGCCACGTGGACGCGTGGCCGCATCGCGGCCCTCGCTCGACGGTCCACCCCCTGGCTCGTGGCTCCCGCCTCGTGCATGCGGCCTGCATGGTGCTGTACACGCCTCTCCGCCTCACGTCCATACCCATACGTACGTAGGGCGCAGCGGCGTACGGCGACGGTATGACTACGTACACGCGTGTATGGTATGTAAAGTTGTATTGCGGGATCTTGTAAAAAAAAAAAAGGTAGTATTGCGGTTTCCTTTGTGTTGTCGATGATGTCTCTGCACGAATCACATGACCGCCGGCCGTGGTGGTCGAAAACCTCCTGTTGCATGGGCCCGGGCGGTTGGTTGGTTCGCCTGGAAGCTGTTGGGTCCACGGTGAATTGATTTCACGTAGGCAAAAGGCCTGAGCAAGTGTGGACTGTGGCGACCACGTATCATCCCCTGCCACGATGTTCCCTGCAACGCATATTAGTCAAGCAACAATGCACATACTATTACTAGATCTCAAGCGGCTGAAATCGCGAAGATCTTACGCTAGATTTAGATTGTGACTCTATTATTTATAATTTCAATTAAATTTGTTTGGTGTTTATATCTATTGTAAAGTATAAATAAAATGAATCGTTTAA
The DNA here is from genome assembly GCA_023333625.1 of Bothriochloa decipiens. Classification (NCBI taxonomy): domain Eukaryota; kingdom Viridiplantae; phylum Streptophyta; class Magnoliopsida; order Poales; family Poaceae; genus Bothriochloa; species Bothriochloa decipiens. Next base: position 58,471,171 of record CM041630.1, on the reverse strand, counting down.
ATGCTCAAAAAGTTTCACCTGTTCCATATCCGAGATTTATCGGAGATATAGAAATTTCATGGATTTTTAAGCTGGATTTCCAAAATCTCTGGCAAACAGGACCCTATGCATCATCCTATTTTTCTAGAGTAGTGGCATAGCAGGCTCCGGGATGTTTATGTCGCGTCTCTTTGGGTGACTCCAACGGCTGACAATTTACTAGCTAGGAGGATCACTTGACCAATGAGAAATAAACAGGACGAAGCGCTAGCGATCCTCTCGTCGCTCGTCTAGCTCAAATACCGAGGCCAAGCGCGCGCACGCACCGGTGGGCAAGTGGTCATGGACTCTGGCAGGGAAGCAAATATGATTAAAAAACTAATGTGTAGGGCCTAGCAGCTGAACAAATCGTCGGCTGCTGGCGATTACCGCTGAGGACGCCCTTAGAGACCAACCTAATACCAACCATATAAGATTATCCACGCTCATCAAACTTTATATTTGTACTCTATCCAGCCTAGTCATTTAGATTCTCTACTCTAAACCCAATTCTCTCGCCTCCATCCATACTTTATATCTCTACTCTATACCAACTACCTTATATTTTATTCAACCATCCCAACTATCATCTCCTCTCTCCCCACTTTTTCTTTTTCTTTCCTTTTTTATATTTTCTATTTTCTTTTTATCTTTTCTTTTTTTTCTTTTTTCTCTATTTTTCTTTTTTCTTTTTCCTTTTTTCTTTTTTCTCTTTTTCTTTTCCCTTTTATTTTTCCCTGGCTTCCTTTATCCATTCGCCCCGGTGCGCTCGTCTCTCATGCCGGAGGTCCCGTCCGTGGCCAGCGGCGCCCCCGCCCGCGCCGGAGGTCCCACCCGCGTCCTGTGGCGCCGGCGCCCGCACCCGCGCTGAAGCTCCCACCCACGGCCAGCTGCGCCCGCACCTGCACCTTGCGAGGAAGGTCGGCTCCGAGCGGCGGGCGACCATGGTTGATTCCTCTGCTCCCCTGCTCCAGCGAGGGCGCGCTCGGTGGCCTGGGTGAGGGCAAGCAGCGGCGGCCGTCGCGCTCGTCCGCATCGTCAACCTGTGGTCTTCTACCCAACGTCCCTCTCTCTCTCTCTTCTCACGGTGAGCCGCTTCCCGGTCGCGCCGACGAAGGACGGGCGCCTCGCTGAGGTGGGACGTGGCAGAGGTGGGTCGTGCTAGAGCAGGGGTGCGGCGGCGGCTCCTCGCGCGGCTGCGGCGGCGGCTCGAGCTCGGGCCATGGAGCTCCGGCGGCGGCTTCCACGAGCGCTGCTCCGAGGAGGCGGCGATGGAACCCTACGGCGCCGGCCATCCCCTTCTCTCTCCCCCTTCCTGCTCATGGCGCGAACGCACGGGCGCACGGGCACGAGGTGGGGCCGTGCGGGCGTTTCTCGTAGCAGCCCTATCGCGCTAGTCTTCGCGTACGCGGGGCCGTAGCGTGCGCTTTACAACACTCCGGTGCGGCGCTTTCCGTGCGCTATCCGAGATAGCGCGCGCGGATAGCGCGCCCGGTGCGGGTAGTCTAAGAGCAAGTGCAGTAATGTATTTTATTCAATGAGACGTGGGTCCAATCTTAGAAAAAAGAACCACGCTCGTTAAAATGCGTTATATGTTTGTCAAACTTTTCTTATCAATACACAATGATACGCAAATAAAATCTTTTGCGTATTTCAAAAAACAAGCCACACCATGAGTGCCGCTACGACGAGACTGCGCTCCTTGAACATACGCGCAACGAGGACGTTAGTACGTATACGTACATACCCCACCTCGTGCGCGACACCATGAGTGCCGCTAGCTGCATGGATTGCTGCGGCGTAGCATGGCGCTATATGCGCGTAGTAGCTTTATAGCATGCTTCTTTTCCCACCCGAGAATATCGTAGCAATGCTAAGAGCAACTCCAATCGATCTCTTAAAATTCCACTCCTTACTCCCCCAAACGAGGATCCCTCGTCCAAATTCCATCCCTCATTTCTCTCTACACTTCAACCGATCTCTTATTTTAGCCTCCATATTTTCTCTCACCTATATTTCATACATAACTTGTAACTATCAAGTCCAGCATTATACATATGTAAAGCGTGTTAGTATTATTAAATGGTTATTTGCTAATAACAATTTGGTATGACTAAATATTAGAGAAATTATTTTTATATAATTTAAAACTATTAATTTCTGATTCGTCAATCTTGGAACGGCTATATATTTGAATTGACACTCTTCCAACGGCTATAAATCAAATGGCCGCTCTTCCAACGGTTATAATTCAAACGGTCGATCATTCAATGGCTATATTGCAAGTGTTCTATATATATGTATGCCACTCCCACCAATTACGACATTGTGCCGCTTCTTTTCCACAAAAAATGAGTTCTCCCGGCTAGATTCATCTTCCTCATCTGATGATGGTGACGATGATATTGAGGAAATCCTTACCGCATTACACCAAGCACACACTTAACATCAAGCTCTCCATGCTCCACGATGGGGTGGTTCTGTACTTGGGCGTCAATACATTCATCGGGACAGAGAAAGTAGTCATTGGAGGTTGTTCAATGACTATTTCTCCGAGAATCCAACTTATGAGCCATCTTTCTTCCGACGCAGGTTTGCTAATAGCCTATTAATTTTTTGTCTACCTTCTATATCCATATTCCTATGTCCATGTTTGCTTAGTTTAGATTTGTCCCTCAGGTTTAGGATGTCTCGTACGCTCTACCTTCGCATAGTTCAAGCTGTAGCGCAACATGATAATTATTTTGAGCAGAAAAGAGATAGAGCAGGACGACTTGAATTATCTCCTTTGCAAAAGATTACTGCAGCCTTTTTATGATTAGTTATGGAGTACCGGCTGATTTCATAGATCAATATATTCGTATTGGTGAAAGTACTATCATAGAAAGTCTTAGAAGATTTGTCAAAGCTGTTATTGAAGTGTTTGGAGAGGAGTACCTTAGAGCCCCTAATGAGAATGACACAACTAGATTACTTGCAATTGGGCAGCAGAGGGGTTTTCCTGGAATGCTTGGGAGTTTGGATTGCATGCATTGGAGGTGGAAGAATTGTCCTAAACCATGGCGCGGGCAATATACTAGGCATGAGCGCGAGCCTACAATAACCCTTGAAGCTGTCGCATCACATGATCTTTGGATATGGCATGCCTTTTTTGGTTTACCAGGGTCACACAATGATATCAATGTTCTTCATCATTCTCATCTATTTGCAAGACTAGCTGAAGGCAATGCCCCGGAAGTTAATTTTACTGTTAACGGTAATAATTATACAACGGGGGTACTACCTTGTAGATGTCATCTACCCTCAGTGGGCGACATTTGTGAAGACCATAACAAATCCCCAAGGGAACAAGAAGAAATACTTTGCCAAGGCACAAGAAGCGGTTAGAAAAGATGTGGAAAGAGCTTTTGGGGTTCTTCAAGCTCGATTTGCTGTTGTTCGCGGACCAGCTCGTATATGGGATAAAGCGACACTTAGAGAAATAATATCAGCTTGTGTCATCATGCACAACATGATCGTTCAAGATGAGCGAAGTGTAGATGAAGTTGTCCATTATGAAGGTGTCGGACAGCTTATGAGACCTATGATACCTGAAGCTCGCATTCATACACAGGAGTTCTGTGAATTCATACAAGCTCATCACAATATCACAAGCAGGCAAGTCCACAGCCAACTTTAGGAAGATCTTATTGAGCACCTTTGGCAACATCACCCAGACATGTACCAGTAGAGTACCGTCTATTTTATCAATCATGTACCCTCTATTGTATCAGTCATGTACCCTCTATTTTATCAATCATGTATCCTCTATTTTATCAGTCATATACGCTCTATTTTATCAGTCATGTATCCGCCAATTTCATCGGTCATTTTCGCACACAATTTAACAAACACACTGGTACATAATTGTTCTTACATATACGGAGTTGCATGGAATAACAAACATACTACAACACAATTTAAATAAACATTGTCCATAGTCGACACACAAAAGATAAATAAACACGATGCTTCTACTTGCCACCACCACAACGTCGAGCAATGATCTCACGCCGCAATGTATTAACGTAATTTACCACAAGCTTTTCATTTAAAAAAATCAAGCACAAGCCAAAATGATTAAATAATGCCACAGCACCAATGCATAGACGGCCAAACCAAGGACAAGCAGGCAGGCTTTGGTGTCGTGCTGCTCCTCACGGGGCTCTCTCTGGATGTGCCAAGGCAAAGCACCAACACAGGCACCCGCAAGCAGCACAACAGCAGCACCCGCACGCACCGGCACCCGCAAGCAGCCAAGCACACGCACGCACCCGCAAGTAGCCAAGCACACGCACGCACCCGCCCACACGCACCAAAGGGCGATGCAGGGCGCAGCAGTAGAACGAGGGGCAACAAGGGCGGGCGGCGGCGGCCATGGTGCCCATCTTCCATCCATATCTACAAGCTGTATTTCGAGAAGGCAGCCATGGATGGCACAAGGCGGAGAAGAGGGGAACAAAGACGTACCGGATCGGAGAACTCCGCTTGCGGCGTGGGAAGACGGCCGTTGGCTTGCTCGTCGGATGAGGCACGGGATCGGAGTCCCTCAGATGTGGGCGACGAGGAGAGAGAAATGAGGCACCCTCATCCTTCGGGCACGGGATAGGAGACCGGTTGGGGGTGTTTTTTCGTGTTTTGAACCCTCACAATGAGATGAGGGCTCAGATAGGCCATCGGTTGGAGTTGCTCTGACGTGCGGTGCGGCTGCCAGGACTGGGTCACTTGAGTGCCATCCATTGCGCTTGCCGCCGGCACGCATTGCATCCTTTTGCTTGGTCATCCTTCTCCTCTGCTAGTGGTGTCGACAACTATGTGACCGGTCGAAACATGACATTACTTGTGTGTATGTAGGACGACGTGTAGTGCGTAGGACGAGCTATTAGTATTGTGCAAGGGTTGCAAGACAAGAAGTTTCTCTCTTTGTATTTAACCTATACTAGAGGCCTAGTAGAGGGGCCTTTTGCAGTTTTGCTGCAATGCCAATTAACAGGGTGTGGGGAAGAGGATGACACGCAGGCGTGTAGCAGTCTTACTGCGTTTTAGGTCAACGTTTTGGTCCCACGGCCCGGTGACGTGGTGAGCAGTCTGGATTGGATTGGATCGAGCCATGAGATTGGTCGAGTTTGATCGATATCGATAGTTGAATCGTCGTGTCTGCCAAAAGCAAAAGGCTGGTCTTACCTAAAAGCCACCATCGCATACAGATTATCAATGCCATGAATCATCAATGTAATGTCGCCATTAATTGTAATTAGGAGCAAGGACCATGGCTGCGCTGCATGTCTTTCGTTGCTGTGTGCGTGGTTCAGGTTCGTCACCGGCGTGGTCGCTGCCTGCTGCCGCGATCCATGTGCACCGTGGCCGGGCGCCTATATACGGCCGGGCGGTAGCCGCTAGCCAAGCCAAAGGCGGTACAGTCATCAGTGCACGCGGGGCGCTGGGAGCACGCGGGCTGGAGCAGCGGGCAGGGGCAGCGAGACCGACGAAGGGGCAAATGCTCGCGCATGTGTCGGCCACTGCACACACCCCCGCACCGCAGGCCGCAGGAGTAGCGCGGCAGAAGGCAGCTGGAGGCCTGGAGCCATAGCGTAGCGGTAGCGGCCAGCAGGACCAGAGCGCGCGCGGGCACAGTCCCAGTCCCAGGCTCCCAGGCTAGCAAGCAGCAGCAGTTGCATGCGCTGTTTCGCGCTGCGCGCCTGGCTGCATGCGCCTCTGGCCGCCATCAACGCAGCGTGAGAGCCTTTCCTTGCCGTCCCGCCCCGGGGCCGCTCCGTATATCTTGGCTTTTCGGTCGGTAGATCGCCAACTCCCATGCCGTCGTTCGCGTTCCACCGCGGATGATGGGATCATCTCTCTCCGCCCTCGGCTCTCCTAGTCCTAGCTACCGAGTAGCTCCACGGGCCATGGCCATGGCTGCTCCGACCATCTCCATTCATCAATCCGTTCTGGTCGATGTCGATGGATCGGCGACACGACAGCCCAGGCCGGGCCGCTATAATTACCTCGTACGCAGCGAAGCGTACCGTACGTACCATGTACAAGAGCACTGTTGCGTTACAACCCGGCCATCTCATCCACGGTCGATCGATCCGTGGTCCATGGATATGGATGGACTACACATGCATGGTCCATCTAGGCCGGACGGCCGGGCCGCGACGTGCGCGTGCGTTCCACACTCCACTAGTACGTGAGCGCGTGGTATAGGGCTTACGGCAGCAAGCGGCCAGCCGGGCGCGTCACGAGTCGAGTCGAAATCGGATCGCCGTCGTCAGGCGGCGGTCGGATCGGACGGACGGGCGTGCGACGGCACTGCGACGACGAGCGGGCCTGCCATCCGAGATCTGCCGTGCGATTGTTGGAGGGGACTCCTCGACCTCGCTCGAAGACCCCGGAGGAGGCCCGCCGGCTGCATCGAGGACCACGCTGCCCACGTCGTACCGCCGCTGGCCGGACAGCGCGCGTGGAGGAGCGGTGGCAGGCAGAGACATCCCGTCCGGCCGTCCCCGTCGCCCTGGCCCGATCCCCGCCAGCCTCCCCGATCCGCTGACCTTGCGCTGCTACCCCTCGCCTCCGTCCCCTCCACAGCCCCAGATACCAGAGCTAGGAGTACGGGGGTGTTTGGTTGCCCGCCGCAGTTCGCCACCAGATAGACAAGGCTGCCACAAGTCTGACGCACCTGTTTGGTTTACAGCCACGTCCGCCACGCCAAAGTTGTGGCTCGCCATGCCCATCATGACTGTTGTTTGCTTCGTGACATAAAGTTTGGCTGCCACAGCTTTTACTGAGAGAGAGCGCCACCACACCTATAGCGATCGATTTCTCGCCACAAGTTTTGTGGCGCTGCCACAGATGGCATGGCGATCAAGTTTCGCCACCAGTTTTGCCCCGGTAGCTTTGGCGACGCCACAGGCGCTGTGGCGATGTATGGCCACAAACCCTATAGTGCGTTCGTGGCGTGGCGCGCCTGCGGACGGACGTGAGTCCGTGGCTGCGCAGCGCGTGCTACGATCGACGTCCCAAGCGTTCCGGACTTTCGGCCGATAGATCGACGGGATTGAATTGAAGGCGATTGACACGGCACGTACGGGGTTTTACGAGCCTGTTACCGGTGGGTTGCACCTTTGTCACCTTCGAAGCATGCACACATGCATGTCTTCGTGCTGGGCGCCGTACCGTCGGTCAGCTGAATGCGCGCGGTGGAATAATAGTGTGTGTGAGTTCCGTAGCACCACCAGTCCTAGGATTCGCACACATGGTCACTGCAGTTGCCGACATTGCCTATTGGTGTAAAACTATAGAGGAAAAATAATCTGTAATGTACTTTAGGTGTTTATACTGTTTATGAATATTGATTGAATGCAGTAGGACCCGCCGGCCGGTGCTGAGATTTTAATGGGACAGTAACAAAACTTCTAGTACAACACGTGAGCTTAGTGTTTGGTTTTTTTCTTGACTGTAATAATCCTGATAGAAAAATATACAGGGTAGTATGAATATACCTCCCGTTCAAAAGTACATAGAGCCGGAAATAAAAGGGAGGTAGGACACTTGACTATGTAAGTGCTGGTGCCAGCTAAAATATATAAATGTGAGGGTGATAGTTGATTAAAGGGAGGTAGAACACTTGACTATGTAAGTCCACGGTGTATAACATAGATCCCTCCTTTGCATACATTTCTGATTAAATTAGGAGAATAATTTATACTCTAAAATCTATTACAATAATTTATACAATAATTTACATAGATCCCTGCAAAATCTATATATATGGCTTTGCCGCCATGGCGTGACCACCAACCTTTATTTGCATGCATGTATGTATGGGAGCCGCCTAGGCACAAAGGCTTTATGACCATATATGTATACTTGGTAGCATGAGAGCTTTGCTTTCTCCAACCTCCTCTTCTTTAATCCACCACTCCTTCCTCTTAGCTAGGATGCCACACCATCATGAGTGCTGAGCCCCAAAAGCAGGCAGGGTACATACACTAGAAGCGAAAGGTGGCTTGTGTCGAGTCGACGTTCGCTACGCTTTTTCTAGGCAAATTCGGTTGGAGTGGACATGATGGCGTATGGACTTGAGTGTGTATAGTCCCAGAAAATTCATCATAAAGTCGATGGACGCCTACATACTGTAATGTTTGCCTTGTTTGGTCCTAGTGTACACTCTCTTATGCCATGCATGCATCCCTTCAAAGATATGACGATCCTGAGTTGTTTTTGTCGTGGTCATAATGTTGCTCATATAGTATAGCTTGTCACCACGACTGTCGACATGTCAATTCTGTCTAGACTTAGGACATGCTATATTTACCAATAATTTCGGTACGGTTGATTTGATTCTTGTCGTTTGATCTCCGCCACAAGTTGATCTAGTACCATGTCATATTCTAATAATAAGCCTCCTCCTAGGTAGCTAAGCTAGGATGCCCAAATGTCTAGAGATAAAAACAACGACGTAGTCGAAGCAAAGCACACACGCTATTAGCTATTGACAGCCCGGCTGCTAATATATATAAGCCGACAGCCTACATACACGACGCTGCACGCCTAGCGCAAGTGCCGTCAAAAAGTACACAACTTTAGGATTTGGTTACTCTTTGGTCTCTGACTTCGAAGAAACTGGAGATGAAAACAAAGGCGAGGAGAGGAATAGTGGCAGCCAATAGCCAATGAAGTCCAATGCCGGCAGTGAGCGAGCGAGAGTGAGGTGGACAGTCGGACACCAATGCACATAGAGTTGCAGAGAAAAAGACTTTTGGGCAGCTTCCAAGGACTTTGGGAGCCCAACGGCAACCAAACCTAACCTGCTCGCGTCCAGACCCCGTCGTCAAGTACGCGTCAGCAGTTGCTGATCGATGAGTGACAAAGGATTATTAATAGGGTTTAGGATGGATGGACATGGACCAGGATGCACCTGCTTGTGCTAACATCCATTCATAAGCACGTAGGAGTACACCATTAGCGGCAAACTTAATTAGCTCCTCGGGAGGACATGCTGCACAACTTTGGTTACCTCTCCTCTCCTCGCCACAGTTACTCTGGCTCTCTGCCAAAACGTCCAGTAACGTCGTCCGTTGTACGTACGCTTAGTGACTGACGCTGCGAGTCACAAGTCAGTCAAGTCACAACTCGACTCGACAGAGCAGTGCAGTACTAGCTGCAAAGGTCGTTTTGTACGTGTGGATTCTGCCCACTGTCTCTGCCTGGCTGCCTGCTTGCGCGCGACATCCTTCGCTGAGTCTCACGAGACGGGACGGGACACGGGACCGCGAAATCACGCGGGCGCAGATGAGATGAGATCGACCGATCGACCTCTCTCTCAAGAGTCACGAGGAGGCGCTGCGCGTACGTGGTGTGTATGGGCGAGGAGGAGGTGGAGGCGGAGGGTGCTCCCCTGCCGCCCTGCGGCCCTGCGCCGCTGCGCCGTCGTGGTAGTGCCCAACAAGTGGCCGGCCTCCGATTCCCTCCGTGCCCACGTACGCTCCCCGGCGAGCCCTGTGTGTTTTTGTCTGCGAGACAACGAGCGTGCGGCCTGGCTCGGCGGGTCGTAGGGCGGGAGCAGGAGAGGGAGAGGACAAGGACGGACCGGCCGCGACGCCGCGCGCGTGTGGGGCTACGGCCGGCCGGCGCAGTGGATGGCCACCGCCGCCGCGCTCGAGCGTGGGCAACGCGCAACCCGCCAACCGGCCCCTGCTACGGCGGGCCGACCTACGCTACTACGCCTACGTACGTGCGACGCGACGACGACGCCACCTAGCTAGTCCGCCGCAGCCATGCGCCCACGCCCATGCCGCGCCGTGCAGCAGCAGTTCCTCGTGCCGGCCGGCAGGACGCGACGAGTACGTGGGCCAGGTTCATGTGCGAGCATGCCTATGCCGGCCGTATCTACCATTCGTTCCTCGTGGATCGTGATCTTCCTTCTTCGAGCTACTGCAGTCATCTTGCGTGCAGTGCGTTGGGTGCCCACGCTAAGTAAACCCCGCGCGCGCATGGAATTCAGCAGCTCTCATATGCATCATTCAATTCCTTCTGGTCGCGGTCGTGGCAAGGTTTTGCCACATGTAATCGGGGTCGTCCATTTTACTCCAAGGCTTCGCCACCCGTCAATCGCCATGGTCCCTCTGGCCTACTACTACGGTTTTACCCTGAGGTACATACAGATCGACAGCCCCATCAGAAATCCCTAGGCCACCACACCCCTTACGTACGTCGTACTCCGGCCTCTAGCTAGCTACGTAGGCTGAAATAATGTATGGGTGCATGGTTAGTGTTGCTATAAATTTATATGGGATCTCTTCGATCTAAAGATCGATCGATGTGCGCACGCAGCACTGCAGATTAATTGGACATGGGAAATGGCAGGAGCTGCGTCGATGGGGACGCCTCCATGCCGCGCGCAGATGGGCCACGTACTGTTTTGTTGTTGATCCAGCCATGGGGACAAGGACAAGGGACGAGAGAGCAGTTGGCATCATAGGTAGCCTAGCCGCATTGTCCTCACGTTATCAGCAGCCCCGGCTTGCTTCCCAGCTTGTGGGGTTTCTTGCTCTGCATGCCAGCGGAGGAGGCCTGTCTGTGATAGTGGGATATGGTCTATAAATGCATGCATGCGAGTTCGAACAAAATCTATCCTTTTTCTTATATATACGCGCCCATATGTGATTGCTTAATGACCTGCTGGGATCAATTCTTTAAGCCAAAATTGGTACTAATAACAGCAGTATATGTGGTGACAATAATACGTTTCCCGAACTCCAAGCTAACGATGATGATGCCAATCTGTGCATATTCTATCATTGAATTTTTACAGTAGTATTTTTTTGCGGATAAAGAATTTTAAGACCTGCTTGGTAAGCATCGCAGTGGAACACTAGCTAGGCACAGAATCCTACAATATAATGTACTACTGAAAGTGACATCCTTGCGCCTAAATCTGCCGTGATTGTGTTTCCAAGAACCTTTTATTTGCGAAACCCTAAACTTTGAGTACTTCTTCTTGGATTCCCCGCCTCTGAAAATTTCGTACTTGTCATAGTACAGAAGATATGCCAGTGTGAGCACGGTTACGCGTCCAAATTTACAGCGCTTGGTATACACGTGAAGTTGTGATGAAAGAACATGCCCTGCCCCGTGTCAACGTGTGATGTCTTAGTGCCGTGTGCAAACGAGATGGGTTGCAGAGTCCTGGCTTGCTTGACATCAGTGTAACTGCTTGTGAAGTGTCAGACGGCAATGGACTCTGAAAAGGGCACGAGGTGTTCCAGGTCAGATGCGCCTCAGCTCAGCATGCAGGAGAATCACATGAGCATTGTCCAAACTCCCCAGTGGACGATGTATATATATTCATCATTTGCCATTGGCCTGAGATGAGCTGATAAGACCTGCTTGATTAGCAATTACTACTTCAGCAGCCGGTGAAACACCAGACACATAAATCGGATGTTCGTGTCCTATTGCACTTGATAGTAATCTGTATTTCTGTACAAGTATGTATTGCGAAAAAAATGAACCTGATGAATAGTAACTCTTTTGTCTTATTTGATAAATATTATCCGATCGTGGACCAACTAGGTTCAAAAGATTCATCTCGTGATTTTCAACTAAACTATGTAATTAGTTATTTTTTTACCTACATTTAATGCTCCATGCATGAGTCCAAAAATTAATGTGATAAAGAGAGTGAAAAAACTTAGCAATCTAAACAAGGCCTGGATTTATGTACAAACTGGTTCTGATAGTGTTTGCAGTACTGTTATGTTGCGAGTCTTGTACTTTGCACGCTTCTCCTTGGATTTCTTATCCGTTCTCTGAAAATGCCGTAGCTGTTGCACTGCAAAAATTTTCAATACGTGCGTGTCAGAAAAAAAAAGTAGTCCAGAAAAAAAATAGTGCTCGGTACAGGCGATACTGCGATCAACGAAAGGGCATGTTAAGTTAAGCACTAAAGCTTTTTTAGTTCCTTCGGAATCCTGGCACACTACGTAAAAGAAAAATTCTCCGTCACATTAAAATGTCGGCATATGCATAAAATATTAAATATAGATGAAATCAAAAATTAATTGTACAGTTTTATTATACTTTATAAGACAAACGTTTTAAGCCTAATTAGTCAAATTTAAATATTTTTTATTAAATATAAATAAAATACTACAGCTAACGTACAGTGATTCGGCGGGCGCAGAATCGGCGGATCTAAACGAGGCCTAAACTGAAACTGAAACGAGAGAGGCTGCAGAGTCCTGGCCTGTTTGACATCAGTATAACTGCTGGTGAAGTGTCAGACTTGGGACTGGAGCCAAGGCACGAGGAATTGAAGTCAAATGCCGTCACACTGCACGTACAGGCAGTTGCGATGAGTTTTCGTCTGCTGTTTTTGGTACTGCACTCGTATGCTGTCACGCTCTCATGCATGGAGCAGTGACGGTGACCAGTGAGGAATGCAGATCCTGATACAGGCAGGTACTACCACACTCGGTGAACATTTTTTTTGTTGGAAATAAAAAACATATTAGTATCTCATCGTCTGAAAGAGCATTACCATAATCAGAGGAGTCTGTTTGGGCATCATGCTGCATCCAAGATCCAACAGCAGCAGTACTTCTCCAACAGCCTGCAATTTTGGTCTGCCTGCAAGTGAGACAGCAATCTATAGTCCTCCCTTCTGAACACGCCGGCGGCCTGGAAAATGGCAGCCAGCCACCTCCATCCAGTGCTGTCAGCATGCGGAAAATTAACTGCTCACTGCCTGCCAGCACAACTCGATAAGGCCTTGTTTAGTTCTCTTAATTGGGAGGAATCAGAATTCCTATAGCGCGATGTATTATTTCGTTTGTATTTATGAATTATTATTTAAATATTAACTAATTAAGTTTAAAATATTCATCTCGTAAAGTATAATCAAACCGTATAATTAGTTTTTGGTTTTATCTATATTTAGTACTCCATACATGTGTCGATATTTTGATGTGACGAAAATCTTCTTTTTGTATAGTGTCAAATTCTAGAATTGAGGAGGAACTAAATAAGGCCTAAGCAGAATATCGAAAACATCAACGGGCTGGTTACTTTGCAGATTCAGCGTTCCTTGATCAGCAACATGGCTGCTTCAGATTGGGGAGGTAATGGAGGTCAGTAAGAAAGGTGTAAAATCAAGAATAGAGGTGTTATTGGGGTATCTGTAGCAATGGTACTACTATAACTGCCGCGTTCGTTGGAGATTCAATTGGCAGCTTATATGTTAGCGAGAGCAGCAAGAACCTCAGTAACTGGACCTTCGGTCAGTGACCTATTGACCTGGACAACAAATTTCGGTTATGGAAGCATTAGATGTTGTTGTGTTCAAAATGCCAAAGTAAGGGAAGTGACAGGAGGCTGACAATGATAGATGGCACTAGTGCGTAAATCTCTTCAATGGTCTCAGACCCAATGTTGGTTATCATGCATATCTGTTGCAAGCACACCACAACGGTTGAGTGAGATGAGGCTACTGTGTGTGACATCCAAAATGTAAGGGAAGGAAGAAGAAACTAGCGAACCTCGCCATCATCGACCCCACATTTTTTGAGAGAGCTCCAGCAACTAGCCAAGGAACTGAATCACTGATAAAATGTTTGCTTGATGGAAAAAA
>CM041630.1:58389342-58440640 GCA_023333625.1 Bothriochloa decipiens | reverse complement strand
ATGAACCACAGGGGGGCTTGGCACCTTCGCAAGCGCCGGTTCGCCCGGACCCTGGCCGCCAGAGCGCCGCCGAGACGCTCATCGTCACGCGCACTCCGCCGAGCCCCGCTAGCCTCGTTAGATAGGAAATGGAGGTCCTAGCTTCTCCAATGGAGAAGGCGAAGGCCGAGATGGAGCTTCAATGGAAGGAATCGCCATCGTTGCCGAGAGCCGCCGTCCGCCGCCGCAGTCCGGTGGCCGCCACGCTGGGGGCTCCTTTCCTCAAATTGAGCATACATTCGCGTTCACCGTGGCTCTACGAAGCTAGGATGTGAGTTGAAGCAACCTCATGCACGCCATAGCACCCTGCGACCGTGGCCTCGCCGCCGACCACCGCCGAAGCACGTGCGCCGACTAGCCAAGGGCCCGCGAGCCAGCTTGAGCCCCTCAGCCGCCTCTGCCATGCCTCTGCGCAGCCTTAGCCGCGGCTCCTCCTGGCTCGCACCGCCCACAGCCGTCGCGCCCCGCTCGCTTCCCGCTAAATCCGGCCGGCCGTCCCCGTGCGCGCGTGAACATGAAGATGGGGAATTTTCCCTGTCGTCATGGACCGAGTCCACCACGTGGACCCAACTGGACCAACCGCGCAACGCCACCTAACCACCCTGTCTCCGGTGCACCGTGAGCCGAGTTCATGGACCAGCCGCCGTGGACCGAGCCCAATACCAGCCTGCTGTGCCACATGGCCCAGCTGATGTGCCGACACGTGTCTGGGCCGGGCCAGCCCAACCCGGCCCAGATCCAGCCCTACCCAGGCCGGTCGAGGCCCGGCCGGCGTTGACCATTGACCGATCAACGCTGACCGTTGAGCTGGCCCCACCTGTCAGTGACCAGACCCATGGGCCCCACCTGTCAGCCGCTGACCGAGTCCACCGTCAGTGCTGACGTCAGCATGACGTCAGCATGACGTCATCTAGCCGCCAGACCCGCGTCAGTGCTGACGTCAGCATGACGTCAGCCCTACAGCAGCTCTATTATGCCCGCGCGCCACGTGGACCAATCATAACACGCCACGTGTCAGCCTCTGATTTATCTGCCCTTTTTCTTTTTCAGAAAATGGAATAAAGTTCAAAAATTCATAACTAATTCATACGAACTCCGAAAAATATGAACCAAGTGTCCAAATTTTTATAAAAATGAGCTCTACTTCATAGGCTTATGTATGAGTGCATTTGAAGTTACTGAATTTTATTGATTCTTTGTGTTGACTCTATAGGAGCCGCTAATACGGCTATTATGTCTCGTTTCAGAGGAGGAGCAGTTTGAGGAGGACGACTACGAGTACGAGGAGGAGCTCGAGACAACTTCGCAGGTGCCACACCCCACCCAACCTCGTAGATCCTATTACGTATGGCATAATATCTAGTTTGCTAGTGCTTTATTTATGAATATCACTTGATGATAGGTTGCATGGTAGAACTGCTTGATGAGCCTTTACCTTGTCGCAACCTTACTCCTGCACACCCGTTGATAGGCTAGACGCATGTTTATTTACTTATGATGCTTTACTTCTACTACGCTTATATCTGTGTGATGATGATGCGTGGTGGAGAGTTTAGTTATATGGTTAAGGCATGTGGTGCCACTTTACTCGGGGAGAGTGCTGCGTGCGTCTTGGATGTGTGGTGAGGGTTGAGTCGATCGAACAGGATTCTACGACGAGCCTTGTGGGCGAGTCTTGCCGGGGGGATGTGTTCTGGGCATTCCCGTGTGAGGTGCTTGTGGCGGGCACATTGTGAGGAATATGGTGATCCCGGGGGTGAGAACCTTCATGGAGCGAAGCCCCGGGTAGGAGGTGTTGTTGTAGCATGGACTGTTGTAGTCCCTAAGAGAAGATAATCCTGTCTGATCCCCCTAGGAACTGATATCTCTTGAGGACCGGAACCTTGGGAGCTATGTGCTCACCACTCGCTCTTGTATGGGCGGAAGACGGATGTCTGACTAGCTAGGACGGTGCCACTACTACTAGGTTGTTAGTAGATAGTGTCGGGAGGTACGGGCACGGAGACCCACACCCTCCTTAGACAGCATAGTAACCACGGGGGCCCGGTACTATGTCTCACAATCTCAGTGTGCCGGTGGTACCTATCTGGGATGTCCCAGTACTGAGTGGTAGGGTGGCATCGCACCGGTTAGAAAGCAGCCGAAATCAGCTTAGGCGGGGCACCGCCGATGATAGTGATCTTGTGGTTATGGGAGTACACGCTCTGCAGAGTTTATGAATCTATATATATAGTGCGCGAGCCACTGGTATGGATTTTTTCTAAGACCCACACTTCTCGGGAGTAGTGAGAGGAGTCCTTCTATTCTCCTCCTGGTGTTAGCCTTCTGGTTGTGAGTCGCTAAGACAGGCTCCGAGAGGGAGTTGGACCTGTCGACTGAGTGCGAGAGGGTGAGATGTGTGTGATGGTTATAGAACGGGATTGGATATGTGGATGAGATGGGTTAAAACTTGATAAATTATATTATATAATATTAGTCACTACTGGCATAGGAAACCACAGCCATATATTAGGTCGTTTGATTATATCCTGTGCATCCCACCAAATGCTACATAGCAAAAGCAAAGCATAAGGTGGGAGATGTGGCCAGTACAAACCGTACTGAAAATTATTTGGCAGGTGAACCTGACTACGACTTCGATGACGAAGAGGAGTAGACGTCTCGTTTCTACGCTCAGGCTTCTTTTTGGAGATTTATTATACTTCCGTCTTCCGCAGCTGCCCCAGAAGCTGTCGCTACTCTGATGATCCCGCCAGTGTGGCGATGAACTATTTATGTAACCCCCTTCTAATTGTACTCTTTTGTTCGAAGTATAGATTTCTGTATCAACTATTGCTGGATAATGTGATGGTTTGAGCTTCGAACTATTGTATTATTCGCCATTCTGTGTATTTTTCCTTTGTGGAAAATTAAGGATGTTTCAACCCATTTTGCAAGTGTTACTTATCTGTTTGGACATGTATCTATAATAGTTGCATGGTAAAACTTGAGGTTTTGCATTGTTCTAGTTCAGCTGCACACAGGGTAAGCCATGGGTGCTCAGATATGTTGTAGTTTTTTACTTTCCATTCCATAGTCTAGACTATGAGGTCTTTTGCAATTTTTCTATTACCGGAAAAAAATGCCGGTGCGTTACACCGGGATATACAATTTATTAGCCATTACTGTCAATAGTTAATGTGTTCATGCATCAAACTAGGATACACGCTGTACCAGGATGTACAATTGGTACTCGTGCCATTAGCAAACGTCTACATGTGCCATAGCAGGACGTGTGTATTGTGTGCTGATCTAAGATCTAAAGTTAGTTATCTTTGTTTGATTTTAACTGAACCAACCTTCATGTGGCAAAACACAATTTGTTGATTTCAATTTAAGGTACGCCCTGCTTTTTTCAGGTAGCTTTCTTACGCCTATTCAGCTAGGGGTGTGTGTGTGTGTGGTGGGGGGGAGGGGGGGCATCATTGGACATAGCCAAAGTCGAAGGAAAAAAATAAGATAATGAACCATCATCAAGAAGTTTTCAACGAATGTAGTAGCGGCCAAAAATAAAACTCTTGCATGAAAGACCGAATTTGATGCAAGATGAATGGCATTGGGGTTTTTGAAATGAAACCCCGCATGAAAAATAGAAGATAATAAGTTAGATGTCGATTACACTGCTGAGGTTGGTAAGAATTAAGGGACAATGGCCCCCTCAGAAGTAACAACTACTTAATCGAGATCAAGGCCAATAATCAAATGTTTTAATAGTATATATAATATTAAATGGTGATTAGGGCACCTGAGTTTAACCCTCTATAGGAGCGAACTAAAAAGTTCTGAAAAAATAATAGCCGGATGTTTCCTTTACTGACTTTGGTAGAAAATATTAAATGAATATAATAAACATAATAAGAAAGAAAAGTGTATATAATAAATTGTAATTCATGTAATCGAGCGTGCATGAAATTATTTAGCAATTTTCTTTGAATTTGTTTCCATGCACAAAAGACTGTTTAATTTGGGCTCCGTGGCCTTCACGTCCTTTCAGAGTAATTCATACTCGGAGATCGTCATCTTTGTGCTTAGCAGCTTATTTTCCCTAGCTTCTTTTATACTCCGCAGATAATACTACAATCTGATTTTAATGAATATACTCTGTAATGAATATTTCTTTTGAAAAAAACAGCACTCTGCAGCATGCGCATGCTGCGCAAAACACACGTATCCTATACAGCTGTTACAGGCTTACAGCCTTTCCTCGTGGAGTCCGCCCGCATGATTATTAAAAAAAAAAATGTATTCAGGGGCGAGCTCCTGAAACAGGCGTTCAAGGTTGAGCCGATGAGGCCTTCATAGTCTTTGTTGGCTTATCCTTTCATTCAGTCGGAGCCTGCCTCTCCTTTTCTCCCCAAAAGAACGAGATTGAAAACCTCGCCCGAGTCCGCATCCGGCAGCAGCGGCTGCTGGGACGCCCAGCCGGCGGCCACGGCACGGTTTCTCTGCATGCATGTGCAATTGCAGGTCTACCCCTGCAGTGCCGGTCTCATGCTTGGTCCGCCGCCCTTCCTGCTCAACAACAAGGTACTCCGGATGAGTTCTTGCTTCCTGTCTTCCTACGAAAATCTCTTGAGTGGGCAACGCAAGGCGCTAGGGCCGAGGGTCGTGGTCCGGCATGGGACGGCCTACCTATTTTTCTTTTGCTGCTCTTCTCCCCCTACCACTCTTTCCTCTTGATTTTGATGCAGGCTTCTTGGTTTCTTCCATAGATTCAGTGAAGTTGCTGCTTGATTTCTTCCTCAGATTCGGCGAATTGGGGCTAGGGTCGCCCATGTCTGCTAAGGCACTCCACTCCGCTAGCGTACATCAACCGACGAGCTCTATAATTTGTATCGATCTTGTTTCAGAATAGAGGAACATATTTTTTTTCTAAATAGAGGATGGATTTAACGATTTGATTTGAGGAGTTGTAGTTGCCTTATTGAGGTAGTCTGATTTGTCTTCGTAGTTGCTTTATTAAGATTGTTTGATTTGGATTCCTATTGTACTTGAGGCACCATATTTGGATTCCTATTCTATTTTGGGATGGCAGACGATTCTTTCCCGGTTTGGTCTTTTGACCTCGCTTGCCGTTGAAAAGGAAGCCGGATGAAAAGTATGCGGGCGGACAGAATAAGCGGACGGAAATTTCCCTGATTTATTATTAGGGAGAGATTAAGTAATGAGAATCGTGTTTCTCGCCATGGAAAAAAAAATGACCTCTAAGCATGGAATTGGACAAGGAGATGGTGGTGTAGAGCGAGAAGGGAAAGATGAATAAGCTTAGCAATATGAGGAGGGAGGATAAGTGGGGCAAAGGTCTGTGGAGGCTAGTTTGCAAAGTAGATCCCTCCTTGCCATGTGGCAATGTGCCCATATTCATCATAGCGCTACTAAAGTTTCCTCTCTGTTTATCTTGGTATCTTCTTTCTCCACGCAACATGAATGCCAAGTTAGGTATTTCATTATAAGTCATATCCCATAGTAGGCTAGCATAGTTTAACAAACTAACAATGGTACACCTATGGAAGTTGCTACTTTGGCATGTAGAGAAGCATCCAAGACATCACATTCATCCATATAATAAGAACCAACTATAACACACGTCGATATCAATTGCATCAAACGCACGTCTATATCAACTAATGTTCCATAGCAGAAACACACAATAAAAAATCATACATAGTAACACAAATAGGAGCGTGATGATCAAAACCAAGCCTAGGACCAAGTAATTAAAGTTAAGTTATTCCAACAATCAAAAGAAAACTTGTGTCCGGTAGCTAGCATAGAAGATAACACACCAAGCCATGCCAAGAAAAAGTGTGACACTTTGTCGTCCATCACAAATCAACCAAACATACATCAAACGATTCCCCAATAGGTACACATGCTTCAAGTCTGCTTCGCTTGAGAATATTGGCTCAGCAATAAAAATTACTTACTAAACATATCATTCAGAGAATAATTTAGTACCATAGATTTTCATGCAAAATAAACAAAACAAGAATTTATAATTTGTGGACAAGTGTAGTTTTCTCAATAATATAACGTAGCCCAATTATATAATTAATTTTTTGACATTTTGTTTTATTCCTAGCCAAGTATAATTCCAAAAGAAAAAACAACTAGTGGGGGAAAGACTGAACAACACAATTCTTGTATCACATATCACATATGTTAATCCTAATTTCTTTAAAAATAAAAAATACCCCTTTTGCTACCATGTATGTGAAACTCTAGAGAAAACATATATAGTCTCTACAAAATTACTTGCATGTGTTACTATACTAAAATAGAAGTATCAGATAAATTGCCATTTATTCCAATACTAAAATACTAGTAGTGGTAAAAAAGAGTACCAAAACACTCTACATAATAAATATAATGGGGCAATATTTCATTTAGCTAGGTAATACAAATAGTTTTATATGGAGTACTAGCCATGTTAGGAAATTTTGACCACTGAAACTATAAGCATCACATATTTTTGAAGAGAAACAAAGTATTATGATACCATAAAACCTTGACTAATGACCAATCAAATCCTAAGCTATGAAATATTATAAATATTGGCAATGTTGGTAGTGGGCTTACCACGTCATAGACTTGGAAGTGACAACAAAGGTGGAAAACCAGTATATAGGTGGACATGTAGATAGGTATTGGCCAACGGACACACCATCTCAAGATGCATAGTGTCCAATTCAAGCAAAAAATAGTCTGAATGTATGGTCGCCCCTTGCATATTACGCATATGCCGAATATGTGTCCCATGAAAGAGTAAGTATCGCTCGGTTGCACCTACAATGATGAAGTTAGAGTAATCGGGGAATTGGACTGGGAGTTTCTTCATAACCTTCCACATATTGGCACTTCCAGCTTCACAATGCCTAATAGAGCAAAATAGCTCAGGCATGTAGCCATCGTTTTGTATTGTAAACATCTCAGGATTGCCATCCCTAGCCTTAACAATGACAAAACACTTGTCATGGTTGCTTATAGGAGTGACCTTGTCAATACAGAACCCCATGGTGCGTGTGTCAAGCACTAGCAATCCGTCCACCTGAACTTTCTAGTCCATCCTCCAATACAAGGAGTCACCGGTGTAGCAGCGCATCTGAAGCCTAAACTGAGATTTCTAGATGTTGGTATCCTTGGTGAAATTGCTCCAGTTTTGAAAAGGGAAGGAAGACCATCGGCCCTTGGATGAAGAGAATTCGAAGGCCACCAACTAAGATTTGTGCACGGCCATGTAGATAACCCTAAAGGACCCCTTCCCTTGGCTCGCAGGCATGAGGAATGTCTCTAGATGCCAGTGATGTTGTCGCAGGATGGGCGCAACTAGATCATTGGGGATCAGGGGAAGCAGCGCATATCGTCGATACATGGGGTCTGCAACCGCAAACTCTCTTACTGCAATGGAATTCTCGAGGAGGACCCATCCATCGCAGATGTCACGGAGCAACCAGGACCCCACAGATGGGATGCATGAGAACGAGAAATCGACAATGCGCATGAGGGCACGGACATAGGTTGCATAGTGGTGGGGCTCAGTAGCAGCGTAGAAACTACCATAGAAGAAGCATACTAGGGCGCCAGGTGGGTTGAGTGGAGGCGACGGCGAAAGGAATGGTCGGCGATGACACGACGGAAAGTGGAGCAAACGGTGGCAGCGCACCCGATGTCGGCGAGGGTTGGTAGGCGATGGAGAATGTCTGCGATGTGGTCGTCTGTTAGCCTCAGTAGCGGCGAGGAGACGACCATGCGCTTCACATCCGTCTCGTCCTCCGGAGTCGACATGGCGGCGGCGGTGGGAAGGTAGGGTTTAGGGCTTGCTACCACCCACCAAGCTTCGGATTTATACCATGCTAGGCGAAATGGGCCAACACTAAGAGTTGGGCCACAATATTGACTTGGTGGTCCTGGGCATAATTAGAAGGGCTACAAATTTCAGAATTCCTGTGGTACCTATATAGGACCATCTAGAAGTGCTTCAACACACCATACATGGAGATGATGACCACTATCAAAAGCAAAATTTTCATTACTATATCGTTGTCATGTTTCTATCTAAGACCTCCTCTTATTTTGTCATCCTCATTACTCTCCATCTCTAGTCCCACTTGCACTCACCAACACACCCCTTTTATTTCTTTAATAAAAAAGAATTGCACAACTTTGCATTAAGATAGAAATATTTGATTGCTTGACACGTCATGTTGTAGCATGTGCCTAATATGATAGTGATTTACAAGAAACAAAATAGCCACAAAAGATCCAAGCTATGCTATCTAGTTATATACTTCCTCTGTCTCCGAATAAATGAAGTTCTAGAATCCATGCCAGTCGAAATTTTTAAAGTTTGACTAACTTTATAGAAGAAAATAACAATACGTATAATATAAAATTAGCACCATATGAAAATATATTACATGACAAACTAATTTGATACCATAAAGCTTAACATATTTTTTTTCTAGAAATTCGGTCAAAGTTTAAAAAGTTTGAGTTAAGATAACTCTACAAATCTATTTATTATACTAAGGGTGTCCACGACAATAATTGCTAGCAGCCAGCGATTTGAAGAGCCACGCGTCCTGCACCTACTACCTTCGCCCTAAAAAAATTCAATTCTAGCATAGTATCTTATTTTTATGTTTTAAATTTGACCAATTATATAGATTAAAAAGTATAAATCTTCATGATATCAAATACTATTATTTACAAAATATATTTTTATAATAAATTAATTTAAAGTCATAAATATAAAAATTATTTAATAAAAATTTGGTCAAATAGGCACGCAGGTAGTTGTATTCTTTTCACGACGAGGCATATTTCTCTCTTCAACTCATTCCTTCTCAGAGGCAAGATTCCCCTCTGCCACCACTGCCTGCCCAGCTTCACCTCGTTTTTTGAGCGAGCTGAGCGACCAGCATGTCGCTGGCAAGGATGGTTTGGGGCTTTCTCTCACCTACACGGCGGATGGGAATCCGAATCAGCTAGCGAAGTCAACAATTGTTGAGGACGCCCTGATAACTAGAAAACCAAGTTTGGAGTCCTCCAGATCTTTTGTAACCAAGGGACTTAAGATTCCTCACTATGAAATAACCCTATGTTGTGTCCTTTCCAAATATGCCAGGTGACTGGCATGATGATTGAGTCGAACCACATCCCGTTACTTGACCGGTATGTTCTTCAAAAGTAGTTCCAGTGACCAACCAGTTCAGCCACCTTACTGGATGGTGAACACCACGGACGGCAGTTTATAGGTGACATGGTCTCCCAGTAAACCTGTTTTTGCATTACTAGATTTTGATCGGCATAAAACTTAGCTAGGGCAAACTCGAGCGACCAAACTAATTAACCCAAATATAGGAAATGCATATGCACCACATTTATTACATAGTCAGCCTGCTCTGAAGAGATTGCTACGCCAAGGCCGCGCCTGATGCCGCTGTAGCAATTAGGGCCGTTTATATCCAGGGGATTGAGCATTTATATCCTTGTTTTTATGATCGTTTGTGATTTTATCTTTATTTTTTGAACTTTATGATTTTATCGTTTAAAATGAAAGAAGACTTTACCCCTGGTCACTTAACATTCTCTAACAATGTTAACTTTTAGATAATTGGACAACTCTATCCATACTTTTTTGCTTCTGCTTTATTTTTTTCATTATGTTTTTACTCCTATTTTAAGACAACAACAAGTTGCTATTTTTTGCATAGATTTTTTTAAAAAAATCAATAGAATTTGGACTGACAATCCACATTAATACAATTTGATATCACACAAATAATATAGAGAAAATTGGCTGAGTACCATCAAAAGCTGTAAAGTTTAACTCTAGGATTGAAAATTGGCTTCTTTGCTGTATAGCATTGAAAGGTTAGGAAGTAACGTCCAGTTGAATCTCCGTTCTCTTCTTCTCCGAAGCCTTTCCAGTTTCCATGAAGACTACCGGCACGCAGCAAGCAACGGGCATCGAACTTGGGGTATACGCACGTGCACGGGGAGGGGCACGAGCATGCCTGAGAATCGTCCGCTGCTAGCCCGCGAGCATGCCTGGCACTCTTCCGCTGCTAGCCCGCGCGTGGAGTCGTGAAGACGGCCGGCAAGGACCTGCGGCCGCGGCAGGGGCAGCAGTCCCGACGGCGTGGGTCGGGGCGGGTCGCGAGCCCCCTTCGGCCCTCCTGATGGCGCGAGCCGGGGAAGAGCCGGGCGGAGCCCCCTGCCACACCCGCTGCGAACGAGAGGCGAGTGCCGTGCCGCCGTAGGGGGAGGAGGGAGGAGCGGCGGATGAGGAGCCGAGCCCGGGGAGAGAAGGGAGGGGCATGAAATGACCAAAATACCAGACATGAAATTTAGAGTTAACTACATTCATGTATCGTCGTCATACGATGTTTGTGTATTAGTGTACCCAACAATAGAATATTGAGCCTAGGTGAAGTCCAGATGGCTAACGACTCGGATTAATACAAACGTGTACATTGAGGAAATTAGTTCTGACCCGTTGATTAGGAAACAGTAGAGGAATATATTACATGAAGATGTATGAAGTAAACAGGAAGAGAGAAGGGGAACAACGTCTATTTGCAAAGTGAACCCAATCAACAACATAACCAAAATGACGTAATCCCCATGACGTTCCACCCCAAAGAGGAACCGAGATGAGAAACACCCTACAGCAGAACCGAAATGAGAAACAGGGATAACACTGAAGTGACCTGACAGCCTGAACCCCGCCCATACATACATTAGAGAATCCGAGACTGTTCCCAATAAATACAAAAACAAAGAAAAAGGAAAAATAGCAAATTACAGCAAAATTTAAGCAAGATTAACATAATCAGACCGTCACAGCAAACATTGGCTATCAGGAAAATGCCGCTAAGTTAACCGACTATCAATTCTGATCACAAAGGAATATTTGGTCAGAAGCCCGCAGGAGGCATTAAGTTCAACCTAGAGTTCCCCCGACTACCAACTAATATTGGTTAGCAGACTTCTCCCTGTGATCACAAAAATATTCCCTGATACTTATGGGGGCCTAGCTAACTGCTTCAGCCATCCACGACCCTTGTTTGATAGTAGCTTACAACCAGCATCAACTCTGAAAAAATGGGTGACCCATTCGCATTCCATCTTATAAATAGAGCAGGGTCAGATACAGCAAGTAGGAGCAGCATCAGAGGGATGTTTTTGCAGTACATCGAAAAGGCCGATGGGTATTTGGGTGCGATGAAAGTAATCTGCTTGGTGACCGCACCCATTGGTAATCTGTCATCAGGAGTAGTTCAGAATATTTAGTTCAAGGTTAGGTCTTCAGACCAAAGAACTAGCCAATAACAGTATTTATAACTGGACTAGAACAGACTTACCAGGTAACAATAACTTATGTGCCTACATGAATGCATCCAACTTTGATCGCTTAAGATGTTGTGGTCTGAAATCAACCAACTTTAAACTTGAAGTTGACTTAACCTCATTCAAGAATGAATCCCCTTTGTCTGACTTTATGGTATCCAGAACTGCACCAAGGACGTCGGCCGCGATACCACCTTGTATTAGGTACCCAGGTTCTTCTCCACCTTGAATCAATTTACCTACCTCTTGCAAGAGCAATATGCTTTCCTCCACAAACCTTGCAAGAAGTCGTCCAAGGTATTCGGTGGCCCTTGGAGCATCACTTAGAGTATCTTCCAATGAGGCAAGAACCAATGAAAGGCTAAAATAATAATCATTAGTCAGTAATAATACAAGGCGGACAGAATGACAATATACTAGAAAGTATGAGAAAACACCTACCCATCACAGAGTTGTTGCTTGCTCAACAAATTATGTCGACCACTGCAAAGGCTGACGAGAAGTTTAGCCAACAACTCTCTTTCCATGTCTTTTTTCTCAAAGGAATCATTTACCCAAACTGATACAACAGAAGGATAGAAATTTGGAGCATTCAACTCCTCAATACACAAAGCAACCTCCTTTTCATCTTTTGCGCTGCCCAAACAGAAACATATAATGTTAGAAACAAAATTGGACAGTGTGGGGTGCTAGAACTACCTCAACATAGGAGAATTATAATGATAAAAGAAACATTACAAGGAAAGCCTCAATCCATAATATTAGTTTCATAAACATAGTACACGTTTGCAGATATCTCTGGAGTAAAACAAGTTCCCTCATCTGTTTCTAAAGGTGTACACTCCAATACATAAGAACAATATGCCCATGATTTTTGAGTCGTTGCCAAGGCGTTGAGGTGTACCCCAGGCGCCGCAGGACACCACAGGGTTTTAGTTACACCATATCACCTAGGCATCCAGGCATACCCCCAGCGCCACAGGACACTGTGACGCCTCAAAAAACATAAATGTTCCAGCTAATCTCAGGAACATGAGTAAATTAACTCTGGAATTTGTGAATAAGAAAAAGAAATGCAGTAATATAAAGACATTTTAAGCTAGCATAGTAAAATATGGGCCTACCGATCAACGGTGAAATGCTTATGAACGGTAAAAAATTTAGAAGTATTACCTGTAATATTCTCGAATGGCCGAAACAGATTTTTCTCTCAATTCATCCTCAGAATATGATTTACTTCCTGAACGGCCTTCCTGGCTGACAGGCCTCTGTGAAGGTCCAGCAGATTGACTAGAAGCAGGAGTTCGGCCAGAGGTTCGATCTGGAATTCTTGAGCTAGAATTTTCTCTTCCAGATGATGATGTCCAATCAGCCACAGAGTTATAACCATTAGAACCAGATACTACCCTCCGGTGGTCAATAACAGAAGGAAGTTCAGTATTTGATACTGGTGGTTGCCCTCTTATAGACATACCCCTAGCAAGGCCACCTTGCGGCCCAAGAGTAATAGCTTCATCCTTGACTGCCCGCTGGGGAAGAACAGTTCTATTGTCAAACTGGTGCCTTTCCTCATATCGGATGTCTTGTGAACCACGTGAATGTGGAGGCATTCCTCGAATGCTCCCTTGTTGGGAACTTGGGGATGCTAATGCAGATGATCCACGGGGGCCATAATCCATAGGAGGTGCTCCTCTTCTTGAAACAGAACTAACAGCTGGACCACGTCCTAACCTACTCGACTGAGCATGTCTTTCTTGAGCTGCATCTCTGTGAACCTCCTCAATCTTCTTGGGACCTTCAACTTTACGCCTCTGCTGCCATTTATTTCTCCTGAGGTCAATTGAATCTCTCAGCATAAACCTTACACGAGAAGACAACTTCTGACTTGTTGACATCTTCTGCATCATACCAAAATAAGCATCCATGTGCTCCTTTGCCTTTGCATGATCAATCATCTCACCAATTGTACTCATCAATTTGCATAGTGCTTCAATGTTCTCCTCATCAGGATTGTCATAATTTCCAAACAATTTTTTAATGCACTCATGCATTATCCTTTCTGTCAGCATTTTCTTCTTGTACAACTCTCCAATTAACCTAATGTTTCCCAGCATGCGCCTTCGAGCACGGATCCTCTTTTCCTCCCTTTCTTCTTTGGTCTGTTTAATCTCGCCTTCCTCTTCTGTTTTATCAGCTTCAGCTTCTTCTCTTTCACCCCTCTCAAACTCCTCTTGGCATTTATTCAAAAGTAATCTTTTGAATGTGATCTTTTCATTGTCTTCACTGAAGTCAGGCAAGGCACCAGCCAGATGGGAGCAAAAATTAGCATACATTTCACAGAAAGTTGGTTCCATCAAAGCTTTGTCAAATATCTGTGAAATGACCCCAGTAAGAGTTGCTACACTGTCAATGTTGACTTCCTTAACTTGTTCAAAAAGTTTTTCAAAGTTTTGCGGAGTCAGCTTGTTAAGAATAGCTTTCAACTGCCTCTGTTTCGCCTCTTCCTCATCAGAAACTTTCCCAACAACATACTTTCTCTCTGCTTTGTGCATTGCTTGCATGGGTGTAACAGGAGAAGGCATGAGACCCTTTTGCTGCCATCTATCAGCATCAGAACCGCTGCGAGGCACTTGAGGTCCAACAGAATGCATGGGTCCTGCAAGAAGCCCACCACCATACTGATTTGAAGGTTGGCCACGTGGATTTCTTAAAACACCATGATTACCTCCTGAGCCACCACGGTAGTTGATAATTGATGGTCCATTTGCAAGGTCCATTTGAACATCACGACCGGGACTGAGAGGAACACCCGCCTTAGTCCACCTGTCGTCAACCATAGCAGCACCACGGCGGTCACCACGAGAAGTTGGGCGGTCTGAACCCCTTCCAGGACTAGGGTGAGGTTCCCGGTCAACAACATAAGACTTTCCTGCCAAATTATTCATTATTGCATTGACAGCTTCATTCATCTGAAATCCAACAGGAAGACCAGTAAAGTGATGTTGCAAAGTCAACAGAAAATCCCGTGAGTATTTCTTCGTGCTGTTCGCTTCAGTTATTTCTGAATCTAACACTTGAGTCATGCCAGCCTGGTTTCCAGAATCTGATGGCAGCTTTGATGTAGACATGTCTGCAGCATCTTCCCAGTCATCAGGCTCAACTTTTTTCCTACAATCGTCTGCAGCTGTACTAACATCCCTTTCTGGTTCATCAGGCAGCGCATGAGTTGTATCAACTGTTGAAGAATTATCAGCACCGTCCACACTACCAACAATTTCAGACTTCTCTTCTGGTCCTTTGTATGCATTATAAAGATCTGAAGACCCAGCAGCATCAGCCTTAGCAAGCATTTCCTTTTTCTTCTTCTTCTTCCCAGCTGTGGACTTTGTCCTGGTGATATCACTAGGCTTTTCCCTGGATACTGGTCGAACTGAAACTGTTGGTGCAGCAGCCTGTTGATCATCTGCTCTACTCTCAGATTTTGATTGACCCTCAGATGAAACTACAGGAACATTACAAACAGCTAGGTCTGATTCTGGACTAATATCTGAGTCACCTTCATCATTGGAACTTTGAACAGTATGCTCTGAAGTTCCAGAAGTTGAAACGCCCCCAGCATTGCCATGTGCTGAGGTCTCAGAAGTCTTGGATGAGTTATCCATCATAGCTTGTTCCTCAGGAGCAGATGAAGCTGACTCTTTCAGCAACTGCTCCTGATTAGCTACTAGTGGTGCTGCACAAGAATCATCAGTATTAGAAATCACTGCTGATGTGTGTTCAGTAGCTGATGCCTGTTCAGTAGCCAATGCCTGTTCAGTAGGGTCCACTGCACATGCCTCAGGCAATCCATGTTTGGAACCATCAGAAGAAATATTATCCTCGCTAGGATCTGTTGCAACTTTGTCAGTCTGTTTGCTCTCATCACATTCAACAGCAGAAACAGCAGAGTTTTCTAGTCCTCCAGGCTCACCAGTACCCTCGGAAGATGGACTTCTTGAGCTTCTATCTGTCCCAGGAACATCAGCAGCTGCCAAAGTAAATTGAGTTAGAGAAAACTAAGAGACGCCCCTGTACAATTCTAAAGATTTAAAGATCTCACCAGTTACTGCTGCGCTGTCAGCATTCGCTGTACCAGCCCCTGGAATGATCCCCCTTGCTGCCAGTGGAACCGTTGAGCCTGATGAGCTGGTTAAATTCAACTCATTGTTCAGGTTCTTAGTTTCCTGGTG
Source organism: Bothriochloa decipiens (assembly GCA_023333625.1). Lineage (NCBI taxonomy): Eukaryota > Viridiplantae > Streptophyta > Magnoliopsida > Poales > Poaceae > Bothriochloa > Bothriochloa decipiens. Next base: position 58,424,978 of record CM041630.1, on the reverse strand, counting down.
ATCACCATCTCCAACCGTTTGCACCTTGTCTTCAACAGATGAAGCCAACTGAAAAATTGTAACATGTGAATAAAAGCATTTGCTAAACTAGGAAAAATGCAAACATAGCATGGCAGAAAGGGGCCAAGAACAACGTACATTTTGTGGCTCAGATGAATTCCTGATATCCTTTTTAGTGACAATTTTCTTATTATCTTTAAATGATCCAGTCCTTTGAATGGATTCTTTGCTTTTCCCATCAGCTCCAGCCACAGGATTCACAACTGGAGATGCTGTCACTGAAGTTTGTGGTTTTGCACCATGAGTTTGCAAGGACGGGCTTATCACAGTGGAATGCTTCACTGTGACTAAAGGATCACTCCTCTCCTCCTCCTCAACAGTTGATTTGCTAGAAACAGTGATCCCAGAAACAACTTCATTATCCTTTTGCTGACTTGACGCAGCATCCTCAGCAGGACGTAACTTAGGTGGCTCAGATTTAGCTGGTGGAGCACTTATTGTGACATGAGTACCAGATTTTTCAGTCAGCGACCCAATAGGGTGCGGTTTAACTGTATACTGGGATTGACCAGATACCGGAGGCGCTACAGATGGACTGATATATGTCATCGCTTGCCCAGACTGAGTGACGGGATAATTAAATCTAGGACCCGAGGATCCAGTAGCAACCTGGTTCACGCCAGCTGTAGTAGGGTAATACATTCCTGACTGATTGTAGGAATTTGGTTGCTGATGAAAGAAGCCCATATGAGGAGGAGCATAACTACCAACAGGTTGGGATTGTTGTGTCAAACTCGGTGCAGCTCTCTGCCCAGAAGAATCCATCCTCTTATCAAGCTTCAACTCTTCATGAGTGTCTGGATGAGTAATTTTCACAGTAGTCTTGCGTGTAGCAACATGCTTGTTTGACTGTTGCTGAGGATATTGTGATGGCATGCTCATAGGAATGTTGCCCAGCTGTGGGAATTGGTGAGCAACTGAAGGAACATAACCCATACCCTGGCCAGGATGCATCATTGCCTGCTGTTGCAATTGATGATGCTGCAGAGTCGGGGCATACAGCTGCTGTGGGACTTGCGGTGTACTACTGCCTGTCAATCCCATTGACATTTGAAATGAGCTGGGCACGACTTGAGGCTGCAGTTGTGCACCATGACCACCAAACTGCAAGGGAACTTGTGTCGGCTGGTGGTGAAACGGGATCGGCATCTGAACACCAGGCATTGGTTGAACGGTAGGTCTAATAGATGCAACATTGGGGACAGACGGAGACGGGTGCACATCTCTTTTCAATTGTGATGTAATATGGGGATTGATGGAGTTAGGTTGGCTGGAACCAACAGCTTCCTTTCTTGTTGAGTGCTGCTGTGGCTGCTGGGGAACCTGCTGTGATTGATGCAACAGCTGCTGCGGCTGCTGCTGTTGCTTCTGCTGCGGCTGTGGCTGCGGATGCTGCTGCAACAGCTGCTGTTTCGGAGCTGGTTGCACAGGGGCAGGTGTAACCTTAAGTTCCTCCACAAGTGCCTGAATAAGGGATACAAACAGAATAGTATCTTTTAGAATACTGGCAGATTTAGAACGTGTATCAAATCAATACCAACAACAAATGCAAAAGGAACTGGCTGTGTGCTCCGGAAGGCAAGTTAGTCATGAGACATCAATATTTTTGTAAGTTAAACAAGCACTGAACCAACAAATAAGAATTAACATAAACAAGAGCAGGAGACAAGATACCTGATTACGTTTTTGTTCATCCAAGTTTGGAGGAGCTGAGCTTGTCCTGGCAGGAAATTGCTGTACAAAATTTTATATTGAACAGATGTAACGTAAGTAGAAACCAAATGGTAATTGCTAATATTCCCAAGCTGGAGATGAAGAAGGGATACAAAATCATACCGGTATCCCATTCATATTTATACTGCCAAACTGAAAGTTAAACCCCTTTGATGGTTCTCCTGAAAGAAAATAAACAAGAAGAAAAATAATAAAGTGGTTAACCATGCAGTATATACCCTATCCTAAAATATGGACTCAATAGCCAGAGCAAAGAAGGTGCGCAGTGCCACCAAAGATTGTCATTAGGCACATGCAAAAACATGTAAAAGCGTATATAATGACATTGAAGAAAACTAGGCAAACCTTTGGATCCTCCCTGAGGAAGAGGTGGGTTAGAGCTTTTTGGTGGAGCCCTTGGAGCAGCATGAGCAGCTTTCGGCAATGGCGGATTAACCGGCTTCTCACTGGCAGACGATGAAGATGACACTTGCGGATCTAGTGAGACAAAAAAACACGTGCAATCAAGCAAAGGAATACATCCATTCCAAACGCAATACGAGATAGCAGAACCGGACACCTCACTCACCTTGGTGCTGTGGCCGTGGTGCAGAGACGGGACCATGAACGGCCGCATTCTGAGGGGCTGGTGGCGGGCGCGCAGGAGTCTGGTGAGGGCCAGGCGCGGGTGCGGGCTGGAAACCGGTGGTGTCGGGCTGGTTCACCACCCTCTGGTGCCCGCCGTGGCCATTGCCGGGCTTTCTGAAGCTGCAATCGAGATCCAAGGTTCTCATCAAAACCCTATCATCCCCGGCGAGATCAAGCCCATCGCGCAGCGCAGAGGCAGAGGCAGCGGGCAATCGGAATAAGCAATTTACCTGCGGTTGGATGAGAGAGGAGGCTGGCCTGAGGAGCCCGCGCCGCCCTTGCCCGCGCCGCCGACTCCGCCTCCGCGGTGGCCGCCGAAGCTGCTGGACCGGCCGGGTCTCCTGGCGTGCCCCTCGCCCCTGTCCCCTCGCTGGGACATAAATCCCCTTCTCTCCTCACCGATCTCCTCCTCCTTGTCCTCCCTACGACAGCCCTGATCCAATCACACACAGGAACAAAAACCATCAAAACATAATAAATCGCCCTGAGAATCGCAGCGAACCCTAGTGCGAATCTCTCAGCCAGCCGCTCAGCGCCACGGCGGGGCGGCGGAATCCCGGCGGCGGATGGGCGGGCGAGAGGCGTACCTGAGGGCCCCGGGGGCGGCGGCGCCTAGGGTTTGGTCGTGGCCAGTGCGTGTAGGCGAACACGGGGGAATTGTGTTGGGTTTGGGTTGGGGGGAGGACGGGGAGAAGTGTAAGCGAAGCGAGAGGAAGGGAGAGGGCGTCCCTCTCTAGTAGTATGCCCAGCAGCTGCTGCAGCAACAAATCGAAGGCGATACGATTACGGAAGGAACAAAAGGCGTAACTAATCGTATCTGGGGTGAGCTCGTTGAGCGGTCAAGGGCCAGATCGGACGGACGAGGCCTGGGTGGCTGCCGTCCGCTCGCGGGGCCGCGTTGTGCGCCTTGGGCCTAGTTGGAGGCGGGCACGCGCTCGTGAGCTCCCGGGACACCGCCCGGTTTGTTTGGGTTGGGCCGGGACTGGGAGTGCACGAGCACGAATCCAACACTGCTTCGGGTTCTGATTTTCTTTTCTTCTCGTAAATAAAAAACTGAGGAAAAGATTCACATCTTGAGACAACCTAACAAATACGTTGCAACCGAATGTAATTTGTTTTGCCATTATATGATTGACTTGTGGATTAGAAATTTATATGATTGTTGCATTATCTGATCTAATACATCTTGAAATAAGACATACACTCGCTATTCGATCTCGATTATGCTGGTTTTTGAAGTAGTCTCGGGTTGGATTTGGATTATGCGGGCTTTGAATTCAAAACTTAGTCTCCTATTCAACTTCATATATTAGCCATGAACCTGACACATTCATGAGCTAATCTGTTACACTCTCTATTAGTGAATGATAAATCAAAAGCTTCAAAGCTCCGGTTGATGTCTTCCATCTGCTTCAGCAAGGAATCGACCTCCGATTTTTGGTTTCCATGATTCGTCCGCGGTTGGATCAAAGCCTGACAGTCTCACTTGGATTCAAACATGTAGACGCTAAGATAAAGATGAAGAAGAATGAGGTACGATAAAATAAAGTATCCTGGATACAATGTATTTAGCTCACTTGAGGGTGACAACAGACAACACAATCAACGGGTTTCTTGGGTAGCGAGAGGGTTTGAAAGCTCGCGTGTATGGAAGAACTAGCAAGTTACCTCATGCTTTTGCGCGGGTGGAAAAAAACATTAGTTACCTAGCATGAAAGGAAGAGTGATAAAATTGATTTGTTACCTAGCATAATACAAGGAGGAGCAAAAAAAAAAAAAGAAAGAAAAAAACACATCCGCTACAACAAGGGTTTTTGAGGGAATTAGAGGGGCCAAGGCCCCTACAGAAAAAAAAACTTTTGAATAAAGCAAAAGTCGATTACAGATTACATGACAAGAAAAATAGGGAACAAAAAAAGAAACGAAGAAAAGCAAGGACAAGCAAAAGAGAAACGCTACAAGAATTGTTGGGTCCACTGATCAAACTGGAAGCTAAGACTCTATGTTCTAGCAGTAGCAGCTCCTTACTTAAGATTATTTTAGCGCCATTGATGGACGACTGGATTCCATTAAAGATGAAGTCATTTCTCGACGTCCATTTGACCAACACATCAGGATGACGGCGACCATAAAGAACTGAGAGTTACTTGTTTCCCTGAGATGGTCTGCAATTTCAGGAAAATTCAAGTTGGGAGGGATGTCCACATTGATCAGCTGCAGGTACTGAATTGCAAAGGGACATTGTAAGAAAAAGATGGGTGCTTGTTTCTTCGGTGTTTTGTGAGCATAGCACACAGTCATAGGATTGGAGAAGCATGTTTTTTTTCCTATTTAGGATATTTCTAGTACTCAGCATGTCCTTTATCAATAACGTGGAAAAGACCTTATGCTTGGGTTGGCAGAAATAACTCCATAGCCACCTATGCATGTCATGAATTTTATGATGACCCATCAGCGCTCTGTATGCGCTTGAGGAACTGAATCTGTCACCCCATGTGTATTTCCATATGTCTTGACTCTCTACTTGTGGCAAGTCAGCTATTATCTGCATTAAGTGTTGTAATTGATTGAAGGCAGTTTCAGAAACTGGCAAAAGGTATAGCTGGGTTTGATCCTCCTGACATAAAACTTCTTTGGCCAAGATTAGCTTATTTCTTGCAAATTAAAAGAGTTCAGGAATTTCCTGTTTGATTTCCTGGCCATTCCATCTATCCTACCAGAATAGAACAGTGTTACCACACTGCATTTGTATTACTGCTTGATTATCTCTCCACCGGAAAGAGCCTTTTTTTTGTTTGACCTGATAGATTTCCATTTTTGTGGTGCTTTTCTCAGACCATCTATACCCAAGGGTTGTCTTTTTTATTAAAAAAATTACCAATGCTTTTCATTAGCAGAGTTTCATTCTGTTTTGCCATATCAACCACTCCACCCCCCCCCCCCTCCCTCTTCTTCCTTTCCTAGTATGCTTTAGGTGGCTTTCTAGCATTGATGTCATTTCACCTCCACAGACAATATTTTTCTGACAATCCTGTTGATCACAATTTTTGGTAATGCCAAGGTGCACATGTAAAATGTTGGAAGGGCTGTGAAAACAACATTTGTCAGCTCAAGTCTTCTAGCCTGTGATAAGAAGCTTGAAACACTTTCCAATCTTTCCTCACATTTGTTCAGAAGGGGGAGGTAATCCTGAATCAATGGTTTTGCTAGTCCCAAGGACAATCCTAAATAGGTTTAGGGTGAACAATGATGAAAAGTGATTTGTTACCTAGCATGAAATTTTGTGTTCCATAGGGGCGCCACAGGACTTTTCCCTTGAAGCATTCGATATGAGAAAGAAAACTTGCTGAACTTATTGACAAGTACACGACTCAAAATCCTCATCAAGACCATAACCGGGCTAGGACAAGGCTTTGACCAGATTGACATTAATATTTTATCTCTAAATATGTTTTTATAAAAAATACAGTGCATTTTTCTACCCCAAGTGTAGTTACTCCCGTCTTCATAAACCACATGTGTAGATGCATATTCATTTATTAGTTTAAGTATGTTATCTACTCATTTTTAAATACCCCAATCTTACCGCGTGATTTTACTTACATATTTAACATACATACTATTCTAGATGGTCTAATATGATCATAAATCTTGCCTGACCATATAGACCCTAAATCTAGAGATACACACATAGAAGTGACTACACTCAGCGTGTAGAAAATAATTTTCCATAAATTTCAGGACACGATTAATCTAATAACATCTACTTAGTTTATTTAGTATTATAAACATTGGTACTTTTTATATGTTTGCTCAAACTTAAAATTGATGAGTTTCTCAACGTGCGATTAATTTTAGGACAAAAAGAGTATTTATTTAATTGTAAAGATAGAAAAGAGATTATTAAGCCAACTATAAAAGTAAAATTTAAATCACATCCTTAACGAATTTTCAGCTGTAGAGATAGATTAAACGAACCAAACGTATAATTTAAATCACACCACGGGATGTGAATAAAATTAAACATGGGTCAGAATATGAAGCCATCTTACATGAGCCTGTGAATCTGCTGCCGATCACTGTGATCTGCTGAATGTGCCATACGACCCACGGGCCATGCATTCAAACTCTCATAACAGAATTCCGCCTAAGCATCTAACAAGGCAGACAAGAGGGCAAAAGCATACATGTCATTTCGTTCGACCAATTATAACATGTCTTGCATGCACATAGTCATGCACATAAATAAACTACTACTACATACAAGATAACTTGGTTTTTTTTTCAGAGAATTAAATTGCCAAAACTAGTGTTTCATCCACTAGAAGATGCGCAGCCTGCAGCCCCATGGCCATGACCATCCTCCACCCCTCCTAGAAACATGAGGACATGACCATCCTCCATCCCTCCTAGAAACATCAGATGAATGACCAAACTGAGGTCCAAAAGCAAGCAGATGAATGACCATCCTCCATCCCTGCAGATACATTTAGTTAGAGCTAGAAGCCATGGCTCCAAGGAAAAAAATCTTTTACGTCCACAATTCCATAATAATTTTTTTAGAAAAAAAACAGTTTAAAAGGTTCATAGCTCCAGAAAAAGCAAATAAGGCATGTGAACAACCAATGAAGGCATTGAAGCCCAAAATCACTAAGGGGGTGATTGTTGCCTGCACTAGGCTTAGCCTATATTAGGCCCATAACCGAAGACAGGATACCATATGCAATGTGTTGGTGTTTGGTTGTCCTCCACTTGCAAACACAAAGTAAGTTTATTAGGTTAAATTCTATTACATGTGGTTACTTCCATGTTCTAGTATGGTGAGGGATTTCCTCAAAAAGTATAGGCGAGGGAGGAGAAAAGTCTTCTTTTTTTTGACATAGTAGCTAATGCAGAGATCTGATTTGAGCATTGTGCAAGCACAAGGGCCTATGCAGGCAACAAAACATGAATAAACTGCACCGCACAAGTCTGGATACAAGCTAATGCAAGCAACCAAACAAACCCTAAAATTGTGCCAATGGTTAGCGAAGGCATCAAAAGAACTAAAACACTATTATTAAGAGAAAGATTCATTTGAAACAGGTTGGGTTGCTGAACTTAGACTGAATTCAAGAACTAGTCAATTCCCTCACAGGTACACCGGATCATGCGGAGAACAAGTTTATAACCAGAATATGTGTTCTTTATATGCAGATCATCGGCTTCGGCACAAATTACAATCAGTACCCACTAACCAGTCTAAGAAAATAGAGGACACAAGTTATCCTCCAATTCCCTTTAACAGACTAAGTCTCTACATTGACCCAAACTGGAAAAGAGAAAGTACAGAGCTGAAATAAGTATCATCTCAAGAACCGGCATGAGGCTGGCACAGTTTATGTTTGCCAACTGTCATGAACAAGGAATAAGAAACAACCGATAGCAGATAGAGAATGAATAAATTCACACTAACTTGTGATACAATGAACTCAGAAGCTAAAACATCAAATTCAACAAAGATATGCACAGATGTTGTCAAAAAGAAAAACCCAAAGATATGCACAGTCTGCAGCCATTAACTACAACATGAATTCCTGTTAATAGAAGTATAGAACAACTAAATGAAAAAGGTCACAGAATTCAACATGATCCATTGGGGAAAAAAGGTGGCATCACAAAACAATTGGTAATAAAAACTCTATACAAGAAGCTAAAACTAAAGCCCCACTGTATTTCCCTAAAATAAGATGTTACAGCTAAAGATATGCTGAGATAATCTGGCAGAAGGTGCGAACATTGCCAAGTCCAATCTAATAGCACATTTTACAGGTTTCCTTGTAGACATATGAACCGACAATCAAATAATTATAACTATAATAAGCTCCACTATACTAGTCACTGGAGAGGTTCTCGGCATCCATTTACATGTGGCATTCTCCTAATCTAATGTTCAATTCTTGTTAACTTTAATGAAAATTGCAAAGAAAAAAAATCAATTACAAACCAGAGGTTTTACAAATACCCACTAACATCTCACTTTCGCTACAGTCTAACCCTTGTTTAAATACCCCCATGCCCATTGACCAATCAACAACGATTGGTGATTTAAGTTGGCCTTAATAGGTTTACTATAGAGTCTCCCTCCCTCCCCACACAAACCAAAAGAATGAAGGTGAGCTTTGTCTATTTTCTCTAATTTAGATTGTTTCTTAAAAAAAAAAAGAAAGTGTTGGTTTCTTAGGATCAAACGGAAAACCTATGTACTAAATAAAACAGTAAAAAGTGCAGTATTCTAGATGATAACTTTTGCCCTATAACTATTTCAGCTAAGGGTCCGAAGATATGGCAAGTTAAACATATGTTTATCATCAAACATTTCTGGATAAAACCATATAAACATTTTTTCCTCTAGTGCGTTCTAAAGAATTATGAAATATCCCACAACTCCAGATGGATAAATGCTTTCATATTGTAAAATTGCTCCTTTCATTTTCCCCAGAAACCTTAAACCGACGACATGCATAGAAATTGAACATGACAGCAACCATTGCTAGTTTGCCATACTAACATAGAACAACATTAAGTAACCACCACAGATTTTATATATAGGCTGATAGTCAAACAGCAGCGAAGCAAAATTGAGATATTGAAGATAGCACCTATATAATTTATGCTTCCCCTCTACATAAAATAGGTAGGGTGGTGAATCACAACCAACATAAGAAAAGAAACTTCTTAACATAAGGGGATGACCAAATATTTGCAGAATAAGTAATAAACACGCAATAGACACTCAGAACAAACACCAAGCTTACCGGTTCATATAGTTGGTTCTGCCAACGGTGGTGGGTAGCCATAGAATGGATAGACAGTGTGGAAATACTGCTTCATCACACAGATCTTCTTAAGTTCAGAAGTCTTCAGGTTAAATGAAAAGTATTCCACATCTGGCGATTCCACCGGCAAGCGAGCTGAGTTGTCTAAAGAGTCATCAGACGAGTACCCTGAGTGCTGATCTTGCAAAATGCCACAAAGGAATAAGAATCCATCAGCCGCACCCAGGTTAGAATAATTGTACTGGCTTGGAAATGATACCATATTCTCAAACTTCCATTCATCTGAAGATCCACCATCAGTTTGCTTAGTGAAGCGAAATAGGTCAGTTGGACCATCTCCAAACCAATTGGCAGGAAAAAACACCTCCTCAGTTCCATCTCCACCCCTTACTATGAGAGGCATCCTGCTTTCACACACATCGTACTTAGCAAGATCATTGTTGACAAAGGATAACTTCATGCTGAGCCCGTCAAGCACAATGAAGTTGTTCTTCCAAGGCACCACCCAGTAGAAACATCCCTTCTCATAATCAAGACGAGTGGCTGTACCGGCTGTACCCCAGGCCAAAGCCCAAAGGACACCTCCACCTGAGACACGCAAGGATATTCCATTGTCCAGTAATGGACGTGTATTCAAACGCAACAAGATTAGTCTTGTTACACGCCATACACACCACCCTGAATGCTGTCTCCTCAACTTCGCCAGTAGGAGCGAAGAAGAGCCCGTAATCAACAAGGTCTTTATGCTGAGCTCTTATTAGCCGCTTGGGTATGCAAGGGAGCAGCCTGTATCGCCGGGAAATGGGATCACACACCGCAAGCTCGAGATCCCTAAGGAGGATGGCGTCAAAGTATTCAAGATGGGGCTCGCATTCTTCCGTGCACTCGAGGAGGACGCCGCCCTGGCGAACGTCGCGTGGACGCCAGGGCGTGTGCCACCTCCCGGTGGGGACGAAGGAGTAGGAGAAGTCAGCGGCGTCGGCGACGGCGCGTGCGAGAGTCGCGGAGGGGTGGGGCGGCTGGGCGGGGTGAAAGCCCTCGTCGGCGGCGAAGCCGAGAAGAGGGGGCGGGTGGGTGGCGCGGAACCGGCGGCGGAAGCTCGGTCGTTGACGATGCGGCGGAAGGAAGTACAAGAGGCGGCGGCGCGGGCAATGTCGGCAGCCGTGGGGAGGCGGAGGAAGATCTCCTCCAGGGACTCGTCGTTGAGGCGCGGGAGCGTCTCCAGCGAATGGGTGTCAGCGATTGGCGGCGCCGGCGAGGCCATGGCGGCAGCCAACAAGCCGCCGGCGCCCGGCGAAATGGGATTGTGGGGAGATCCAACAGAGGGATTTGTGGGTTTAGGGTTTCGGGGGTGCTGCGCGCGCAACTGCGGGAACGCGCGACGACGACGCGGTGGCAATCTGTGGGTTTAGAGCCAAGCGACGGTGACAGAGTGTGGCCGTGCCACCGTGTGGTGTGGGTGGGATACAGGACTGGGAGTATCTTAGCAGGCTAGTAGGCTCGTGGGCCGTGGTTTCGAACACCAGGCCCGGAATCACTTCTCAAAAAAAAGTAATAATAAACAAGTTTTTGTTTTTCATTTAATCATTTCATATAAGGTTTTTTTGCTAAAAAGAATTCATATAAGTTTTTATCCCTCAAAATCATAAAGTTTTTACGATGGGCGCGCCTACTAAATCCGAGACCAGCAACCCTGAAGCAAGATCACATCTTTGATTATGGGCTGACGATGGATGCACATGACATATGAATCTGAAGGATACGAGGGACAATACTCAACGCTCGAGAAACGACAGAGCACAACAACTGAACGCGGTTATAATACCTTGGGTATTAGGAAAGACCATTATCACTAACCATGCAAGAACTTAGTTAATTATGCTAAGATCAGTGTACGAAAGAACTCAAAGTACAAGGGAACAAAAACAAAAGTCTTAACTAGAACAATGAAATATGCAAGTCCTTATTTAATCAACTTGAGCCGAAGTGTTGGCATTTAAAAACTCTAACTCAATTGTACTTGGATTAGGTTCCACAAAGAGTAAGAAGATTTCATAGAATTTGGAATGTATCTAGGACGAGCCAAAACTTATGATCTCTAATCAAAGTACTAAACGACTTTCCAGCAGGTTTTCTGTATAAAAATTGTATGAAGGAAATGACTAATAAATATGTTAAACCTAAGCTTTGGTTTATGGCTTAATAGAGCTTTGGGGTTGCTATTTAATAAACATTAGTATTACTAAACACTTCAATCTTTGCCGGTATGAAATGTGTAGTACAAATCATGTACTATGTTGTGCTACAAGGCCTTAATGAAGTTTTGGGGAATTAATCATATAGTTGGAACAAAAATTATGTATCAAATTCGAATTCAAAGTGGCATTGAGTGACTATTTTGACCTAAGCCATGAACTAGTAAAATAGAGTAGCACTCGACGATAAGGAGTAGACTACACCCCCACTTTTTAATCAAGAAAATGCAAGGCTCGAAGTCTAAACCGAGAGCGAGCTCCAGTAACCAGTTGCCCATGAGAGCACCTGCAAAACAGAGTGGCACAACTTTAGCCTCTATATGTCTTTATCTATTGGTCTAATGAATTAAGAGCCTACTGAGAAAGGATATAGAAGTTTGGGGTACCTTTTCAAGCAAAATCATCCAAACAGGACAAATGACCTTGGATTCATAATTCTTGGAGCTTGACTGCACGCTGGCATCTCATGACTACATGATAATTAGTCTATGATCCACAACAGAGGTTTATTATTTATTTGGAAAACGGGCGGCGCCTTAGGCTAGTCTGAGTGGGAGTTTCATTGCTCTGTTCCAACGCATTAATATTTTGGAAACAGTGCAAAAGAGTTTCATCCTCATGAAACTCTCTCTACTCCCATGAAACTTTCTCATCTCTTTCTTCATTAAAACGGTGCCACATCAGCCTGTTTAATGTGCATAAAACATTGATAAAACCTCCATTGAGACTGGCCTTAGGGTGAGTCGGTCTCGTGAAGGCATAGAAGCACAGTGATCAAGACAAGCGAGCCAATGAGTGAGTCACAAAGCAGCTAAGCGAACGAGACCTAAAGGATTCAAAGTCTTGCTTTGTCCCAACAAGAGGCTTTCTATAACAGAGTCACAGTCGGCTTTGTCACAAGAGGCTTGATGAACAAGCCTTGCTGCTCAGCTAGCAGCTGCTGGATGCGCCCTCTATGTCAGTTCAATTATTATTCATTCCATTCTCCAACAGATTTCAATATTGATAACTAAAAGTATTACAGTTCAAAGAGGTATAATAGCAGTACAACACCAACATTGTTCAACCAAGTCGACTTTGGTAACATGCCTCAATTACATATAAATATGCCATCAAGTGGACATATCTTAACTACTACATGATAATTAGTCTCTGATCCACAACTGACTGATCAAGTGCAGACACCAACATTACCAATCATCCATGCCTCTCCAATTCGCAGAAGCCAGAAGAACAACCCAAATACAGCCAAGGGCCAAAAGGCAATCAGATAAGCACCTGCAGATATATTTCGTACTCTGGTCAGTACAAAATTTACAAATACATTTTAGCTGAACGTAATCAAGAGTGGCAGAACTATATCCCTATTACCAAAGAGTAGCTCAAATAATAATAATAAAAAGGGGCAATTGGCACTTGGATACCCAGAGTCATTTTCATTTGCTGGGGGACACTCTTAATACAAAATCTCTAGTACAAAAACATGTATGGAGTGTCCACAAGCAAATGATGTCCACTTTAGATGTCATGTAGCCAATTCCCTAATAAAAAAGTACCAAAGCCATGTAATTCCAGAACTATGTTATGATAATCTCAAAGAGGCTCTAAGAGACTGGTATGGATAGGCTCAATCGCCCAATTCAAATAGACCAAAATCAAGATCAGCTACCCAAGATCATGTGCAGGCAATAGAAGGTGGCGTTTGAATCCTGGTGGGTTCTAAAAATCTGGATACAAAAATCTAGTGCATTCATTGGTTTCATGCCTATATATTAAAATTCAATAGAACATAGCTTGTTTGTATGGGATTCTAGGATTGTAAGATATTTTTTATCCAGATTCATAAAATCGGCTGGGCAAACGTGGTAAAAAATTCTCTTACTTCATCTTTACAAACTACACCTGGGTTATTCTTAACCACAGTAAAATGACCACAGTCCAAACTAGGGGAATATCAATGTAGTTACCGAAGAGCACACAAGCTTAGCTTGAGTAAAAAAGCTGATGCGATTTAGAAAAATGTTAAGAGCCCTTTGGAACACAGGAATTTTGACTGTACAGGAATAGGAACCAGTTCATTTTCATAGAAAAACACAAAAAACATGAAAAAAAAGGTGCCACATTCCAAAGGGGGCTAGTCAAATGTAATCACCAAGGCTCAAGAAGACTGTTTTCGATAGAGCTCAGTGTAAGCAAGCATGAAATTTGAGCAAGTGAAAGAAGATCAACAAGTTAAGCTTAAATTTTCCACGAATAGTCTATTTTTCTGTCAATTGTCACAGACTATGCATAAGTACAGATTTGCATAATAATACAACTTTGGAATCTTGATTCGACACAAACTCCTTTGATCAACATAGCCTGTGACATTTTACTTCAACACAAATTTCTAATATAAAGGCAGAAAATTTAAGGATAATGCAATTCAACATAGCTCACCTGGGGAAAAAAACACTGTATAAGTATTCAGTAAAAATGATTAAACGAAGAAAGTAAGGAATTACAGCCCCCTTGGAAAAGCAACTAATATGCTGTCCAATCCAAATCATATTTCTAGTTTTTTACTATAAGAACAATAAAACTACTATCCTCTACCTGTACCACCAGCATATAGAGAGAGATGCCCTTACTACTTGACATGATCAACAATATTTGCAGAGGAAATTAAAGGGATAATGCCAAAGATCTTAGTAGCTTACCGCTTCACACACATGGTTTTAGCAATGACGGTGCGAAGCCAGAGAATTGATGGACTCTGAAGAAGTCGTGCCTCATTTCACAGACCTTCTGAAGTTCAGAAGTCCTGACATCCAGCAAAAAGTATTCTCTGTTTGGATTCCGACGCTGGCGCCGGCGTGCTAAGGGCTGACCTTCTGGGATACCATGAAGAAATAAGAACCCCTCAGCCACACCACAGATGGAATACCTACGCTGTCTAGCCAATGGTATAATTTTCTCCGTCTGCTGTTGGTCAGAAGGCTCACTGGTATTTAGCTTAGTGATATGCAGTACGTCCAACGAGTCATCTTCCCCGTGACTGCCAAAGAAAAACATCAAAGGTGTGCCGTCAGCACCCGCTACAATACCAGATCTGCTGATGCCGCCCTCAATGAGGTTGCTGGATGGAACACTGTTGACAATCGAAAACTCCATCGTACTGGCATCCAACACAAGCAACTTGCCAACCCAATGCCCTGTCCAGTAGAAACAACCACAGGCATAGTCTGGATAGGCCAACTTGCGGTATCCATGGGCTTGGATACCCAAAGAACTCCAGCTGGGAGATGCAGCTAGAGACCATTGCCCAGTGACAGAAGAGAAGGCAAACGCAAACATGTTTGTTTTATTCCGCGCGGTGCATATCACCTTGAATGACGTCTCCTCCTCATCTTGGCCAGCTGGAGCAAGGAAAGCATCGAAATCGACGACGCGCCCGTGCTGACCTGTAATCTCCTGTGGTACGGAAGGGAGCATCACGTACCGCCGGTGCAAGGGATCACACACCACGAGCTCGAGGTCCGTCAGGAAGACGACCCTGTCGAAGTCGTAGCGGTTGTCGTACTTGGGGAGGCACTCGAGAAGGACGCGGCCTTGGCGGTGATCGCGGGGGCGCCAGGGTTTGAGCCATTTCCCGATGGGGACGAAAGAGTAGGAGAAATCGGCGCCTCTGGCGACGGCGCGGGCGAGCGGTGCAGACGGGTAGGGCGGCTGTGCGGGGTAGAAGCCATCTTGCCCTTCGGGAACGAAGCCAACGAAGGGAGGCGCGTGGACGGCTTCGAAGCGGCGGAGGAAGCCACAGTCGGTGATGACGCGGCGGAAAGAGCCGCACGCGGTGGAGGCGCGGGCGAGATCGGTCGCGGTAGGCAAGCGGAGGAAGATCTCCTCCAGGATCTCGTCAGTGAGGGACAGAAGCCGCGTCCCTCGTAGATCGGCGATCGGCGGTGGCGGCGACGCCATCGCCGCAGCCGATCGGCCGCCGGCGCCTGGCTGGAGGGGGAAAGGGATCGGTGGATTTAGGGCTCGGGAACGCGTCGGGGTACTACGCTGTGCTCCATGCCAAGAGCAGGAGCCTACAGCAGACAAAGAGGAGAGCCACCGGCACGCGGCATTGCGTGGGCTGTGGCCAGGGTATTATGGCCTCTAGCACAAAAGCCACGCAAATAACCCCAAAAGCCATCATAGGCAATTGATTTGAGTTCAATACCGATTGCAGATATATAGAAAGTAGTAACTCGTCATTGCACATTTCCATTGCGGCCTCGGTCGAAAATGGTAGTTCATCATTACGCAGCACAAATACCAGCCAAAAATACATATCTCAATCAATACCAGACTTAAAAAATCACTTCAACAACCGTCATAATTGCCATACACTTCAACAGCTAATGGTCAGAGGTCTTCACTACTATTTCCTCTGGTTCCCTAAAGCAAGTCATCTTGAGGTTGTCTCAAGTCAAACATTTTAAA
Source organism: Bothriochloa decipiens (assembly GCA_023333625.1). Taxonomy (NCBI): domain Eukaryota; kingdom Viridiplantae; phylum Streptophyta; class Magnoliopsida; order Poales; family Poaceae; genus Bothriochloa; species Bothriochloa decipiens. Next base: position 58,409,017 of record CM041630.1, on the reverse strand, counting down.
CTTTGACAGCAAATAATTTTTTTTGGTTGAGTTCGAAGATCTAAAAGTGATATAAGTAGGTCATCTTGAAATGTGGTTTCGTCAAAATATGCATTGACTATATTTTGTAAATATTTTATTTTATAAAAAAATAACAGCCAAATTTGTTTCTAAGACCATGTCGATGAGCAAATGTCGATGTCCAAATGAGATGGCTGCTTATTTAGCAGAGCTCAGCCCAGCTTGCACAAGGCGTCCAAGCCAACAGTCTGGCCCATGTGAAACGGGGCCTAACCTGGCCCGTGCGTCATTACGGCTACCACTACTCTAATTTTGGTTTGCTTAACACTTTTCCGGTAACCTATATGTAACTTCGAAAAGCGTCGACTGACCATGCGCTTGTATGATTCTGTGCAGCCCTGATCAGGGAAACACTGAAGCAAATCAGTGCATGATACACGCCCACAAACGCCTCGAGAAGTGACCAATCAGCCAATTAGCCCAACTGAAGTGCAGTGCAACAGCCTTGCTTGCAGAAACGTCAGTAGCAACACACCTAGGCCTGCGTGAAGATGTCAGCATATCTATTAGGGCAGAAAATAGTGATATACTCCCTACATTCTGAAACAGTAGTACTATAATGTATGTTCAGTTATCCTAAGCCAAACCACCCTGAGTTTTCATAAAATTTAAAGAAAATAAAAATAATATTTATGATACCAAATAAGCTTTCATAAGATACATTACGAAATGTATTGCCTCTTTTGATCTGGTAGAGTTAATATTCTTTATAAAATTGGTCAGAACTAAGATGGTTTGACTTAGGACAACTGAATATCCCGTATATTTCAGAACTGAGAGAGTAATGCATTTCAAATACTTGCATTCAGAGACTTACTAAATGCCACTATTCTGTAATCTGAGCCTAAGGTTGGATTTGAATGTTTATAGCAACCTAAAGTCTATAGCTGTGCATCACTAAACAAACACCTGTCCAGAAAATTCTCTTTCCATGTAGTATACCACAGTTAAATAGCAAACAATTCGCTAGGCATAAGCATTAGCATAAATTCAGATGCATAATATGTAAGTTTACTAGTTATAACTGTCTGCTTATCGATTTATAATTTGTTAAAGGATGTGTCAATCTCTTAAGATAAACCAATTCAATATACAGCTCAAGTAGGGAAAAACAATTCAATGATCTGTTTGACAATTCATATACAATCATTAAAATGGTGGTTAACCATAATAGTACCGATTTTGCCCCTAGCCCCAATGATTCAAGATGCTGCCAGGAATGCATCTATGCATCTTAAACAATCATAATGAACTGCCACACACATGAAGGCAGTGTGTCAACATTAAAAAAAAAAAATAGCCCAAGTTAGGATTATATCGACTCTTATGTTCAGTATAAACAGGTTGAACAATCTATACATGGACAAAACAGACTACCACTATATACAGGTCCGTATCGCAAGCCAGTGCAGGGACCTGCACATGGCCTCCAAATTTGCTAAGCCTTGTCCTATTACTAATGTATTCAACTAGTGTAATAATCAGCAAACAGATGATGAATACATTAGCAAGAGAAAAAGTTTTTTTTATACATCCCCAGGGTCCAACATCTCATTCTCAGCTATGCCCATCAATGTTCCCGCTTCCCTACCTGGAGTTAATGACTGGCCGCCGCACGAACAGCCAAACAGGCACCACATCTCTCACCCCCTTTCATCTTCCCAATCAGTAAGCTCCGTGTCACATGAATGGGAGAAATTTTCTCTGAGGAATTAACTCCCTTCTCAATTCTCTTCGTCTAGCAACAGACCATTCACTACTTTCCCAGAATGAATTCATTGATAGCAATGAGTAGGTACGGCGGTTCTCAGTTCTCACATATATTTATAAAATTAGTTCATTCCAATTTATTATCTTCTCAATCCTAACTCCCAGCGCTGTGCATCACAGCATCAGTTGGAGTTGGAGTCGGAGTTGGAGATCAGACTATTGGACGTACGAACACATGTGGGTTCTGCATCGATTGGTCATTGACAAAGCAGCTTGCATAGTTGCCGTCCCATCTAGATTGGAATGGTTTCAACCCTTTTTATCTCCATCTCTATGTTCTGCAGTTTTTCTTGCTCATATTTGTGCATCTTGGCATCTTGTTGGTGTTTTATTTTTGTGCAATGTCTTTTAGAAACAGAAAAATATGAATCAAGCTTTATTTTTGAGCAATGTCTTCTTTTCTTTAAACTGTAATGGGGCTTCTTTTTTAAAAAAATTTGCGCCAGGCCTCCAAATTCTTTCGGGTACGGCACTGACTATAATGAAGCTCATCATTATTCATTGTAATGTAGAATGAAAGACTAGAGATGTAAAGCAAGAAAGACAACAGCACATCATTATCCATTGCATAAATACTCTCGAACATATTTATCAAGACACTTGCACATTCTACTCTAAACAAAGTTTATAAATGAAAAATTGAAAAAGTAAATAAATACTGACTGCTGAGATCAATCTGAAAGGATGCGAGCATGCTCATCAAAGCCACCCATTAAAACTTCTAGAAGACAGACCTAGTTACAAGCAAAGTATTGAAGACCTCTACATCGAATACATATAGTTTGCCATGTAGAATGCACAAATGTCCTAGAAGTAGTAAACACAAACACGTTGGTCATCAGGGATTAACATGTTTTTTTCCTTCTGCAATCTGTATGGGAGTCAGAAAATGGCATGCATGTTCACAGATAAGAAAATGGCATGCATGCATGCAATCTGATCACGTGGTGTGCATACATATCAGAATATCACCTAAATATCAAACAGTACAGAACTACAATGAAGACTGTTTGCAAGATAACTAGATTGGAAAGACACATATGCATCAGACTGATATCTTCATCATAGTGAATTGTCTTATTGTGCGCAAAATACAAGTAAGAAAGACTATGAGCACAACCTTACCATTTCATACACTTGGTGGAGACAAAGATGGTGGGTGACCAGCATACAGTTCAGCATGTAAAATGGAATGGTTAGTTTGACAGAACAACTCAAGGTGCAATGTCTTGACCTCCAGCGAAAAACAGGTTATGTTTGGATTCTTTGGGGGATGCAAAAGAGACACGCCTTCTGGAATCCCTTCAAGGAGCAAATATCCCCCAGCTACACCCACAATGTCATAGCGATGCTTATCAGGCAATGGGAGCACCTCCTCAGGCTGCCATTGGTTTGAGATCTCACCATCATTTTGTAAGATGGCATATGAGAGATGAACCGTGCCATCTGGAATAAGACTGCAGAGAGAAAGCATCCCAACCTTTACTCTCCCTGCCTCCACAATGGCAATCTCTCCAGTGTAGTCCTGTGGGAGCTCAACAGTAGAGAACTCCATCCCCTTTGTGTTGAGCAAAAGCAATTTGTTCCTCCGATGCATCAACCAATAGAAGCATCTGTGGGCATAGTAGCGTTGGGACAACTCTGATCCTGAAGCAGGATTGCCGGTCCCTGTTGAAGCTGGGTTTCCAGCCCCTGTAATCATAGCACTCCAGTCGTCAAATGTAACAGCATGCCATCGCCCTTCTCCAGATGAGAAGACGAAGAGGACCAGCTTGATCGCGCACTGCGCCAAGCAGATCACCCTGAATGACGTGTCCTTGTCATCCTCAGCAGCAGGGGCAAGGAAGGTTTCGAAATCAACGATGTCTGGCTGATGGACAGCGGCGGTTAGGTCGGCTGGGATGGCCGGTAGGAGGAGGTAGCGCCGATGCACAGGGTCGCAGACGGCAAGATCCGTGATCCAGAGAAGGTCGCCGCCGCGGTATCCCCTACCCGTGGGGACGCCGGAGAGCAGGAAGCGGCCGTCGCGGCTGTCGCGGCGGCGCCAGCGGTGCGGGACGGGGAGGAAGGAGAACGAGAAGTCTGCGGCGTCGGCTTGCGCGAAGGATCGGGCGGCGATGGCGGAGGTGTGGGGCGGCTGCGCGGAGATGAAGCCGCTGGCGAGGATGCCGAGGAGCGGCGGCGGGTGGAGCGCGTGGTAGCGGCGGAGGAAACCGAGGTCTGTGATGACGCGACGGAAGCTGGCGCAAGCGCAGGAGGCGTGGGCGAGGTCCGGGGGAGAGTCGAGGTGGAGGAAGATCTCCCCGAGGGCATCGTCGGCGAGGTCCGCCGGGGATTGGACGCGGCACGGAGTTGGCTGCGTCGGTGGAGCCATGGGTAATTGGGGTTTTTCTCTCGTTTTTCGTTGGGGACTTTTCGTGGCGAGTTTAATGGCCGGTTTGGTTGCAGGATCCAACGAATTTGTACCCCTGCGCCTGCGGTGCTGCCTACAAAGGTTGCAGATCACTCGTGTGATTTGAGTAATTCTAACACTCTGGAATTTAAAAAAAAAATGCAACACTCTGAATTTTCTTTTCTCCATCTTCGGCATTACCTCTCCCCTTCTCCGACCCCGATCGTCTTAGACGGGGTCGGACCAATGAGCTGGTAGAGCTTAGAAGGGGCTCCAAGGAAGACAAATTGTCTAAGTGGTGAGGATGATAGAAAGGCGGCAGTAGAGGTGGCCAAGCGAGAGCAGGGCGGGGTGCACATGGCCATGGGCCCATGGTGGTGGTGGGAGGGGGGAGGGGAGGAAGGAGGTGGGGTTTTGCCAGAGCGCAGAGCTCTGACAATACCCAACTGCGTCACGGTAGGGCGATGAGCAGCGGCGACGCATGTTGGGGATGAAAGAAGAACAATGAAGAAAAAAAATCGAGTGATCCCCATAAATCCCTAAAAAATGTTGTATTGCTACAACTTCCTGACTTTTGTCCACGGTCTATTTGTTGTAAATTCTAATCTTGAAAAAACTTGGCATTAATGTGCTGGATGATTCATTGGCCACAAAATTTCAGTGTCATTTTGTTCCATTATTTTATTTTAGTTCAACAAATAATTCGAATATCACAAGCAATACATACTTAGACCATCAAAATATCAATTACACATGGAGATTTTGGGCATTTCGGAAACATACTGCACACAAATATCCCAGACATGCACAAGCTGCACAAAATGTAACTATACTGGTCATGCAGTACAAATGCACAACCGAATATGTTTCTAATTAGTTCCTTCCATATCATCTCTCTAGCCAATCAGCATGGCAATAGCTGCGTGTTGGCCATGAGGATGTGGAAATTCGGTACACAATCAGATAGTTCATACACGAAGCTCACACAAGCAACCATTTGTACCTTGAGAGGTTGAGGGCAAGGATGCTGTGCTGGCCACGCCTCGTCGGCTCCACTGAATCTGATACAAAGAAGACGATAAATCAGCGTGATTGATTTCACACATTCATTCAAAACTATAGGTGCCAGCAAGAGCAAACCTTATTCGATCTTAACTCAGACTAAGATATAGTACTTGCCAAATTGATTAGGAGAAAAAAAAGGAAAGAAAAAATAGCTAAGACAGAAGTTGGTAAATGCATGTCAAACTTGCATCCGGACAGAAAAAGTTAAGCACAAAGAAATATAGGATTGGTATGGTTATAGCAGATTAGAAGTGTATAATTTAGGATACTGTAGGAAAAGTAACTGATTTCTGTGGAATTGTTGTATGATTCCTGTGAAATTACTATGTTCCCAAGGGATCCTTTAGTGGTGTGTTCGCTCAATGTAAAGCTTTGTAAGGGTCCAGTGTTGTACAATTTTCATTCTCCTAGTTTAGTAAAAGGAATATGCAGCTCCCCTAAGTATTTGAGAAAAAAAAAAAATTCATGAAGTCTCCTTGTTTCAAATGGACAAACTGAAAACAAAAGTCTTCGTCTTCAAGAATAGAGTTGAGATATTCTAACCGCACAACATCATTTGGAAAAATCACCACACACATCATAACAAAATAATTCAGCGTGTTTACTCGGCTTCGATCAGCTCTGGACACAGCAGCAAAATCTTCAGCTTTGTCTGGCAAAGTCGAGCCCCTCACCGTGTCCGCTTCTTCGGATGGCTGCTGCTTCATGACCGCATTCAAAGTCGGCCAAACCTGTTTCACAAGAACATACTCGACAACGACAGGTGTGAGCTCTGCAACCAAGCTGCTGAGACTTCAGATCATCTCATCTTCCAATGCGTTGTTCCAAGACAGTTCTGGGATAAGATTGGTTTGCATCTTTTGCAACCCCCACCGATCAAGCAACTCTGGGATATGCCCAGGCCCCAAGCTGTCCCGCCCAGGCACTACAACACATTCCTCCTCCTCTGCTGCTGGAACATATGGAATCACCGACACGATGTCGTCTTCCGGCAACAAGCGCCCTGCCTTCGCCGCCTCCTCCTCGCCTGCAAGCAAGCTTTTTTTAAATCAAATTAAATCGCCCTGCTATGGTTCAGTTGCCTAAAACCCCAAGATAGAATCATCATTGATGACTGGTGCAATGTTTTCACTATGTAATTTGTTGCTTTAAACCAAGACTTTTGTTGTAAACTCTTAGGCGTTTGGCAAACTCCGTGCACCGGCTCGCCGGAATCAATGGAATGAATTCAAGTGGGGCACTCACCCCTCCGGTGAAGTCTTAAAAAAAAAACAAAATAATTCAGCGCAATGACATAATCTTAGTTCCAAGCATTTTCTTATGTAGATTATTTTGATTTTCAAATCAACATCAAAAGGAAAATTTATACCAGATAATGACAAAAAAAACTACTAAGTAATATAACGCTTCCTTCTGCAGTAGTTTGATTAAGATGAACGGGTCACTTCTAAGGTGAAATTTTTCCATCTGATGAAATGATCCCAATATAAAATTAAAATGGCTATGTTCCTGCTATGTGGTAACAAAAACCACAAACCACAGAAACAAGCACTACTAAAATTTGAATACATGAGATTGTCTACCATGTCAACAGAAATAGCATTAGAAAGAAAACAACTATGGGATAAATGTTTGTGGGAGAAATTTACCCATTTAGATACTCTGTAGCGACAAGGATGGCGGAAAGTTGGTATACATGTAGGCACGCATAATGTGGTGCTTCAATTCGCATACCCTCTCAAGCTGCAAAGTCCTGCAATCCATCGAAAAACACTCTAAGTCTTCTATCACCGCTGATGAGCTCACATGCACTCCTGCTAAGCTTAGGTGTTCAGGAAACCTTAGCAGGAGCATGTACCTCTCCATTGCACCCCTGATGTAATACCGAAACCTAGGATCCAGCGGAATTATCTTTTCCACCTGCCACTGGCTGGAACCATCGGCATTGTCTCGCCTTACAGTGTAATGGAGGCTGACTGCACCATCTGCAACATGGTCGCGTAGCGCAAACATCCCAACCCTGCCTTCCCCTGCCTCCACAATGGCGATCTGACGCCTATGGCAGCCAAGTGGGACGTCAGCAATGGAGAATTCCATTTCCATCCTCCCAGCGTCAAGCACGAGAAACTTGTCCCGCCAATCCATAACCCAGTAGAAGCAGCCGCGAGCGTACTGGCGCCCGGAGAACGCAGGGCTCCTTGACGACACGCCCAGGCCGGCCATCAGATCACGCCAGGCCAGGGACGCGACAACGCGCCATTGCCCAGTGGTGGAAGAGAAGACGAAGGCGACGAGCTTGGCTTTGCACTGCACCATACAGATCACTCCGAAGGAAGTCTCATCGTCTGGGTCCCCGGCGCCGGCGCCGTGGGGGACGAGGAAGATCTCGCACCAGCGGTCAAACTCTACGCGGATCGGGTGTTCCACCGCTGTGGTGGCCAGGTCGTCCGGGATCGGGGGGAGCAGGACGCTGCGCCGGTGCAAGGGGTCGCACACCGCTATCTCCGTGAATACCTGTGGCTGCGGGTCGTCGCCTTCGCCCTCAGGATCGAGGGAGCGGTCAAGGAGGACACGGCCGTTGCGGACGTCGCGCACGACCCAGCCGCGGCCCGTGGAGGAGGAGGTGGGGAGGAACGAGAAGGAGAAATCCGCGGCGAGCAAGACGGCCCGCGCCGCGGGGGCGGACGCGTGGGGCGGGAGCGCCGGGTGGAAGCCGTTGTGGTCCAGGAAGCCGAGGAGCGGCGCGGGGTGGAGCGAGCGGAACCGGCGGAGGAACGCGCGGTCGGCGACGATGCGGCGGAAGGGGACGCAGGCCGCCGCGGTGCGGACGAGGTCGGCCGGCTCTGGGAGACGGAGGAAGATGTCAGACCAAAGGTCGTCGGTGAGCAGCGCCGGCGAGGCCATGTCGTGGCCGGCGGGACGCGGGACAGAGGGGGCTTGGGGTTGCTGGGGAATCGGGATCGCCGGTGAGATTTACGGGCTGGTCCGTTGGTCCGAAGTCCGAACAGTTCAACGATGGCGCTCGGTTGCTGCTTGGTGGTGGTCCAACGCCGGTCAAATTTTTAGCAGCCGGGATGAGAGGGCTATTTGAGCCAGGTCAATTCTCAGCCCACCTGATCTCACTCGACTCGACCAGCTGACTTCTTCTGGACCGAATGGGCCTCATGGATTTTGGTCCATGTCTTACAAGCCTCCATCCCTAATTGAAACAAACTTTTTTTTCAATGTCTCTCATCTAGGTACAGCTATAGCATCTATTCGTACATACACACGCCCACTTCTTGAGATCACCGAAATCCACAGATTCCGTAGGCGACGTGAGATCATCGAAATCCACAGATTTCGTAGGCGACGGGCACGTCACGATTCCATTATGACATCATACGGCAGGAGAGGCAGACGCTTGGAGGAACATCCAAGCGGAGATTATTTTGGGAAAAAACCTCGGTGCCACACCCGGCCGAACCTGAGATTCGAACCTGGGCGGGTGGCCTCCACGGCGGGAGTGCTCACCATCACGCCCGGGTCTTTTCTTGTTTGATTTTAGCATAAAAATGCTAAGACTGACTAGCACTTTTGAGTGAAGTTGACGGCTACGGTGGTGGAATCAGCGGTTGCGGGTGAATGGGAGGGGATGCTGGGGAGAGTAAGAGCCGACTCTAAGATACATCTGTGAGTTAGTGTTGAATGAGCTGACCAAGAGGAAAACGAGTCGCGTGCATTTCCCTCAACGAATCGGAGGCTTGAGCCGAGAAAGGTGTGTGGTCCCTCACCTACTACCTATGTCAGGCCCACACGTGATTGCACCATATTTACATCTCTCTCTGACCTATCCCATCCATTCGATTGGGAGGGGGCACATGCCCCAAAAGACAAAACACCCACATTGGGCAATGAGGAGATGAAGCCTCCAATTATGATAACCGTCGAGATCATAAGCATCGCCATGGAACTATGGAAAGTGTTCAGATTATCTTTAGTAAAACTGTCCCGACTAAAGCAAGTTGGTTGATGTAGCGTTCATGCGGCATTCCTTCTCCCTCCGTTATGGGGATCTTAGATTAAGGCAGTTTATTCGCCCTCAAGGACATACATGACATTTACTATTAGATTCACATTAAAATATGTGCACACACATATCTCAATGTAAATACGGTATAGTACGTAGGGACATATGCCTTTATAAGGGCACATTCAACTTTGCCGATCTTGGATGGGGATTAGTGCTCGGTTTGTCATCTACAAGATAAAAAAAGGGTCAGATGAAGATGAAAAGGTCAAATATATGGTCTTCTGTTGGAGTTAGATTGGAAACATGGTCACATGTTGAATTTGGATTAGAAACATGTGGAACAATAGTGAGATGTAGACAAGGAGGGTGATGTGCTACGTTTTACAATTTTATAATGAGAAATGACTCGAATGAGACGTGCATTAAAATTTTCATTAACATGGACAATACTCAAAAGCATCATTATCCATACGAGCAAAAGTATACTATTATTATTTGAATACTACTATATTGTATCTTCTCGTATCGTACATGGGCTACAATGCTTAGCACGAGGCCACAAGTCATTATTTCTATGACTAGAGTTTGTGTGTATCTAAAGAGTGAGGGTGACGTGGATAGTCCTGGCATCAGATAGACTATTGTTAATGCGTAGTGGTGTTTACTTTATCTTTGAGCTTGCAGGCTGCAAATGATTTGCTTCAACGCCCCCCTGTATCTGTACATGTGATGCGTCATGCATGTGTACACGTAAGATAAGATTATTTATTGAAAGGAAACCCTGCAACGGATCGCAATAACGCACACACAGGCAGAGGCAGCACCACGGATGGTGCACGGAGCACGGCTGCGATTGCCGTCCCTTTCCGCCCGCACTTGCTTGGGGAGGCACGACATCCTTTGCTTCGTGTATTATACTCACTTGCCCACCATTACCTGTGAAAGCAAACAACGTCACGAGTTAAAAGAAAACGAGAGCAACAGCACCGTGACTGCTTGCTTGTTTTTAAGTTTTAATTTAACCATTGCTTTGGGTACTCGTAGCTACATCTTGCCACTCAATGCAGGCACTAAGTTAATCAGGCTAAGAAAACTGACAGCAATAGATTTTACTCCTCCAATCCCAACTTTTAAGCCACTCTATATTCATTCATTCCATGCCAAATCTACGAGTCCAAAAAGTTCATTATCTAATAAATTGATTCATAGATGCCTCGCAAAAAAATGATTCATAGATAATTAGTAGGTATAATTTGATGGAATAAAATTGGTCAAAACAATAAAAAAAATAACCTCAAACTGAGTTAAAGTTTCACTCCGAATTATATCCATTGCAAGTCAAATTTCATTTAACTTATTTAAAAGTGTAGTAAAATTTGAAAAAGGAGGGTGTATAATATAGACTAGGACCTCCGTGCGTCGTAATTTTTTTAAAAAAGAGCTCCGTGCTGTACATTCTATTATGGGCATCCAGTTTGGCACGGCTATTTTATTTCTTGGCTTGCCTAAAATGCAAAGCATGAGCGCCGGCCGAATTTAGCGTCACCACAGAAACCAAAGCCGGCCGAATTTTAGCTGATGCAAGCAAAGTTTTCAGGTACACGTTTGGTGCCCCCAAGCGGCGGCTGGTCGGCGGCTGGAGGCGTGTCCGCAGGTAGCCAGTGGATAGGAACGCAGCCACCTACTTCCCCTGACACATGGACCCCACCACCAGTCTGGCGGGCCGTCCCAACACCTCTAAACTACTCCAATCGCGCGCCCGTTTTAACCAGCACCCCTCGACACCCCGTCCCCGTTCTTCCACTAGATAACTGATAGATGGGCCCGGCAAACAAACCGCGTGCCTGGTCCTCGCCGTGGACCCACCCGTCGGTGGGTGAGGTCGGGACGGGAGCCGGTGCGTCGTGTATGTCGAGGCGCCCCCAAAGATTTACCGATCCAAATGCGCGCTTCCCTCCCTCTTGTAATCGGAGGCGATTTATTAGACGTTAAAAACCCGACGCGATACGGAACCCCGCAGCTTAGCGGAAAGCTTCAAAGGGAGGGAGAGGGAGCAAGAGAGGAGGAGGTGGAGGAAATGGGCGCGGCGGCGGTGTCGACGGCGGCGAGGACTAATAGCAGCAGCCCGGCAGCGGAGGAGGCGGAGCGGCGGAGCGAGGGCGAGAGCGAGGGGGAGGAGGCGGGGGTGTCGGCCGTGCTGGACTTCGACATGCTGTGCGCGTCCGTGGCGCTGTCGGCGGAGCGGAGGAAGGGCGCCGCCGCGGCGCCGCCGGAGGACTGCGGCGGCGGAGTCGGCGGAGGGGTGCAGCGGATGTGGGAGGGCGACGTCGTGCTGGATTGCCTGGAGGACCGGCGAATCGCGCTCGAGGCGGCCTGGTAGGTGGAGCTAACCTCTTCTGTTCTTCCCCCGTTGTTGTTTCATACCATACCATACAGCTGTAACGGTAATGGTTCTGGGTGGGAGGATCTTGTCGTGTTGGTTGAGGGAGCAGAGCTCGGTTGTTGGGCGTTTCGTTCAAGCCGGATTCCTTTTTCTTCTTCTAACGGACGAACTGATTTCGGTGCGGAACTGCGGATTTGGGAACGAAGGAGGTTGTTCTAATTCATCCAGTTTTAGAAATGGAGAAATACTGTTTGAAATGGCAACCTTGCTTAGCGACTTGGGCGATGTTTTCATGCAGAGGAGGCAGCTCCCCCACTGAGATTCGTCAGAATTTTTTGCTCAAATTTTAAGCTCTCTTCCAATGGCATCCGCCAGAATTTAGTGATGAATTGCACTTATGACAATCATATTGCTGCAGTCGTCAATACATTTTTTTTTTCATATCTTAAAATGAATTGTTGACAACAGGGATAGGGAACATTCCTCCCAAATGGTGTCGTAGCCTCTGCTCTGAGCCTTTGATACTATTCTAGTGTTTGTGCAAAAATATTCCACCTTTCTTTGTTATACAACATTTTCTTCATCAACTATGACTAAACTTTTCTGTGATTCGTTTTAAAGTTGTTGTTTGCCTGCAACTGTTTGCAGCTGCCCATGCTATCGGTTTGGTAAGAACATGCGGAGAGCCAATCTTGGATCTTGCTTCCTTCAGGTACGGATAACCCATTCACCAGAGAATGAGCATATTTCGTCCATTTCCTGCTGTTACTTTCGTGTCCAAAAAAGTGTAGTCATATTGCTGTACAGGTATGTTATGTAAGCTGCAAGTGACTATGTTTCTTGTTGTGTTTTTGATAAGGCGTGAAATACAAGCCGCCACCAACTTGCTATTTGGACAACCATAGGAAAACTGCCATTTTCTCAGCCTTGTGCTTATAAAATGTAGTGGCTGATGTGTAGCTTGTTTGAATTGACTTGGCGATGTGAACAGCATTTTGGATAATCCCTTATTCCTGTGGCATGTCTTAGACCTGGTCTGGCTTAATAGCCTGTCTTTTTTATTTGACGCTGCATAGAGTGTATGCTCCAGTAAAATGTGCGCCTCTCATTCTAAATATTCTATGTTGGATGGAATCAGACTGCACGTTGGACTTGCTTTGACTCATTTTAAACACTCTGTCGGCCTTGAAAGACCAACTTGTTTTTATCTTTAGCTCAGTCAGTGCTTTCAAAAACGTGTTCTTGGGGTTTCTCATCTCATATTACTCAGCATCAAATATGTGCAATACTATATTGAATTATTTCGTCAGTTTGTTATCCTTAACAAATTGATGAAAGGAGATTATACTCTTCTTCAACATATCTACTTTCATATATATTAAGGGTGATGATGATTCTCGCTTAAACTGGATGGCTCTAACCTCCATAGTTGTGGTGTTGTAACAATCTTGTTGCCACTGATTTAAGTTTTCCTTGTTTATTACAAGTTTATTTGAGTGTAGCTCCCTCTTATTCTGTTAATTTTAATGTCTTACACTCTTACTCTTATTCACCTTGCTGATGCTAGATGAAATTTCTTTCAGGGAATGGTTTACTGCATTCTGTTAGCTGCTGCCCTGATCAGTCTAATTGCCTTTTCTGTAACAAGGCGTCATATATATTTATATATGGGACTTGGCTCTGTCCTCTTGATAGCGATCTATACTGGTTACTTCCGGAGAAGAATCAGGAAGCAATTCAACATTCGGGCAAGTATTACTTGGGATAGCTATTTTCAGATATAGTATTCACAAAGTTTCCTGGTTACTGCAAGAGCCAAGATGTAGCAATTATTGGAGTTGCTTCAGTGCTTATCTTTTCTAGAATTGTACCATCTTGATGTCCTCGTGCAATTTCTGTACCATTTTGCAAAGCTAAAAGCCTAAAATGGAAGTAACTGAAACTTGGAGGTATATTGATGTTTAGGTATAATCAAGGTTGTACCAATATAAATATGCTGTCAACATCTGAGTAATGTTAGCACATATAGTTTAATTCTAGAACTGCAAACATAAAACTCTAGGGAGATGGCATTCACAATGACTAGGAGTCTAGGAGTCTTCATTCTGATGAAGCTGACGATTTCACCCTTTTGCACTTATTACAGGGTACTGAGAGCAGTCTGGACGATTGCGTTCTCCATCTCATATGTCCTTGCTGTACGCTGTGCCAGGTTATATCTACAAAAGCACATCTGCATCCCAATATTACTATCTTATTTTTGACTATTGTAAACTCACCTGTAATGTCTTCTGAATTCAGGAGGCTAGAACTTTGGAGATGAACAATGTCCAGTGTGGTGTCTGGCATGGACGAGGTGATACCATTTGTTTAGGGAGCAACGGTGAAGGAAACAAGGCTTTCGCTGCCCTAAACAAGGCCTCTCTTGTGCCTATAAAGTCCCCAGGGTTGTGCGGCATGGATAGATCGTCAAATGCTGCTGACGAGCATGAGCCACTTGTCCCACCAGACCAACTAGAGCAGGTTTAGGTATTCTGTATCGCCACAACCTCTGCACTTTCCCAGAAGGGCTTGGACAGCACTGAGAAAAAGAATCATTGGTACTTCAATTCTCTGCTGGCTTATTTAGGCACCTGCATCCATTGATCCCAAGAACTGGACTTTGCAGCAACCATACATGGGTGATGATGGGCGCAATCGGCCTGCTGCTGCTGTTGTAAAGTTCAGTGATAGCTTTTTCCGTGCAGTCGAATTATTTAGGTCCAGGACCGTACCTGGATAATGTGACGACACGTGCTCAGGTCTTTTGCCTGAATCCAACTGTAAATTTCAGGTTCAGCTTAGCAGTTCAAGTGATACATAGACACGAATTGAATGGAAATGTCCTCTTCACCGTCCGTGTTTGCCCCTTGCATCTTTCTTGGGCTGCCCCTGGTTATACTTGTTTCCAGGAGGTTGATTAATACTGTTTTTTTTTTATGAAATGTCCTCTCAAATTTGTGCACAGGAAGAGGAACTGCCTGGGCAACCCCTCCTGTTTTCCAAAAAAAAAAAATGAAGAAGAAGAAGAAAGAAATATTGCAGGGCACTCTGAACTTCACCAGCACAAGAAAGGACCTGAAATTTGATTCCAATTCAGAAGGCATTTGCTGGAGATCTCAGAAACGTGTGGCTTTGGATTTATTTTTGGGCAGGATAAGCAGAAGCCTAAGTACAATTATTGAAAGGGATTGTCCTGACAAAAGCCTGGCAAAGTTGCAGGCCAGCTTGGTGGGTGTCTCTCTCTGCCTTTCTTTTTTCTGAGTGTGGGACGGCCTTTTGAGTTGTTAATAATTAATAATTCTGCGGGATGTGGAGGGTGGGCTGTGGGCCGGTGTTGTGGGTCAGCGTCAGCTCAGTCACTGTTTGGGGGATCCGGGCTCTGGATCTGAAGTGTGGTTTTCCCTTTTGCTAACCAAAAACCATTATATAGCGTCTCAGGCCTAGAAAGAATACGTTTGCGTGTGCTTCTCTGCGTGTGTCCACGGATTATTGACATCTTTAGTTCATGTGGTGTGCTTTTTTTAATTGTCCTTTTGTCTCCAGAGCAATCATCATGTCTACTTTGTCATGACCAACCTATTTTGGATTTTTCCACTATAGCTTTTCCTTTACTTGACTGACACCGATGATTTGAATAAACTAGTGCCACGTACCGTACTCTGAGGTAGAACGCTGTGAGCGGTGAGCCGCCAAGTTCAAAAGAAACTTTTTTTTTAAAAAAATATAGATATTAAAATTCAGTTGACCAGTTATCTTGCCAAGTTCAAAAGAGAAAAAGATTGTAGGTCGCCATTAAGATTCAGTGTGTGATCCTCCTTTGAAATGCAAATCTACTAGCTGATAAACCGGTCATTTGCTTCAGACAATGCAATGAGACGACGAAGTTAGGACAAAATTGACCTATATAGGGTCCTAGTCCATCGGTTTGCATGGCAGTTCGTATATATTCTGACGCACAACTGAAAAGACAAGGTCTTCGCTAATGAACCAAAAGTCCACTTGATGCTTTCCAATGGCTTCATGCTTATATATTCAGATGCAAAGCGACCCCTTAAAACGTTCAGGTGCATGTTGACTTTGCAGGCTCGAGCACGCATCGCATGCATGTGAAGATCATGGCCCCTAGAATCTCTCGAATAAAAAAAGAATAGGCAATCATGCATTTTGTTCTTAAGCCACGTTTAATTTTGCGCGTCGCGTGTGCATGCTGCGCGCATGCACTCCTCGAGGCCACAACACATAACCATGTTAGTTAGTTAATTACTTATATGCTCGTCAATCAGTCATGCATATATTCCAGCTTTGGTAAACCCTTCTCGCCAAACTGTCGATTTTAGTGGACGGACGCTAGCAGTAGAAAAGGAGAAGAAAGAAAAGCCATGCATCTTGTGTACTGCTCTTGTTTATTCATCTATCTATCTACTGTATAGTGCTCTTAATAGTTTAATCGCGGCCCAAGAGGCGAGTGCTTTTAGGGTTTCCCAGGCCCCAGATCGCCGGCCGGCCGGTTCCATTTCTTAGCAACGAAGCTAGCTATGCACTGTTGGAGGCAAGCTGCGGTGTATATAGAGGCCTCGGCTCTTGGCATCGCTGGCTTAGAGAGAGCTTCAAAATAAAGCGCCTTTTATAGATGTGCACTGCAATGAAGGCGATGCACACTAGTGTCTCTGAACCGTACCCCTACCCCACACATGCATATTCATGGATAACAATCATGCAATGCCTAGCAGCTAGCAAAATCTGTACGTACTACGTACAGTAGGCCTCTAAAACTTTCATTATTGGGCCCGTTAGCTGCTACTGTACGTGTATGTAGGATGAGCAGCTAGCTAGCTCCCATCGACCTTCAGTTTCGACAGGTCTGTGTGTGTCACGCACTCGGAGCCACGTACTCCACTCTATCTGGTGTGCCCAAACAAGCACGAAAAGCAACTCATGTGAATATAGTATGTGATGAAGCTGTTTACAGCAAATCACATCAGTATGCAGGACAGTGGACGCCCCATTAAAGCCTCGGTTAGATTCCCGAATCGGCGGCCGAATTCGGGACTTTAAACAGTGCCAGTATTTTTATTTTTATTTATTAATAATTATCTAAATATTGATTAATTAGGCTTAAAATATTTGTCTTATAAAGTACAATAAAACTGTGTAATTAGTTTTTGATTTCATCTATATTTAGTACTTTATGCATTTATTGGTATTTTAATATGATAGAAAATAAAAATTCTGCAAAGTAGAATTTGAGAATCTAAACAAGACCTAACATACGAACTTGACTTTTACTATTTAATAGTGAGAGTGTGCTTTATCAGTGTCAGTCGTTTCACTTTTACTCACCAATGATGGTTGGACACCGTGCTCTAAGTTCCTGGCTACGATTTATACAGGCGATCGACGGGCTTTTCAAGCAATAATTGTTGTGGTAGTTTTCTTGCACTGTTCTGATTGCTTTTTTTATTTTAAGTTCAACATAGTAAATTAAACTTAGAGAACGAACACATAAGGGAACAATGTTTCTATATATACCCTACTCTTGACTAAGGTGGACATAACCTTTTTAAAATTTTGAATGGAAATTGTCCTCTAAATATGAAACACAACGATTACGTTTGAGGCAAAACTGCCTGAGGCTTGTTTAGAAGTAGTCGTATTCACATCAGTCCACGTCTATTGGGGTAGATTAGAGTGTAATTTAGTTCGATTCCACTCTAATTCACCCCAATACATATGGATTGATGCGGATACGAATATATCTAAACAAAGGCATGAGGTGTTAACTCTTCTAGATGTTTGATTTTAGACGCAATCATAAATGTTAAATATATATAATTAACGTCATAGAAATGGTGGATTGGGATGTTATTGTGAGATTACAAAGTGTATTGAGTGTGGTCGATGATGAACTTTCAACTGAATTTCAGGGCGATTTCCTTCGTTCAACATCACATATACTTTCACTCAACATTTCCATGTAAAGCAGACGCAATAGGAATAGGGGTGCAACAGCACCAATAATCATTCATGAGTTCCTCGAAAGTAGCTCGTTCTCGAGAGCAGATATACTTTTCATATTGCAAAGCTCACCAAAGTTCCATTGCCACTAGCTTTTCTTGCTGGGTGTCTGGATGCTACACGTATACTCGACTACGTAATTATGCATCATGGGATTTGTTGGCGCCCGCAATTGTTCTTACATATTATAATCGCGCTTAGCCTTTTTGAAGCTTACTTTCTTTTCTGAAAGCTAAGTTTCATTGCGGTAATTGGATGGAAGTAAATAATAGTAAAGTTAACACGTGCCTTTTACTTTTCAACTTTTTTTTGGCATTAACTAGCACAAATATCATGCTATAAACTATCTTTGCATCTTTATAATTACATAAACAAAACAGAGATCTAACACTCTGCTCAACCCCCTTGACATCGGCAATAATATTAAGGTGTGGGATTAGGGGGCTTAGTCGAGGCCGTCAAGCCCGGTTTAGAGGTATCCATAGCGAGAAGGCTCCGGATCCAATGTTGTAGCAGATGCGTGAGCCGAAGGCGAGGTGGGTGGCGCAGCCAACAGGGAGGAGGATAGCGGTTGAGCAGACGTGTCACCATGATAGTCTAGTAGAGCTGGTGTTGAGGTGGAGGAATCACAGAAGTGAATTGTGAGGTGAGAACAATATGCAAATTACAAATGTATTTCATTCTGCCTAAAAATTTACACCCTAGGGGGTATTTATAGACTCCCCTGGCTTCGCTACCTACGAAAACTTACAAAACTGATCAAAATATTTCCTATACATTTGACTAAAAAGTTCATCGGCGAAGTGGTGAAACACACTCTGCCTTCTTCTTCTTGATTCTTCTAGCAACTTTGGCCTTGATCATATTTTCAACTTTGTAACATGCCTTGTCGGTTCTTCACGCGAAGCTGCCACATCAGCTTCGCTGGGCGCCTACAGTCTGGCGAAGCCATCTCCGCCTGATAACCTGAAACATGTAGAATCATATACGCGAAGTTCAAAATAGTTATAACGAAGTGTTCACATCATCTTCACTGAATAATATCTTGTTCCAAATATTCATGACAAAAAGTTCGTTGACAACCCCAAAGTTTGAGATAGGCGTTTGTGCCCCAACAGCAGCCCCTCGCGGGCGAAGGCCTACTCCAAAGGTCTGAATCCCACGAAGTTTATGTAAACTTTGCCTAACAAACGCCGTCCAAACTTTGGAGTTGGTCTGTTAGTTTTTGATTTTTTTAATCCAACGGCTAGTTTTGACTGTTTGACCGGACTTGTCTATAAATAGCGATGACCCCCCTAGAGCCGTCGTTTTCAGAAGAGGGGAAACTCTGCCAAAATTTTTCTCGAGTTGGAGAGTTCAAGATAGTTTTTCTTGACATCTGTTGTTTGTGCTTGTCTTGTTTTGAATTGTTGAGCGAAGTGCGCCTGACAACTTCGACGAGGTTTGTTCCTTTAATTTACTTTGATTTGTGATTTTATCGAAGTTGTTTTGATCTTTTGGTTTTTTATAGATGTCTTCGCGAGATTTGCAAGATCAAATTTAGTCTCAGGAGAGCTCCAAAGCTGATGATGACAAATCTCCTGTTGACTCTGAAGAAGATAATCTTGATGATGTTGATGCGTCCATGAAGGATTTGGTTAAAGATGAAGAGGGTTTTACCTTGACTTTTGGCAAGTCCTTGTTTGAAAAAAGTCATCTTGACGAAATGGTTCAGTTGAGGATTGTTGAACGTGATCAGGTGAGAGTACCTGATCCTGACAGAAGTAACCCAAAGCCATTTCCAGATGAATGCATTGTTTATCGGGACTTGATTACTGCCGTTCTTCGCTTCCCTTGTCAAGACTTCGTTGAAGATGTGCTGAAAGCTTTTAACATTCAGATACATCATTTAACTCCGAATGGAATAGTTAGATTGGCTCAGTTTGTTTGGGCCGTG
>CM041630.1:58372288-58383018 GCA_023333625.1 Bothriochloa decipiens | reverse complement strand
CGGGCGAACCGGCGCTTGCGAAGGTGCCAAGCCCCCCTGTGGTTCATGCCGGCCCGCGAGATGTTGCCAGGAACGTGTCCTAGGCCAAGGCGGGCTCAACGGTGTAGTTAATGACGCCTAAGGCGGACGGGAGTGCGGGAACATGGAGGTTGTACTGGCCGACGGCCATGGGGTGGAACGCGGGTGAGCTCACCTGCGCGGTCGACGGTGCCGGCGGCTCGGGCGTGGTAGCTGCAGCTTGAAGTCGAGGATGTAGAGTGGCGCGGTGCAGGGGAAACAGGTGGCACGTCGGGGTCGAGTGGGTCCGTTAGCTCCTTGTGAACGCGCGAACGGTGGCGATGCTCAGCTTTGGCTTCGGCTTCCCTCTGCCCTCTTCTTCCTCTCTCCTCGGCAGCAGCAAGTAGGTGCAGGCGCGGCTGGAGTGACTGCGCAAGCTCAGGAAACCCTAGCGGCCGGGCGAGCTCTCTTTTATAGCCATGGCAGCCGGCAGCGGATGATGGAGATGCAAGGTGCCAATCCTGCGGCTGGAGCGCATGCTCGGTTAGGGTTAGGGCTTTGCACGGCGGAGGACGCCATTCCCTTTTTTAGGACGACAGACGCGACGGCGCGTCGGCCAGAAAAGGGAAAAGGTGGGGGATGACAGGAGGGACCCGGGTGGCAGCGGCTGAGCGGGGGCGTGCACGCGGGCGGCGCTGAGCGGGCTCTTGCTGGGCCTTAGGCCAGCTGGGCCACGGCGGGAGCGAGCGGGCGTCCGGTGCGGAGGCAGCAGGCCGTGCTGGGCAAATTCGGAGCGGGCCGCACGGTCGGCTTGCTGGGCCGCGACGCTTGCTGGGCTTCGCGGCTGCGCGGGCCACGAGCGAGCAGCAAGCGCGGGTGCTTGCGGCAGACCGGCTGGGCGGCTAGCAGGCCGTTGCGGGCTGCGCAGGGGAGAGAGGTAGCAGGCCGGCGCTGGGCTGCTTGCTAGCCTTGGGCTGTTTTTCCTTTTTCATTTCTCCCTCTATTTTCTATTTCCTTTTCTATTGTTATTCCTATTCAAACTTCACCATGTCATGAGCTTTCTAGCAAAGTGTTAGTGCATGGAGGTTAATGACATGACACAACCTCATGCTAAGTCCACTAGGGTCTCAAGGTCATGATGGATCCATTTTCGAGGTTAGTCGACACATATATACATGCGATAATAAGTTGTTTGATTTTATGGATCATCACATAAGATCAAATAAGAAGCAAATCAAACTTTGGCAAATTAAATACAATGCTCATGCTAACATTAAGTGCTACTCGTGCAACTACTAGCGGGTTTCCTACATGACATTCACCAACATCGGTATACTTCAGAAAATTTTTGAAAGTTCATATTTTTGGGTGTCCGGATTTTTAGGGATGTTACAGTCCTACCCCCTTATGAGAATCTCGTCCTCGAGATTTAAAAGTGTAACTTACTCTTCAAACAGGTAGGGGTAGAGCTTCCTCATTTCTGACTCTTTCTCCCAAGTTGCTTCTCGTTCTGTGTGATTGCTCCACTGAACCTTCAAGTATGGCGTGCTGGTGTTTCTGGTTTCCTTGGTGGTTCTATCCATAATGCGGATGTGGTGCTCTCTGTATTCCAGGGTGTCCTGAATATCAAGTGCCTCTGTGGGTATCGGATGCTCTGGTGGCTGCAAACACTTGTGCAGTTGCGACACATGGAACACTGGATGCACTCCTGCCAGTTGCGCGGGTAACTCAATTCTGTAGGCAAGCTTGTCAATCCTTTCACTGATTCTGTACAGTCCCACATACCTTAGTGCTAGCTTCCCTTTCACATAGAATCTGACGGTCCCTCGGAGTGGGGAGACTGAGATAAACATAGACCCCAACTTCAAACTCGAGGTCTCTACGCCTCTTGTCGGCATAGCCCTTCTGACGGCTCTGGGCAATCTTCAGATTCTCTCACACTTGGGTGACTCCTTCTTCAGCCTCCTTGATGGTGGCAGGGCCAAAGAATGATCTTTCTCCTGTTTCGGACCACATCAGGGGTGTTCTGCACGGCCTTCCATACATAGCCTTGAATGGTGACATCTTAAGGCTAGCCTGGTAACTGTTGTTGTAGGAGAACTCTGCAAAGGGCAAACTCTTCTCCCAATCAGTTCCATATTTTAGAACACAAGCTCGGAGCATATCTTCAAGGATCTAGTTCACTTTTTCTGTCTGACCATCTGTCTGAGGGTGGTAAGTGGTACAGTAATCTAACTTGCTCCCTATTGACTTGTTCAGGGCCTTCCAAAACTTGGACGTATACTGCGGCCCACGATCGGATATTATACTCTTAGGGGCTCCATGTAGCTTGAGAATGTTCTCAACATACAGATCTACTAGCTGGCCAACTCGAGCATCATTTTTGATGGCTAGGAAGTGAGCTACCTTAGTCAAGCGATTGACTATCACCCATATAGCATCATGGCCCTTTGAGGTTCGAGGCAAACCCACAATGAAGTCCATAGAAATGCTATCCCATTTTCATTCAGGTATATCAAGTGGTTTCAACAGTCCTGTAGGTCTCTTATGCTTAGCTTTGACGCGCTTACAAATGTCACATCTAGCAACATGTTCTGCAATGTCTGACTTCATGTTCTTCCACCAGAATTTCCTTTTCAAATCAGCATACATCTTAGTACTGCCTGGGTGGATACAATACTTAGAGTCATGTCCTTCTGAGAGGATCTCATTGCGGATAGCTGGGTCTACAGGCACACAAATCCTGTCCTTGTACCAATAAGTACCTTGCTCATCTTCACTGAACTCTGGGCACTTGCCTTGCGTCAGGAGCTCGTGTATCTCCCAAATCTTTGGACAATGGCGCTGGGCTTCACGGATCCTATCCATGAGGGTGTAGTGTACACGAAGCTCATTCAGCAGGCCATGGGGTATCAGCTCCATCTGCAACTCATCAATGCCCTCTTGCAACTCCTTGGGCAAGGTGGTGGTGAATAGTGCATGACAATGGCTTTTGCGGCTAAGAGCATCAGCGACCACATCGGCCTTCCTAGGGTGATAAAGAATCTCCACATCATAGTCATTAATCAACTCAAGCCAACGACGCTGTCTCATGTTCAGGTTTTCCTGGGTGAAAAAGTACTTCAGGCTCTTGTGATTGGTGTAGATTTCACACTTGTTCCCAATCAGGTAGTGCCTCCAAATCTTCAATGCATGGATCACAGCTGAAAGCTCGAGATCATGGGTGGGGTAACGCTGCTCGTGCTCTTTAAGCTGGCGGGAAGCATAGGCAATGACTTTCCCATTCTGCATCAGAACACAACCGAGCCTGTGGCGAGATGCATTGTAATAGACCACAAAGTCCTGGTGGATATCTGGCAAGGCAAGAATAGGCGTAGTTGTGAGCTTCTCCTTCAGAGTCTGGAAACTCTGTTCGCATTGGGGCATCCATTCAAACTCTTTGGTCTTCTTCAGGAGGTTGGTCATGGGGCGAGCTATCTTGGAAAAGTTCTCGATGAATCGGTGATAATAACCAGCCAATCCCAAGAAACTTCTCACATCAGTCACATTCTGTGGCTGCTCCCATCCCTTCACTATCTCAATCTTGGACGGATCAACAGCTACTCCATCAGCATTGAGTACATGGCCTAGGAAAGCGACCTCCTCAAGCCAGAACTCACACTTGTTGAACTTGGCGCAGAGCTGATGCTTTCTCAACTTCTCCAACACTATCCTCAGATGTTGTTCATGCACCTTGGCGGTGGCAGAATATACAAGAATATCATGAATGAAGACCACCACGAACTTATCCAGCTCCTGCATGAACACTTTATTCATCATGTTCTGGTGCGTTCGTAAGACCGAAGGACACGACGGTGTACTCATACTGCCCATATCTGGTGACAAATGCTGTCTTGGGAATGTCCTCTTCTCTGATCTTCATCTGATAGTACCCTGATCTGAGGTCGATCTTGGAGAAGTACTTGGCATTGCGAAGCTGATGTAACAGGTCATCTATCCTCGGCAGGGGATACTTATTCTTTATGGTCACGGCATTCAGGAGATCCCCAGGGTGAGGCACTGGGCCTAATGAACCCTTTCTCGGATAGCTCCTCAAGCTATTTCTTAAGCTCCTTAAGCTCATCAACTGCCATATGGTAGGGTCGCTTGGAAATCGGACTTGTACTAGGCAATAGGTTGATCACGAACTTGACATCCCTATCCAGTGGCATCCCTGGCAGCTCTTCAGAAAAGACATCGGGGTATCACAAACTACAGGCACTTCCTCAAGTGACTTTTCTTCAAGGGCATATAGCATGGAAACATCTATCCCTTTGTTCGGCTCACATCTGATCCGACGACCACTTGGATGGGTTATATCCACAAATCTAAGCGAGCAAGATATTACTCCCTTGTTCTGGGTTAACTAGTCCATCCCTAGAATGACGTCTAGGCCTTCGAAGGGTAGCAAGGTAAGATCAGCAAGAAAGGTAAGACCCTCGATTGTGATACTCACTCCCTTACATCTTTTGGTACAACAAACGTTGCCCAAAGGTGAACTGGTGTATAAGGCTTCTTTTCATGGAGTGACAGGTATATGGTGCTCTCATGCAAACTTGGTGGATATATATGAACATGTAGCTCCTGAATCAAATAGCACGAATGCCTTAACTCCATGCGCTAAAAATGTACCGTACACCACGTCAGGGGCAGCCTGGGCAGTCTCTGCTGTGATGTGGGTAGGGCGGCCTCGGGGTGCTCTCGATGGTACCTGCTTGTGCAGGGTGCCCTGGTTCTGCCTGGCAGGAGCTGGTGTAGCCTGTGCAGCCTTGTTCGGGCACTCGGCTGCCTTGTGACCCAGCTGGCCACATATGAAGCAAGTGTAGGTCACGCCGCCTGTGGGAGTTGGCGTGGCGGACCTCCACGTGCTACCTCCTAGTGCGGCACGAGCGTACGCTTGGCGGTCCTGAGCAGGGCGGGGGTAGTTGTTGGTGTGGGTACCACCGCCCCGGCTCGAACTGTGAGCAGCTCCCTGGGCGAAGCGAGAGCGAGGAGGCTGAGACACCTCACCACGTGACCTCCGTGGGGCAGGTGCGCGGGAGGTGCCCTTAGTACAGCGCTTCTAGGTCTTGCCAAGCGCCTCCCTCTTCGCAAAAACCTCATCGCGGTCCTTCTCAATCTCCATGCACCTGTCGATCAAGTCATGTAGGGTGTGGCTCTTGGTGCCTGAGAGGGAGAGCCTGATGCGGCTAGATAAGCCCTTGCGGTAGTAGTACATCTTCTCCTTCTCAGAATTCACCACTGAGGCAGGTGCATAGCGCAGCAGGTTAGTGAAGTGGGTGGTGTACTCATGCACCTTGTCACCTCCCATGGAGATGTTGCGGAACTCGTTCTCCTTCTTCTCTAGCATGCCCTCGTGAATGAAGAACGTACAGAACTCCTCCACGAACTCGTCCCAGGAGATATTGGCAGGGTCATGGTGGGTCTCACAGAGGCTGTCCCACCAAGATCGCCCAGCACCAACAAGCTGGTGAGTTGCCAAGCCAACACACTCCTCATCAGTGCAAGTGGTCAAGTCTAGCTTCTTCTCAATCTCCCTCAGCCAGTCATCAGCAGCGATGGGGTCGACGTTGGTGCCATTGAACGTCGGGGGCCTCAGCTTGAGAAAGAACTCCAGCTTCTTGTAGTAGTCATCACGTGGCTCCCTATGTGGGGGTGCAGCATGCTCTCAGCTAAGACTCTAAGAAGCTCGATCTGCTGAGCCATCACATCCGCCAAAAGTGGCACGGGTGGTGGTGGCAGAGTTGCATCTCCTCTAGCGGCAGGCTCAGGCTCAGGCTCAGCAGCAGGCTGTGGCGGTCCTCCAGCCGCGCCCCCAGTAGCTGGTTCTGGCTCAACAACCGGCGGCAGTGGTGGGTGTGCGGGCTGTGGGGTGGCAGCACGAGGTGGCTCCTCAAGGTCGATGGGTATGTGACCAATGCATCCACGACCACGACCACGACCGTGTCCACGGCCCCTGGCGGGCGCAAACGAAGGGGAGCGGTTGTTCAGGCGGCTGGTACGACGAGTGGACATCCTACTTAAATATAAGATTAGGGCATGAGTGCATGTGGTACATCTTTGACATTAACGATGTAATAATTAAACTGGCTTAAATGATTTAAAAACATTTAAACTTATCCAACACTCATACAAAGAAGCATGAAGATCCAAAAAGATGCGATAAAATTCGAACCATCCATTACATCAAGTGGGTACATGGCGATATCTCTAGCAGCTACGCTAGGAGACTCGCGAGAAATGTACTACACGTAGATAGTTCTAGCAAAAGGGGGTGGACAACTACTCAGCATCATGGTGAGTCTGATCATTTGACCACACAGGGCCCATCATCTCCCGATCCTACACTACACTAAACCATCCCTAGGGACTGGTCCAAACTATAAGCGGCGGGAGGTATACTGATGCCAGAGGCTTGGATCTGCTCATCAGTCATCCGAAGGCGAGAGACATAACGACAGGCCTCCTTGAGCTGAGGGGTGGGCACTGACTGTCCACTGAGTCTAGTGGTGGGGCACCTACTCAAGTTGAGACGAGATTGCCCCAGCTCGAACACCTCAACTCTGACCTTCTTACGGGCTCGTAAGGGAAGCTCATTCTGCAACTCCTCGTACTCTCTGACTCTCTTGCGATCCGACCTCTTCCAAGCCTCCATGGTGCGTTTGAGCTTGTCCATGAGGTATGTTGTCTTATGGACATAGTTGATTAGGTGTCCATGGTTGTAGCTAGCAAGAGTGTACTCCTGCAGCAACTTCTCGTGTTGAGCCTTGCACTGCTCATGGAGCTTGTCCCTGTAGGCGGCATCTTGACTCTTCTCCTGGAATCTCTTTGCAATGTCTTCATTCTTCTCAGCTATAGTGGTCTCAAGCTCTCCAATCTTCCTGATGAGACGGCTGTTATCGATCTGTAGCTTATCCATCTCATTCATCAGACTGGTGATCTGGTCCCGGTGAGTGTGCTCCTTGCACGCCAACTCATGCTCTAGGTCCACAATCTTCTGCTTCCATGCTGCCTCCTTATCTTCCGACTTGCGGATCCTCTCGTCAACCTCCATCAGGGTAGCGATGATCACGGTGTCCCTTTTGCTCCAACTCGGCAATGTACATTTCCTGACACTGCAGGTACATCACGGAGGTGCGGTGGCAAGGGTTACGGTCAACTCTGACATTCTGCTTGGTGTGGACGATCTCCTCCCAAGTACCCTGCTGAACATTGAGGGCATGAGGAAGCAGACAAAAATGGCTCTCCTTCAGGTAGTCAGCCTCGTTGCGCAGCACAGTGTGAAGTGCCTGGCGTGAAATGGTCTGAACACACGTGCCGGTGTCGTTGTCAAAGGCAAAGTTGGTGAAGGCGGCAACTCCAAGCAGGTTCATGATTGCAGGCACATTGATGTGGACTGCCTTATAGCCCTTGATGCCTCCTCCAAGGACGGGCTTGCCGTGGCAAAGGTACTCGACATTCTCCATGGGAACACCAAGCTCGGTGAGAACCTCGTGAAGCACGTGAGCGTAACCTCCATACTCCGTCCCATCAAGTCTG
Source organism: Bothriochloa decipiens (assembly GCA_023333625.1). Lineage (NCBI taxonomy): Eukaryota > Viridiplantae > Streptophyta > Magnoliopsida > Poales > Poaceae > Bothriochloa > Bothriochloa decipiens. The sequence continues at coordinate 58,375,443 of CM041630.1, read as the reverse complement.
ATCTCCACGACATCCATCGGTGGCAATGGACCAAGCGGCAAGTTGGGGTCTATCTGCAGTTTGACATGAGAATGGAATTAGATAAGTTGCAGAGAGAGCTAAGCCATGCATAAAAATGTATGCAGTGGTCGGTGTATAACCGAGAGATTTCAAGGTTCTCCTAATTCTATCGTCCAATCCTATGGGTCCCGTCCTAGGGTCAAGCATGGCTCTGGTACCAACTGAAACATCCTTAATTTTCTACGAAGGGAAAATACACAGAATGATGAATAATACAATAGTTCAAAGCTCAAACCATCACATTATCCAGCAATAGTTGATATAGAAATCTATACTTCGAACAAAAGAGTACAATTAGAAGGGGGTTACATAAATAGTTTATCGCCACACCGGCGGGATCATCAGAGTAGCGACAACTTCTGGGGCAGCTGCGAAAGACGAAAGTACAATAAATCTCCAAAAAGAAGCCTGAGCGTAGAAACAAGACGTCTACTCCTCTTCGTCATCGAAGTCGTAGTCAGGTTCACCTGTTAAATAATTTTCAGTACAGTTTGTACTGGCCACATCTCCCACCTTATGCTTTGCTTTTGCTATGTAGTATTTGGTGGGATGCACAGGATATAATCAAACGACCTAATATATGGCTGTGGTTTCCTATGCCAGTAGTGACTAATATTATATAATATAATTCATCAAGTTTTAACCCATCTCATCCACATATCCAATCCCATTCCATAACCATCACACACATCTCACCCTCTCGCACTCAGTCGACAGGTCCAACTCCCTCTCGGAGCCTGTCTCAGCGGCTCACAACCAGAAGGCTAACACCAGAGGGAGAATAGAAGGACTCCTCTCACTACTCCCGAGAAGCGTGGGTCTTAGGAAAAAGCCATACCAGTGGCTCGCGCACTATATATATAGATTCATAAACTCTGCAGAGCGTGTACTCCCATAACCACAAGATCACTATCATTGGCGGTGCCCCGCCTAAGCTGATTTTGGCTGCTTTCTAACCGGTGCGATGCCATCCTACCACTCAGTACTGGGACATCCCGGATAGGTACCACCGGCACACTGAGATTGTGAGACATAGTACCGGGCCCTCATGGTTACTATGCTGTCTAAGGAGGGTGTGGGTCTCCATGCCCGTACCTCCCGACACTATCTGCTAACAACCTAGTAGTAGTGGCACCGTCCTAGCTAGTCAGACATCCGTCTCCCGTCCATACAAGAGCGAGTGGTGAGCACGTAGCTCCCAAGGTTTCGGTCCTCAAGAGATATCAGTTCCTAGGGGGATCAGACAGGATTATCTTCTCTTAGGGACTACAACAGTCCATGCTACAACAACACCTCCTACCCGGGGCTTCGCTCCACGAAGGTTCTCACCCCCGGGATCACCATATTTCTCACAATGTGTCTGCCACAAGCACCTCACACGGGAATGCCCAGAACACATCCCCTGGCAAGACTCGCCCACAAGGCTCGTCGTAGAATCCTGTTCGATCGACTCAACCCTCACCACACACCCAAGACGCACGTAGCACTCTCTCCGAGTAAAGTGGCACCACATGCCTTAACCATATAACTAAACTCTCCACCACGCATCATCATCACACAGATATAAGCGTAGTAGAAGTAAAGCATCATAAGTAAATAAACATGCGTCTAGCCTATCAGCGGGTGTGCAGGAGTAAGCTTGCGACAAGGTAAAGGCTCATCAAGCAGTTCTACCATGCAACCTATCATCAAGTGATATTCATAAATAAAGCACTAGCAAACTAGATATTATGCCATGCGTAATAGGATCTACGAGGTTTGGTGGGGTGTGGCACCTGCGAAGTCGTCTCCGAGCTCCTCCTCGTACTCGTAGTCGTCCTCCTCAAACTGCTCCTCCTCTGAAACGAGACATAATAGCCGCATTAGCGGCTCCTATAGAGTCAAGACAAAGAATCAATAAAATTCAATAACTTCAAATGCACTCATACATAAGCCTATGAAGTAGAGCCCATTTTTATGAAAATTTGGACACTTGGTTCATATTTTTCGGAGTTCGTATGAATTAGTTATGAATTTTTGAAGTTTATTCTATTTTCTGAAAAAGAAAAAGGGCAGATAAATCAGAGGCTGACACGTGGCGTGTTCTGATTGGTCCACGTGGTGCGCGGGCATAATAGAGCTGCTGACGCGGGTCTGGCGGCTAGATGACGTCATGCTGACGTCAGCACTGACGGTGGACTCGGTCAGCGGCTGACAGGTGGGGCCCATGGGTCTGGTCACTGACAGGTGGGGCCAGGTCAACGGTCAGCGTTGATCGGTCAATGGTCAACGCCGACCGGGCCTCGACCGGGCCTCGATGGGCCTGGGTAGGGCTGGATCTGGGCCGAGTTGGGCCGGCCCGGCCTAGACTCGTGTCGGCACATCAGCTGGGCCACGTGGCACAGCGGGATGGTATTGGGCTTGGTCCACGGCGGCTGGTCCAAGAACTCGGCTCACGGTGCACCGGAGACAGGGTGGTTAGGTGGCGCTGCGCGGTTGGTCCAGTTGGGTCCACGTGGTGGACTCGGTCCATGACGACAGGGAAAATTCCCCATCTTCATCTTCACGCGCGCGCGAGGGAACGGCCGGCCGGATTTAGCCGGCAGCGAGCGGGGCGCGGCGGCTGTGGGCGGTGCGGGCCAGGCAGAGCCGCGGCTAAGGCTGTGCAGAGGCATGGCAGAGGCGGCTGAGGGGCTCAAGCTGGCTCGCGGGCCCTTGGCTTGTCGGCGCACGTGCTTCGGCGGTGGCCGGCGGCGAGGCCACGGTCGTAGGGTGCTACGGCGTGCATGAGGTTGCTTCGACTCGCGTCCTAGCTTCGTAGAGCCACGGTGAACGCGGATGTATGCTCAATTTGAGGAAAGGAGCCCCCAGCGTGGCGGCCACCGGACGGCGGCGGCGGACGACGGCTCTCGGCAGCGGTGGCGATTCCTTCCATTGGAGCTCCATCTCGGCCTTCGCCTTCTTGATTGGAGGAGCTAGGACCTCCATTTCCTATCTACCGAGGCTAGCGGGGCTCGACGGAGTGCGCGTGACGATGAGCGTCTCGGCGGCGCTCTGGCAGCCAGGGTTCGGGCGAACCGGCGCTTGCGAAGGTGCCAAGCCCCCCTGTGGTTCAT
>CM041630.1:58231440-58278126 GCA_023333625.1 Bothriochloa decipiens | reverse complement strand
AAAATTTGCCTTGGCAAATTTTGAAACGCCGTCCCTTCTTTTTCGTTCGAAGTGGACGCGTAAGCTTCGCTTAGAAGCTAGAACCATTTTCATCTTAGTGAAAATAAGTCAAAAAATTTGAACAGGATTTGTTTGTATTGGATAAGTTAGTATTTTTTAGATTTAATAAAAATGTTGATGCTAACTTACATTTTTGTGATGTTTATGCCGATGTGAGAGTAATGTGAAGATATTTCTTTTGGGGAAACTACTTTCTCATTTATACTTCATGAGATTTACAAAGAGACTGCCTCGTTAAAATACCACTCACCCTGCGGAGGGTTTCCCCTGAGTGAAAAAGAGTGCAACTCGATTACATTGTAAATTTGCTTAGAATGAAACTTCTACTTCTACTTTGCAGAAAAGAAAACTACTCTTCTAGTTTGGCTATGGGTAGTATTTGTGAAGTGCTTCTATATTCCAAGTGTGACTGAGGCTCTTCACCTTTCTGATTTGCTAGATGATATGCGCCTTCTTTGTTTGTTCTTGTGATGATGAAAGGCCCTTCCTACTTTTGTTAGAATTTTTCCACTGTGTCTTCATCTCTTTTTCTTTTGAGGACAAAATCTCCTGGTGCTAACTATGGCAGAACCTCCTAAATTATATGGCCCACATGCACCTATCATTGTCTCAAAGACCTCTAATAGCCATGCATGCGTCCCATACAACTTAGAAAGCCCTGTTGGGTGCCCTCAAAGGACCCCGATTAAACCACATTTAAGAACTCATACCAGGATCAACAAAGGAGTAGCTGCAACATTACAACATTTGTTACAAAATAAAAATCAGAGTGCGAAAGAATGATAAAAGTAAATTTTACAAAATATAAATAAGTTATCTTTTATAAACTTATCTTCAATTGCGAAAGCAGAGTAGAACTATAGAAGACAACTTAGGTAGAGCACCTAAGTCGAGAGAGGACAACCAGATCACGTCGAGCCCAGCGACATGAAGTTGATTTGAACATCAATTAGCACCTACAATAGGGGTTAAACAAACCCTGAGTACAAAAGTACTCAACAAGACTGACCCGACAAAAAAGAGGGGTGAAGACTCAGAAAATGCAGGCTAGAGGGACAAGGTAAGGCTTGTAAGAGATAAGAATTTTTGCAGAAAAGCTTGACAGAAAGTAAAGTTGTCTTGCTCTAGATCAAGATTACCAACCAACTTCATTCTTAAACCTTAAGTATTATTCAAGTTGTTACTACGATGATGAACAACAATCGAGTCTTCTTCTCCGAGAAGCAACGACACTTTGAATCCATTTTCATACCCAGCTGGGACCTAGATCTTGGTATGCATGAGGCTCCAACCAAAATGCATACTAGACCGAAGATATACCGGGATAACAACCGCAGCCATATATCACCACATGATACATGTGAGCACTCAGGCCCAGGGTACCGATATACATGGGAACTTAAACCCATAGTATACCACACTATGACATATGTGGGGACTCTGGCCCCATAATATATCACTCCATGACATACCTAGGCTCTAACCCTTAGTATGTCACTTCATGCATGTAGATTTCTAGTTCTTGATATCACCAGATCACCATCGACACGGGACCTAGGGCATCAACAGACGGAAACACTACAGAGGGACTCCATTCCCAATGCAAATTACCCGTCCGGACTCGATTTATTAACTATTATCATGATTCCGACAAGAAAACCTATCCTCATATTTTTCATTCTTTTTCCTTTTTGAAAACCTAGTAATTAAGCAGGGCTAAGCATTACTACGCATTTTCCCATTTAACAGGTAACAAGGAATATGGAAGTAAGACAGGTAATGTAGTTGGTAGGTTTTCACTCAACTCCTATTACTTAATGCAACATCTCATAGCTGAAGCGATAAAACTTTTATAAAATAGAATAGGGTTTGAATGCATCCGGGGCTTGCCTTTGTTGCAGCGGTGGTTAGTTCTCGTCAGGATCACAGGTGTTACTCTTGACACCAGCTCCAGGGATGGATGACACCAACATCATGGATCCACGTCTCCATCTTGAATGGTACTTTTTGAAATGTACCACAATCTAACTCACTCTCAAAATAACTACACGTAATGAAATGATGGATGCTTTAGTATGATGAACTTATGACAAGATGCACGACAATGCATTGGCGAAAGCATAACAAGATTAATTAACTAACTAATTATAAACCATTTTAAAAGCATTACACAAGATAAATATAAAACTCCATATATTTTAAAATCACATTGCCATATTAGGTGTTAACATGACATAACAGCATCATACAAAGGTAAGAGAACCATATTTTCTATTTATACATTTTATTATAATTATAAACTATTTAATAAGCACCAAACAAGATAAATCAAAAGATTAAGCATACTACATCCAATGACCACAATATTTTTACTACAGCACACACAAGGCATAAGAAATATGTCATAAAAATTTCGAGTGAAACGGAGCTACACAACATGATATATGAATTTTTTGTTTTCTATTATAAAATAAAGGCATAAAACATAGTTAATTATTTTTATACAAAATATGGTATATTTTATATTTTTAATAAAGACTAGGCATCACAAGGAATACAATAAAATTTGGTTCACTAAAAACAGAGTTACGAAACTTCAGATATGAATTTCTGAAGTTTGAGAAAAACTGTTACAAACAGGTCCTCGGGGCACTATTCACCTGAGTCATTGACTTCGCACTGAGGCCCCTGCCTAGAGTCGAATTCGTGGACAAGGTCCCTGGCGCGATTTATGCAGAGGAGAACAGCCGGGCTTGCGGTTTTCGGCGATCCGGCGCCAGGGAAGTGGCGGGGAAGCGCCGGGAGGCCGTCGTGCACTCGCCCGTGCCTGCGGCGTGGCCCGAGATGGCTCGAGGTGGACCGGCCACACGCGTACACGAGCTGCCCGCAGCGGCAACGCCGGCAGTGGCGCTAAGGTGGTGGAGACGTCCGGAGGAGTGCGCCGGGAGGCGAGGAAAATCAAGGGAAAGGAGGTGCGGCTGCTAGTTAGGACGGAATGAGGCCGGAGGAGGCAGGCGCACGCGGCAGCGGCGAGCTCTGCTCGCCGGCCATCCATGGCCGCGTCTCTGCGCGCAAGGAAGGAAAAGGCGGCCAAAGCTTTTAAGAGGGAAGAACGACATCGTGGCGTTGGCAGTAGGTTCGCGAGCTCACCACGCACCTGCCTGCACGGGAGATGCCACAAAGACAATGCCAAAACGAGCACGGCAGCAACGTGGCAGCAGGCAACCCGTCGAGGTTACTGTAGCAGCACTCTAGATTTTCAAATTTATCAAATTTCTCTCAAATTCATATAAGAACTTTAAAATCTCCAAAAATAAAATTTGCATAACTTTTCAAGAGCTACAATTTTTATTTAATAAACATTTTCAAATTCTATGTATTTTTTAAATATAAATTCAAATTTAAAAGGAAAATAAAACTCTAGAAACAAATATTTAAAATTACTTTTGATTTTTTAATAATATTTGAAAATCTTCAATTCTATGAAATGTTCAGCTTATCAAACCAAACACTTTTCATAGAGAAAGTTTCCCTGATTTTGAATAATTTTTGAGATATGAATTTAAATTGAAAAGGGGACAAGTGTTGGAAAACTATATTTTAAATTTCTTCAAAATTATTTTTGGAAATTTGAAAAACTTTGAATACCAATTTTGTAGCTCTTGTCAAGATCTACAAATCATATTTTGAGAGTATACCAAAATTCCTTATAAATTTTAAAATATAGAAAAAGAGATAAAACAAGGTTTTAAAAATAGTTTTTGAAGTAGTAATCAACTCATCATTTCATGTATAAAACAAAACACCACATAAAAGACATTATTAAAACATGAATGCATTTATGCCATGATGCTCAATGATTATGCTTGATAATGCACTTGATCAAGTTTTAGTTGTCATTAACATCTAGGATGTTACACTAACTCTCTTGGCTTAACTTTTTTGTTGTACCACTTCTGTGTTTCAAGTTGGTACTTCTTGATATTCTCACGTGCTTCATTTCTTTCTTCTTTGAGTAAATCTTTGCTTGTTGCTTGATCCTCTTCTGTGATCATTTGAATGTTTGTTCTTGGTCCCTCATACTTTATTTCTTCGGGGGTCATTGCTTCATCTCCATATAGTAACTTGAATGGAGAAAAATTTGTTGGCCTTGGCTTCGATGTGTTGTGAGACCAGATAACTCTTGGTAATTCATCTACCCATTTTTCCTTTTTGAGATCTGTTAAAAAGTTTGATATTCCTGTGCAAATTATCCCGTTTGCTCTCTCTATTGCTCCGTTGGACTGTGGGTGCCTTACGGATGCGAAACAGAGTTTGATTCCCATTGAGTGGCAGTATTCTCTAAAGTCTTCGCTATCAAATTGGGTTTCATTATCTATTGTGATGAGTCTTGAAACTCCGAATCTGCATATGATGTTTTACCATAGGAATTTTTTATTGTATGAGAAGACATGTCTGTGATTGGTTTTGCCTCAATCCACTTGGTGAAATATTCGACTGCTACTATTGCATATTGGTAGTTGCCTTGAGCCGAGGGTAATTTTCTAATTATGTCGATGCCCTATCTTGCGAGTGGCCAAGTTGGTTCAATTGGCTGTAAGTTTGTTCCTGGTGCATTGACTTTGCTCCCTGCCATTTGGCAATTGTGACAGGTCTGAATTATTTCTTTGCTGTCACTTTGAGCGGTTGGCCAGAAAAACCCTTGCCTGAAAGCTTTCCCAACTATTGATCTAGCCCCAGCGTGGCATCCGCAGATTCCCTCATGTATTTCTTTCAGGTGGTTTTTTCCATCTTCTCTTTGAGATACACTTTAGAAGTGGTTGGCAAATTCCTTCCTTGTATAGTTCTTTATTGATAATTTTGTAACTTCTAGTCTTTTGCTTCATTCTTATTTCATCAACATTTTCTGGCTCATAAAATCCCTTGATGAATGCCATGATTGGAGCCCTCTAGTCTTCGCTTTCGATGATATGTACTTCTTTTGGCTGTTTAACTTTTTCTTTTGTTGAAGCTACGGTAATAGTTTAGAAGAATACTTCTGGTGGTAGCTCCAACTTTTGGGTAGCGGCTTTTGCAATTTTGTCTGCATCTTTGTTATTATTTCTTGATATACCCTTCACTGTGAATCCGACGAAGTGTTTTTTTTGATCTCTCAATAGTTGAAGGTACTTTGTTAGCTCTGGGTTTCTTGCTTTGTAGTTTTTCTCTATGTGCCCAGCCACAACTTGAGAGTCTGTTTTGATTATTAACTTTTAAATTTCCGTTGCCCTAGCCTTGCGAAGTCCCAATAGTACTGCCTCATATTCTGTAATGTTATTTATACGTTGAAAGTCTAGTCTTGCCGCATATTTAAGCTTGACTCTGGAAGGTGAAGTTATGATTGCTGCTGCTCCGGTGCCAGCGAAGCCCCAAGCACCATCACAATAGATTATCCATTTTGGCTGCTCCATTTTTTCTTCATTGTATTTTGATGGAGTCCAGTCTGCTACGAAGTCGGCTAGTACTTGAGATTTGATCGCAGTTCTCTTCTCAAATTTGATGAAGTATTGAGACAATTCTACTGCCTATTTTCCCAATCTTCCAGAGGACTTACAACCTTGTAATACTTCTTTGAGGGGTTGATTTGTTGGTACTCTTATTTTGTGTGTTTGGAAGTAATGTTTTAACTTTTTTGATACCATAAGTACTGCGTATGCAATCTTCTCTATTTCTGAGTAGAAAATTTTTGATTCTGACAAGGCTTCGGATGCGAAGTATACTGGAATTTGCCTTGTTGAGTGCTCATCTTCTTCTTCTTGTATCAAAACTGCACTGACTATTCTTTCATTTGCTGATACATATAATAGTAAGTCTACAGTTGGATCGGGCGTTGCTAAAGTTGTGGGGTTGGATAGATGCTTCTTTATTTCTTCGAAGGCTTCTTACTGTGCTTGACCCCAGATGAATTTTTCCTTTTCCCCTTTAATGCTTGAAATATTGGCAAGCTTCGCTCAGGTGATTTAGATATGAATCTGTTTAGCGAAGTTAATCTTCCTATTAATTTCTGAATGTCCTTGATGTTTCTTAGCACTTGCATATTCAGTATTGCCTTCACCTTCTCTGGGTTTGGATCAATGCCTTTTGCCAATACGATGCATCTCAGAATTTTGCCTGTTTGAACTCTAAATGTGCATTTTTTCGGGTTCAACTTTAGGTCTACTTTTCTAAGGTTTGAGAAGGTTTCTTGTAAGTCTTGGACATGTTCTTCTCTTTTTTTTCTCTTGACTACCAAATCATCGACATATGCAAGAAAGTTTCTTGGTATTTGATCGTTGAGGACTGTGGATGTCATTCTGATGAAGGTTGTTCCTGCATTGTGGAGCCCCTCGGTCATTCTTTGGAAGCAGTAAGTTCCAAATGGTGTAATGAAACTTGTGTACTCTTCATCTTCTTTTTTATCCAAATTTGATGGTAGCCTGAATAGCAGTCGAGGAAACTGAGCATTTCACTTCCTGCTGCGTGATCTACCAAAGTGTCTATTCTTGGTAATGGAAAATTGTCTTTTGGGCATGCTTTGTTGAGATCTGTGACGTCTATACACATTTTGTTGAGATCTGTGAAGTCTATACACGTTCTTCATTTTTTGTTTTTCTTCTGCACCATGACTATGTTTGCAAGCCAGGTTGTGAATTGCACTTCTCTTATGACTTTTGCATCTAGTAATCTTTGGACTTCGGCTTTTACAGCTTGTGTTCTGTCTTTTGATAATTTTCTGAGTTTTTGTTTTTTTGGCCTGAAGTTTGAATCAATGTTTAACTTGTGTTCTATGACATCTCTGCTTACTCCTCCAAGGTCTTGCACGGACCAGGCAAATATGTCCTTGTTACTTCGTAGGACTTGGATTATTTTTCCTTTCTCTTCTTTTGTTAAGTTTGTGCCGATGATAACTTGTCTTTCTGGCACCATTGGGTCGAGTGGTACTTTCTTTGTGTCTTCGTAGGGCTTCGCCTTTTCTTGAGTCTTTGCATTTTTAGTTTCGAGCTCGTCCTCTTCTTCTTCTTGTATGACTTGGATATTTTTGAAAGCTGGGCTTGCATCTCTTTCTATGTTTCTTGCTTCTATTTGATCGCCGAAGACGGTTATGATGCCATTGATTGCTGACATTTTCATGCATAGGTATGGGTAGCTTACTATTGCTTCGAAGGCATTTAAACTCCCTCTTTCGAAGATTGCGTTGTATTGGCTGTGCATTTCAACTACATCAAATGCTATTTGCTCTGTTCTTGCGTTGTTCACTATTGCAAATGAAAGTGGCAAGAAAATTCTACCGATGGAGTTTATTTTCTTTCTGCCGAAGCCAACTCATGGATGTTTCGCTCTCCCCAAAGTTTTCCTGTCAATTTTCATTGCATCTATAGTTGATGTGAATATGATGTCGGCGGAGCTACCGCCATCTACTAGAATCTTTGAGACTGCCTATCCTTCAATGTTTGCTTCGATTACCATTGCATCCATATGAGGGTAATCTTTCAATTTGAAATCTTGTTCTAAAAATGTGATTGGTAGGTGAGACCATCTTGTTTTCTTGAATGGGCCTTCGACTGCGATGGATTTTACTCTTCTGAAATAGATTCTTCTTTCGTTTCTTGTGTCAAGCTCCATGCCGTTTCCTCCGAAGATTGTCATAATTCTGCCTTTGCTCGGAATGATTGCATTCCCAATGTTTGTTGATTCTTCGGGGGTATTGTTGGTGTGTTAAATTTGGTGACTGCTGTTTGCCACTGAATTTTCAGGATAAAAATTTTGCTGTTGACTTTGGCCCTATTGGTTTTGCGGGCACATTGCTAGTGCTGGCAATTGTAGATTGGCGGAGGTGGTGGCAACATGTGCTGGGGATAAGTTATTGGCATGTAATTTGTCCTTTGGTGAGCTAGATGATTGACAACTTTTAACTGCGAAGTTGCCCTGTTTTATTCTTGCATTTCTTCAATGCTTTTCTTTACTCTTGGACACATTTTGGACGTGTGGCCAGCCCCTTTGCCGTGTATGATGCAATACATTTCCTCAGGCCTCAATATCTTTCTTTCAAAATTTCTATCTTGATTGTTGTAGTTTGCCCTTTGCTGAAATTTTCCTTGTGACTTCTGTTGTTTTGAAAATTTCTTTGATTGCTTCAACTTGGGCCTTGACTGGCGGCTTCGCTCATGTTGTTGATGTGATTTATCCTCTGAAATGGTCTTCTCACAGCATTTGTCATTCTTGAGTGTTGAAAATTGTTATTTGATCTTGGCATGTTTCTTTCTCCGTTTTCTTCTTCTATTCTTTTTCTGTAGTCTTCGTCGGACTCACAGTACTTTCTTATTTCTTCATATAACTTTTCCACTGTGGTTGGTCTTTCCTTTTGAAGTGGAAAGAAAGTTGGCCTACCCGTAGTCCTTTGATTGCTGCAATGATGATAACTTCATCTCGTATATTTGGTATTTGAGCTTTTGCTTGTAAAAATCTTTTGTAATACTGGCTCAGTGGTTCCTTTGGTTGCTGCTTGATGTTGAAAAGATCATCTCTTATGAGCTCAAATCTTTGTAAGCCTTGAAAATCTAAGAGCAGAGTTGTGTAAAGTTGTTCCCACGATTTGATTGACCTTGGCTTTAGCGAAGAGTACCAGTGCTGTGCTGGTCCTCTTACTGCCATGATGAGCGACTTCGCTAAGGTGTTTGCATCTCCCCTGCTTGATGCAACTGCTGCTTCGAAGCTCATGAGAAATTGTCTTGGGTCGGATATGCCATTGTAAGTTGGGATGATGTTGAATTTGAATCCTGCTGGCCACTTCGCTAGCTGAATGTCGATTGACAGAAGTGACTCTGTGTCAATTGTTATTATTTGACTTTGGTTCTGTTTGCTGTTGTTCTTTTTGCTTACTGAGTTTGGGTCTTGGATCGTGACTTCGCTTTCATTTTCTATCTTTTCGTTGAGCTTTCTTATTTCGGCTTCTGCTTCTGCGATTCTTTGCTTCAGGGACTTTTCCCTTGTCTTCGCTCTTGCTTCTTCTAGTTGTTTTTTCTTGACGGCGAGTTGATCTTCGAGTTCCTTGAGTCTTCTTTCTTTATTCTGAGTTTCTTCTTCTTCTTGAACACATCTGGTTTTAGTTTCTGTTGCATCTTCTATAATTGGGTCTTGTACGGCGTTGTTGTCAGCCGAAACTGTCCTTTTACTGGGTCTTCCCATTTTGGTGGTCGTGGGTGTCTTCGATTACACAAACGGATGGCGCCAGATGTTGGGGTGGAGGAATCACAGAAGTGAATTGTGAGGTGAGAACAATATGCAAATTGCAAATGTATTTCATTCTACCTAAAAATTTACACCCCAGGGGTATTTATAGACCCCCTGTCTTCGCTACCTACGAAAACTTACAAAACTGATCAAAATGTTTCCTATACATTTGACTAAAAAGTTCATCGGCGAAGTTGTGAAACACACTCCGCCTTCTTCTTCTTGATTCTCCCAGCAACTTTGGCCTTGATCATATTTTCAACTTTGCAACCTGCCTTGTCGATTCTTCACGCGAAGCTGCCACGTCAGCTTCGCTGGGCGCCTACAGTCTGGCGAAGCCATCTCCGCGTGATAACCCGAAACATGTGAAATTATATACGCGAAGTTCAAAATAGTTATAACAAAGTGTTCACATCATCTTCGCTGAATAATATCTTGTCTCAAATATTCGTGACAAAAAGTTTATTGACAACCTCAAAGTTTGAGATAGGCGTTCGTGTATCAAAGTTGTTCCCCAATAGCTGGGTTAACGTAGGAGCTGTCGTAGGTGGTGGTGCCAACGGGGTGGGGCGACAAGGACTACAATACGGGTTGACACTAGGGTTGGGCGGGTGAGGATGGAGGAAATAAGGAAAATAAGATAAGGTGTGAAATTTGATTTGAGTCCATTTCAGATTTAAGGGTTGGAAATCGAGCGATAATTACCCTTTGATCATTCAATTGTTCCATATAGACAACAAAATACCATACTACTATATGCATACTATCTTAGCATCTTTGTACATAACAAGTTTGGTCACATTTGTCATTGATTGCAATTACATAAACCCTTGGGCAAAAAAATAATATTAAGTATTGCAAAACTAAACAAAAAGGATCACCGATTCCTCAAAAAAAAGGCAGGGGAAAAACGAAACGACGGTATCGTTTCACTTGTTGCGGTTCTTTCACCGAGGACCCCTGCACAACCACCTTCCTCTTCGCCGTCTCCTCTTCTTCGGCCTCGCTTGCCGACGACGCGGCGTCGCACTCCAGCGAGTCGACGGCGGCGCTACTCTTTTCCTTACGAGTCGTCCTCGCGGACCACCGCTGCGGGAAGAGGTACAGCGCCGTGGACGTGAGCAGCGTGGCCCCGACCCGGCCGCAGAACACCACCATGAGGAGGCAAAGCACCACGGCCGCCGCGCCCGCCGCCGGGGACGACGACGACGCGGGCCTCTTCGCCTGCCGCTTGACCGGCGGCGGATAGAGCAGACCCGAGACCGACGGCGTCAACGAGGCAGTGGAGGAGCGAGACGACGCCGACGATGACGCCGATGTGTCCGAGTCCAGCGACGACGCGGGGCTCAGCAGCGCCGAGGACGCCACCGACGACGCCCTGGACGGGCCGTAGACGGCGTCGTCGTCTTCGTCCATCCCCCGCTTCTTTGACTCGGCCAGCGGTGGCGCCGCCGACGGTTTCTTCTCGTTTCCTCCCTTGTTATTACCGGACAAGAACTTCTTCCTGAACGACAGGCTCCGTCGGCCACGACGACGCTGGTCCTCCTGCAGGTGTCTGGCCGCCACCTCGGCAGCTTCGTCGTCGATCACGGCCGCCGCCGCCGCCGCACCGCCGAAGCACATGAAGACCTTCATGGCGCACTCACGGGAGAGGAGACGAATGGATCGGCAGTTCTCGATCGGTCGACGTGGGTTAGTAACTCACTGCAGGCGGTTTCCGCTCGTCGTGGGTAGTGGGTGGATGTCTGGAACTCTGGATGATATGGATCGACCGATCACCGATTTATATGAGTATCGTGGTCGCGGCGTGTCGAGACTCGAGCGTCCGCTCGGCCTTGTGTGTCTGCTTCAGATCGTCGGAGCGAAAGCGGCGCGCCGCTCTGGATATATATAGGCGCGCGTCAGCGCGTGTTTTGGTGTGGACACTGGGCACTGGACACTGTGCTTGTAGCGATGCAAGAATAGGAAAGGGAGACGAGGGGGGCCACGGTACTGACTGACTTTGACTTAAGTCTTGTACACAATCACAGAATAGCTGATGATATCGATTTTTCAAGGTGCAACGGCGTGGTCTCGAAAAAAAGATATCGATTTTTCGAGGAGTTGATTTTGTCAAATTTGACTATCTCTAGCTAGATTTATGAAGATATTTGTATTTTCTAATATGTTTCCTAATTATGAAAACATATTCGAATATTAGCTAATGATATATTTAGTATGTATCATAAATATTAATATTTTAAACTCCTTAAAAAATAGGATTGTACAGTTATTTGGAAGAGGGAGTATTTGCCAACTGCACTTATGATGCACTCAGGTGCCAAATGAGAAGACTAAAAAGCTGGTGCTGTCGGAGTACGTAAAAGTCTTGGATGGGTTAGTACAGTTTCATATCCGGCTTACTACAGCACGAAGCAAAACCGCCCTATCACCTCATATAGTTCATTCTAAGAAAATAAAATAAAACGTTTTGTTTCTACATTATGGCTCTAATATAGACACTCAGAGTGGAAGACTGGAGGCCAGCAAAGCTATAGCGACGTGTCACATATGAGTGAGAGCCTTTGTAGAGCAATAGAGGTAATCGAAGTCTCGATCTATGAGCTACCTCTCAGTACAAAAAAAAAGAACAAAAATAATTTAATAACTATAAAAATATGGTTCACAATTAATCTAGTAATACTTATTCGGTATCCTAAATGCTAGCATTTTTATCAATGTTTAAAATTAGTGTCTAGTCAATGTTTAAGCAATCCAACAAACGAATTTTTTAGCCATACGATGAAGATCCAATAGCCTCCACCTCTTCTTCTACCTCCAGCCTCCTTCTAAGACAATTACACATTGTAAGTAACAGATCTTCTTTTACAAGATTTTTTTCCGCATGCTAGCACAATCACATAGGAGGGAGGAGCAGCCAGATCCCATGCCAGCACAATCACAGAGAGAGGGGTGGCGCATGGGCAGGACGTCGGTAGGGGAGGACGACGGGGAAGAAGGTGGAGAGGGAGGAGGGTGCATGAGCCCCACACGTCAGCGGCCCCAAAAAATAATTCGTGTGTCTTTTCCCTTAGAAACACATATAGGCACCATTTTTGAAACGAGCACATGGGCACTATTTTTGAAACGAACACATGGGCACTATTTAAGCAATCCAACACATGAATTTAGCATTCTCCCTAAAACTGAAGTCGTTGTTGACTCCTTGATCGAGAATTATACGACAGAAAAGCAATGAACTTGACCCTTTCGGGCAGACTGCACGTCCCACACGGCCACACCTGCTATGACAATCTCACTCTCCCATGATCGCTTATTCGCTTCGCTTGTCTACTCGGTTTCGTTTTAGCTTTTTTGACGAGGAAGCAAATGTTTCGTTTTAGCTCGCGATCGACTTGGGTCTTTGTCAGTATCTACACCACCATATCACGTGGTCGATCGAATATAATCCACTACTGGGTCTGGGGACAGTGGTAGGCTCACTCAACTCCCCAAAAAAATTCAAAAGCTAGCTAGCAGCATAAAGCATCTGTGTCCAAGCTTTTCAGACTTGGTTTACTTGTTCAAATTCTAATAAAGCGCAATTAACGTATTCGGCACGCACCGCGATAATAATAACAACGTTGACGTGAAGATTATGCGGTCGAATTGTACCTCAAGATTTGCACTGGTGGTATGGAGGTCGTGTAGCAGTTTCGTGTTTGACGGTTACGACGACGACTCCAGCCGATCTACTATACTACTATTCAGAAGAACATAAAAAAAAGAAACATACGTAAAGAGATATGAGTCTGTGTGTTCCAAAGTTCCCGTCCATGGCTTTTATGTTTGGTCTAAGATTCCGACGCCTTTGAAATCTGTACGTAATTACACTTGCTTTGCACTTTGCATTGCCAAATTATTGTTACTAGCTAGTCACGGACGTGCATCATGATGCAGACGATGCTGCCGCGCGCGCGCTTTACTCTACCTGCATGCACGGGTTAGGTTAGGTTAGGTTAGCTAGGAAAAACGATCGAGCAACGACGACACAAGGCAATGCACGTATCACTGGATGAGAATTACTATTGACGAGCTGGTGAATTAAACCCGCATCCGTGTGTTTCTCTTTCTATTTCTATATAAGCCACGTTGTTTAATTAGCCCGTCGTGTATGTGATGCACTCACCATAGTTTGTTAAAAAAAAGATAGAAGGACCAAACCATGTCTTTGGATTGGACAAAAGACCAATCATAAAGTTCTTTTTTCTTTATTTTTTTCACAATTACACAACACAACACAGATGCCCTTACCCTTTCTGCTTTAATTTGCTCCTACTGGCTACTGCTAAGTCCGTTGAATAGTAGTCTTTTTTTTTTCCCTTCTCTTCTTGATCAGAAAAATAGTGACCATAAGTTCATGAACGATACTATATGTAGATTTTTTTGAATAATTTGATATAAATTATATATTCAATCAATCATATATATTGTAGACAATGGAAAGAACGGGATAGCTAAAGCTAGCTCAGAAATTAACGTACAAAATGCCAGGCGTCCTTTTTTTCGACAGAAATGTCAGGCATCTTTTTGAATATCCCTAGAGGAGATAATATTGCCAGGGCCTTTACATTTTCTTTTTTTATAAAAAAATAATGCTTCTAGTTTGGGTGTGTCAAGATTGGCCCCCGGCCAGCAGCTCCATTTCTTAGTACCGAAGCTACGCATGCATGGTTGTATGGGCCTCTTAGCTTGCCTCTTGGCATCATTTACCCGAGAGCTTCTTTCATCTAAAGCGCTTTTTCTTTACAAGTGCTGGATGGCGATGCTCACTCTCTCTGAATCCAATCCCCACAGATTCATGGCATGCCAGGCTGCCCGTAGGAAGGACGGCCCGGCCGGGCCCCTTGTGTAGGTTTGTACACTTTTCTTTGGGCTAGGCGGCTAGCTTTGACCTTTAATTGTCAAGGGGTTCACAGCACAATGGCAAATCCTGGGTGCGACACTTTATTCTGGATTTATTCTAGAATTTTCTGACGCTATGCATTAAGTGGTAGGCGACGTTCTCGTCGACAGCGAGGCGCCTGTGGTGACTTCGTGAACTTCAAGATTTGCCGGCTCAGTCCTTCAAAGGTGCTCATAGGGATAGGGTTTGCGTACGTGTGTTCATAGAGGTAAGTGTCTATGCGTGTTGAACGTTTGTGTTGTACCGTGTAATCTAAAAAAACCTTCGACCTTTAATTAGACAGGTTGTGTCAAGAGAGCCTCTTTCTGCAGACGTGTTGCACGCAGATAGGATCAATAATGCATATGCATCTCGAGTGAAATGCATGGTCGTGTGCCGAACGAAACCACCACCTGAAGGCTGAAGCTAAGCCAAATCATGTCCATGAGAGGCTGTTTACATCACATTAGGACAGTGGACGCCCCATTAATTAAAAGGCTGTCATTAATTAATGAACACTCAGCTTGTCGTTTTACTCCGTACTACGTACTTTTCCTGAGCGTGAGACTTATCATATAGAGCTACACCAGTGTTGGGTATGAACATATACTCAGGGCCTATTGGTTTGTGGGGCTCGGCACTAGGGACTACTTAGGGACCGCTAGTCCTAATTAGCCTCTTAAGAGAGACTAATAGATTAGAGACTATTAATTTCTCTTTTAGTCGCTGTGTTTGGCAATTTAGAGACTAAAAATTAGTCTGGAGTCCCTAGTCCTATTGGAATCAAACAGACCATCAATCATCAAACACAAACATTGTTATGGAATAAGTTGTATTGCATAAAGATTTGAATTTGATTTATTTCCGTCCATGTACATCACATGAACTGTTTATAGGGGACGAGGGGATCTTCGACACTTCTACTGGATTCTTGTCTTTACCCCTAGTCTTTTAATTATACATAAATAATCACTCTTCAGACCTAAGAAGGGCACTTCTGTCATTTCTATAAACTTAACTTCGCCTCCTGAAACAGCCATGGCACGATGTTTGTGGGAGGATCTTCGCCAGTGGAGCCTTACACAACTCAAATCTTTCTAAGCTTTGTCTGGGCTTTGCTGTTGGATGGAGGTGATCATCCATATTTGTTCTTGACTTCTTGTGCTCTAGCTATCGCTTGAACTCAGAATCGTCATTTTGGTTGTCATCTTCACAATTATTCTGATGTCATCCTTGTATCCATCCTCTAAGGGTTCCATCCTTCATGACCATGCACCAAAGCAATCTTAAGAGCAAGAAGAACTTTTCACATCTAGGAGCCCCTCCTAATTAAGTTCCCTTTATAAGTAAGTTATTGAAGTTTAACTAGAAGGTTTTTTTTACAACAACATATATTATATATTATTGCAGTCATAATACAAGGAGGTTCCCCGAGGGAGACCTTGTTACAATAAGGTCCTGTGACCGAAAACAAAGAGCAGCGTCGACTAGGGCGTGGAGGTAGACTTTTCTACCAGTGAGGGCTATACGCAGAGACGTCAGGGACGCGTGCATCCAGATGGACTGACCGCGCACTGCAACGGTAAAGGAGGGTCGGTGAAGCTCTTTAGTGAAGCCATTGAAGAAAGACACGTTCCGAGAACCGAAGGATAATGTTGTACAAAAATAAGGAGGAAGAGGGACCTTTTTCTAATATATATGTTTCTAGATGCACCATGTTTATGAAATAAGAGTATTTTTTATTATAATTAGCAAGCATGTAAAAGTAAGACGCACAACAAATAGGAGCGCAGTGTCAATCATTCAAGAGTTTGTCAAAAGTTATGGTTATGGAGTGCACATGTGTATACTTTGATATTTGCAAAGGTCCGCGACCTTTTTTATTCCCTCTGCCTATTCGCGTGGATGGAACACGTAAACGTTTTAGAATTTGTTAGGGCCCACAGAGGGCCATTGATGTAAGTGCTACGTGGACCCGTTTTGTTTTTAGGACCTTCTTTCCTCAAACACATTCCATTGCAGTCATTGAGTGGAAATAAAGTTACAAGCATTATGCTACACACATGAATTTAATTAGCCTGTGACCTTTAATAAGTTACAAAAAATGTCACAAACAAACTAGTACTGACATCTATCCTTGCTTAAGTTTGGTTACACTTGACACCATGATTTATTCAAATAAACAAAGTAGCTAGCATATGCTACAAAACTATCAATCTTATCATCGATCTCTTCTGAAATTATAGTTACACTATGTGCATTCCGAAATATCATAACTGTTGTGTGGACAAAAAATATCGTACGGCCAACTTTCCTCCTTCATTCTCCGAACGAAAAAAAAGAATGGGAAGAAAAAACGAAGGTGATCAGTTGCTGTTGCTGCTCATCATGGCCGTCTGCTCCTGTGCGTCACACTCTGGAGCGAGTCCAGGGCGTCGTCGTCCCTACGAGCTTTGGCGGGCCACCGCCGCGGGAAGAGGTAGAGCGCCATGGGCGTGAGCAGCGTGGCCCCGACCCGGCCGCACAACACCACCAAGAGGAGGCACAGCACCATGGCCGCCGCACCGGCCGCTGGAGACGTCAAAGACGTCGACGACCCCTTCGCGTGCCGCCGCCTCGTCGCCGGCGGCGCCGGAGATAGCGCCCCCGAGGCCGTCAGCGAGCACGAGACGGCGCCGGAGGAGCGAGCGGGCGTGGAGGAGGGGGAGGAAGAGCAGTAGGAGTACAAGGACGACGCTGAGTTTGGCCGCGACGAGGCCGACGACGTCGACGCCGTGAACGTGCCGAACACGCCGCCGTCGCCCGAGTCGTCCATATCCGTCCTCCGTTCTTGGTCTCGGTCAGCGCCGGCTCCAGCGGTAGCAACGACGGACTCTTCTTCTTGCCGTGCAGCTTCCCGGGAAAGAAGCGCCTCCACCGGAACGACGGCAGCCTCCTCCGGCCGGCACGCTTGTCCCAGCGGCGAGCCGCCGCTTGCTCCGCAGCGGCTTCGTCGGCCACGGGCGCCGCGCCGCCGAAGCACATGAAGAGCTTCATGGTTGGCGGACCCGTGTCATGGGACCGGATCAGAGTGATGCTGAATTGCTGGTGCGGTGTGTGGGTGCAGTTTTAAGGAGAGTCGTTTGGCTTGGCGGGTGCTCGTTGGGTTGACTGGCTTTATTTGACTCGGCCGCGGCAAACCACACCTGCACTTGCGTTCGGAATTCGGATCGCATGCTTGCTTTCGCTACTCGGTTTCCGGTACGGCTACGGGACACACCCCTGTGGCCCTGTCCGAGATTCCACAACAGGGGACGCGGACGACGGGGACTGGGAGGCATGCCATTTTTTTTCCTTTCCAAAGCATGTATGTACAGCATCTGGCCAAGCTTTTAGACTTGCGTGGGAGACCACCACTTGTTCTAAATTCAAAAAGACGCGGCAGAGAGTATATGATTTGCAATTGCGAGCGAGAGAGAAAGACGGCTTAATCAGCATCTACTGTATATGCTAGGGCAGGGACATGAAGGATTCAAAAGGACATGGCAAGGGCGAGTGGAACGAACTAGCACGGTCGTTTTGTGTTTGACGGGTGCGGCTGCGCGCAAAGGATTTGATTCCAAAAAACAAGCAACACTAGTAGCTTGTATAGCTAGCTACTCGATCCCTACTGGTCCGTGCCTTCCAAGTCTCCGCTTATGGCTTTTGTAATTATTCTAGATTCGATCTCAGAAATTAAGACATGACCTTCCCTGCTATTGCTTTTAATAAGTTTTATAAGAGTGCATTTGGTAATACTTTTCTAACAATTTCATGGATAGGCGGATAGCTTCACCTCTTCTCCAACCTAATAGATCGGGAGGCCTCAGTTCCACGTATGAATTCCCACGAATCACGTCAAGAGGAGACATAGGTGGGATGAGAAGCTATAAATCATGACTTCTTTCCGCTTCATCTTCACATTAGTGGACCCAAGGCAAAATTACGGAGAAGCGAAGGCTAGCGTGTTGTTGGGTCAGAGCGAGACCATCACTCGACATGGACTTGTCAGGGTACGAGGCCGTTGAATAGTTGGGCCGCGTAGCCGAGCCGCATGAGCGAGTGCGGAGTTGTCGAGGCGCTAGGGCATAGATGCGTGAGCCTGCCGGTAAACTAGGGTGGTCAGAGGAAGCAGCACTCGCACAAACAGGCATGGCTGACAGATAAAGAGAGAAGAAAGTAGAGGAGGGAAAAAGAAAGAAAAAAAAGAGAAAGACAACGGCATTATGTATATTTTATATTTTTATCTACTATGGGAGCTATTTTTCTAAACGTTTCACCAAAATAGCTTTTAACTCAACAGGTGAATCTACACTCATGGAACAGTTTACTAACGGGTCCTAAAATATACTCACTCCATTCTAAAAGGAACACGCATATCGTATAGTCAGTGGTCAAACTTTTAATTTAATTTATATTTATAGAAAATAGCTCATCTAAATGAATTTATTAAAAATATATATCACGTTTATTTATTAATGATATCTATTACTTATAATAGAAATTAATTAATGTTGTACATATATACGATTAAACTTTTAAAAAAAATTAACTCATGGACTTGCACTCTCGAGCAGAGTCTTCTTTATTCCCTCATGGGCATGGCTGTCACTATCGCATCAAGCCCGTACATACTTTGCTCCACCAGAAAAGAAAAAACAGAAACACATAGGGGGTGACACACGGACACACACACACACACACACAGCGGGCTAGTAGTTAGGAAAATTGAGGAGAGAGAAGGCAAACCAGCCCAATTGCTGGTTGGTACTCCCGTGCACACGCGGATCGGACGGGTACGTAATGCGGTCCGCCCGTGCGCACGCGGTGGTACGTAGCAGGTCGCGTGATCCACAGACAAACACGCATTCAGTCAGGCCCACTGGCTAAGACAAGAACAGGTTGCCCCTCGGCCTCGCGCGAGGCCCTTGGAGGCGGGCATGCGTTTCCTCGTGTCGCCAGGAAAGGCAGGCAGAGCCAACTTGAAAATGGAAACGCAAAACTCTGTTCTCGCCTGCCTGAACTGAAAATTCAAATTTGCCATGTACGCACTACTCCAGCACCTACTGCCTCCTGCCTTTTTTTTAACTTCTCCTGCCAAGAAAATGATACTACTCCACTACCTGCTCCTATCGCTTCAGGAGCTTGGAGCCAACCATCGACAACAGTATGAACAGCAATAGAACAAACCTGGATACAGACCGAGGAGCATCGCATTTCATCAGTTTCATAGAAATGCATGACATCGCGATAGAACCGTTTCAGGCTGTATGCATCCTCCATCATCTATCTGAGAAACCGTCAACCCCGGTGTCCTCTCCTCTCAGGTCACTATTACTGCTTTACGTTCCTCCTACAAGCTGTATAGGCTAAAAGGCATAAGGCCATCTTCTCCTACTAGTCCATAGGCCATAGCCGATGTTCGAGTCCGCAGCCACCGCCAGTTCACCACTGATATAGCGATATGAGTGCGTGACCGATTGGCCATGCTGACTGAACGGCACCACGCTAGGCCGCGCTATTGCACTAGCATGTGCAAAGAAAAAAAAAAACAGGCACAAGCTACTCGTTGATGGCAAATGACGCTCGTAGGTCTAAAGCTGTTGTTCTACATTATCCACAGGCGAAAAAGAAAATGATGTTCTCCATAAATCATTGCTTATATATATATCTTACTCGTCATGAGTCGAAGATAGTAAAAAGTGGACACACAACTTGGTTTCATAGTAAACCTTATTTTGCATGAAAGTTGATACAAGCCTGTACCGGCAACAAGTGTGTTATGAAATAAATAGTGTGGGTGAATCTTGTAACATGAATCTTAAAGCACAAGGATAGCATGATTCTCAAGACTGGGGGAATAAATATCTGGAGAAGAGTCCAGAGAGCATTGCCTCTCCGACTCCTCTATAAATAGGGGACTAGCCCTCGACTGTAAATGTACATCAGTGAAAGTGATTGAATCAATAAAAAACTCATTTCCCTACTTTTTCTCTGGTGTCTTGTGCACCTTGTGCTATGTGTACATCGAGCTACAGGTTTTCTAACATAGTGAACCATTTAATTACAAAGCCTATAGGTCGGCTATTATATTGACGGCGAATGGAAGGAAGCAACCATGACTATGAGAGTGTCGAGGCACTAGGGCACTACACACACATATATATATATATATATATATTTATATATATATATATATATGAAAAATATTGATATGCAACGGAGGTTAGCTACGCACCCCGGCGATATATTAGGGATGCAGCTATGCACGGAGCTAAGACAAGGACGGAGAGAAAAACAAGGCAAAAAAACTGGTCGCGGTCGTGCGGGGGTGCATCCTCGAAACGGGCAACACACACTGTTTTTGATTCCATTAACAAATAAAGACAAAGTTTATCGCAATCTTGATCCTATCGAGACACTAGGGAACAAAGCTGGTCGCAGTAGCCGAGGCTGCATCCTCGGAGGAGGAGCTCGCGCTGTCGGACTCTGTGCCGTATCGGGGGAAGGTGGAGGAGCAGCATGGTGGCCTCACCGGCCCAGGCGCCGCTGAGCCATGGACGCCGTCAAGAGGTGGGAGCCGCGTGACGCCGGGGTGGGAGAGGAAGGCCGGGGGAGCCTCGTGCCGCCGGGAGGCCGTGGCCTGCGCGCCACCAGCAGAAGAGAGGAGCTGCAGGCCGCCGGAGGTGAGGTGGCGCCGGGTTGGGGGGACGGCCTCTGCTGCTTGCTCGAGCTTCGGGGTGGAGGAGGCCGCCTTCACTTCCTCCATGGACGCCACGCCGGGGATGGACGGCCGGCCGGGGCAGGGGAACCACGAGCCCCTCCATGGCCTCCATGGACGCCACCGGGGGGAGAGGGAGCGCCGCCGGCCGCCGGGGGGGGACACAATGTCGGGGATAGATGGCCGGCCGGGGCAGGGGAACCACGAGCTCCCTCCATGCCCTCCATGGACGCCACCGGGAGGGAGAGGAGCGCCGCCGGCCTCCGGGGGGGACGCCGCGCCGGGGGTTGACGGCCGGCCGGGCCAGGGGAACTGCTCCCTCTCCCCGCCTCCTCCATGGAGCCCGCCGCCGGGGGAGGCGCCGCCGCGAGTGGGAGAGGGAGCGCCGCCGGGCGGGGAGAGGGAGGTCGGTGGCGGGGAGGCCGCGCCGCCCGGATGTGCGCGTGGGGGGCGGGGAAGCGCCGTCGGGGGGTGCGGAGCGGAAGGGATCGAGAGTCTAGCCGCAGGGTGAGATGAGGGTGGGATAAGGTTGCCGGTTTCGTGACAGGGGCGGGCCCTGCGGGTGGGTGTACAGCTAAACCCGTACACGAAAAATCCATATATATATATATGGGGAGTAGCGTAGAGTTGGAGCTAGCAAGTGCTCACGTGGGGTGCACCATAAATTTGTGGCCAACCATAATTGTATGTAGATGATTTGGCAGTTAATTTGTTGGGTGGCGAGCTCGCGACGTTATCCAGATCTCTTCATTTCCTAGCCTAGCCTTCTAGTCAATACACCATGCCTGCCCATTCCATAGTAGTCATTAATCAATTGACATAATTATTTAACAGATACAAATGAATAGTGGCAAGAAGAATTTTCTTTCTTGATACGTCTAACATATGCCTTGATTAATTCAACTTTTAAGAAAACAAAATAGTTTTAGCTTTAATTTAGATATCTTAAAAGCAACAATTTATGATTATTACAAACACAACATAAGTACCGAACAAGAAAAATGTTTGGTTACAATTATATATCTTCTATACCTAAATAGGAGAAACCCACTAACAAATTCTTCTGTATTTTTCTATGACTAAATAGGAGGAACCCACTAACATATTTCTCTATAATTTCATGAAATCACATCATCACGGTGAACTCACTAACAAATTTCTCTACAATTATATATGAAGTAGTTTATATAGATTTTATGATTAAAATTAAAATTAAAGTCGTTTGACGCTAGAGAAAGCAATGAAATCCGCACGGCCACATCTGGAATCGCAGTCTCACTGATCTCCCATGATCGCTTATTCGCTTTGTTTCGCTACTCGGTTTCATTTAAGCTCGCGACTTAGGTCTTTGTCAGTATCTATCACCAATATCACGTGGTCGAATATAATTCTTTGGATCTGGGGGACAGTGGCAGGCTCACTCTCAACTCCCTAATAACAATTCAAAAGCTAGCTAGCAGCATAAAGCATCTGTCCAAGCTTTTCAGACTTGGTTTACTTGTTCAAATCTAATAAAGCAGCAGCTGATGCGCAACGTATTCGGCACGCCCCGCGATAATTAATAATAATAACAACGTTGACATGAAGATTATACGGTCGAATTGTACACCTCAAGATTTGCACTGTGTGGTATGGAGGGGATCGCAACGGGTCGTGTAGCAGTTTCGTGTTTGACGGTTACGACGACTCCGATGATCCACTACTATATATTCAGAAGAACATATATACAGAGATATGAGTCTTGTGTGTTCCAAGTTCCCGTCCATGGCTTTTATGTTTGGTCTAAGATTCCGATGCCTTTGAAATATCTACGTAATTACACTCGCTTTTGCATTGCATGTGTAGAAAGGCGGCTATGGTCATGGCGCCAAATTATTGTTAGTATTAGCTTAGCTAGTAGTCACGGACGTGCATCTTGCATGCAGCCGCTTTACTCTACCTGCAGGTTAGGTTAGCTAGGGAAAACGATCGAGCAACGGCGACACGATTAGGCAAGGATCATCAGATGCCCGTGTGTGTTTTTCTATTTCTACGTTTTTTCTATTTCTATCTAAGCCACTCACAAGCCCATGATACTAATAACAAGCATAAATAGAGTCTTGGTAGGACCAAACTCTAATCTTTCGATTGGACAAAAGACCAATCACAAAGTGCATACAGGCGTCTTTCACAATATATATAGCTTACTCCCTAGAGAGGAGATAATGCCCAGGGCCTTCACATTTTTTTTTAAAAAAAATGCATGCTTCTAGTTTGGGTGTGTCAAGATTGGCTTGGCCCCCAGCGGCTCCATCCATTTCTTAGTACCGAAGCTACGCATGGTTAGAAGCTGCGTATAGGCCTCTTACCTCTTGGTATCATTACCCCGAGCTTCATCTAAAGCGCGCGCCATTTCTTTTCAAGTGCTGGATAGCGAATGGCGATGCTCAAAGTCTCTCTGAGTTACTCGTTTGGGCCTTCAGTCACATTTTATTAATCTCATTCATGCATGCATCTCCACCCCTACTTTCTCTGTTTTGGTCAATGGCGAGCCCTCTGATCATTTAACTCCCAACTGTGGTATTAGGCAGGGCTGTCCCCTTTCGCCTTATCTTTTTGTTGTTTCCATTAACGAACTATCTATAGCTCTCCAACAAGAAATGCACAGGTCTAATCTCACTAGAGTCACTCTAGGACCCGGGTGTCCGCCAATTCATTCACTCCTTCTTGCAGATGACCTTATTCTATGCGGCCACGCTACGGTTCAGGAAGCAACTACTATCAGAACTATCCTCGAACACTTCTGCATTGCCTCAGGTCAGACCCCCAACCTTCAAAAATCATCTATTCTATTCAGTAAAAACGTCAATACTACCACTAAAAATTCAATAAAAAATATTTTTACGGTTCCTAATCTTCAACCTCATACTAAGCATTTAGGACATCCCATCATTTTTAATCATGGTGATCGCAACAAGGCCTACAATTTTATTTTTTAACAAATTTCAATCTAAATTAACTACGGTTCGAGCTAACAAGCTTAATCATGCAGGAAGACTCACCTATATTCAATCCGTCCTCTCTTCGATCCCTATCTATTATATGTCTACTGTTCTTTTCTCCAAATAATTTGTGCATAAAATTAATACAATTATTAGGAGGTTCTGGTGGACAGGTATTCAGGATGAAAATCCCAATTCTCCCAATGCATACAGATCTTGCGATGACATTTGCCAGAGCAAGAAAAATGGAGGGCTCGGCGTAAGAGATCTAGGAACAGTTAATAAAAGTCTTATCCTCAATGCAGCTTGTAACATTGCCACTAACAAAAATCCTATGCTGACAGCTGTCCTCAAATCAAAATATTATCCTAATTCTTCTTTTTAGACTACAAAAAATTCTAGAACTTGTTCTATTTTTTGGTCCTCTATCATGCAGGTAAAACAGGAGCTCCACAACAATGTCATTCTCCAACTACATGCAGGTAACACGTCCATTTGGTCTACACCGTGGTGCCCAATCTGGGTTTCGATCTATGTCCATATGAACAGCCCAGTCACAGTGAACCCCCTCCCATTCAAAGTCTCAGATCTATGGATCGAAAATACTCATGATTGGGATCTTCAACTCATTAATGAAATCTTTGATCATGAGGCAGTGCAGGCCATTTCCTCCACAGCTCCTGTCCCCTGTGATGATCAAGACCTCCTGCAATGGAGAACAGGCAGGACAGGCAACTGCTCTATCAGAGAAATCTACAAAACCCTGTCAGCATCTAATACCATTCAGCTGCCAACACAAGGATCTAGGAGCATTCAACCTGAGGCAAACCAAATCTTATGTCGAGCCTGGAAAAGCAAAACCCTCCCTCCATTGATTAAAACCTTCACATGGAGACTCATCCGAAGGGCATTAGCTACAGCTGAACAAGCTTCAAGGTATGCAACCTATATAGATAAGTATTGTGCCACCTGTGGACAAGTGGAGAATGACTTCCATGTATTCTTTCAATGTGCACTTCCAGCCGAGGTATGGCCCACCTTAAGCCCTCCTCTTAATATTATCAACCTTGTGCCTGAAAATGATGGTATTCAACTTAGTTTATCCACCATTATTACTAATACTACCAATGATTTAAATTTTCATAAAATTCTTTTCACTCTTTGGTATCTTTAGAAAGCAAAAAATGACTACCATTTTAATCAAAAACAGTGGACAGCATCCCAGGTACATCATGCAGCAGAAGGTCACATGCACGCCCACAACACGATTCTCATCATGCAGCATCATTCACCCAACTAGATAGACGATCACATGCCTATACAAGATGGACAGTCAGGTACTAATAATTCTAATGCCGATCCAAACCAGGCCATAGCTCCAGCAACAAGTCATCATTCACACAACAACGCAGATCAACAAACCTGTGATCTTGACAACTTGCATCAATGAACCACTTCAGGTATAAGTTCTTCATTGCAACAGGAATACGGACGCTTTCACCAAGCTGTGAGTGCTATAGAACTACAGCCCACAATGATGAACAGGCACACGATGAATGCAACGGCCCTAATATCAGGCATCAGGTGCTATGTTGATGCTTCAACATCACCAGACCACCCTGCAATCTTGCAAAGAACAGCTGGTCTGGGCATTCTTTTTGTCAATGTGCAGGACCAACCAATGAAGACGATCTACGTACACGCGAAGCTTGCTGCTTGTTCTTCAGTTCTTATGGCTGAAGCTGCAAGCCTCGCTCTTGCTGCTGTTATTGCTGACCTTATGAACCTCAGGAACATCGCCTTCTTGTCGGACAACCAACAATTGGTCCACTTCCTCAACCAACGGGACCAAGCACAACCACCAGATTGGAAAATAAAGCCATTCACCCAACGATTCTCCAACCATGCTCACAGTAGGGAGTCCAAGCTTTATAAGATCAATAGAAAACTTAATATCACAGCTGATGCACTGGCTCGTCAGGCTCTAGCTTTCTTTTCTTCTGGGCAGGCAGATTTAAATTTCAGTTGCTCCTATGAGCACCATGTAACCAGTGCAACCTTCTACAGGTTTTACAATATGTAAACCTGAACGGTGTAACCATTCATGCAGCACGTTGCTATTAATTATAAATGAAATGTTTCTTATCAAGAAAAAAAGTCTCTCTGAGTCCCCACAGAATCATGGCAGGCTTGTACACTTTTCTTTGGGCTTGGCGGCTAGCTTCAATTCAACCTTTGGTCAGGTTGTGTCAAGAGCCTCTTCTGCAGACACGTGTTGCGTGCAGATAGGATGAATGCAGTATGCATCTGGAGTGAAATGGTCGTGTGGCGGCTGAAACCACCACCTAAAAGCTGAAGCTAAGCCAAATCATGTCCATGAGAGGCTGTTTACATCACATTAGGATAGTGGACACCCCATTAATTAAAAGGCTGTGATTAATTAATGAGCACTCAGCTTGTCGTTTTACTCCGTGCTACGTACTTTTCCTGAGCGCAAGACTTATCATATAGACGTTTACACCAATGTTGGGTATGAACATACTCAATCATGAAGCACAAACATTGTTATGGAATAAGTTGTATTGCATTAAGATTTGAATTTAATTTTATTTCCGTCCATGTACATCACAGGAACTGTTTATAGGGGACGAGAGGATCTTCGACATTTCTATATGTATCCCGTCTTTATCCCTAGTCTTTGAAAGTAATCACTCTTCAGACCTGAGATGGGCACTTCAGTCATTTCTATAAACTTAATTTCGCCTCCTGAAGCAGCCGTGGCACAATGTTTGTGGGATGATCTTCGCAACTCGAATCTTCATAAGCTTTGTCTGGGCTTTGCTATTGGATGGAGGTGATCATCCATCTTTGTTCTCATGCTCTAGCTGTCTCTTGAACTCGAATTTCCATTTCCATCGTCATCTTCACAATCGTTCGGGTTTTATCCTTCATGACCATGCACCGAGCAATCTTAAGAGCAAGACGAACTGTTCACATCCGGGAGCCCCTCCTTTAAGTTCCCTTTATAAGTAAGTTATTGAAGTTTAGCTAAGGAGGGTTGAATGTACAAAATAAGGAGGAAGAGGAACCTTTTTCTAATATATATGTTTCTAGATGCACCATGTTTATAAAATAAGAGTATTTTATTATAAATTAGCATGCATGTAAAGTAAGAAGCACAAGAAATAGGAGCGCGAAGTGTCAATCATTCAAGAGTTTGTCAAAAGTTATGGTTATGGGGTGCACATATATATACTTTCATATTTGCAAAGGTCCGCCACCTTTTTCATTTCCTCTGCCTATTCGCGTGGATGGAACACGTAAACTTTTTAGAATTTGTTAGGGCCCATAGAGGGCTCAGGGCTAGTGTGCCACAGTGGACCCGTTTTTTTAGGACCTTCTTTGCTCAAACACATTCCATTGCAGTCATTGGGTGGAAATAAAGTTACAAGCAGTATGCTACACATATGAATTTAATTGGCCTTTGTCCTTTTAACTTAAAAAAAGTGTCACACACAAACTAGTAGTGAGTACTGACATCGATCCTTGCTTAAGTTTGGTTACACTTGACACCACGATTTGTTTAAATAAACAAATAGCTAGCATGCTACAAGACTATCATTCTTATCATCTCTTTTGAAATTTTTAATTACACTATGTGCATTCGCGAAATATAACTACATAACTCTTGTGTGGACAAATTGCGGTTCCTCATGGCCGTCTCCTCCCCTGCGTTGCACTCAACCGAGAGTCCAGGGCGTCGTTCCTATGAGATTTCGCCAGCCACCGCCACGGGAAAAGGTAAAGCGCCGTGGGCGTGAGCAGCGTGGCCCCAACCCTACCGCAGAACACCACCATGATAAGGCACAGCACCACGGCCGCCGCGCCGGCCGCTGGCGACGTCGTCGTCGACGACGACCCATTCGCGTGCCGCCTCGCCGCTGGCGGCGCAGGAGATAGCGCCCCGGAGGCCGTCAGCGAGCACGAGAAAGCGCCGGAGGAGCGAGCCGGCGTGGAGGAGGGGGGAGGAAGAGCAGTAGGAGTACAAGGACGACGCGAAGTTTGGCTGCGACGAGGACGACGAAGGCGACGCCGTGAACGTGCCGAACACACCGCCGTCGCCCGAGTCGTCCATATCCGTCCCTCGCTTCTTGGTCTTGGCCAGCGCCGGCTCCAGCTGTGGCAACGACGGTCTCTTCTTCTTGCCGTGCGGCTTCCCGGGAAAGAAGCGCCTCCACCGGAACCACGGCAGCCTCCTCCCGCCGGCACGCTTGTCCTGGCGGCGAGCCGCTTGCTCCGCAGCGGCT
The DNA here is from genome assembly GCA_023333625.1 of Bothriochloa decipiens. NCBI lineage: Eukaryota > Viridiplantae > Streptophyta > Magnoliopsida > Poales > Poaceae > Bothriochloa > Bothriochloa decipiens. The sequence goes on along the minus strand of CM041630.1, from coordinate 58,249,866 downwards.
TCGTCGGCCACGGGCGCCGCGCCGCCGAAGCACATGAAGAGCTTCATGGTTGGCGTCCCCGTCTTGGGAGTTGGGACTGGATCGGAGTGATTCGGCCCTGCTGGTGTGGTGGGGTGTGAAATTTAAGGAGAGTCGTTTGGCTCGGCGGGTGCTCGTCGAGTTGACTGGCTTTATTTGACTCGGCCGCGGCAAACCACACCTGCACTTGCTCGGAATTCGGATCGCATTCTCGCTTTCGCTACTCGGTTTCCGGTACGGCTACGGGACACGCCCCTGTGGCCCTGTCCGGGATTACACAACAGGGAACGCGGACGGGCAGGCTCCCATTTGTTTTTTCTTTTTTCAAAGCATGTATGTACAGCATCTGCCCAACAAGATTTTAGACTTGCGTGAGACAACTTTTTTTTTAAAATTCAAAAGACGCGGCAGAGAGTATATGATTTGCGATTGCGAGAGAAAGGCGCGCCTTCAGCATCTAAACAACGTTGTGGGAAGACTTGTGGTCAAAATTTTATATGCAGGGACTAGGGAGTGCAGTACACATGAAGGATTCGAAAGGACCTTTATTTACTATTTTTTTTAAAAAAGATACTACAGCACAAGGACGAGGGGAACGAACTAGCACGGTCGTTTCGTGTTTGACGGTTGCGGCTGCGCGCAACGATTCGATTCGAAAGAACAAAAACACTAGAAGTTTGTATAGCTGGCTACTCGATCCCTGTTGGTCCGTGCCTTCCAATTTTCCGCTTATGGCTTTTGTGGTTATTCTAGATTGGACCTTAGAAATTAAGACGTTTCTTGCAGCTGCTTTTAAATTTTATAAGGGTGCATTTGGTAATGCTTTCCTAGCAATTTTGCGGATAGCGGGAGGCTCCACTTATGAAACCCCATGAATCATGTTGAGAGAAGACGTAGCTGGGACGAGGAGCTATATATTGTGACTTCCTCTCGCTTCATCCTCACATTGATGGGCCCAGGGCAAAATTGTGTTGGTTGTGTCGACAGTTAGGAATAGACGAAGGCTAGCGCGTTGTCAAGTCATCAGAGCGACGCCATCACTAGTCGTGGAATCATTTGGGCACGAGCCATTGAATAGTTGGGCCCTAGAGCCAGGCCGCAGGAGTGAGTGCGGAGTTGCTGAGGAGCCAGGGAACTAGGGTGGTCGGATAAAGCCGCACCGCAATGAGAGACATAGCTGGCACATAAAGAGAGAGAAAAATAGAGGTCAAGAAAAAGAAATAAAAACAATAAAATAAGGCCATTATGGATATTTCATTACTTTTATCTACTAGAGGAGCTATTTTAACGAACTTTTCACCAAAACGGCTAGTAGTTAGAGAAATTGAGGAAAGAAGACAACTAGTCGAATTGCTGGTTGGCACTCCCGTGCACTCGCGGTTCATGGCCGCCGGATCGGACGACCACAACCGATGAGTCCACAACCATCACCGGTCCACCACCGATATGAGTAGTGACCGATTGGCTATGCCGATTCAATGGCACCAAGGCCGCACTCACTAGCTACCTGGTGCAAAGAAAAAGAGAAAACAGGCACAAGCTACTCTTGGATATGGCAAATGACACTCGTCGGTCTAAAAGCCAATGTTATCCACGAGTGGGGGAAAAAAAAAAGAAACGTCCTCCTGCTCCTATCTGCATGATGTGTATAAAAGATTACTGTGGTTCCTTCCTACTACCGTCTTGGTTGACATTTTGCACCTGCCTGTTCACGAGTGCAAAAGGGAACAGGGAAATAATGAATGGGTTCTATCTTGGACAAAATGACATCTTTCTAAAATCCACAATGAATTGAGAATGACTCCAAGCCGTATGTATGGTCCTCTCCCTTAATCGATCATTCTTGTCTGTCCTCATCATCCTTCAAGCGCTGCAGTAGTTTCCTTCTCACGAGAGAAGTAGTCTTTCATGCAAAGGCAGACAACATGAATAATATTGCTTATTTTGGAGCATGCTCAACCCAATGGCTCTGGATGTGGCTTCTCGCAGTTCTAGCTAGGATCGGATGCCACCATGTACATCAAGTAGGTGCTCTGCTTACATTTGTTAGTGTAGCTTGTAGAGACTACCATAGCATGAGCAGAGAACGTGAGGACCTCAAGTTGAAAGGGACGATGATAGATGTGAGAGGAGACATCTGATAAAAAAAAGATAGATGTGAGAGGAAAAATGACAAAGGCCTTGGACCACAGAACAAAAGTGTTGTGACTTGCGTAGGTGAATACTGAATAGAGGTCTTGGGTACTGTGACAGAATCTCCTAAATAATATGGCCCACGTGCACCTGTCATTGTCGTCACAGACTTTTGACAACCATACATGTGTTTCATACCACTTAAGAAGTCTGTCGGGTGTCCTCAAAGAACCCCGATTAAACCATATTTTATACTTATACCAGGATCAACAAAGGAGTAGCTCCAACATTACAACATTAGTTACAAAATAGACATCAGAGTGTGGAAGAATAAAATAATTAAATCAGGTGCCAAAGATCATTAAGGTTAATGGCCTAAGGTCATCACTCAATCCCAAAGTCAAACAAACCCCATAATGATTAAGGGTTAAATTAATTAATTAAAAGCATAAAATAAAGGCATAAAATTAAAGTTATCTAATTAAGCCCAAAATTTTATTTTGGAAATCCTATGGTCTAATTAGATGGCAAAATAATTTTCAGAAATATTTGACAATTCTATGATTTATTAAAAATCATATAAGAGGCATTTTTTAATTAAAAGAGCTAATTTTAACTTATGCAAAAAGTACTCAAATCTGGCAATTCATATTTTTCCTAAATAGAGGACATCATAAGAAGCACACACATAAATTTTCAGAATTTTTGGAACAGTATGAGATTTACTATGATTTTCCAAAGAAAATAGCATTTAAAAGATTTTCTAAAAAGAAAAAGAAAAAAGGAATTCTTTCCCCGACGTTGACCGGCGGCGGCCGGACTTTGACCGGCGAGAACTCGCCGACGGCGAGGTCTCCGGTCGCGAGACTTGGACCAACGAGCTCTATGCGACGAGGCGAGCCTAACGGGATAGCAAATGCGGCGGCGGAGCTCCGGAGCATGGCCGGCATCGGCCATGGCGACGCAGCAGCGGCAAAGCTCCCCGGAGGTTTTCTGGCGATGGCGAGGCTACCTACGTGCCCTACGCGCTCACATGGATGCGATACGCACGCTATACGGTCCAGCGCAACACCTAGCGGCGGGGGCAACGCGCGCGGCGGCGGCAGCAGAGCAGAGCACCGACGGCGAGGCGCGCGGCCGGCGGCTACAGCGCGGTAGAAGTGAAAATGGAGGGCACAGGGAGGTACAGAGGCTCACCATGACTTCGATTCTGAAGTTAATGAGGCCGGGGACGAAGCGGAGCACGATCTGGGTGGCGACGATGGCAACGGCGGTGAGCACCGGTGGCTGGCAACGACGTTCCGGCGCGTCCAGGGCAAGGCTGCGAAAACGGTCAAGCCGACCATGACCACAGCATTGAGGCGAAGCCAAAGCTCGAAGAAAAGCAACCTGAGACTCACCATGGCGGGCTATGGCTGGCGGAGCGGCTCGCGGCGGCAGGTGACCGGACCTGAAGAAGACGACGGCGTTCGACCAGCATAGGCGATGCAAGCGAGCTTAACCGGGCTCAAACGACGCGCAAGGTCGAGGTAGAGCTATTGGGTGAGCTAATGAGACCAGAGGTGGAGCGAGGGAGGTGGGAACTGACGGCGAAGTCGACAGCGGCGGCGGAGCAGAGGAAGGAGAAGCAAAACGGCGGCCGACCTTCTCTATTTAAGGCGCGGTGGCGAGGCAGGGGCGGCTGACACGTGGGCGACGAAGCTTCACGCGTGGAGGCGAGCTAGCGGCCATGGCACGCCAGCAACGGTGAGCAGTGCGGTGTAATTGAAGATGGTAACGTTAGCCTTACTGTAGCAACCGAGGTTTTTTAGAAAATTATAAATTACTCCCAAAAATATATAGGAATTTGAAAATCTCTAAAAATATCATTTACATAACTTTTCAGGAGCTACATTTTTCATTCAATGAACCTTTTAAAATTCTACTTAATTTTTGAAATATGAATTCAAATTCAAAAGGGGACAAAACCCTAGAAACAAATATTTGAAATTACTTTTGATTTTTTTTCAATAAAATTTGAAAATCTTCAAAACTATAGAATGCTCAACTTTTCAATCCAAACCTTTTTCATATACAAAGTTTTCCCAAATTATGCATAATTTTTGAAATATGAATTTAAAATCAAAAGGGGACAAATGCTGGAAAATGTATTTTCAAATTCATTCAAAATTCTTTTTGAAAACTTGAAAAACTTTGAATACCATTATTGTAGCTCTTGTTAATATCTACAAACTATATTTTGAAAGTATATCAAAATTCCTTATAGATTTTAAAATATAGAAAGGGGGGTAAAATAGAGTTTTGAAAGTAGCTTTTGAATTATCAACCAACTCATCATTTCAATAGCACAACCAACCTACAAATTTAAACTTGTTTTAGTTGAGACATATCATGGTTGACCTAATACACAAGATTGCAAAGTACCAAAAGACAAAACAAGATTTTATTTTGTTTCAACTTCTTGCAGAAACACATAAAATGATAAAGAAACTTTAAATAACCCTAAGCATCATTATTTCATGTATAAAACAAAGCATCATATAAAAGACATCATTAGAACATGAATGCATTTATGCCATGATGCTTAATGATTATGCTTGATAATGCACTTGATTAATATTTTAATTGCGTATTAACATCTGGGATGTTACAGGTACCCATCCCTACCTGGTAGGAATCTTTTTTCAAGAGGCATACACTATTTATGCCTGCGTTGTGCATGGCCTTACTCATCATGAATCAAACAATAAAAGAGGAGACGCGGCTTAGTTTCATAGCAACACTTATTTTGCGTGAAAGCTGATACAAGCCTATACTGGCTTCAATTGAACCTTAATTCTGAGTATATGTGAATTTTGACACATATGGAGAATATTATTAACACATTACTAGTTAGCTGCTCAATTGAACTAACTAGAGAATTCATGACATAGGTTATATAAATACCATCGTTAGTAACAAAACACAATATAGTGATCATCACCTCTAGGCAGGGACAAAGCTAAAAGTTGATTTTTTTGAATGTTAGGGAAGGCCAATAGGGTTTTAGGGTTTACTCTAGGCAGGGCTTAGTTTCATTACTATTTGAATTTTAAACTTTTTGGTAGAAATTTCACATTCATAGGTGGGGGCATATGCCCCCCTATCTCCAGGTCGAAACAGAAATGAATCCAATAGGCAGCCCTATTGTTCACCAATGTTGCGATACATTGTAAATAGTTGATTAGGTCGAAATAGAAATGGACCCAATATGTGAAAAAAATGATGGTAAGACACTTCAAGCAGCCCTATTGTCCAACATTGCTGCAATACATTGTAAATGGTTGATCAAAGGGGGAGATTTCACATCTATGATTTTCAAATAAGCAAATGCATCTGAACCTAGCTTCATAGGGTTAGCAACAACATCAACGACAACTTACAAATTGCAAAGGTTGTAGCTACACTGGTCCATTCAATGCTACAGTACAATCCTGACAATGAGCCATCCAAAAGGGAGCTGAAAATAGAGTCATTCCCAATGCAATCACACCCAACTTCTAAAACAAATAAGAGATGAGAGGATGGTTGAGTCCCAAGGAATACTTTGCAGTCATAGGGGATATTGAGACCTCGATGATCCGTGAACAATTGACCATGAAATCCTTCTGAAATGCCATTGCGTGATCTTGTAAGAGAATGTGCAAACTAGTACTCTCTCCATTCACAAAAGAGTACAATTATGAGATCCATTGCCGGTCAATTTAGTTCAAATTTGACCAAGATTATAGTGAATAATATTAGTATTTTTGTCTCTAAATAAATTTATTATGAGAATTATTTTATTACTAATCTAATGATACTGTAACTTCGATCTAAATTTACATTGTTTGACTCCTCAATAAGCGAGAATTGCATGCTTTTGTGCAAGGTGTGAGTAATATAGCTTAAGGGCCACCCTTTTCGTCTTAGTAGTCCATAGCCGATGAGCCAGCAACCGCCACCAGTCCACCACCATATTAGTGACCGATTGGTCATGCCGATTGAATGGCACCAAGGCCGCACTAGGATGTGGGAAAAAAAAACAGGCAAAGCTACTCGTGGATGGCAAATGACACTCGTAGGTCTAAAGCTAATGTTCTACGTTATTGCAAATTCCAAAAATGCAATTTTCCATATCCATGCGCTTCAGATTATTAGTCTGAAGTTCGCCACCAGCAGTATAGCCAACCCTACCCTATCACATCAATCCCACAAGCCTCTTATCCATTTCCGTTTGATCGTGGTGGGGGAGTAAATCAAGATAGAAAAAACTCACGTTAGGTTTAAGGATAATCAGGCTCTTAACTGATGACTTCCACCATATCAAGGTGACACTCTACGGCTGAGTTATATCCCTTCCCCGTCCCATCGAGAGCGAAAAAAGAGAAACGCTCGCCTGCATTGACCAGGCCATCAGAGACTTACTTTCATACGTATAAATGTACTCTCTTTTTATTTAATAAAGCAAAAAAATCTAGCTTATGCATGTTCATGACAAAGAGGCCTAGCTCCAGATGGAAAATGGACAGAGATGCATCACGATGTGTTGCAAGAGTTGGCTTAGCAGAAATAACCAAGTATTCCAAAATGTGGATTGGCTGAACAGCATGCAAAAAAAAATAGACCTCATAGCATTATTTCTTCTATCTGCATGATGTGAATGAAAGATTACTATTGTTCCTTCCCACTACCTTCTTGGTTGAAATCTTGCTCCGGTCAGTTCATGAGCGCAAGGGGAAATAGGAAAATAAGGAACAGGTTCCTATCTTGGATAAAATGGCATCTGTCTAAATTCAGCAACGAATCGGGACACACTCCAAGTTGTATCCCGTATGTACGGTCCTCTCCTCAAATCGATTATTCTGTCTGTCATCATCATCCATCACGCAATGCAGCGTATCCATCATCATCCTTCAAGTGACGCGGTAGTTTCCTTCTCATCAGAAAAGTAGTCTTGCCTGCAAAGGCAACCAACATGAATCATTGTTTATCTTACTCGTCATGAGTCAAACAGTAAAACAGGACACGGCTTGGTTTCATAGCAAACCTTATTTTGCGTGAAAGCTGATACAAGCCTGTACCGGCCATTGCAACATTAACACTAAACAGGTTCCAGTTTTTCTGCAATCTCATAACATTATGAAGCAAGAATGTAAGATGAGCAAGAAAACAGGAACCAAGCACGGCAATTTCTTGTAATCAAGACCCAATTAACCTTACAGAAGTATGACTGCTCATAAAATCAAGGATGGCTAACTGGTTACTAAATGAGGCAGACAAAGAATTAGTACAATGCAGCTATTTTCAACTTTCAGTTCATAACTGCAAGCTATTTGTCCTTTTTCTGACACAAAGACTGCATAATTAGGGGGGAACAGGAGAGCTGAGAGTAGTGAAAGTAGATGCAATTAGCAACTTTGCATCAACAGAACAGTTCACTGATGATTAGAAAGTACTATATGGTTTAATTACTAGAAGAAAGATATAAGTAAATCGACATGACTGCAGTAACAAAGATGTAAGTTTAAAAGTTATTTTTTTCAAAGAAGACATAATCTACATTGCTTCACAGGTTTCAGAGGAAAACAGTGACAAAGGATTGTGCATATACACAAGAGGGCTTACTGGTGTGATAACCATGCTGTAGCGTGACCAAACGATCCCAGTGCAAGCAACAGCTGCAAGCAATACAACAGAACAAGAATACTAACATCGCATGAGCAAACAAATCTAAGTAGTGGTCTTGTAATTCGATTATCTGAAAGCCAGGAAAAAAGGATGAATTAATAGGAAAGCTTATACGTACCAACTTGCTGAGGATAGGATATCTTTTCAGGGGGTTTTGCAAAGTCTGCAACATTGGCGATGCTGATACCCCATTTAAATGTAGGAGCCCAGAAATGAACTGCAGTAGGGAAGGTTTGATTGAAATCACAGGTGATGCAAAAGCATAGCTAGTCAAATGCAGCATATGATATATGCATCCCATTCCTAGTAACGAACTGCAAATTATATAGCCTGCATAAATTATTCCATGGTTTACATCACATGCTTGCTTTCTTCAGTCTAGACTAGTATAAGGATAAATTCAAGATTCGGTAACTAATAATGCATCTAAGGAATGCCAAGAAATATGTATAGAACAATCATTGTATAGTCTATAAGTGTGTGTAATGCTAGACAGTCACAATCAGAAACAAACAAAAATAAGATTAAGGAAATAGAAATGCAATTGATCATGGATACAAAAGAAAATCAAAAGATGAGAAGATAATTAACTGGTTTTGGGGCCAGCAGGATGGTTCCAAAGGGCCTGGAGCTTCGAAGCCATTTAAACTAGCTCACACTTTTCTGTCTTTCTGAACGACCTGTTTGCACTAGATCCCTAGTGTACCCTACACACATAAAAAGAAAACCATTGTTGTCACCTTTAATATTTCAGAGGAATGCCATAACTATAGGTGATCAAGTGTCCGTAACACAGCCCATGAAAAAAAAAGCATATTCAACCACAAACTCAGGACACAATGAACTCTAATTTTTAAGGGTTCTTTTTTTAATCACTGATAACTATATTGGTTTATGTAAACTGGATAGGCACAAAGACAATAGATTGATTATGGAGAACATGGTACACAAATATAGGCAAGGATGACCTAGGGTTTATAGAAATAGAACCAATCAATGGTGATCCTTGCCTATTAGAGATCTATCGTAACCATATAGAGTGTATGGGCCCAACAGAGGGGCATAGGCCCAGAGGGAGAGCACCAGGAAACAGTCCAGGTGCTGCCACACCCTTATCTCTAACAGTTTAGATTCATTTTTATATAGGTTTGCAAATAAATTCGATTGAGAAAATGAAATAAGTGCTGCCAATATGTAATTGAAGAGCTCCATTTAGAACATAACTTGTATAAATGGGACTTCAAATGAATTTTTTATTATTACTGGCAACACCAACATCAGCGAAAATGGCATACAAGATCAGAACTCTAGGAAGAAAACATTAAAAGGCTGAATCCAAGACTACGGATCAGATAATCCTGCAGGTTGTTCATCAGCTAGCAATCAGAAACTCAACATTATTATTGTTTCTTTCCTCAATAAAGGTGACCTTCCTGCTTGCCATTCTAATTGAAGTACCATAAAAACAGGTATATATATTTCTGAAGAGGCCATTTAAGTACAGGGCTTAAACAAACAAGAGCAAAATATGCTAGCTAGTACTTCTAACACAACAAATTGGATAAATGATTAGGACAACTGGACAAGGAGATGAAATTCGTGCAGAACAGAGTATGGATAGGATACAGGAACCCATGTAACTTTTGCGGTACAATATCCCTTTGTCAGAATAAAATATACCAAGATTCTTTTTCATGAGAATACTCATCAATCACCATGAACATCAAACACAATCAACTCTAATTTATACATAACTGGAACCCCCTCCAATGGATGGTAGCTACTCCTATGTGATTGAGAATCATTATTTTTATATAGGAGTATGTTATGTAAATACAGTTTAATTGCTGAAACAGAAAACACGATATACATTGCCGTCACGTGGTTGGAGTATTCCAGCTAGAAGAGACATCTAAACGAGTTCTCACTTCTCACTGCCACAGCAACATGAGAAACATCAGGACTATTGACACACAATCAAAATTCTGCAGGAAAGAGAAAATGACAAGATTCATTCCATGTACGTAACTTAACAAGCCGCATCAAACATATTGGAGCCTTATTACTATTGTTGTTTCTTTCTTAACAGGAGGTGGGTAATCGAAATAGCCTAAGAACAATTCAGACACAATCCAAACATTCCAAGCACCACGAAAATTGCAAAATGGGAACGAGTCCAAATGGGAAGATTAGAACGCACGGGCGGGCGACAAAGGAGATACCAGCGACGGGCTGAGAGGAAGCGGGTGATGCCAGCGAAGAGCTACGCGGGAGGGCTTGAGGAGGGGGAGGAGTCGATCGCGAACCGTGACAGACACACGCCGAGGATAGGACACGGGTGGCTGCCGGCGAATCCGGGAGCGGCGGTAGGATACGCCGGCCGAAGACGACCAGGGGCACGGGAGGAAGAGCAGGTGGGTAGGAGCCGTGGGACTGGGGGAAGATCTACACGGGAGGAGAATAGACCCACAGGTTGGGCCGGGGACAACACTTTCAGCGTCAGTCGTATTCAGCGCTGTTTGGCACGGCTCCGCATCCGGCGCAGCAGCAGTTTCTCTCGAGGAAACAACTACATCCAATAATTCAGAAGTGAAGTCAAGTCAAATAAGAAAGCTGACAACAGAGCAAAGAATTCAAAGCACATTTTTCTTGACCAAGATAAGAACACCCTAGTAGCGCATAAAATTCTTGAACACTAGACATCCAACACCCTAGTAGCGCAAAGTGATGGCTCTCCCGAAAAAGACACATCCTTCCTTTACTATTCCCATATTTCTTCTCCATCTTTGTGCAATTACATTTGGTGCGACTGATACTGTCTCCAGGACTCAACCTCTTTCAGGCAATCAAACTATTGTGTCAAAAGAAGGGAGTTTTGAGCTTGGATTCTTCTCTCCAGGTAATAATGGAAACTTCTATGTTGGTATCTGGTTCAGAACTATTTCAAAGAGGACTGTTATTTGGGTGGCCAATCGGGATATACCTGTCTCAAATGCTTCGTTTCCAGAACTTCCAATAACTTTGGACGGAAATTTAGTCCTCAGCTCTCTAGGAATATGGTCATCGAATAGCACAAGTCCAGTAGATCTAGCATCACAGTTCTTCTTGACAGTGGAAATCTTATCCTGAGAGATCAATACAACTCTTCTGATATCTTCTGGCAAAGCTTTTATCATCCAACAGACAAGGTAGTGAGCGGGCAGTGGTTTGGCATAGACAAGATCACACGTGAATATCAGAACCGTGTTTCTTGGAAGAACCAAGAAGATCCTGCACCAGGTCCTTTCTCCTTTCATGCAGATCTAGTTACCATGAACCAATATGTCTCAATATGGAATCAATCAGAAGTTTACTGGCAATCTGGGAACTGGACAGGCAAAGCATTCACGTCCATCCCTGGAATGCCACTAAAGAGTGACTCATGATTTTATTAACAACAGTCGCGTGCTGAAGTTTCGGTGGGTCACAAAGGATGTGTCAATAATCACAAGAATAATTCTAAGCATCAATGGTCAACTCCAACGTCTCACATGGTCCAATGATTCAGAGGAATGAATAATAAAATGATATTTTCCTGCAGCTCTATGTGACGTATATTCTGTACGCGGGCCTTTTGGAGTCTGCAGGACAGGTTCTGTTGAGCAATGCTTCTGCTTGCCAGGTTTTAGACCAGCTTCCGCAAGAAGCTGGGACCTTCAAGCATGGACTCAAGGATGTGTTAGGCAAACAGATATCCAGTGTGCTCAGTCAAATAAATCAACTGACACAAAAGAGAGTGATGCATTTCTCAAGATCACCAACATCAAGTTTTCACAAAACCCAGTAAAACTGAAAGTCCAAAGCATGGAGGACTGCAGATCTATATGCCTGAGTAATTGCTCTTGCACAGGATTGCAATATCTGGAATAGTGAACTCTGGGACCTCAAACAATTACCTAGATGGTTTAGATATGTATATACGTCTTGCAGCATCTGATCCTCTAGTTCAAGATAGTGAAAAGAAGGCACACCATGTGAGGCTTATTGTGTTACTTTCAGTGCTGGGTAGTATTTTTATGGTATTATGTGCTCTTAGCATAACAATTAAGATGTTTCAAAGGACTTTATCTAAAAAGTCTTTCTCAGATAATTACTCTCTCGTCGTCTATGATTATTCGTTTTTGCAGCACTGCACAAAATTTTTTTCAGATAAACTGGGGCAAGGTAGCTTTGGTTCAGTGTTCAAAGGATTGCTCCCAGACTCCAAACTAATAGCTGTCAAGAAGCTTCAAGGCATGAAACAAGGAGAGAAGCAATTTCACACTGAGGTGAGGGCTTTAGGGAAAATTCACCATAATAATCTAGTCCACCTCAGTGGGTTCTGCTTGAGAGGAGCCGAAAGACTGTTGGTGTATGACTTTATGGTGAATGGATCTCTAGATGCTCATCTCTTCAAGGATGAGAAGATATTGGATTGGAACACCAGATTCCTAATTATTCTAGGTGTTGCAACGGGATTACATTATCTCCATGATGAATACCAGGAGTGCATCATACATTGTGATATAAAGCCTGAAAATGTGCTTCTTGATGTAAATTTCTGTCCAAAACTGGCTGACGTTGGTTTGGCAAAGCTTATGGATAGACATTTTAGCAGGGCCTTGACAACTATGAGAGGAACAGCAGGGTATCTTGCACCAGAATGGATTGGAGGTCTTCCGATAACACCAAAAGCAGATGTGTACAGCTATGGAATGATGCTATTTGAGATAATTTCAGGCAGAAGGAATTCAGAAATGATGGAGAATGGAACCATAAGGTACTTTCCAGTGTGGGCTGCAATAAGGATAAGTGAAGGCGGCATTTCTGAAATTTTGGATCACAGACTAAATGACGTGAATTTTCAAGAGCTAGAGAGAGCATGCAAGGTTGCATGCTGGTGCATTCAGGACAATGAGGCTCACAGGCCAACCATGCGGCAAATAGTTCAAATATTGCAGGGCATTCAAGATGTCAGCATGGCCCCAGTACCGGTATTTTTAAAACAACTAGTGGATGAAGAATATGTTAGCTCATATAGCCCTTCAAATTAGCTATATCATTCATACAGAACTGGATTGTAATTTTGAAAGCACAAGCTGGGTCAATATAGATCAATGATCAGCAATCAGTATGCTTATCTCACTACAATGTTGTATTATTTGAATTTTACAATTTTCCTTGATATAGAAATTATAAATTATAATCCTAGAACAGTTAAGGCACTGCGATTTCATTGAGAATAGCAGTAAGACATCCAACAGTATTTCAGACCAACGAGACACATCCTGTGGATACTCATCCTAGTTCCAATGTGGCAAGTCATAGAAAAGGAGGTGGATAAACTGTCTAGCCCTCGCTTATCTGTCCAGGTATGTCGTTGCAACGAAACTACCCCTGGGTTGGATTGTATCATTTGTAGGCAGTACAACAAACAATTCGCCACATGTTGGATACCAAATTTACCAGCAATCTGGAAGGAGTGGAAGCAGTGGGGGTATGAGAGGCGAACCTGGGAATGGATGGATCCGAATTGAGATACATATGCTGGCGCGAGTGCCGGCGGCTGCAGTCACTGCTCTAAGAGTCCAAAAGTTCCAGGCGATGGGGGAGCCGGCACGAGAGAGGACGGCGCGTCGGACGCACCGAGAGAGCGTGAGAGAGCGTCCGTGCCCCGTGGGAGGCGTGATTCCGCAGGCCGGCGGGAGGCATGGGATTCGCGAGTCCGGCCGGCAGGAGGTGACTCGGAGGGCGGACGGCGGACGGCGGAGCTGTCTCCGGCGACAGGCCCTTCCGCGGGCCGTCGAGTATCCTTCCCAGTATTCCCTCCAGGTCCCAAAATAAATACAGAATTCGAACAGTCATATGTTTAAAATTTAATAAATTTAATTAAAAACATAAAACAATATCAACATTTGTATCTTTAAAGAATTTATGATAAGAATATATCTCATACTCAATCTAAAGGTATTTACCCTACGTCATAAATATTAGTATATTTTTATATACACTAAATTTGTTCTTTTTTAAAAAATATTTTTTTAGAAAACAAGATATATGAATTTATTTTGGAACAAACGAAGAGAGTAATAAGAATAAATATCTTATTAAAAAAACATTATCCAACATGTACCATACTCTATTACAAATGTATAGAAAACGAGGCTCTCTAGAATACGCAAAAAGATATAGAAAGTAACTATTGAAGGATGGAAGGTAGAGTGGTTTTTATTTAAATGGCGCTTATTTTTTATTTTTCTTAAGGAAATTGCATTTCTTTTTCTTTCCAGAATGAATAGCAGCTGTTTCTCTTCCTCTTCAAAAAAATGAAGAGCTCGGGGCTGTTCTCGATGTAGCGTGGACCATTGGGCCAACGACGAACCAAAAGTTGAGTGACACTCGAGCCGAGTCAACAGAAACACATTCGAAGGGGCCCTATACCTGGCCTGGCTTCAGCTCTCAGTAACTAGCGTATCTCGGCCCAGAACCATGCTGGTCCACGTTGTGGAATGCACATAGACTTTTTTTTGTGACTTATGTTTTGACAACAATTTTTTTTGTGACTTTGGAATGCACATAGACTTGGTCACCTCTACAAGTCTTCAGTCTTCAGAGCTACTGTACTAGTAGACATGAATGAATCATGAATGCTGATTGCAAATGATCAGGGCAGTCTGTCCAGCTAAGCTATCCTCATCCCCTGTGGATTTCAGGGAGTACATGTACCTCCAGTTAATGCTAACCAATGCTGAGTCTGCCCAAAACTAATGGTTCTTGGTTCTAGAATTGAATGCACGAAAGGACCCCTCCCACCTTCCAGAGAACATGCTTTTGACAGGCCAATTAAGGAGGATTGCGACCAGACTTTCAATAATCGCCAAACTCGTTTGGGCCCGCGAAACAAACTCATCGACTTGTATGTAGTACATGTATTCCTATACCACCAAAATATCTCCTCGGTTGAAGGGCAAAAAAGACCAGCCCACGGCCAAAAACAAGACCCTAACACATTCGTCAGCGTCTCAGTCTCACAAACAGCATATCTTAATCGATGACGATGAATAACACCGCTATCATGTGTCAAATGACAGCGTTAGCACTGCACAGAGACAGGCACCCAAAAGCCCTGGTACTGGTACTCACCGTGTCATTCTAGAACACCTCATCAGTGAAAGCAGGAAGACCATTACACCAAGATTGTTCAACAGTAAGGAGGTGACCAGATCAAAGATTGAATAATCAACAGTAAACACCTGACCTAGCAAAGTATTAGCAGGACACGATGATGAAGTCCTGAATGATTGGCCGCGAACGACCGCCCTATTAAACTGGTCCAAGTCAACCCTGAGCTCTGGCTCTTTAGCCGCCCCTCCGCCGCACTCACGTTCTCTTCTCTGGCTTCACACCATTCGCTCTCTTCTTTCCTAATAAAAAAAAAACAACAATTTCAACCAACGGTCAGCATCACATAACAGATAATAGCGTTTCTGTTCACAGGTATGAATCAAGAAAAATACTATCATATAAAAATAATGTGTGCCGTGTTCCACTGCACAACAAACCAGCTGAATATGCTGCAAAAATCAATTAAAATGACCGGCGAGTTTCAGCAGAGAAAAAAAATCGAAGAACACCTTTCTTACCTAGAATTCATCTTCTTGTGTAATCATTTTCAGCGCGAGATTGGAATTATATTAATTTATATATTCCACACCAGAAGGGCATTGGGCGTGTTGTGTACCTGTCAAGAAGCATACTAGCACCAGGTCAAATACGGCACCCTTTTGTCATTAGTCCATGAAGTGGAGCCTTGCTGTCCATCAAAACCTCTGTATCCAACTACCACCGCAACCAATTACAGTACTCCACAAGTCCTCCCCCGAGTCCCCGCCCTGGCTGCTCCACCGAGCTCCCATCCATGGCTCCCGTCTTCTTCCTTCTACCGCTGCTACTCGGCCAGATCCTTCTCTGTGCAGGCATCGACACCATCAACTCCTCCACACCCTTGTCAGGCGCGCAGAATATTGTGTCCAAGGGCAACAAGTTCACCTTGGGCTTCTACACCCCACCCCAAGGTACCACCACCTCTTCCAATCCCAGCAGCTACTACATCGCCATATGGTACAGCAACATACCACAGCAGACGACGGTGTGGATGGCCAACCCCGGTGTGCCGGTGGCTGACCCAACCACTGCCGCCTTGACCATCGGCGGTGACGGCAATCTCGTCCTCCAATCCAAGAATCAGCAGCTGTGGTCGACAAACATAAGTATCAGCTCCAATTCCACCATGGCTGTCCTCCAGGACAGCGGTAGCCTCGATCTCATAGATGCCAATAATACATCCATGGTTTACTGGCGAAGCATAGATCATCCCACAAACACCTGGCTTCCTGGGGGCAAGCTTGGACTGAACAAGACGACTGGTGTGAGCCAGAGGCTTGTTCCATGGAGTAACACTGCCAACCCCACTCCTGGGCCATTCTCATTGGAGTTGGATCCAAGAGGCACGACGCAATACTTCATTCAGTGGAATGATTCCATAACATACTGGACAAGTGGTCCTTGGAATGGAAACATCTTTAGCCTTGTGCCAGAGATGACCTCTGGTTACAACTATGACTTCCAGTTCATCAACAATGCCACCGAGAGCTACTTCATCTACTCAATGAAGGACAACAACATCATCTCGAGGTTCATCATCGATGTGGATGGGCAGATCAAGCAGCTGACATGGGTGCCTGCCTCCCAGTCATGGATCTTGTTCTGGTCTCAGCCAAGGACACAGTGTGAGGTGTACGGGCTTTGTGGGGCCTATGGTAGCTGCAACCTCAATGCACTGCCATTCTGCAACTGCATCAGGGGGTTCAGCCAGAAGGTTCAGAGTGATTGGGATCTCCAGGATTACAGTGGCGGGTGTGAAAGGAGAGTACCACTGCAGTGCCAGACCAATTCGAGCTCTGCACAGGCTCAGCCTGATAAGTTCTATACCATGGAAAATACGAGGCTACCTGATAATGCTCAGACTGCTGTGGCTGCGAGCTCTCAAGACTGTCAAGTGGCTTGTCTAAACAATTGCTCTTGTAATGCATATGCTTATAATAGTAGTGGCTGCTTTGTTTGGCATGGGGATCTGATTAACCTTCAGGATCAATATAGTGGAAATGGAGGGGGCATACTCTTCCTCAGGCTTGCAGCTTCTGAGCTGCCAGACTCCAAAAAGAGCAAGACAGTGATCATTGGTGCAGTTGCTGGTGGAGTTGCTGCCATTTTAATAGTTCTTTCTATTGTGTCATACTTTCTATTTCAGAAATACCGTCGAGAGAGGACTCTCAGGATATCCAAGACTGCTGGGGGCACACTGATCACCTTCAGGTATAGTGATCTGCAGCATGTCACTAACAACTTCTCGGAGAGGCTGGGTGGAGGTGCCTTTGGCTCAGTGTTCAAAGGGAAGCTCCCTGATTCAACAGCCATTGCTGTGAAGAGGCTTGATGGAGTTCAGCAAGGGGAGAAGCAATTTCGTACTGAGGTGAGCACCATTGGCACAGTACAGCATGTTAATTTGGTCCGCCTCCTTGGATTTTGCTCAGAAGGATCACGGAGGCTGCTCGTGCTTGAGTTCATGCCAAAGGGCTCCCTGGACCAGCTGCTATTCTCTGGTGAGACAACAGCACTGAGCTGGCCTACCAGGTATCAAATAGCACTTGGAACAGCAAGGGGCTTAAATTACCTACATGAAAAATGTAGGGATTGCATTATACACTGTGATGTCAAGCCAGAAAACATACTCTTGGATGAGTCCTTTGTGCCTAAAGTGGCTGATTTTGGTCTAGCAAAGCTCTTAGGCAGAGACTTCAGCCGTGTGTTGACAACAATGAGAGGAACAAGGGGTTACCTTGCACCTGAATGGATCAGTGGTGTGCCAATAACAGCAAAGGCAGATGTCTTTAGCTATGGCATGATGCTCTTTGAACTCATATCAGGCAGGAGAAATGCTGATCACAAAGAACAGCATGGATCCACATTTTTCCCAACCTTGGCTGCAAACAAGCTTCATGAAGGAGATGTGCGAACCTTGTTGGACCACAGGCTGAATGGAGATGCAAATGTTGATGAACTCACAAGAGCTTGTAAGGTTGCCTGTTGGTGCATCCAAGATGACGAAACTGCTAGACCTACAACTGGTCAGATTGTTCAAATCCTCGAGGGATTCCTTGACGTTAACATGCCTCCTGTTCCAAGGTCATTGAGAATTCTTGGCGAAAGCCCTGATGTTATAAACTTCTTTTCAGATATATCTTCAAGTCAGACTTCCCAGACACAGAACAGCACAACAACTTCCCAGACGCGCAGTGCTACTTCAGGCAGTTCACATCTCCAAAGTCCATAAATCAAATAACCTGGAATTTGTTAGGGCAATACTTGAAGACTATGAGTAAATCTGTACATGATTAGAACCTAATATGCTCAGCTTTTGCATCGCACTATGCTTCAGTACTGTAAATTTAGTGTGGAATGTCATAACCATTACAAGAAAGGTACTAC
>CM041630.1:58160562-58226440 GCA_023333625.1 Bothriochloa decipiens | reverse complement strand
TGTAAATTTAGTGTGGAATGTCATAACCATTACAAGAAAGGTACTACTGTTGCATTTACATTACACATGCAAGATTTCCCATTTTCTCTTACTACATGTAAAATATCAAGTTGCGTTCACTTTTCGCCATCCACTGTAATCTGAATATATAGGTGCTTTTGTTATGTTTAGAAGCTACACTTATGTTTTTGACTAATTGCTCCTAAAATAAGTTTGGGTGTGCACATCCTTCTTTAGTGAGGCTAAGATTACTTTTCAAAAAATAAAAATACAATATAAAAAACACAGCAAATAAACCCCAGAATTTATGTGCAGATCCATTTGTGTTACTGTTTCCTTGCACATAAGAAAACTTAAGCATCTCAATCAATCAACTTCAATGAGATAGCCAGCTAAGTGAGGGCAAAAAAAGACTACACCTGTAACTTGGACATTGTATCCGTTAGCTGAAGATTTTCTATTTCCAACAGGGGCTGAATAGTCATAGGTTGTCATCATTATAAGGGTGGTGTCCATAAATGAAAAAATCACTCTTGCACTACTCACAATGGTTCCAGTGTTACTATGCTAATGCTTTAAAGTATTGCTCATCAAGTAAAGATGAATGTAGAGTCATGGGACGATTCAGAGAGAGACGAAGATTTTGTCAAGTTATTCTGTACTTCGGATCAAAAGCTAGTAGGTTGCAGGCATAGAACAATGAGAGAAACATCAAAAACCAATTTTTTTCTGAATACAGCAGTGGACTGGACACGACAAACCACTGCTCCCAAGATCTCTTGGACTGGACACGACAAACCACTGCTCCCAAGATCTCTTAGACATTGCTAAAGAACATGCTCAAAGAAAACTTCCTTGAGTTTGACAGAAAATGGTTTCCCACTCTCGATACCATGCGGAACAGGACTAAAAATTGTAGGAGATATGGAAAAAAAAAATTGCAGTCTAAACCAGAGCACAGTACAGAGCAGTTTCTACTCAACTAAATAAACAAGGAACTAGTTACTGATTAATTATCTTATCCATGATTACGGTTATGCACACTTCAGATTTTAAGCTTTCCCGCTAACTAATTACATGGAGTACCCAAAGATATGATACAGTAATTAGAAGTTCAATACATTAAGAATCCCATGTGACTCCATCCAATAACGTCATAGTGGCATAATAAGTGAAAGACCATCACTGAAATGACAGGAATCTAGTCCCATGTATCTATAACATTAACATAATTAGAAGTCTATGATTATTCTATTTTACAGCTCTGCACAGATAAACTGGGGCAACATAGCTTTGATTCAGTGTTCAAAGGATTGCTACCAGTCCCAGACTCCAAACTTATAGGTTCTGCTTGAGAGGAGACGAAATTCTGTTGGTGTATGACTTGGTGAATGAATCTCTAGGTGCTCATCTTTTCAACGATGAGAAGATATTGTGTTGGAACACAACATTCCTAGTCTAGGTGTTGCAAAGGATTATGTTATCGCCATGATCAATGCCAAGAGTGCATTATACATTGTGGCATAAAGCCTGAAAATGCACTTCTTGATGCAGACTTCAGTCCAAAATTGGCTGATTTTGGTTTGGCAAAGCTTATGGAACGACAATTTAGCAGGGCCTTGACAACTATGAGAGGTAACAGGCACGTATGTCTACCTAGTTTCTTGGTTGTGTGGGTGTGGGTGTGAATGTGTTTTGTAAGGGTTCTTCCCATTTTTTCTTCTTAATGTAACAATGCAAAGCTCTCCTGTGCGAGAGAGAGAGAGAGAGAGAGAGAGAGAGAAATATGGTATCTTGCACCAGAATGGATTGGAGGTCCTCCCATAACACCAAAAGCAGATGTGTACAGCTATGGAATGATGCTATTTGAGATAATTCCAGGCAGAAAGAATTCAGGCTTGATGCAGAATGGAACCATAAGGTACTTTCCAGTGTGAGAAACAATAAGGATAAGTGAAGGTGACATTTCTGAAATTTTGGATCACAGACTAAATAACTTGAATTTTCAAGAGCTAGAGAGACCATGCATGATTGCATGCTAGTGCAATCACAGGCCAACCATGGGGGAAATAGTTCGATCTTGCAGGGATTCAAGATGCCAGGGTACCCCTAGACTGGTATTTCTAAATCAACTTCTGGAGGGAGAATTCATTAACTCATAATCCTGCAGAATTAGCTATATCATTCATAGTAAAATTCCATTGCAATGTTTCAAAGTTCAAGCAGAGTGAGTACAGACTACAGAGCAAGGCTCAGCAATCCTTATGCTCAATTGCTCATCTACCGCAGCGTAATTATCTATTATTTGACTTCGACAATTTGCCTTGATAGAAATTTTAATCCTATAACAGACAGTTAAGCCACTGCAATTTCATTATTTCATCATCACAGAAAAATGCCATGAGAATAGCAGTGAAACCTGGAACAATATTTCAGACGAACAGGACAACCGGTGGAGATTCATCCTAGTCCCAATGTGTGAAGCCATGGACTCGCGAAAGGGGCGAATCAAGTGCGTAGCGCTAGCATCTGTTGAAATACCTCTTTGCAATGAAATTATCCCTGGTTTCTATGGCAGCGCAACAAACAATGCGCCACCTGTTGGATGCCAAATTCACCAGCAGTCTGGAAGGATTGGACTGAAAACGCATATTGGAAATAGTGGGGCATATGAGAGGCAAACCTGGGATTGGTGGGAGCCGACTCGAGCGGGGGTGATTGATAAGACGGCGGCGGATGCAGTCAAGCCAGTCACTGACTCGCTGCTGCAACTTCCAGGCGACGGGTGAGCCGGCGCGCGCGCGAGAGAGAACTGCGCGTCCGACGCGCCGAGAGAGCGCCCGTGCCCCTTGGGAGGCGAGTCCGGCCGGCAGACGGCATGGGGTTTGAGCGTCCGGCCGGCGGGAGGCGAGTCGAAGATGACTCCAGTCTTCAGCGACACCCTCGCAGAGCCGCATGCCGCAGCCCGGCCCAGGCGGCCACTGCCAAGTGGGGTTGCACGGGAGTAGCGAAGGAAGTTTCAAATTTGCTCGGATCCAAGAATTTGCCCAGAGAAGCTGATCACTCTCTCTCTCTCCAAGACTCCAAATCCCCTCAAATCCCCCCATTCTCTCCAATCACCCCCATTTGCCTCTCCCTCTCGCCAAAACCCTAACCCCCATTCCCCTAAAACCTCACCGGCGTTGGCCCCCTGCTCCCGATGGCACCGCTGGCGGCGGCGGGTGGGGTGATGCCCTTCAGCGACGACATCCTTGCAGAGATCTTCATCCGCCTCCCCACCCTCGAGGACTTGGGCCGCACCTGCGCATCCTGCCCCGTGTTCCGCCGCGTCATCACCAGCCACTCCTTCCTCACCGCGTGCACGCGCTCCACCCGCCGTCCTTGCTCGGCTTCCACTCCTTCTCCTCGCTGTTCCACCCCGTGGAGCCGCCACACCCGTCCGCGCCCGCCGCCCGCGCCGTCGCCGAGGCCGCCGACTTCGAGTTCTCGTTCCTCCCCGACAAGGGTTTCTGGATGGTCCGGGACGCCCGCGGCGGCCGCTTCGTCCTCGACTGCGACGACGGTTCAGGTTCTACATTCACCGCCATCGCGGTCTGCGACCCCTTGTTCTGCCGTCACGTGCTTCTTCCGCCACTGCCCCAAGAGTTCGCCGCGGCAGTCGAGCAACCGCTCGACGTGAATGGTGAGCGTAGGTGCGATGTTTTTCTTGCTCCCTGCAGCGAGGCAGAGGCAGAGGGAGAGCCGGAAGCGTTCAGTGTGATTTGGATGGCCATGTGCCCGACTAAGTTAGTTGCGTTCATATTCTCCTCGGCGAGCGGGCAGTGGCGAGCCATTGCATCTAGCAGTTGGCGTGATCTGAACCCTGCCATGTCTCCTGTCATTAAGGAGGCCCCCTGCTGTGGCGGAGCTATGCATATGGTTGTTTCTACTGGTGTTTGTCAGAATTCCCCTTCCACAAAAAGCTGATTGTGCTAGACGTCGGCAGGATGGCGTTCTATCCTGCCAATCATCCATCCAGCCACAGTCTTGGGAAATTTGCTGTTGTTGAGTTAGGGGAAGGCCGACGAGGGATGTTCATGCTTGGTGATATTACCTGCGATGAATACCGTATAGTCCAACTAATGAATACCGTATAGTCCGACTATTTAGTGCAAGCAACCAAATTCATGGTGAGGGTGCCAGTCAGTGGGCGCTGGAGATTACAGGTAGACTGTATTGCTCGTGTAGCTTCAACATGCTAGGTGTTGCTGAAGGGAAATTACTATTGCAAGGAGTACGTGAAAATAATTCTGAAGGAGAGTCTTTTTGTATTTCGCTGGTGAAAATAATTCTGAAGGAGAGTCTTTTTGTATTTCGCTGGACTTCAAGACCAGGCAGGTTCAGAGGGTTCGAGGGATTACACACAGTGGCCGCTTCCTAGTGTAGTCCAATATATTGGTTACCCTCCATCACTATCATTACCTACTATATGAAATGGTAAGCTTGCTCACATTTTATTTGCTTGTATGCACTGCTGTTTAAAGGCCCATTTATTAGATATCTTATTGTACTATATTGTAGTTATGTCAACATTGTGTCTTTTTATATATCCCTTATTCTGCTTGATTGTTAGGTGGTTTGACAGGTAATTGTTGTTTAGATACCTTTTTTTTTCTTCGAATCGTTGTAAGGCAGCATTGTGCTTTAGTGCTCTGTGATTTACTTTTCCATCAGTTCCAAATTGTAAGATGTTTTGCCTTTTATAGATACAGTGCATAGCAAAAGTCAAAACAAAATGCCTTTTCTAGATACAATGCTTTTACTATGTAGTTAGAAAAGCCAGAACATCTTAAGATTTGGAACAAAGCGAGTATTACTCCCTCTGGTGTTTTCAGATGTTGTATTAGTTTATGCCCTAAGTCAAACATTTGTATCTTTGACTATTGATTTCAAAAATGTTATATAGGTTCATGACAAAAGATTTATGTTCTTAGATTCACCATAAGAAATACTTCCATAATATATGATTTAGATGTTGTGAAACTATTAAGGATTTTTTTTTGAAATAGATGGTCAAAGATAGTAATGTTTGACCTAGAACAAAGCTAATGACATGTAAAAACAAACAGAGGAAGTGTATATAAGTTTTAGTGTTGGCAAATGTTTCCGCCTATAGGTTACTGTAAGTGATTCACTCTCCAACCGACTGCATAAGTATGTACAGTTCTTATTATTTTATTTTTTGTATGGATTTTGTGTAGTAGAACAGCAATATTTTCTATTATGTATGGATAGTGATGAGCTTCTATCTTGCCTTTATCACATTCACAAGTCTGTCATGCTGTTTTAGTGCTGATTTTATACTGAACTTGTAAACTTCATTGCATTCACAAGTCCGTCATGCTGTTTTAGTGCTGATTTTGTACTGAACCTGTGAACTTCTACCCAAAGGCAGTTTTTTTCCCTTTTCTTTCCACAAATGAAGAGAAACCTGAATCTCATTACCATGCAATGGCATTTCAAAGAGTGATCCAACCACCTTTTCACACACAAACGATTCTATCACTGCTAAGCACCCAGGGCTCAGTTTCTGAAGCAAACAACAAACCAAATGACTATGTTTAGAGCTGAAGCTCACCAAGAAGCTAAGCTATCAGCAGGTTAATAGTATTTTTTTTTCTTCCTATTCCGCTATTGGTTGCTTAACAGTGTGAAGTTTGTGGATCTACTGCTTGGCACTTAAACTAGAGTTATAGGTAGTTCTGGTTTAACGGGCGTTTTGTCGTTAATTAGTTATTGCTCTGATGCTGGGAAGTACAAGTAGTAATCTATAGAGTGCACAATACTGGTTAGTTTGCAGTCTTGATCAACAGTGTTGTGCCCTGCAATCTTAAGATGTCGTTAGATGCTGAGAGGGCTATGGATGATAAACAATTTGCATAGTGTCGCACAAATATAGCTTTAAGCATTGTATGTGCATTGTATTCCATACTTAAACCATGCTGAATACTGATCTAGCAAGTCAACGAATGTTGATGTTCATATTGCATCAAACAACAACCTCTTCTCATATATTCTTCAACTTGTGCAGGGGTTAATCTGCATGTTTCGGCTCCTTTTCTGTCATGCTACTACTTGTGCGCTGCCTGATGGATGTCACACTGGGTTCAGTGCTCGAGCAGAATGGGTGTCGTGCTAGACCACACTGCATCGACTATCAGCTTATTATCCTTCAGTCTTGTACTGATAATATGCATCAAGCTATTAATATGATAGTATGATTAGCTTTTGGATGATGTGATGCCACGTACCTGTTGAACTATGGCATGTAATCTGGGTTGTTAAACAAGTTATATCCGCACCTGAACTGATGTCTGGTAACCCTTTAATTTGGTTAGGTATCTGCGAAAATTTGGTGGTCTCCTGTGTGTACGGAAGGGTCTTGTGATGTTATCGTTCTTTTCCTACGTCAAATATGAATGTGCTGTGATTGTGGATGCAATGTGGTCTGAGAGTGAAAGATTGGGGTGGAGTAATGTGAGAAAGCTGGTAAAGCTCAACGGATGTTGTGCACATGGGGCTACCTGATTTTGAATTCGAGGAAGATTGTGAATATGCGAATAAGCAGAGGTGGCTTGGTTTGGAGTTGTTAAAGCTACTCGGGCTTTTTGTTGCAGCAAAACTGGCTTCTTAATCTTCTTGTCGTGATTTTCATTATAATGGAAAATACTGTATAGTGAGTCATCCTTACTGCACACTCCCACGGCGAGCCCAGAGTGTCCGGCAGAGAAGTTTTAGCTGGAGCGCACTGTACGATCGTGCCCATGTCCAATAGAACGCCTATATCCAATAGAACGTCTATATCTAAGGCATAGAATTTTCTCAAAAAAAATCTAAGTGCATAGAAAAAAATATATGTTTAGAAAGTCTAAAACATCGTATAATTTGGATTGGAATTGAGAATTCAAAACATCTAATAAATCAGGATGGAGAGTATAATTATAATAAAGAGAAATTAGGTTTTTATGTTTATCTAGACTATCAAAAATGAAAATCAGTCAAGTGATTCTTCTCTCTCTTTGTAGCATCTTCCAACACTTCTAGTGATTGTCCTAATAATCTAGTCCAAGTGATTCTTCTCTCTTTGTAGCATCTGCCAACAATTCTAATGATTGTCAGCTCAAAAAAACAATTCTAATGATTGTACTAATGGCCTTGTTCTAGCTCTAGCCAAAGACGTGTTTGAATGCAAGGACTACTTTGAGCTAGTTTAATAATAAATACGGTTATCTAATCATTTGATTCATTTAAACCATCTCTTTATCCGGATTTAGTGTGGCAAGCTCTTGTGTAGCCTCCTCCAACTCACAAATGATATAAATAAATTATTTTTATAAATCAATCATCCAAATAACAATAAATTTTAATTTGTCAATACAAATAAGATGTCTCACACGATCTTACAAGTCCTCAATCATGCTAAACAAAAAAAATTACACTTTATGAAAAGTATGAGCTTCATCACGGAAGGCATTCATGTTGAGGTCTTCAATAAGAGGTTCATCCTGTGGTTATGTTGATGCTGAAAACTAGGTATTGGATTGTAATTTTCACTGCTCGTACTTTTTTTCTTTTCATTGGCTTTTAGCAAATACTCTTACCACACAATGTGCTCAAGAAGCAAACGACAAGAGGGTGGAAATACAATTGGAATGCTCATCAGACTGTTGTCGTCTTGTGCTTGTACACATTCAAATCCAGTCATCAACAAAACATAAATACAGTCATCTGTTGCTTCATCATCAGTCCTAATAAAGTTACACATGCGTGTAACTTCTGTACAAACCCGTAGCTAGAACGAGAGCCTTTTCTCTATGTGCCATTATAAAAGATCGACCCATTTTTCATGTCGTTGAAAAGTTGGTTTCGGCCTGTGTGACTAACATCATCTTTGTTTTTCCCTCCATGCCATTCCATCCGAGTTCTATCAGTTTTCAACGCTTTGACTGTCCTGACACGTGGGTCTCGCCTGAAACAATATCCAAAATACCCCTCATTCTGAACCAGTTCGCTCCCTTCTCTCACTGCCCTATGGGACCAAGCTGTCAACACCTTCTCCCTGCACGCGACTCGGCCGAAGACAGAGAGCGCAGACACAGAGCGCCGGGAGGAGCAGGAGCAGAGAGCGGAGGAGGGCGAGCCCCGGTCGCGACGCCGGCACGGGATAACCCGCGCGGCAGCGGGGGTGGGGGCGGCGCGGAGCACGCCAGCACAGAGGGCAGCGTGGTCGCCGGGCGCGTCGAGCGGCAAAGGCGGGGTGGCTCCGCCTCATGCAGCTCGCCCGCGCGCGCCCGCGTGGCCGAGGCGGCTCGCCCGCGTGGCCACGGCGGCGGAGCGGCTCGCTCCCGCGCCCGGCCTGGAGGTCACGGTGTGGTCCCTTTTTCCTTTTTTTTATTTGTTCTTTTGCCCACAAGAATAAAAGGTTTGAGTGGCTGACAAATAGGGTCTACTAAAGGGTAAAATGGTCATGTTTGACACCGTTAGAGGTGAAACCGGACGAAATAATATAGAGGAAAAAACAAATATGGCGTTGGTAACATAGGCTGGAACCAATTTTTCAATGACATGAAGATTGGGTCGATCTTTTACAATGACACACGGGGAAGAGGCTCCTAGAACGACAAATACTCCTTAGTAAAATCTTACAAACCCACACTAATGAAAATCCCATAACCCATAGCCGCTCTGAGATTGTCACAAGGAGCAGAAAGGACACCGCACTAGCCTGTTCTCGGTGCATGGCACCGCCTGAAGGTGCCCACCTCCTCGAGGAAAGGAATACCTTGCAGCTGCTCTTGCCGCCGTAGCTCACCAGGGCAAGAGCCATCCGCAGGCCTCGAGCGCCTTGGATAGCTTGCCAATCCTGTGCATCCGACAGATCTCCTCGACGCAGCCCAGGCGCCTGCCGTCCGCGAACGCCTGCAGGAGCCATCTGCCCGCGGTGGAGCCCAACGCGGTGTGGTCCTGTGGAGCTCGTCCTTGAACCCCGAGTGCATCGACAGGACGCGCTTGTCGACGCGCACGCCGTAGCTCCCCAGCAGCGAAACGGTGCGGCGGCAGTGCCATCACGTTTCTGCGCGCGACGACGCCGCGGCTGTGCAAAGAGGGAAGGTTGCGTCCGTCTGGATCCCATGCGCCCAAAACGACGGAATTAACTGCTCTTTACGCCCTACGATAAACTAGTACAAATAATCACTCCAGAATACTTTTTTGAATGGTCTAATTATAAAAACTAGCTCTAGCCTTGTTGTTTAGTTACTTTTAAACTAGTTAGCGCAAACTAACTCGAAAATAACTGTAATCCTTGAATCCAAAGATGGCCAATAATCTAAAACATTCTGATTGCTGCTAAACAAATGCGATGAATATCAATCGTCACGACACTTCGGCTTTCGGAGACACTAGCTCTCGAATTGGCCAGTTTCTCGTCCCCACGGACATTCTCTTAATCACCGCTACAGCTCTTAGTCTCAATTACCCAAATCCCCATCCCCTCCCCCCAACCCAACCTCCAAGTCCAATCCCCCGCCCTCTTGCCAAAACCCTAACCCCATTCCCCCAAGGCCTCACCGGCGTAGGTCCCCGGCTCCTGATGGCATCGCTGGCGGCGGCGGGTGAGGCGCCGCCCTTCTGCGACGACATCCTCGCGGAGATCTTCATCCGCCTCCCCACCCTAGAGGACTTAGGCCGCGCCTGCGCATCCTGCCCCGCGTTCCGCCGCGTCATCACCAACCACTCCTTCCTCCGCCGCCTGCACGCCCTCCACCCGCCGTCCTTGCTCGGCTTCCTCTCCTTCTCGTCGCTGTTCCACCCCGCGGAGTCGCCACACCCCTCGGCGCCCGCCGCCCGCGCCGTCGCTGAAGCCGCCGACTTCGAGTTCTCGTTCCTCCCCACCAAGGATTTCTGGATGCTCCGGGACGCCCGCGGCGGCCGCTTCGTCCTCGACAGCGATGATGGTACCATAGCGGTCTGCGACCCCTTGTTCCGCTGCCACGTACTTCTTCCTCCACTCCCCCAGGACATGGCCTCGGCAATCAAGGAGCCGCTCGAAGTGGATTGTGAGCGTAGGTGCGATGTTTTCCTTGCTCCCTGCAGCGAGGAAGAGGCAGAGCGAGAGCCGAAAGCGTTCAGTGTGATTTGGATGGCCCTGTGCCCGACTAAGATCGTGGCATTCATATTCTCCTCGGCGAGCTGGCAGTGGCGAGCCATTGCATCTAGCAGTTGGCGTGATTTGAACCCAACCATGCGTCGAGTCATTAAAGACCCCCCCTGCAGTCGCGGAGCTATGCATATGGCTGTTTCTACTGGTGTTTGTCAGATTCCACTCCCGCAGCAAGCTGATTGTGCTAGACATGGGCAGGATGAAGTTCTATGCTGTCAATCATCCATCCAGCCACAGGCTTGGGGAATTTGCTGTTGTAGAGTTAGGGGAAGGCAGACGGGGGATGTTCATGCTTGGTGATAATACCTGCAATGGAGACCGTATAGTTCAACTATTTAGTGCAAGCAACCAAATTCATGGTGAGGGTGCCAGTCAGTGGGTGCTGGAGGATACAATCAGACTGTATTGCTCGTGTAGCTTCAACATGCTAGGTGTTGCTGATGGGAAATTACTATTGCAAGGAGCACGTGAACATAAGTCTGAAGAAGTGTCTGTTTGTATTTCGCTGGACTTCAAGACTAGGCAGGTTCAGATTGTTCGAGGGATTATTCACAGTGGCTTCTGTCCTATGGTAGTCCAATATATTGGTTACCCACCATCACTATCGTTACCTACTATATGAAATGGTAAGCTTTCTCACAGTTTATTTCCTTGTATGCAATATGCACTGCTGAGGCATTGGGGCCCTTAATGTGAAGGCATATTAGATATGTAATGTGTCTTGCTTTCCCATTTATTAGATATCTTATTGTAGTTATACGTGAACCATTGTGGCCCTTATGATTGGCTTTTTATATATCCTTTCTTTTGGTTGATTGTTAGGTGGTCTGACAGGTAATTCTTGTTTAGATAGTTTCTTCAAGTGTATTTTGCTTATTAGATGGTGTTGTTGGAAAGCCTGTGACGACGGGGCCGGGGGGGGGCCCCCGAGTCTGTCTTGAATAAAAACTGCATACCTTTGCTGTAGCGTTCTGTGGTTTGTTACTCCCTCTGTTCCAAATCGTAATATGTTTTTCCTTTTCTAGATACAATGCTTGGAACAAAGAGAGTACTGCTTCTCCGTTTTTTAGATGCTGTATTAGATTTGTCCTAAGTAAAATTATTGTATCCTGGACTATCGGTTTCAAAAAATTATATAGGTTCATGACATAAGATTTTTATTTCTAGATTCATCATGAGAGATACTTCTATAATATATAATAGTTTATATGTTGTGAAACTATAAAGTTTTTTTTTTGAAATAGATTGTCAAAAATAGTAATGTTTGACTTAGAACAAAGCTAATGTGACATGTAAAAACAAACTGAGGGAGTATATATAAGTTTTATTGTTAGCTGTTGGTGCATGTTTCCACCTGTAAATGAATCACTCTCCAACCGACCGCATAAGTAGGTACAATTCTGATTTATTTTAAAAAAAATTGTGCAGATTTTGTGTAGTAAAACAGCAAGGTTTTCTATTTTCTTCTATTTTCCATTGGGAGCAATGGTTTAAGTAACAATGAGCTTGTATCTTGTCTTTATCGCATTCACAAGTCTGTCATGCTGTGTGTAAGTGCTGATTTTATACTGAACTTGTGTGCTTCTGCCCAAAGACAGTTTCCCCCCTTTTTCTTTCCACCACTGAAGAGAAACCTGAATTTCATTACCATTTGGCAATGGAATTACAAAGATTTTTAAAGAGTCAGATCCAACGACGTATCACAAACAAACAATGCTATCACAACTAAGCATCCATGGCTCAATTTGTGTGAAGTAAACAACAAACCAAATGACTATGTTTAGAGCTGAGGCTCACCAAGGAGCTAAGCACTCTCAGCAGGTTAGTATGTTTTTTCTTCTTATTTCCATGATTGGTTGTTTAACAGTGTGAAGTTCATGGATCTACTGCTTGGCACTTAAACTAGAGTTATAGGTAGTTGTTGTTTAGCGGGCGTTCTTGTTGTTAATTAGTTATTGCTCTGGTACTAGGAAGTACTAGAAAAATCTAAAGTGCACAATACTGGTTGGTTTGCAGCAATCTTAATATGTCGTTTGATGGTGAAAGGGCTATGGATGAGAAACAGTTTGCATAGTGTTGCACAAATATAGCTTTAAGCATTGGATGTGTACTGTATTCCCTACTTAAACCATACTGAATACTGATCTAGCAAGTTGACAAAAGTTAATGTTCATATTGCATCAAACAACCTTTTCTCATATATTCTTCAACTTCTGCAGGGGTTAATCTGCATGTTTGGGCTCCTTTTGTGTCATGCTACTGCTTATGTGCGCTGCCAGATAGATGCCACACTGGGTTCAGTGCACAGTCAGAATGGATGTCGTGTAAGACGCTGCATCGACTAGCAGCTGGTTATCCTTTATAATATGCATCAAGTTAGTAGTTTGAATAGCTTTTAGATGATGTGATGCCACAAACCTGTTGAACTATGGCATGTAATCTGGGTAGTTAAACCAGTTATCTGCGCCTGAACTTATGTCTGGTTACCCTTTAATTTGGTTAGGTATTTGCAGAAACTTGGCGCTTTGATTCCCTATATAATTTGTGTATGCAAGGGTCTTGTGATGTTATCGTCCTTTTCCTACGTCAAATATGAATGTACTGTGAACGTGGATGCAATGTGGTGTATATCAGAGAGGGAAAGATTGTGGTTATGCGAGAAGCTGGCAAAGCTCAATGGATGTGTGCACTGGACTACCAGATTTTGAATGCGAGGAGGATTATGAATGTGCGACTAAATCATCTCCGGCTTGTTTTTTTTTTTTGTTGGAGCAAAACCAGGATTCTTATCCTTGTTTTCCCGCGATCAATGGAAAGTACCGTGCTGTATAGTGAGTCATCCTTCTGCACACTCCTACGGCGAGCCCAGAGTGTCCGGTAGGAAAATTTTGATGGAATACTACACACGATTGTGTCCATGTCCCATAGCCTTCAGATCTGAACGTCCTGTTACAACTGAATGAACTGATATGTTATAGACAACTAATAAAGATGGAGTCTTTTCCATGTATGAAATTAAGAAAGCTATCAGTTTCACACGAGCACTTGTGGCATCGTGAAAAAATTTGTTTACCACTCACTGGTCGGAAGAGGCCGGGACGGATCAAAGGATCGACGACTTTCGACCCACCAGGCACAAAAATACTTCGCGCTAACTGGGCTGAACGGCCTTGGGCCACATCAAAGGTTGAACCGGACTTTGTCCGACACATGGGCCTGCAAAGGGGCCGGAGCGGGTCGGGCGTGCGGTGTGCCCCTAATGTGAGTTCTTTTCTCCAGGGAAATCGTGAGCTGCTGCTTCCTCTGAAGTCTGAACATCGCGTTGAAGTGTAATAAAAGAATTAATCACTGTAACACTGGGGATGACGACACACCACACGTTCGGCCATCTAGATATTAGTTTGTACAACTGTAGATGCATAGCAACCTAGGGCCCAGACACACCCATCGAATGGAAGTGTTTTCCAGCGAGCGAGGGGGCAGCTGTCAGTGCCTGTGCTTTTTTCGTTTTTCCAGTGCCTGTGTAGTCTTGTGTGTACGCAGAAGTGCCTACGGACCACGCTACACATCGTCGAAGGCGACGCTTCCTGTTTCTGTCCCTGGGCGGGCGTGTTACACGGCAAGTCACATGAGGTCTTAAGAGATCTATACGTACTAGCTCGCTCACAAGATCCTGATCCCGATTCTTCGGTGCGGGGGTGGTCCGTCCTCCGGTTGCTCTGATTCCGAGCATCGGAGACTGGGTAGCGTAGCGCTAGAGCCAGACTGCCAGCTGCTGCCAGATGATCCCAATCTTGGCAGTCTCGTCTCTGTTGCCATGTGAAAATACTACTGCCCCTGTCCAAAAAACTGTTACACAAAATGTGCATCTTTTTGAACCAAATAAATATAGCATGAACATTTATCTCATGATAAAAGTAATAATACTTATTATTTTATATATTTATATACTGATACTGATACTTCTATTCATGACTAGTTAAACTGAACCATGTATCTTGAGTTCTGACTAACTAACTGTAAATAAAAAATATAATCCAGCTACTAAATAAGGAATAATTAAACATATTTTGTTATTGGGAGTTGAAATTGACTTGAACAAATTTGATTACTTTTGCAAGTTTGCACAAGTTGATGAAGGTAAGGACACGTTTGGATCCATGAAGCTCCTCCCTACATCTCAAAGGGATAAACAATTCTAGAACAGTAAGTATGCTAAATTTGACCAAATTTATATAAAAAATACCAACATTTATCATGCTAAATAGGTAGATTTGTCTCGAAACATATTTTAATAATATGGCTTTTCGGCGTCACACATATTAATAGTTTTACCTATACAAATATTTGGTTAAACTTTAGGCACTTTAACCAAATGTACCTAGGTTTTTTTTAAGAGGGTAGTGATAGTTAGCTTCTAACGATTTCATGTATTAAATCTAAATAGAGGTACAACACTAATAAAGTTGTTAGCTAGATATATCTAGCTAATAAGTAACAACTATGTCTTACTAGCTAGACTAATCCAACTAATAGCAGCTAGGGATCGTAACGAACTCTTAATATAAGAAATAAATTAAAGAAAGAGACAACTATATCTCACTAACTAAACATCGATGATCAACTTGTGGAGGGGTGCCGGATATATACTCCCAATGGATTATAATTCTTTGATGCAGCAGCAGACCGTGTCCCTTAATTGGGGCTATAACATCTTGCTCTCTGAAAACTTTACCATTTGGTTTGCCGCCGAATGGTCTTTTTGGAAGGAGAATCACCGGTTTTGAGATGAGGAACGAACGATACGCAGCACCCACGTTCTCCACGACACATCTACCAGCAGGGACAGACAGCGTTGCTTGGCTCATCACCACGCAATGCCCTAGAGAGTAAACGTGCAATGCTGTGTGACACTTTGGAGATGTGGAATACCAGTAGTAGTACTACTCCTACGAGTCAAATACAAAAAGCTGTGGTAGTGTTCCATCAGACGACGACGTCTGACGTGAGGCCTGACCGTGGCATAGCAGGTGGCAACTCCCCCACGACCACCAGACTCCACACGATGCCCCTTTTGTACGCGCGCAGGCGCATCAACGGCGACGTACGGACTCCCGGGCGGCGTTGGGTTTGTTCGGACGCGCCGGACTCGTCCGTGCGCTCGGCGTCGGCGCGACACACGCACGGCGCGGCGTCTGTTAAATAACTCCCGTCCCTCCTATTGAATTTGTCGCCGGCGACGACCCGACGACGACACAATCGCGTCGTCGTCGTACGCATCTGTGCTCCGTTCCACTGTATAAGCGTATATATTCACACAATCACACGCACGGGCCCGGAACTGACCTAGCTACACTCGCAACTTGCAAGACGCGCGCGCACACACAAGCGCAAGTCATGTCCCCGGCGGCGGCGACCGGCGGCGCCGGTGGTGCTCGCGATGGCCACGCTAACTCCGGCCTCGCCGAGCCGCTGCTCCGGAACGGCGGCGTTCACGCCGGGGCGGCGGTGACCGTGGCCAACGGCGGCAGTGGCCCTGGAGCGGAGCCGGCGACTAAGAATAAGATGAAGCGGAGCGCCGAGGACAGGTACTGGGTGGACATGGACCAGCCGGAGGCGCTGGAGCCGGCCGATGTGGAGACTGGCCGCGGCGGCCGCCGGCCCCTGCTGTTTCGGAACAAGAGGGTCAAGCGGAGCATACTGTACCCATACAGGTGCGTGCCCTGCTGCACGTACTTTCCGCTTTACTTTGGTAC
Source organism: Bothriochloa decipiens (assembly GCA_023333625.1). Taxonomy (NCBI): domain Eukaryota; kingdom Viridiplantae; phylum Streptophyta; class Magnoliopsida; order Poales; family Poaceae; genus Bothriochloa; species Bothriochloa decipiens. The sequence goes on along the minus strand of CM041630.1, from coordinate 58,210,483 downwards.
AGAGGTTTTTGTGTGTGTTTTAACTTTTAACTGTGTGGAATTTTACTTCTATCCATTTCCCGGAAAACTACTGCGAAATTCAACTCTCCATTTTCTAGATAAAGAGAAGTGCTATAGTATATATCAAGAATAAATCCAACGGTCAATAATAAATTTCGTTTACTGTCATGTCACTTGGATCCTGCTTAGTAGTAAGCAAAAAAATTGACTAATTAACGCACAAGAATGGATAATCTGAAGAACTATGGTGTGGTGAGGAGCTAAACATACTGTACATGTTAACATTTCCACGACATACCACAGGTTCTTGATCTTCGCCCGTCTGGTTGCAATCATCATCTTCTTCATATGGCGGGTGAAGAACAACATCGCCGACGTCGAGTGGCTGTGGGCGCTCTCCGTCGCCGGCGACGTCTGGTTCGGCTTCTCATGGCTCCTCAACATGCTCCCGAGGCTGAACCCCATCAAGAGCATCCCGGACCTCGCCGCGCTCAAGCGGCAGCACGACCGCCTGCGCGCGGACGGCAGCTCCAGCCTGCCCGGGGTCGACGTCTTCATCAACACGGCGAACCCCGTGGACGAGCCGGTCCTGTGCACCATGAACTCCGTGCTCTCCATCCTCGCCACCGACTACCCGGTGGAGAAACATGCCTGCTACCTTTCCGACGACGGCGGCGCGCTGGTCCACTACGAGGCGCTGGAAGAGACGGCGAGGTTCGCCGCGCTGTGGGTGCCGTTCTGCCGGAAGCACGGCGTCGAGCCGAGGGCGCCCGAGAGGTACTTTTATGACGAGCTGCTCAGAGCGCCGGCGTACGCGGGTGGGTCGCCGGAGGATTTCGTGGAGGACCACCGGTGCGTGCGCCGGGAGTACGAGGAGTTCAGGGCGCGCATCGGCATGCTCTTCGACACGGTTCGCCGCCGGTCTGACGCGTACAACGCCGCCGGCAAATCTGGAGGAGGCGCAAAGGCTACTTGGATGGCTGATGGGACACAGTGGCCCGGTGCTTGGATTGATCCAACAGAGAATCATATGAAAGGCCACTACGAACCGATTATTAAGGTACAATAACACTTATTTTTTTCCTATTTCCCTGTCACCATCATATGATGTATACATTGTTATACATTTACTGATGATGAAAGTGTAGTAGTCAGTACTTTCTCCGTCCTAAAAAGGATACAATTCTAGCATAACATCTTATTTTTATGTTTTAAATTTGATTAATTATAGATTTAAAAGTATAAATATTTATAATATTAAATTAGTATCATAAGATTATTTATAAAATATATTTTTATAATAAATTAATTTAGAATCATAAATATGATAATTATTTAGTAAAAATTTGGTTAAATTTGAATTATTTTAACTGGCACGTAATACGTAGTTGTATTTTTTGTTAGGACGTAGGTAGTAAACTTCGTTGCTGATGAAATGTATTGACATGTGTTGGCCTTGACAGGTGATGTTGGAGCAGCCAGGCCAGTCGCCTCAGCTTGGCCAGTCCAATGGCGTCGTCAACAGCTACTCAATCAATCTCAGTGCCACTGACACGCGTCTGCCTATGCTTGTCTACGTGGCACGCGAGAAGCACCCGACAAGCTACGACCATCAGAAGAAGGCGGGCGCCATGAACGTGCAGCTGCGCGTGTCGGCGCTGCTATCCAACGCGCCCTTCATCATCAACTTCGACTGCGACCACTACATCAACAACTCGGGGGCGTTCCGCGCCGCCATGTGCTTCATGCTCGACCCGCGCCACGGCGACGACACCGCCTTCGTCCAGTTCCCGCAGCGGTTCGACGACGTCGACCCGGAGGACAGGTACTGCAACCACAACCGCGTCTTCTTCGACGGCACCATGCTCGCTCTCAACGGCCTCCAAGGCCCGTCGTACCTGGGCACCGGGTGCATGTTCCGTCGAGCCGCGCTCTACGGCGGAAAGCCTCCGCGCCGGCGAAGAGCCGCTGGTGGTAACGATGACGGCAGCGGCATCACAGTCGATGCTAGTGTTTTCGGCAAATCGGCACCCTTCCTAGAATCAATACGACTCGCCGTCGCCGGCGAAGAAGACCGGCCTGCTGCCGTGGCGCGACGGCGACCAATGGATGATGAGTCGATCACCGCCGAGCTGCTGCGCGTCATGGCGTGCTCCTACGAAACTGGGACTAGCTGGGGCAGGGGCATCGGGTGGGTCTACAACATCGCGACCGAGGATGTGGCCACCGGCTTCCGCGTGCACCGGCAGGGATGGTTCTCCCGCCACTGCACCCTGGAGCCCGCCGCGTTCCGCGGCACGGCGCCGATCAACCTCGCCGAGCGGCTCCTCCAGATCATGCGGTGGTCTGGCGGGTCCCTGGAGATGTTCTTCTCCCACAACAACCCGCTCCTCGCCGGCGGCTGGCTGCACCCGCTGCAGCGCGTGGCGTACCTGAACATGACTATCTACCCCGTCACCTCCGTCTTCTGCGTGGTGTACGGCCTGTGCCCGGTGATGTGGCTCTTCCCGGAGGAGTTCTACATCCAGCGGCCGTTCACGAGGTACGTCGTCTACCTCTTGCTGGTGATCCTGATGATCCACGTCATCGGGGCGTTCGAGATACGGTGGGCGGGGATCACGTGGACGGACTGGTGGCGGAACGAGCAGTTCTTTATGGTCGGCGCCACCAGCGCGTACCCGACGGCGGTGCTGTACATGGTGATCAAGCTCGTCACCGGGAAAGGGATACGGTTCAGGATCACCTCCAAGCAGGCGGTGGCGGCGGACGGCAGCGACGGCGACAAGTTCGCCGACCTGTACGTCTTCCGGTGGGTGCCGCTGCTGATCCCGACCACCGTGGTCTTCGCCGCCAACGTCGGCGCCATCGGCGTCGCGCTGGGCAAGGTCATCGTGTTCAATGGAGTCTGGAGGTCGGAGCAGGTGAGGCACGCGGCGCTGGGCTTGCTGTTCAACGTGTGGATCGTCGCCCTCCTCTACCCGTTTGCGCTGGCCGTGTTGGGACGGCGAGGGAAGAGACCGGCTGTCCTGTTGGTGCTGTTGCCGGTTGCCTTCCTAGTTGTGGCCCTCGCGTATATCATTGTGCATAGCTTGCTTATGAATTTCATCCCGTTCTAGCATGTAATGGTTCTGGGGTTTGGATGTGAGAAATAGAGCATCCATGGTTAATTGTAGCCGGCTTCACGCCTGCACTCCCTAATAAAAGGAAGAACAATAAGAATAGAATATGTACATATGAAGGGGAATCCCCTGAAACGATGAACTCGTGGTTCGAGATTAAATGTAATCCAGATTCCATTACTTTTGTTGATGATTGTGACGCGGTGATTTGGGAATATAATTCTAAAGACATTTACTCGTCCAATTTTTATACTCGCTTTGCGGTATCGTTTTAGAAGGTTTCAATTCATTTATATCCCTGCTATCTGAAAGCTATGCATTCCACTCGCCATGTTCCCTTGACTTTACCAGTTCGGTTTATCAATCATAGTATATTTTTTTTTCTCTTACAACAAGGCAGTATTAACCGACGATCGCCCAAACAGCCCAAGGAGTTTTTTTTGGAAAGACGATAATTCCACCCAAAGTTGAAATCTTTTTGTGGCATATATTAGTGACAGCAAGCTTCTCATAGTAGATAATTTATGGGTGTTTCCAAATCAACCTATTGCAACAAAACACATCTATGGATGCATTATGGGTGTGCTTCGTTTCAAATTCTCCAAGCGACCGAAATAATTGAATGAGTTTCAATGTTTCCACAGAGAGATGACTTTGCACTGCATACATTAGCATGGATTAGGAATGCACCTTTGTATGGTAGTTTTTTTCTCTTGGGTATGCACCTTTATTTTGTAGTTTGCACCTCTTGGGTAGAAACACACTTTGATAGTTTATGGATAGATGCAACTTTATTTGTACTTCATTGCAAAAAGAAAAAAATGAAACTTTGCATGGATTAGGAGTGCACCTTTATATGGTAGTTTTCATCTCTTCTGTGCGCACACCAAAAGAAAAGTTTGAGGACTGAAATGCATTTTGCTAGTTCATGGATGAAATTGGTCCCAAAATGCAAAGTTTGATGATTATAATTGATCTTCTCGACAGTCCTAATGTTTTCAAAGTTCAGTAACAAAATTGAAAATTGAGGACCAAAATGACTATTCTGCCTTTTCCTTTTTTGAACCAAGGCCAACCACATTTCTATTAATCACATGATGGAAACATAACAGTTGTTTGTGAGGAGATTCTGCAGGGCCCACGGATCATGCTCCGTTTTTGGGTATCTGGCCTCGTGGGCAATCCATCCACAACATACAAGAATTGACAATTCAACCTAACGGTCTCAATTTTGTTGGTCTGGGCGCTTGGCTCTGTTTTTATATATGTAGCTATTGGATGTGCAACTCTGAAACTGGACAGCTTGTTCTCTCTGCATGGAGTAGTCACAATAGTCATTTGTGGTGTAGTTCATTTATCAGTTGTTCTCCTCACAGGCTATCACGAGAATCACGGCTATACTGGAAGACGATTGGTGAGACTTTTTCCAATTCTCGCGTGGGACGCCCTGGAATCTGCGATTCCAAACGCCTAGCTACATCATTATATATGCGCCAAGCGGTGCCAAATAAACGAGCATGCCGCCCGCTCCATGTTTTTCACACCGTGGCGACCTACAAAGACGAAAACTTAGCTAAATATATATCTAGCCTTTCCGTCGGCATCAAGCGCCCATGTCCACAGACGTTGCTAGAACAGAACGTGAACCGCAGCGCATCTCGCGAGGTGCAGGGAACAGAACATATGCTGCTTTCGTGTGGCGCTTCATGCATGGCTATAGTGGCAGCACATATCAGCACTGGAGGACAAAGACGACAGAGACACCCTGTCTTTGGTCCGGCCTGTGACCGTGGGCTGCCTGCATATGCACTCGTGGCCGAATCGTGGTCCAACCAGGAGAGTGTGGATTCGAGCATCGCATGAGCTATATATAGCAGCACTACATGCAGGTCGCAAACGATGCAGCCAATGGCTTTTTTTTTTTGCTTTTCCATCGCGGTCTCGTTCAGACGTTCACTGCTGCTTGTCTTCAGTAAATAATGGCGATCTTGGGACGATGAGTGGACTTGCTTGGATTGGTTCCACGTCCCGTGTTGCTGTCGCCCGAATGATGTGCATTTGGATGACGTGCTGGGGATGATATCAGCCAAGATCCGGTCAGCTGGCGTGTACGTACTTATTCCCTTCGTCTCATTTTAAATGTCGTAGGAGCTACAGGGCCTTGTCCTGAAATAACCGTCGTTGCCTACGAAGGTGCAGCCTGCAAGCCTAGTCGAGCGCCTACGAGTAGTCCTAGATGAAAGTGAAAACACTAGCTTCCATGTCAGCAATAAGCCAATAATTAGTCGGTCAATGATATGAGGATTTAAATAAACTGAGCCCTTGATTTTTAAAGATTTTTTAATTAATTAATTAGTCGACCTAGAGAAATAAAAAAATTAAAAAAACTTAATCACGGGATACAGAACCCACCCAGTGGCCCCTTTGTTTTTCTAAGATTTTCTTAATTTTAAGTGGGTTTATCAAACTGTTGAAAATGATCTAATATAAAAGAAAAATTTACTGTAATGTAACATTTAGGGTTTATTAACACGTTCATCCTTATCTATTCCTCTTCATCTTCCCGCACACATGCAAAGCCTTCTATCGTTTTTCACATTGTTCTAGCAAGAGCAACCACCAGATGCTACCTCGTTCTTGCTGGGTACGAAGCTGTCTTCGCTCGGTGGAGTGCCGATCGAAAGCGGCGGCGGTACAATCCATTTTGTGAACAAGTTTTTTCATTTCCTGTGGAATTAAGACGTTATTGGTTTCTCTGTTCCAAACAGCAATTCACTGAACCGTTCCTTTGGAATCATTTCCTCCGGTTCTCCTTTTGTTTTCCAAACAGCTTTTGTCCACTTCGGCTGGGGCTAGCATCTTGCAAGCAGCAAGCATCTCATAACTAGCAAAGCCACAGGACATACTGTTTCCCACGTGCGAAATTAAACCCATAGAAAAAAATTATAAAATGACAAATTTACCGTATCTATTGTTCATATATGTGAACAGCAAGGACTCCATCCAATCTGTCTCACATGTGATTCATGACCACCATCGACTCAGAAAAAAGGGGATAAAACATTTCAACTTTTTTTTCCAAACGAAAAGCCGAGCACAAACTCCATGGATTCGCATTCTAGCACTTCTCGACGATGGAGAAAACGACACCTACATATACACGTACTAATTCTCAACAGATTTGGCATCTCGCTCGAGACTCGCCATCAGGCCACCTCTGCTTTTTGATCTTTTTCGGTAGACACCACACGTCCACACGCGCTTGTCAAATGGAGGTAGATCCGTAGATGCAATTTGATTCTTGCTGTCAAATCTATATCTATATACCTAATATTACAAAGAAAGAATATTCTCTCGAATGTTTTTTTTTTAAAAAAAATCCTACAATGACCTTAAGCCACTTCTTGCTCCCGCATGTGCAGTGACGAGTCTAGCTAAAAACATCATCGGGTCAGCTTCATTACGTGATATGATTCTTTTAATTTTAGCGTATTTTGCAAAGGATTTATAAGTTTTATCTTGGTGGATGGATTGGACTCAGATAAAGCCCCTAATTAAATTTGCCCTTGCGTATGTGTCCTGTATTCTCACAACCCATGCCCATACAATACAATTATAACAAAACACGTCCGGTAATTGTGCGTAGTACGCTTTCAGGATGTGTCCAGCAACTGTATATATGGGTATTGGAACAAATAATATGGTCGTTGAATAATGGGACAATTGGCTACAGGACACTCAAAGTGACCCCTCTATGCCAATGAACATGCAAAAATTGACGTTTGCTGGTGGACACTCTGGTTCTTTACAAATTTACCGGTGGACACCGGACAGAATAAAATATTCATTTTCAGGTTTGAAGGAGAGAGAAGAGCGGTGAAATATCCTTAATGCCCCTGCCTCTTTCTATTTTTCTCCTTCTCTTTCTTCCATACGTCGCCTATGCCTTGCCCGAGCTAAGTCGTCCCTGTTCCATCCCTTCTCTCTGCTCTATGCTGGGGCCCACTTCACCGGGGCCGCCGCCGTAGCGTCCCGCGCGCAGGCGCGCCTACGGGGCCGCACCTTCTAGCGCGCAGACGCGCCGCCACCGTCGTGTCCATGCGTGCGCGGGCGCCGCCAAGGCCGCCGTCATGTCCATGCGCGCGGGCGCACCAACGGGGCCACCACCGCAACGTTGAGCGCGCGGGCGCGCCGCCTGGGTGGCCGCCACCCCATCCACGCGCACGGGCGCACCGCCGAGGCCGCCATTGCAGCATCGAGTGCGCGGGCGCGCCGCCTGGGCGACCGCCGCCATGTCCACGTGCGCAGGCGCGCCACCGGGGCCGCCATCCTGTCCATGCGTGCGGCCATACCGCCAGGGCTGCCACCGCAGCGTTGAGCACGCGGGCGCTCTGCCTGGATGGCCGCCACCCCGTCCGGGCGCACCACCGAGGCTGTCGTCGCAGCGTCGAGCGTGTGGGTGCGCCGCCTAGGTGGCCGCCGCCATGTGCATGCGCATGGGCGCACTGCCGGGTCGCCGCCGCCGCAGCAGCGTCCAATGTCTGCCGTCGCTGCCGAGACACTTTGTCGGGGAGCAGGGGAGGGAAGAAAAGGGAGAGGGAAGAAGAAGAGGGCAGGGGCAAAAAGGACATTTTGTAGCTCTTCTCTCACCTTCAAAGTCAGAAATGAATATTATAATAGGCCCAGTGTCTGCCAATAAATTTACCCAAAAACAGAGTATCTTTCAGTAATCTTTGTATTTACAGTGTCCGCGAGGTCACTTTACATGTCCTGTGGTCAATTGTCTCTTGAATAAATCTTGTAGATGCAAATCATCCAAAGTGATACGTTTAACAAGCGGTATGTTCCCATGCAATGCATAAGCACACACATATATTATTATTTATTATATATATGTTATATATGTTTGCGCTCGTGACAGCCGAGCTGTAGAAATTTGTATGTATATATATATGCCACCCTGGCTTGATGCTGCACAGCAGCAGTGGCAGTGTACCGTACAAATCCCGGTTCTCCTCAGTCCTCACCCTCCACGTAAGCAATTAATCTGTGTGCCTAGTGACACAGCCTTGTTGGCCAATCAATCGCGAGGCTCTCAAACCACGTACCTTTGTGCTTGTGCATGCTTTTGCAGGGCGCCATGTCGTCCTCGCCGGCGCCAGGCGGCGGCGGTGCTCCTAGCGAGCACGACGCCGCCGCCGGCGGTGGCCTCAGAGAGCCGCTGCTCGCGAACGGCGACGGCGGCGGGTTTCACGACGGAGCGCTGGCCGCGGTGGTCGTGGCCAATTACACGCACGGCGGCGGGAGCAGGGCCAAGGAGAAGGACGCCGTGAAGGCCAAGGACGGGTACTGGGTGGACGTCCACGACCAGCCGGCCATGGCGGACGTGGAGAGCGGCGGCGGCGATCGGCCTCTTCTCTTCTCCAACAAGAAGGTCATGGCGGCCCTCCTGTACCCGTACAGGTGCGTGGTGCTTGCACAGTTGCACACAAGAGTAGAATAGATGGATAATATATCGTAATAGTAGTGTAAATGAAGGAAAAAAAATATATAAGCTAGACAACAACCGGATGTTTTTAGGCCCTGTTTGTTTCTTTGATGCCGTATGGACGTGGCTCGGAAAGGCCGCGTTTTAGAAATCTCCGAGCCGCGTTCATTTTCTACTGCGAAACGTGCGAGCGCCGCAGATCGTTGAGCGGAATTATCTCGTGTGTTTCCCACTCCTCGGTCGCAAACACGCTTATGGATCAGAAACAAACACGCCCTAAGCTACATCAATGGCTTGCATTTCAGTTCGGGAGGCAAATCATGAATAATCTAAATTGCACCGTAATGCAGTTTGGAATTTGGGGTGGGGTGGGGGGCTGAGGGTTGCAGTGCCCCCTCAATTACTTAGTTTATTTTAAATTAGTTAGTTAATAATTCTAATTATTATAATTGTCTGCCCTTACCCAGTTAATGCTAATTAGTGTTTTAATTATTTTCTCTTCTTTAGTTAATTTTAATTAGCTAGGTAATAATGCCAATTAGTGTTTGCATTGTTTGTTCTTCCTTGGTAATAGTCTCTAATAGTATCCATATAATGTAGGATTGGTCTTTCTATTATCTTTTATTATTTATTTTGTTCTTTGTATGATATAATTCTAGTTAGCAAATGTAATTAGTGTTTTGCTTGTTTGTTCTGCCACCATATTGATATTCAACAACATTATTATTTTATTTAGGATTAGTCTTGTTGTTATCTTTCTCATCTCCTTTGTTCTTCTTTACCATGATTTTTTTGTCTAAGAATTATATAGATTTGGTGGATGTTATAGACTTGGGATAATTAATTTTTGTCCCCTTTTTCTTTTTTAATTTTTTACCATGAAATAAATGTTTATTTGCTTATTATCCATACCATTGCCACGTATGTACTCCATCGCGTAAGATTGTTGCCAGCTTCAAGTGCCCCTTTATTTTTGTCAAAAAAAAGTGCCCCTTTACGTTAAAAAAGCTTGAATGGTCATGCTATGCTCAAATCTTGGCTCCACTCCTGCCGTAATGAATTATATGTGCAAAACATTTTTTTTTCAAAAACGTGCATTAGACATATCTCATTAAGTGAAGTTAGAAAAGTTTTTACTACGTGCAAAACGTTGAAATAGTGCCAAGCCAAATTTGGCTGAACTCAAAATGTATTCTTCGATGGGATTAGAACTTAGTTGCGGGGGAACATTTAGAAGGAAAGAAACTAAATAACATTCCAAACATAAGGATTTGTCTCATCTTAAATACTCCTACTAAATAGTTGTCTTAGTTTATCAAAGATGATATCAAACAATTTAACTTTGTGTCTTTTGCGATGTGATCGGAAGCTAGCTGCTCTTAGCTTTTGTTGTCGTTGTGTGTGTTTTATTTCATCGGCGACGGGGCTGTTTTTGGTTGAATCTTTTTGTTTGTTGGTAGTCGTGTCCGAGCCGGTTGGTATTGTGGTATCTTGCTCTCGTTTTGTTCCCCTATTCTCTCATCTCATCCAATAAAAGTCATGTCAATTATCTTGCCATGCCTTGAAAAGATAAAAACAACATTGAAATAGAGTTTGAAGGAATGAAAGTTGACCAAAATCTCTAGTTGATACCGAACTTAGGCATTATTAGTTTAAAAAAATGAATTGAGCCAAAGAGCATGAAACCCAAAAAAGATCACCAAGGTCGTTTGTGGTGCGGGTGTGGGGTGTGCCCTGGGGCATGGACATTTGCTGAAATAATTCTGTCTGCAAAGCCTCATGCCTTTACTGAAAAGCAGAGCACTACAATTGAATCTGATTCTGCATCATCTTAAACGAAAACGTGGTAATCGATTGTAGTTCATACGATTTTCTTTTTCTGACAATGATATCTTGCTAAAGGTGAAAACAGCTGCACGAAACCGGCATCTTTCAGGAAGCAGACCAGTACCCTTATTCTGCTACTTTCCACGTATGCCAAACAGGGTACTGATTCTGGTACGCCTCGTCGCCGTCATCCTATTCATCGCATGGCGCATCCAGCACAACCACTCCGACGTCATGTGGTTCTGGGTGACGTCCGTCGTCGGCGACGTCTGGTTCGCGCTTTCGTGGCTGCTCTACCAGCTCCCCAAGTTCCGCCCCATCAAACGGACGCCCGACCTCGCCGCGCTTCGGCAGCACTACGACGAGCTCCCCGACGGCGGCGGCTCCATCCTGCCGGGCATCGACGTCTTCGTCACCACCGCCGACCCCGTGAGCGAGCCGGTGCTCTACACCATGAACTGCGTCCTCTCCGTCCTGGCCACGGACTACCCGCTGGACCGGCTCACGTGCTACCTGACCGACGACAGCGGCGCGCTGGTCCTGTACGAGGCGCTGGTCGAGGCCGCCAGCTTCGCCGCCCTCTGGGTGCCCTTCTGCCGGAAGCACGCCGTCGAGCCGAGGGCGCCGGAGAGCTACTTCCAGCTGGAGGGGATGATCTACAACGGGAGGTCGCCGGGCGAGTTCATGAATGACTACAGGCATGTGCAGAGGGAGTACGAGGAGCTCAAGGCGAGGCTGGAGATGCTCCCTAGCACCATCAAGGAGAGGTCAGACGTGTACAACAGCATGAAGGCAAAGGAAGGAGGTGCACATGCGACTTGGATGGCTAATGGCACACACTGGCCTGGCACTTGGATTGAGCCAGCAGAAAACCACAGGAAAGGAGACCATGCTGGCATTGTCAAGGTATGTAACTATGTATGACCAAATGCAAGGTTTGCTCTTGGCTAGTGTATGACACAGCTAATTCCTAAATAATCTGTGGTTTCTTGGTGTGCTGTGACAGATTGTGCAGAACCACCCAAGCTGTGAGCCTCCTCCAGCAGCAGAGGGCGGCGGCAACAACATGAACCCCCTCCTCAACTTTGCCGGGGTGGACACTCGGCTGCCGATGGTGGTGTACGTGTCCCGCGAGAAGAGCCCGGGCCGGGAGCACAACAAGAAGGCGGGCAACCTGAACGCGCAGCTGCGCGTGTCTGCGTTGCTCTCCAACGCGCCCTTCACCATCAACTTCGACTGCGACCACTACATCAACAACTCACAGGCGCTGCGCGCCGCCATGTGCTTCATGCTGGACGCCAGGGACGGCGACGGCACCGGCTTCGTCCAGTTCCCGCAGCGCTTCGAGAACGTCGACCCCACGGACCGCTACGGCAACCACAACAGGGTCTTCTTCGACGGCGCCATGTACGCACTCAACGGCCTCCAGGGCCCGACCTACCTCGGCACCGGCTGCATGTTCCGCCGCCTCGCGCTCTACGGCGTGGACCCGGCGCGCTGGAGATCCGACGGCGCCGTCACGGTTGACACTGGCAAGTTCGGTAACTCCGTGCTCTTGCTCAACTCGGTCTTGGCGGCTCTGAAGCAGGAGCGCCGCATCGCGCTGCCGGAGCTGGACGAGGCGTTCCTCGCCGAGATGGCCATGGTCGTGTCGTCGTCCTACGACCATGGCACCGACTGGGGCAGCAGCGTTGGGTACATATACAACATCGCCACCGAGGACATCGTCACAGGCTACCGCATCCACGGGCAAGGCTGGCGCTCCATGTACTGCAGCATGGAGCGCGAGGCCTTCCAGGGCACTGCGCCCATCAACCTCACCGAGCGCCTCTACCAGATCGTCCGGTGGTCCGGCGGATCCATGGAGGTGTTCTTCTCCTCTTACAACCCGCTGCTCTCCGGCCGCCGGCTCCAGCTCCTGCAGCGGGCGGCGTACCTGAACTTCACCATCTACCCGGTCACGTCGGTCTTCGTCCTGCTCTACGCCTTCTGTCCGGTGATGTGGCTGATCCCGGCTGAGATCATCATCCAGAGGCCGTTCACCAGCTACGTGCTGTACCTCGTCGCCGTCGTCGGGCTCATCCACACCATCGGCGTCTTCGAGATAAAGTGGGCGGGGATCAAGTGGACCGACTGGTGGCGCAACGAGCAGTTCTTCATGATCGCCTCCATGAGCGCCTACCCGACGGCGGTGCTGCACATGGTGGTGAAGCCCATCACAGGGAAAGGCATCCACTTCAGGGTCACCTCTAAGCAGACGACGGCGGCGGCCGACGATGACGACGACGACGACAGGTACGCCGACATGTACGAGATGCGGTGGGTGCCCATGCTGATCCCGCCGGCGGTGGTGCTCTTCTCAAATGTCATGGCCATCGGCGTGGCTCTGGGCAAAGCGATCGTGTACAACGGACTGTGGGCTGCGGCGCAGAAGAGGCACGCGGCGCTGGGTATTCTGTTCAACGTGTGGATCATGGCGCTCCTCTATCCGTTTGCGCTGGCGGTCTTGGGGCGGTGGAGCAAGAAACCTGGCATCCTCTTCGTCTTGTTGCCGCTGGCATTTGTGGTCATTGCTGCGCTGTATATCGGTGTTCATTCTTTTCTGGTCAAATTTCTTCCATTTATGGTGATATAGCAAATTCCTTGTAATTTTAGTTGACAATACTATAGAATCAATAATTGAGTAACTGTATGTATATACACAGGGGAAAGACAGATTTAAGCGAAATTTTGTGCATCGAGTATTGTGGGGACCGGTTAACTAAGTTAAACCGAGTGTTATCTACTTAACTAATAACTCTGCTTAAACTAACTAATCCAATAACTCATGCTCCACTAGCACAAACACAGGATCTTTGTTTGACTAACAAACACAGAACCATTACCACAGTAAATACAAAGAACCGCTCAAACTCAATATTTTGCTATATATGTATTGAATATGTGTGCACTTTGGTTACGCTAGAACTTGAGTTATACCAGGGGTTAGGATAGAGTTATAGTTGAACTTTTTGTCCTAGGGGGTTATACATTTGAGACAACCATTGTTTGTAACCGATGAGATGAGTTAACAGCTTGCTCGGACAATGACGATGCTGCGATACATGGTGCAAAGATGTGTAAGCATTTTGCGATTAACTTTCGCTCAATTTTAATTCAAAGACGCGTAGACGTTTTGCTATTCGAGAAAAAAATTCTAATAGGGCTAGCCAAATTTTATTCAATTAAAATCAAATAGAGAGAAAGAAGAGTGAACAAAACCGTACGTCCATGGCTTCATATAGACAACAGAAGCATCACAATCCTTTTGTGGTTCAATGTGAGAGAGGCTATGGTTCAACGTGAGAGAGGCTACAGACTATTAACGAGAATAAATCGTGGTGAAATGCGAATCCAGTTCTAGAATTGTAATCCCTTCGTTGCTCCACGCTCACACTGGCTCGGTTCTCGTCCCTTTACATTTTTGCTATGAAAGGTGATGTGGATGGCTACGCAACAAAACAACGCATCATCTCAGCAGCATAAAGAAACATATATACAATTGCAGGTAATCTCGGTGTATCACGCTGCCGATTCGTCAAATAACGACGCACAGGCGGTTCCAAATTTCCATGCATCATAACGTTTTGTCAGTGTATACGACGGACCATGAAGGGATACGCCCCGCAGTACGTTTTCTTCCTAGCTACGTGCCTACTCCTACTTCCCTATACTTTTTTTACTAATGTGCACGTGCTGGAAATTGACACTCGGACAGGGAAGGAATGTAATTGCAGTACACAGGCTCTTCCTCGGCTCCTCTCTTGGGCCAAATGGAACATATTTGGCCCGATGCCTAGGGCCAGGCCAGAAATCTTTCTGTTGACGATGTGTGCAGGAGACGATTTCAGCCAAGACAGAGCCAACTGCCGTGTCCATCCAAGAGTCAGATTGAACAGCAACACTCAACTGCGCCTGATGGCCAGAGAAAACAGAATGAAAAGCTGATAGCGAGCCATGCATCCACTCGTACAGGCATGCACGCGCCGCTGCTGGAGATCGAGATTATTGGCAACGACGACTTGCTTTGATGATTGGCCCAAGACAATCTTTCTAACTACCTCTCTCGATCTTTACTCCTTTGTCTAAGCAGTGCTGCTTCTAGTCACTAACATGGACAGGTATTATGGTACTGATGCTAGACACTGTTGGTCAAAATAGCCAAATGTAATATGGCAGCTAGGAGTACATTCAGATTCTGATTCAGTTATTTATTGGTATACAGCTTGCTCTTAGATCCATCGGCTATAAGTATGTTCTGCATTTCGAAGCAGTCCATGCATTCCCCATCCTGTTCCTCCGTGCAGTACTGCAGTCCTTTGTTGAATTTTGCACCGCACACCGATCAAGTGGTTGGTGAATGATGATGGTGTGATTTGACGGACGCAGGGACTGACGCGTTCGGCCAACTATCTAAAACATGTTCCATATTTGACTTTTTATTAGATGTAGTCTCTATTTTCCTGAAGATCTGATTTATTTTCTCCAATAGTGGTACAGTACAGTACTACCTAGAGTCCTCGTTGTTTTGTTGCTTATTCAAAAAACTCACTACCACAATTGAAATTAAAGATTAACAGGGAAAATGGGAACCGTTGGAGCCAGACCCGCTCCCCTCCCGTGCTCGTCCACCCCCTCCCCAAAATCCACAAAATCCACCAGAATCTTCCAGCAATCCCTTCCAAATCCTTCCTCGAGCTTCGGATCCGGCCTCTCCTCTCGCCGATCTATCGATTGGTGGACCGTTTTCCCCCGGTCTCGGCTGCGACGGTGAGGACGCCTCCCCCTCGTCGTGCTTCGGCCATGGCTGCGGGTGTGGGACTGCTTCCCCTCCGGTGGGCAGCCTGGGGTCTCCTCCGGTTGAGCCGCCTTCGCCTGGTGTTGCTTTGGCAGCTAGACCCTGCGCGGGCGGTTCCAAGGAGCCGATGGCCACAACAACAGGGAGAGGTGGGGAGAAGCCCGTGCAGAGCCATGGTGGCCGCTGCTTCCGCATTCACCGCCTCCGTCGGCCTTCTTCCCGGCGCCGGTGGCCACCTCTCGGCCCCCTATCTCGCCGCAGGGTCGCAGCGCGTCGCCGGCCCTCGTGACGCCGGCCTCGGGCGCTGGGATGCCGCCCCCTGCGGTCGTCCTCACGGCTCGGACGCGGCACCAGTGAAGGTCGACATGGATGCCCCTGCTTCCCCAAGCGTCGCCGGGTCCCCGGGCGGGGGACTGGAAGACGTCATCCTCGTCGAGGACGTGTCCGACGACGACGACGAGGACGTGTCCGAAGACGACGGCGAGGAGATGGAAGAGGGCGAGATTGCGGCTCCTACGTCGGCAACCGCCACTGATAGCGCCATGCTGGGGGCACGGCCACCGCCGCCGTCACCTATGCTGCTGCAGCCGACTCGCTCCCCCACGCTGCCCCCTTCCCCGGGGGCACCTCCCTGGGGCGCTCCAAGGCTCAGCGCTGGGAGGACGCGGACCTGGGCATGGGCGGCTCTGATGATGCGCCCGCCCCGGACCTGGGCATGGGCGGCTCTGATGATGCGCCCGCCCCTGGGACCGCACGCCTGTCGTATTTGGATGCGGCTCGGTGGGCTATCCGGGCTACGCCCCCGTCTGCGGCCGAAGCGGTGTTGGGTAATCAGCGGGGGCCTCTGTGTGGCAACCGCTGTCATTGACGGCATCGTCGGCGGCAGTCCAGTCCTGCGCCAACGAGGCTGACGACGCGGGTGCCCGCGCATTGTCGCCTTGGTCTGCAGCAGGCGACGAGGGCCCCGGTGCGCCAGGGACTCGGTAGGCAGCTGGCGCTGATGCCTACCGTGGCTTAGCAGCCTAGTCGTGAGCCCGCCGTCGATGCCGATAGTTTCTGGACAGTCATGAAGCGTCGTCGTCGTCGTTCGCTTGGGACGAGCGAACCTAGGCGCCGAGGCCCCGTGCCGCCCGAGCTTGTGGGCCGCTGTTTCAATTGCCTCCCGCGTGACCATGTCGCTGCGCATTGTCGCTCACCATCGAGTTGTTTCCGGTGCGGGGGCACTGGTCACCGGGTGAGGGCGTGCAGGCATGTTCCGCTGCCGCACACGCCTCCGGCCCCGTTGGAGAGGCAGTCGGTCCGAGCCAATCGTCCGAGAGAACTTCAACGCCGCAGCAGCCGCTGGTCTCCCCACCTATGGCAACGCAGAGGCCTATGGGGGGCGCCAATGGCGTCTGTCGTTGACGCTGGCGACGTCGATGCAGGCGGACAAGGGAGGCCAACATTGCCATGGCCTACTCCGACAACGCACCCACCGACCCGCTCGCGTTGGAGTTCTGTGAGGGTGCAGGGCCTCCCATTTGGGTCGACCCGATGCTCGATGAGCTCGTGGCCTCCCTCATCGCGCACCCGCCTCCAGCGATGTCGGAACCCCCTTCACCACCACGTATGATGCGGCTTCTCTTCACGGTTGATGAGGCGTTGGAGGAGGTTGGCATGGACGCCGCGGTGGTGGGCACTCCAGTGCCGGCTTCCTCGGCCGCGGGGGCATGGGAGGTGGACGATGTGGACGTGGTGGCACCGGCCGCCGACAACTTCAACATTGGGCTCATCATTCCACCGGACTCAGGGGGCTCTCCAATGTCAGTTGTCCCCACTTCTGAGGCGGTGGTTGCGGCTGCTGAGATCGCGGCTGGTAAGCCCTTCGCTTCACCACAAGTGGCGGCTGTCGCAATGCCTGCGGCTTTAGCGCCTGTTGCCGATGCACCCATCGACACTGGGGAGCCTGTCCAGGGCCCCCGAGTGAGGTTGAGGTTGGCCAAGGCGGTGAGTTGACGCCGCGGGCACGGGTGCGGCAGATGGATAAGAGGCTCTGCGTCCCGTTACAGTCACCGCTCATGAAGGGGCGACCCAGGCTGCGCAAGTCTAGAACGCCGGCCCCTATTTCTCTTCGTCGGAGCACACGGATCGCGGCTACACCACGGGAGGCAAACTGTACTAAGCAAGCGCAGAGGGTGTTGGCGAAGAAGCTCGGGGACCACCCCCCTCCTCCCCCGTCCGGGGGGTGCAGCATGGCTTAGCTGTGCAAGATGGCGTTTCGCCAGCCGCTATCGGATGCCACTCACGACAATTTGCAGCAGCTTTTGGATGCTCATTTCGACCCGGTCGCGTTCAACCTCAACATGCTTGGCTTGGAGGACGAGTCGTCCCTGCAGCTGATGCGGGGATAATGGTTCTGTAGCAAGCTAGTCGCACCATTTGTTTTATGTAATCACAACCTCATGCGAGTTCGTTGTGTGTCTTTGTGTGTTGGGTAGGTAAGCTGCCTTTTGTTTTTATGAGAAAATTGTTGAAACCCACTGGTGATGGAGTTATTTTTCATTTCCAATATTTATTAGGTTGACAAATAGATTCTGTAATTTTTTTAGATACTAATACTATGCTCTTAGCACGGTTTTAATTGGTAGTTCTAATTGGTTTATTGGCTCCTGGCATGCGAATAGCTAGCAATGCAAATTGGCATTCTGCTGCACGAGTTAGAAATATACACGGATCATATCAGGCTGTTGTTAGAAATATCTCCAGATCGGCTCAGCTCTTCCCATGCCCTGACAAGATCTCTGCTGCACCTAACGGGAACGGGACGAAGAAACCCGCCGATTGTTGGTCGGGAGGGATGGCTTGCTTTCGCGTGATCGCGATGTGAGTGCGAGACTGCGAGTGCCAGCACCGTCTGCCAAGATTTGTCTTCCAAGCACAATGCAAGCAGAGGCTCTGGTTAGAATATCCCGAACGCTCGTTGTTTTTCGATCCTGCATGTGAAGCGACGGCTGTATTTGTTGCTGTGCACATGGATTGAGCCCTCGTGCTTGGTCGTTAGATTTCTACATCTGTATACAGTAATATAGTTTGTTAGTGTGAAGCACGCGGAATCTGAATCAGGCCTACCATCGGAGATTCAGAGGTTTAGTATAATGGGTATGTTCCTACATATGATAAATAAGACACGAGACGGAAGAACTTGACTACAAAAACATCGTATGAGGTGCACTGGAACACTAGAACAGTGACATTTAGGATGCACTATCTAATATCTCTATATAGTTAATACCCACTAAGCAATAAATGTTAGCTAAATCTCAGCTCTCGTGCTTCCACATCATCTTTCTTTTGCAGCCGTCTGATCTTCATCCAGTTTTTATTTCTATCCGTTAGATCTCTGTCCTCCACTTCGCACTGTGTTCACAAAACCATCATTACATCATATGTTATTATTCCCAGCAGCCACCATATCCCTCACGCTAAGGTCTGTAGGAGCCCAAGAATCATCAGGTGCAACTTTAATGCCTCACCTCTATTTGGCAACTGTTGCTTCCGGCTGTCATCTCTTCCACTTCCCCTCAACAAAATTTCAACGGACATAGGCATTATTTTTCACATAAATTCCTCTGGCACATCGCTGAAAATATATGCGGAAGAAATGAACCATCGCCCCGACGCTCATTTTAAATAGTCGTGTGCTTGCTACCATCCATCTACTTGCCTGTCTCTTTCTTACCTTCTCCGCTGTGCTCTGCTCTTCTACACCGACAGCAGTAGAGAGTAGACCGGCTTCAAATGCCATGGCCCCTGCCGATGGCTCAGGTGAATGGATGTCTCGGTGCCCACGCCGCCCGGTGACGAGCCCGACTGTCCACTTTAGGCGGGCGGTGGTGCAGGACAGCGTGGCTGCGAAGCTCATGGTCTGGGGCTGTTCGACTAGCCTTTGTATTACTATTGCTGCTTTAGTTTTGGTATAGGAGCAGAACATAGCGGTCAACAGCAGCAAAGTTTCTAACCAACAGCAGCTATCATTTTCGTTAATGCTTATATGTTTGTTCAGTGGCCTTGGAGAAGCTTTGGTCCTCCAAATATAAGTATTTAGTATCTACCTTAACCGTGTTAATACTTAATAATATTGATAATCCAATGAAGCATAGTTTTGATAATCCAACACTTAATACATATAACTTTGTTTTTAAGGTATCCAAGTGTAATATGAATATACTACTATATATATCATATATTTTTTTTCCTTATTTTAACAAATCCACATGTATTCCAAAGCTCACAGATTATATATACATATGCTCATGTTCATTAGGATGAACTCACCATCATTTACAAATTAAATCATCAACTTTATATATCATTAGAAGTATTTCATTCACATCATTTTTCCGTTAAACTTCAATTTTCTAAACTTTAAACCATACCTCAATTAGTCATCTAAATTTTAACTTTAAATTCCCGCAGCAACGTGTGGAAAATTCAGCTAGTTTAACTAAGGTTTCAAGATCCGATCCACTGATTTGTGATCACACTAGTAATGCAGCTCTGAACATCGACATCTTTCGGTTAGCTATTCCATTGAGTAGGAAAAAAAAAGATCGATTGATAAGGAAAATTTTCTTAGTCAAATTGTCAATTCACCATGTTCCTAAGAATATTTTCATAGAAAAAGCCCACATGGAACTCTTAATTTACCCGACAATGGTAATATGTTTCTCACCCTATAAACTGTAGACGATATACCTGTTAGACAAATCGAACTCAGACTTAATTCACTATACAACATGTACAAAGCATAATGATACATTTTTGATCACTGATTTGATCTAGTTTTTTTCCTTCTATATCTCCCTCTCTTCAGTGTTCGATTGAGAACCGATTGTTTAAGGGATGGTTTTAGTGGTTGAATTCGTGCAAGGTCCCACGATGAACATTCTTGCCATGTGAATTCGACATATCACCGTGAGCACGATTTTCACCCTTGGGAGGAGAAATTGAGAAAACCTAAATTCCCCTAATGGATTCTCCAAACAGCTTTTAAATTGTTGCACCATTTTGACGAAGGGAACAAAAAGAAACCAATTTTAATTTGAGGTCAATGACGACGTGCACTACCTCCACATACTAGTTGGCGCTGTCCGCCTATATCATTCAAACAAAAACTATGTCAGCTTGAGCCACAAACAAGAAAAACAAACCAATGAGAAGCACTTGATTTTTGAGGGACACACATGACCCTGAAATCATAAAAGAATATGAATCAACATGTAATATATAACAATGTAAAAACTTTGCACACTGATAAGACGTACTGACAGAGGTTCAACAAAGGACTGCTCTTCTGAAACAAGGAAATTGTTAAGAGTTGGTTAGTATACCTTGGAGGGTTCATCTTTTGGATGAATTTCTGGTACTCATCGTCCGTATATGCAAACTAAAACAACCAAATTGCAATGCAGAAAAAAAAGGCAATACAATTGTTTGAGGTCAGAAAAAACATTATCCATGTCAATGACAGTAGCAAATTAAAACATTTTTCTCCCTCATATATGAAAATATATGTTATGGGTTTGGGCCTTTGCTTAGAGCCTTAATCTATTACTCTTTTGTGCATGATTAAGCCGCCACAGATCCCGCTACGCATAATAGATGCGTATATTCTCCTCTTTTGTTTGATTAGCACGTGAATTTGCACCCTTATTCCTGCAATCAATTGGACAAATTTCTACATTTCCCTCCTATCGGTCAATATGCATCCGAAATCACAGCGAAGCACCGGGCACTTAGCTTTGTCAGCACAATGCCATCAGATCTGATCTCAACCGATGCAAGACAGATTCCTGTTTCCTGACATGTTAAAAAATCGATTCATAAGCCATAAGGTGTCCTCGCACAGTGTGGGGAAAACCCAACGGTAGACAGGAGCATGCAACTTGCAACACGTTGATGATTTGTGTTTAGTGTTCCCTCAAGACGTGTATGGCTACTCGCCGTGACTCTCCTTAGGTATATAAAATTTCTCACTTCCACTTGATGAAACACGTACCTACGTACACACACACCCCTACCTACATACACACACACTATTTCTATGACCTGAGAACTGACATGTTTTCATGTTACAGGTTGCTGATCATTATCCGATTAATCGCTGTGCTCATCTTCTTCGCGTGGCGCATCAGGCACAATAAATCGGATATCATGTGGTTTTGGACAATGTCCATTGTCGGCGACGTTTGGTTCAGCTTCTCCTGGCTCCTCAACCAGCTCCCAAAGTTTAACCCCGTCAAGACCATCCCACACCAGGCCGCCCTCAAGCGGCACATTGAATTCTCTGAAGGCACCTCTAGGCTCCCTGGCATTGACGTTTTCGTCACCACTGCCGACCCCATTGATGAGCCCATACTCTACACCATGAGTTGTGTCCTCTCCATCCTCGCTGTTGACTACCCAGTCGACAGGCTTGCCTGCTATCTCTCAGACGATAGTGGGGCACTGATTCTCTATGAGGCATTGGTCGAGGTCGGAAAGTTCGCACCTCTGTGGGTTCCATTCTGCCGCAACTACTCCATTGAGCCAAGGGCACCAGAAAGCTATTTCGAGAATGTGGTGCCACCGCAGGCTGGAAGGGTGACACAGGAGTTCCTGAATGATTATAGGAGGGTGCAAATGGAGTATGATGAGTTCAAGGTGCGCTTGGACAACCTCCCAGACACCATCCGCAAGAGATCTGATGTTTACAATAGCATGAGAGCTGCAGATGGAGATCAAAAGGCAACTTGGATGGAAAATGGGACACAATGGCCAGACACATGGATTGATCCAACAGAAAACCATAAAAAAGGGCACCATGCTCCAATCGCCAAGGTACTAAAGTTCAGATGTTGCTCAACAAAAAAAAAAAGTTCAGATTTGTTGTTGTTGAAATTCTGAAAATGATAAACTCATGCAATTCACTTCTTGTATCGGGAATATTTAAGCTCTGCATAATGTCTGCTTGTTACAGCAAACCACTGATGGTTTCATTCTTCCTTGTTTAACAGGTTGTCCTGGACCATCCAAGCCGTGCACAACATCATGAAAGTAATCTGAGCATTGGCACCACAGACAAGCGCCTCCCAATGCTTGTTTATGTCTCTCGTGAGAAGAATCCAAGTTATGACCACAACAAGCAGGCAGGTGCCCTGAATGCACAACTACGGGCCTCCGCTCTCCTCACTAATGCCCAACTCGTCATCAACTTTGACTGCGACCACTACATCAACAATTCTCAAGCTCTAAGCTCGGCTGTGTGCTTCATGCTAGATCAACGAGATGGTGATAACACCGCTTTTGTTCAGTTCCCACAGCGCTTCGACAATGTTGACCCCACTGACCGCTACGGTAACCACAATCGTGTCTTCTTTGATGGGACAATGCTTGCCCTTAATGGTTTGCAAGGACCCTCATACTGCGGCACTGGTTGCATGTTCCGTCGCTTAGCACTCTATGGTATTGACCCACCCCACTGTAGAGCAGAAAGCGTCACAGCCGAAGCTAGCAGGTTTGGTAACTCCACAATCTTCCTAGATTCAATGTCAAAAGCCTTGAAAAATGATAGGTCAATCACACCACCATCAATTGATGATACATTCCTTGCTGAGTTAGAAAGGGTTGTGACATGTTCTTATGACAAAGGTACTGACTGGGGCAAGGGTGTAGGGTACATCTATGACATAGCCACTGAAGGTATAGTAACAGGATTTCGCATCCACGGGCAGGGGTGGCGCTCTATGTATTGCACAATGGAGCATGATGCGTTCTGTGGCGTTGCACCAATCAACCTAACTGAAGGCCTCCATCAAATTGTGCGTTGGTCTGGTGGGTCTTTAGAGATGTTCTTCTCCCACAACAACCCATTCATCGGTGGTCGCCGGATTCAACCCCTTCAACGTGTCTCCTACCTCAACATGACAATCTACCCAATCACATCAGTGTTCATCTTGATCTATGCTCTAAGCCCGGTGATGTGGCTTATCCTCCAGAGACCATTCACTAGGTATGTCGTGTACCTTCTCATAATCGTCGTGATGATTCACATGATTGGCTGGCTTGAGATAAAGTGGGCGGGGCTCACATGGTTGGACTATTGGCGCAATGAGCAGTTCTTTATGATTGGCTCGACGAGTGCATATCCAAGGGCAGTGCTACACATGGTAGTCAACCTCCTCACAAAGAAGGGCATACACTTAAGGGTCACTTCCAAGCAAACAGCCGCGGATGACAATGACAAGTTTGCGGACTTGTATGATTTTCGATGGGTGCCAATGCTCATCCCAACAATGGCAGTTCTGATCTGCAATGTTGGTGCCATTGGTGTAGCCCTGGGCAAAACAGTGGTCTACATTGGAACATGGACAGCAGCGAAGAGGATGCATGCAGCACTGGGTCTGCTGTTCAACATATGGATCATGTTTCTCTTCTACCCATTTGCATTGGCGATCATGGGGAGGTGGGCGAAGAGGCCAATCATACTTGTAGTCTTGCTGCCTGTTGTCTTTGCACTTGTTGCGCTGTTGTATGTAGGTGTCCATATCTTGCTGGTGTAATTCCATTCTAGGTGGTATAGAAAACATTGTAATTTCTAGTGTAGTTACCAAGGAACCAACATTTTCGCCGCATGATCCATATGTTGAAGAGGCGAAGAGGCCAATCATCCTTGTAGTCTTGCTGCCAGTTGTCTTTGTACTTGTTGCCCTTTTCTTATGTAGGTCTCCATATCTTACTTGCTGGTGTAGTTCCACTCTAGGCGATATAGAAAACAATGTAATTCCTTGTGTAGTTACCAAGGAACAAATTATTTTCCTTTGTATCAATAAACACTGTATTCTTACTTCGTAGTCAGTCTCACCCAATCTTCGAATGTATTTGGAGGCCCTCTTGTCAAACATAAGCATAAAGTTTTCTTTTGAATCCTATCAAAGGATAGGCTCAGCACTCAAAACATACTGAGAAGGAAGAACTTTCATCTGCCTTCCTTCAATTGTGTCCTTTGTGCTAATGACAATAAGGAAACGGTATAAAACACATGTTCCTTCATTGTGACTTAACAAAAGCTTGCTGGGGGCTAATTGGTGTGATGGTCAAATAGTGAATAGTTCCCTTAATCATTTTCAGATCTTTGAAGACTTCAGAAAGCAACTGAAGACCCAAATTTCTAGCATTTCTCACCCTCTAAATTGAACGATAAACCTAAATCTTCTAACATTTCGTACCCTCTAAACTGAACAGCAAATGGAAATCTTAGTATGCAACATGCACAAATGGAAATCTTAGTATGCAACATGCATAATGGTATGTTTTTCACCTTTGGTGGATTCCAAGAACAAAAAGGTTCAGAAGATGATTATTTGCACCAATTGGAGCAGACAACTGCTGCGTGCTGTACGTGCTTTTGCCGCTTCCCAAGCTGTGGCAGAACCTCCTAAATAATATGGCCCATATGCACCTGTCATTGTCTTAACAGACTTTTAACAGCCATGCATGTGTTCCATACCACTTAAGAAGTCTGTCGGGTGTCCTCAAAGAACCCCGATTAAACCATATTTTATACTCATACCAGGATCAACAACGGAGTAACTACAACATTACAATATTTGTTACAAAATATACATCAGAGTGCGGAAGAATAATATAATTAAATTTACAAAATATATGAATAAGTTAACTTTTACGAACTTAACTTCAATTGCGGAAGCAGAGTAAAACTACAAAAGACAACTTAGATAGACCACCTAAGTCAGGAGAGGATAACCAGATCACATCGAGCCCACCGACATGAACTTGGTTCGAACACCAATTAGCACCTGCAACAGGGGTTCAAAAAACCCTAAGTACAAAAGTACTCAACAAGACTGACCTGACGAAAAGAGGGGTGAAGACTCAGAAATGCAGGCCAGAAGGACAAGGTAAGGCTTACAAGAAATAAGGATTTTGCAGAAAAGCTCTTGAGAATCAAATTTTTAACTCATCATGAGTTATAACAGAAAATAAAGTTGTCTTACTCTAGCTCAAGCTTACCAACCAACTCCATTCTTATACCTTAATCAACATTTAAGTTGTTACTACTATGATGAACATCGATCGAGTTTTCTTCTC
Source organism: Bothriochloa decipiens (assembly GCA_023333625.1). Classification (NCBI taxonomy): domain Eukaryota; kingdom Viridiplantae; phylum Streptophyta; class Magnoliopsida; order Poales; family Poaceae; genus Bothriochloa; species Bothriochloa decipiens. The sequence continues at coordinate 58,185,084 of CM041630.1, read as the reverse complement.
CGAGAAGCAACGGCGATTCGAATTGATTTTACCTAGCTGGGACCTAGATCACCGATATACCGGAGACTCTAACTCCGCCGCATACCAGATCACAAGATATACCGGGATAACAACCGCGCCATATATCAACCACATGATATACAGGAGACTCAAACTCCTAAGCATATCAATATACATGGGAATCTCAACCCCACAAATATACCACACCATGTGTGGGTGGTTATCTAGTCTCGATATCATCAGTTCACCAACGAACGGGACCTAGGGCATCAACAGACAGAAATACTACAGAGGGACTCCTTTCCCAATGCAAGTTACCCGTCTAGACTCGATTTATCAACTATCATCAAGATTCCAACATGCGAAGCCAATCTCATCTTTTTCATTCTTTTGTTTTTGAAAACCTATCTAATTAAGCAGGGCTAAGCATTACTACGTATTTTCCAAATAAACAGGTACAAGGAATATGGAAGTAAGACAGGTAATGCAATTGGTAGGTTTTCACTCAACTCCTATCCTCTAATGCAGCATTTCATAACTGAAGTGATAAAAACTTTATAAAAACAAGGATAGAGTTTAGATGCATCCGGGGCTTGCCTTTTGTTGCAGCGGTGGTTAGTCCTCGTCGAGATCACAGATGTTAGACTTGGCATCAACATCAGGGATGGGTGACACCACACCATGGATAAGGACTTCAACATCATTGATCGATGGCACCTTCTTGAACATTCTTATCGGATGGCATCTTTTTGATCGTTGATCAACACGACCCAACTCACTCTCGAAACTACACGTAGTAATGATATATGTTTTAGGATGATGAGCTCATGGCATGATGCATGATGATACATGAATGAAAGCATAACAAGATTAGTTGACTAACTAATCACAAACCATTTAAAAAGCATTACACAAGATAAAACAATTATTAACAAAAGAAAATTCATAACTAACTCATACAACATCTAACATGCTTGAAAATTAAATTACAGCCTAAACATAGCACTAGCAGCACACCATCAAAATTTCAAGTCATATAGAGCTACATAGCAAGAGATATGAATTTCTCTCTTTCAAACATTAAATAAAAGGCATAAAACATAATTAATTATTTTACTACTAAACATGACATGTTTAATATTTTTAATAAAAACTAGACATCACAGGGAGAACAAAAAAATTTGGTTCACCAAAAACGGAGTGACGAAACTCTAGATATGAATTTCTAAAGATTTGAAAAAGTATTCACAAACAGGTCCTCGGGGAACTATTCACCTGAGTCATGCCTAGTGCAGTTAGGTCCCTGCATTTTCTCTAATTCTTGCCCGAGGTCCCTTCGCGAGTTGGAGACACAGGAGCTCATCGGGGCTCGTGGTTTCGGCGGTGGGGTGCTCGTCGGCGGCAACGTAGAGGTGGGGAAGCATCGGAGGTGGTAACTCGCTCATGGGTTGCCTTGGCTTGGCCCGAGACGGCCTGTGGCGGTCCGGCCATGTGAACCCGTGGCGAGGCGGCGAGGCGACATGACTGCAGCGGCTCTCCAGCAAGGAGACAGCCGGAGGAGGGGATGGAGAGGTGCAGCGAAACATTGGGATGGAGATGACGCGCTCGGTTGGGGCGAAGGTGGAGCAGAGGCGGTTGTCCGCGTTGACGGCAAGGATGACGGCGCAAACCGGCGATGGCAGTGGCGTTCCTGCGCGTCCGGACCTCGACTGAGGAAGATGACGAGCTCTCGAGCTGCAGGAGGACGTGTCGCCGCTGGCGGTGCAGACGGTGGAGGAAAATACTGGCGAACGACGCCTAGCCACGGTGAGGTGACCATGGCAGCCATGGCGGCTGTCGCGAGGAAGAACGGCTGGCGTGGCTGCTATGGGCAAGGCAGAAGCGCGCGAGCGAGCTTCGAAGCTGCGCTATGGCGAGGCGAAGCTGATGGCGATGGAGGAGCGGAATGATGGTGGCTGGTGGTGGTGAATTTGATGGCGGCAGCGAGCTCGGCGGCGGCCGGAAACAGAGGGGAAAGAGAAGTCGACCTTGGTCTATCCTACTTGAAGCACGGCGCGATGGAGGGCTGGACGACACGTTTGGCGACCTGTGCCATGTCCAAGCAAGAGCTGGCATGCGCTGACGTGACTGCAAACACGTCGAAGCTCGCCGGTGGTGAAACTAGAGTTTCTTTCGTGATTTGAAGAAATTACATAATTGCCACTAGCGCAATTTTGCAAATTACTCCTAAATTTTGAATAGAAATTGAAAAACTCCCAATCTATGGAATGTTCAGAATTTCATACTATACCCTTTTGTTAAAATGAAGAACTTCAAATTCTGCCAAGAAATTGGATTTTGAACTCAAATTTTTGAAAAGGGAGCAAAAAGGGAATAAACCCCTAGAACAAATATTTTAAATATCTTTTGATTTAGCTAAATAACTTGAAAATATTCCAAAATAGTGAATGCTCAACTTTTCAAACCAAACATTTTTCTTATACAAAGTTTTCCCAAAATATACATAAATTTTAAAATATGAATTTAAAATCAAAAGAAACAACTGTTGAAAACCTGTATTTTTAAATTCATTGAAATTCTTTGTTGAAACTTGAAAAACATTGAATACCACTATTATAGGTTTCAACAAGATCTACAAAAATGATTTTTGAACCAACCCGAAATTCTTTGTAGATTTTAAAATATTGAAAGGGGAGTAAAACAGGGTTTTAAAAGTAGTTTTTGAATTATCAACCAACTCATCATTTCAGAAGCACAACCAACCTATAAATGTAAATTTATTTTAGGTGAGACATATCATAGTTGACCTAATACACAAGATTAGCAAAGCATAAGAAGACAAAAAAAATTTTAATTTGTTTTTAAATATTTACAGAATCACATAAAATAACGAAGGAACTTTTAAATAAACCCTAAGCATCATCATTTCATGTATAAAAAACATCATATAAAAGACATCATTAAACATGAATACATTTATACCATGATGCTCAATGCTTATACTTGATAATACACATGATTAATGTTTTAATTACGTATTAACATCTAGGATATTATACAAGCGGGAATGATTATGAGTATAAAGCAAAAAATTTCAATAGGTATTAAAAATTATGTAAATTCAAAAAATTTCAATAGGTATTAAAAATTATGCAGATTTTTCCCTTAAAACATGCAGTTTGGGTAGTGTTCGTCCAGCAGTTTTGTGGGCTTTTACAGAAAACTACAAATCATATTACTTTTCAATATCAGTTCTACTTGTACCGGAGAAGCTGTCAAACTTATATGAGAAAAATCATATAAGCAGGGTGGATCTAGCACTGAGCCCCAGGCTCGAGTCCGAGCCTTCCCTACAGCTGTTTCAAGTGTGCGAAGTCTCTTAATAAACCCCCACAAAATTTATTAAATAACAGCTACGGAAGGTTGAAAAACCAGTGGGATTCATTTCGAAAAACCTGTGGGATTCCGTTTACTATATATACTCTACAGCGGAGCTGTGTATCACTGTATGTGCTTTTGCTGCTGCATTGGGAATTACTATGAGTCCAAAGCAAAATTTTGACAAGTAACAAAATGTATGCAATTTGGATACTGTTCATTACCACCAACATATAAAGGCTACAAGTTGTCAACTAATATTCAGGACTCCATGTAAATTAACCAAGATAGATCTGCTCGCTGACCGGTGTGTCTGAACATTTATCATTGGAGGCACCTTTACAGCGACCGAGAGATCTCAACATGGAAGGAAAGCTGGTACCATGGACGCACTCATGGAGAAGAATATTTTAATGGCGACACAAAGACAGATGCAAAGGCTTCAATAGCAAACTTACTAAGCCTGAATGTTCTTTTACGGTCCCAAACTATGTTCATTCTGTAAAAGCTGTAGGCTGTCCAGACTTACTTTAACAAGCCCAAGACAGCTTAACTGCATCTATCTGAACTCTCTCTGAAGAACTAACTTAGGAAAAAGTATTAGTTTCCTGTTAGCTTAGACAGTTTGCCCCCAACCGAGAGACATAGTACACAGTCACAAAACGCAATGCCAGAAGGAAAATTAGTTTTGCAGTTGCAAATAATTGCAGTTGAAATATCAGTTATATACTAAACTTTTTTTTCCTTCTTCCATAACTGAACCCAGGATCTAATTTTTGTTAGTCACAGAATTCAAGTACCCCTAAATGATGAACCCCTCATATATGACATTATGGTTTGGTCCTCTGCTTAGTCTTAATCTATGACTCTTTAATGCATGATTAAGCCGTCACTATATATACCTAATCAGAGATCTCACTAAACATAATAGATGCATAGATTCTCCTCGTTTTTTCTGATTAGCACGTGAATTTGCACCCTTATTTCTGCAATTAATCGGACAAATTTCTATATTCCCCCTTTCTATCGATTATGCACCCGAAATCACTGCAGAGCACCCGGCATTTAGATGTGTTAGCAGCATATCATCAGATCTGATCTCAACCGCTGCAACCAGACATTAAAAAATGGATCCATAAGGTCCTTGCACAGTTTGGGAAAAAACCAACGGTAGACAAGTGAGTTTACACCTTATTTCTGCAATCAATTGGACAGATTTCTATATTTCCTTGCCCTATCGGTCAATATGCATCCGAAATCACAGCAAAGCACCCAGCACTTAGATGTGTTAGCAGCTTATTATCAAATCTGATCTCAACCGCTGCAAGAGAGATTCTTGTTTCTTGACATTAAAAAATAGCGTTGGAAAAAAAAACAACGGTAGACAGGAACATGCAACACGATCATGATGGGTATAAACTAATCCAGCCATCCAGGCCAAGCGTCTACTTGCACCGAAACTACTTGTCTTAGATCTGAAAAGGAGAAGCGAACAAACAACTGCGTTAAGAATATGTGGTTTTCTTCCTCCCGTTCCATGTCCAGAGACCAGAGCTGTGACAAGATCTAGTTTCCCATGCGCTGCTGATGCTTTTGGCTGCGTGCCCGAGGCAGATCCGATCATTGCAACCTCCACTTGCGTGGCTGCTCCAGATAAAAAACGGAAGGAGAGACAAACTGATCTGGTTTCCATCTTCCAATCTTATGCAGGAGCACTTTCACAGCGCACAACCAGCAACCAGCCAACTGCCCGGTAGAACTTATTACAGAACCAGCTAGCGAACTCACATGTACAGGGACAGACGGTGATGGGCAACCAATATGCCTGCCTGACACAGGTGCAAATGAATAACAGCGCTAGCTCCAGCCTCGCTCTACTTGCCGTACGTTGCGCACTGCACCACGACGTGCCCCCCATGCACCCCCGTGAATTTCGGCCGTTGCGTTGCGGTCAGCTAGCCCGCAGCGGCACATGGACGCCGGGTCTGTAGTGTTCACCCTTCACCTGCTCACGGTCCACGTTTTCTGCATGAGCTTGTTGTAGTTTAGTCTGTAGGCACCGCCGGATCGAACGATCCATTGGCTACAGATTATACACATATCCGGATGGACGCACTTCTAGGCAGGTGTGAACAACCTGTAAGGCTGTAACGCTGTAACATGCCCGGCACGTTCCAGGCACCCCCGAGCTTCGGCCTGGCCACCGTGCTGCCTCCTATATAAGGCTGGTCCTGTCTTCCTCCCGTCGTGTGCCACTGCACACTGGCTAGAGTGTCAGTGCCCCCACCTTCCTCTTGGTTTTGACAAAAGAGGGGGAAAAGTAGCACTTAGCTAGCTTGGACCTGCCAGGCATGGCTTCGCCGGCGCCGGCAGAAGGTGCCGTGTATGCGGCCAATGGTGGCCTCACTGACCCACTTCTAGTGAGCACCAACGGCCAACGTGCCGCTACGAGGAAGGCTGGCCACGGCGCCAAGGGCAAGTACTGGGTGGCCGCCGACAAGGCCGAGAGGCGGGCTGCCAAGGAGGCCGGCGGTGAGGACGGCCGAGCGCTGCTGTTCCGGAAGTATAAGGTCAACAGCGCCCTCCTGCACCCCTACAGGTAAAGCTAGTTCATCAGCTAAACTGAATGTGCATGGCATGAATAGGAATAGATACCGTCCAAAGATGTACTTAATTAATTACTAAATGTGCATGGCATGAATAGGAATAGATACCATCCAAAGATGTACTTAATTAATTACTATTAACAGTTCAGCATGTAAACAGGGTGTAGCTAGCAGGTATAGCTAAACTGAAAGTTGCTTGTTAGACTTTGCCTGCATAGATCCTACTGCCTTAATAAATTCTTCAGCAAAATTTTCTTTAATGGACAACTGTTGACCTGAGATTCCACCGGGGGCTCATCATGTTTCAAGCACTAATATATATAGTAAAATGGATTGCCACAGCCCAAAGAGATGAAAGGATCTTGCAGGAGGATTGCTATTTCCTATTCTGGTCACATGCTCACACTTGCACAAGAGCAGAGCCTTTCCATGGCTTGAGACCTAACGACATGTTTACATGTTCCAGGTTGCTGATCATCATCCGATTAGTAGCTGTCCTCGTCTTCTTCGCGTGGCGCATCAGGCACAACAAATCTGATATCATGTGGTTTTGGACAATGTCCATAGTTGGTGATGTTTGGTTCGGTTTCTCGTGGCTCCTCAACCAGCTCCCAAAGTTCAACCCCATCAAGACCATTCCAGACCTGGCCACCCTCAAGCGGCACTTTGGCTTTCCTGACGGCACCTCTAGGCTCCCCGGCATTGATGTTTTTGTCACCACTGCCGACCCCATTGATGAGCCCATACTCTACACCATGAACTGTGTACTCTCCATCCTCGCTGTTGACTACCCAGTCGACAGGCTTGCCTGCTATCTCTCAGATGATAGTGGGGCACTGATTCTCTATGAGGCATTGGTCGAGGTCGGAAAGTTTGCGCCACTATGGGTTCCATTCTGCCGCAAGTACTCCATTGAGCCAAGGGCACCAGAAAGCTATTTCGAGCATATGGCGCCACCACAGGCTGGAAGGGCGACACAGGAGTTCTTGAATGATTATAGTAGGGTGCAAATGGAGTATGATGAGTTCAAGGTGCGCATGGACAACCTCCCTGATACCATCCGCAAGAGATCTGATGTTTACAATAGCATGAGAGCTGCAGATGGAGATCAAAAGGCAACTTGGATGGCAAATGGGACGCAGTGGCCAGGCACATGGATTGATCCAACAGAAAACCATAAAAAAGGACACCATGCTCCAATTGCCAAGGTACTAAAGTTCAGATTAGTTGTTGTTGAAATTTTGAAAATGAGAAACTCATGCAATCCACTTACTTCTTGCATCTGGAATATTTAATTTCTGTATAATGTCGCTTCTTACAGCGATGTCACCACTCATGGTTTCATTCCTTCTTTAACAGGTTGTGCTGGACCATCCAAGCCGTGGACAACATCATGGTTCACAACCCATTACTGAAAGCAATCCCAGCATTGGCACTACTGACGAGCGCCTCCCAATGCTTGTTTATGTCTCCCGTGAGAAGAACCCAAGTTATGACCACAACAAGAAGGCAGGTGCCCTGAATGCACAACTGCGGGCCTCTGCTCTCCTCACTAATGCCCAACTCGTCATCAACTTTGACTGCGACCACTACATCAACAATTCTCAAGCCCTAAGCTCGGCCGTGTGCTTCATGCTAGATCAACGAGATGGTGATAACACCGCTTTTGTTCAGTTCCCACAGCGCTTCGACAATGTTGACCCCACTGACCGCTACGGTAACCACAATCGTGTCTTCTTTGATGGGACCATGCTTGCCCTTAATGGTTTGCAAGGACCCTCATACCTCGGCACTGGTTGCATGTTCCGTCGCTTAGCACTCTATGGTATTGACCCACCCCACTGTAGAGCAGAAAACATCACAGCCGAAGCTAGCAGGTTTGGTAACTCCACAATCTTCCTAGATTCAGTGTCAAAAGCCCTGAAAAATGATAGGTCAATTACACCACCATCAATTGATAACACATTCCTTGCTGATTTAGAAAGGGTTGTGACATGTTCTTATGACAAAGGTACTGACTGGGGCAAGGGTGTAGGGTACATCTATGACATAGCCACTGAAGATATAGTAACAGGATTTCGCATCCACGGGCAAGGGTGGCGCTCTATGTATTGCACAATGGAGCATGATGCGTTCTGTGGCGTTGCACCAATCAACCTAACCGAACGCCTCCATCAAATTGTGCGTTGGTCTGGTGGGTCTTTAGAGATGTTCTTCTCCCACAACAACCCATTCATCGGTGGTCGCCGGATTCAACCCCTTCAGCGCGTCTCCTACCTCAACATGACAATCTACCCAGTCACATCTGTCTTTATCCTGATCTATGCTTTAAGCCCGGTGATGTGGCTTATCCCTGATGAAGTATACATCCAGAGACCATTCACTAGGTATGTTGTGTACCTTCTTGTAATCATCGTGATGATTCACATGATTGGCTGGCTTGAGATAAAGTGGGCGGGGGTCACATGGCTGGACTATTGGCGCAACGAGCAGTTCTTTATGATCGGCTCAACAAGTGCATATCCAATGGCAGTACTGCACATGGCAGTGAACCTCCTCACAAAGAAGGGCATACACTTCAGGGTCACTTCCAAGCAAACAGCCGCAGACGACAATGACAAGTTTGCTGACTTGTATGATTTTCGATGGGTGCCAATGCTCATCCCAACAATGGCAGTTCTGATCTGCAATGTTGGTGCCATTGGTGTAGCCCTGGGCAAAACAGTGGTCTACATTGGAACATGGACAGCAGCGAAGAGGATGCATGCAGCACTGGGTCTGCTGTTCAACATATGGATCATGTTTCTCCTCTACCCATTTGCATTGGCGATCATGGGGAGGTGGGCGAAGAGGCCAATCATACTTGTAGTCTTGCTGCCTGTTGTCTTTGCACTTGTTGCGCTGTTGTATGTAGGTGTCCATATCTTGCTGGTGTAATTCCATTCTAGGTGGTATAGAAAACATTGTAATTTCTAGTGTAGTTACCAAGGAACCAATTATGTTCCTTTGTATAAAATAAACGTTGTATTCTTACATCGATATAATATAATATAGATTAATCCTCCTTAAATTCAGACCATTTGGATTTGGGCCCCCATATAACCCATTTCAGCTCTGCAACATTGACTACATAGTAAAAATACAATTTCGGTATTTATTTTTAGGGTTATTGATGTTTGGCTTTAATTCCCTACCACCAATGACTTCTGATACAATTGTAAATGCATAATATCTTACTGGTCCTAATTCAACTCTACTATTATCCTAGTATTCAGCTTTTAATAACACATTTTTATTCACAGCCCACCTAAAATAAGCTCTGTATATCCCAGGTAATGCCAAGGATGAATGGAACACAGATTTTTAAGCTCATATAGCAAGGCAGGGTGAACACACGGATAAAGCACCAGGTATCTAGAATTGCCCTCTACCAAACTAGAGATTGATCTCGAAAATAGAGAACTAGAAACTAATAGCAAATATTGCAAAAATCTAAGGCACCAAATCACAGGGCCTCTGACTCTAACGTTCTAGTTGAGGAAACGTCCGACCGGTTTCGCACAGGCATTTGATCGAACACTTAGAAGGTTACAGCACGGAACAACAGGACCGCCACTCGACCCAAACAATTGATTTCGGCCAAGTAAAGGCAGAGGGTACGGAGGCTTACTTGTGAGCAGGAGAAGGCGAAGGTCGAGGACGCGAGGGGCACGAGCTGGCTAGGGAAATGGAACGCAGCGGCACGGCGTCGGCGGCGTTGCCGGAGACGATTCAGGCCACACGCCAGAACCGCTTGTGCGGCCGGGCGCGCGCAGGAAATGTAAGCCGCATTCAGATGCTCCGCCGCTTCTGGAGCAGGACACCGGCTTCGTGGGCTGAGGCCGTGCACGTGCATTGGATATCTGGGCTTGCTTTACGAGACGACATAGAACTGGGCCCGACGCAAACGGATAAAGTTTCTGTATTTCCTATTCTTTAAAAAAAAAATGCGCCATGAGTTTTCTTTGTTACTACGATTTAATGCAATCGACTCTCAAAATGATAGTTAATATTTTTTATATAAAAGGAAATTGAGATTTATTGTTAGTTAAGCAGAAGAAGAGTTATAATTGAGTTCAGTTCACTAGGTGGTACACGTGATGTTATTTTTAATTAACTAGAGTAAAATGCACTAGCAGATCTTAAACTTGAAAGTGAGTATCATCTAGACCACTTAACTCCTACATTGGGTTTTCAAACTTAATAATTGCTTCATGTGATGTAAATGCACTCAACATAGGATCTGTTTGGATTAAATGGTCTAAAGTTACTTTAGATCAATTTTTAAAGGTAACTTTAAACCATTTTAGCTCTCGAGGCTCCAAACGTGTGGTCTGAATTAGTATCTAAATTTTAGCCAACATCAAAAAAATAAACTATTAATTCACTAGCCCACGTGAGTTAGTTAAATGATGTAAAAGTTTAGCTCTTAACTTTAGCCAACTACAAAGTAATTAAATTTTAGACTATGGATCCGACCACCTTTTAGCCAACTAAATTGTAAACATGAGATCCAATCGGTGACTTAACTTCCATCAAACTACTGGTGGCACAAAGGATATCATCACCAACAAAGTTAAAAAAATTGTATATGCATAAAACCATTTCCTCCCAATATAGTCCTTTTTTAGATAATGGAAAAATTCCGGCTTTAGCCTTCTTCTATATATGAAGAAGAAGCATCAGTCCAAACTTACTGTTACAGTAGCACACCCATAATTAAAATTTAATACATGTTCATAACTAAAGACCAAGACGGTAAATGAAAGGACATCCATGCAATGCGAAGAACTCCATGCCTCTCGATTCTAGTAGCTTGCAAGCGTCAAGAATCCGTTCCTTGGCGTCATCCGAGCGTTGCAATAGAGCCCAAAACCATAAATAGTGCGTCCGCTTAAAAAGAACCTGCAAAAAAGTTTTTGGATGACCTTTATAAAAAACCACATCGCTCCTTGTGATCCATATTACCCAGCAAAACGCCACAACCCCAGTCAATAAAAGATGGCTATGTTTGAACCTCTTTGACCAACTATTAAAAAGGCGGTTCTTGTTCCTTGAAGGATTAATACCAAACAAAATAAACACAACACACCAAAGGAATCTGGCATAATGGCAATTAAACAAGTGCTTGATGGTTTCAGGTTTGCTACAGAAACAACATGACTTCCTACCATTCCAATTCCTTTTAGCAGTCTTTAAGAATCAAACAAAAATCTTTATCTTCATGGGTACTTTCATATGCCAAATTTCCTTTGTAACTTTAATCCCATTATTGACTAGGTATTTATACATAGATTTAACAGAAAACATGCCATTATTATTTAAGTTCTAGGTGAAAGTATCTCGACCCTCATTTAAGTTAATTAATAAGAGCAACTCTCGCAACTAGACTTTGCCATTCCAACATCTCGTTCCCAACTAGAATCAGGCCGAGTTCTCACAAACCAGTACGGTAGTGGCGGCCAGTACTCTCATTTTGGGCCAGAAATAAACCGGATCGACTATGAACATGTATATGTACACATGACGTGTGCCGACCGGCGTAATGCAGAGCTCCACGTCTGGCATCAGTTGTGATCGATCGACGCTTTCGTTCACAATTTGCATTATTGTTAGCACCAGGAGTTAACTTAACTAATCAGGCCAGATATATAATGGTCAACGCACCAAATTATTCCGCCTTACCACCTGACCTGACACAAACGCAAAAGAAACTAGCTAGTACAACCTGGTTGCTACAATGCACGTCTCGACACGACGCTCGACCCCGTGGGTTCCGCCTCCGGAGGCACATGAATCGATCCGGTGATCCCGCGGAGAGATCTGGACGCACATTTTTCAGCATGACTTGCCAGGTTGACCTCTAATATAGTGTTTAGTACACCTGCATCGACGTCAGTCCTTGCAGCCAGCCGCGTCTGATCTATCTATATATCCGCTGCAGCTCACGCAGTCGCTTGCTCTCTCCGCAGTCCGCGAGCCACTGCGTGCGTTCATTCCTAGGCAGCCAGGCATGACTTCGCCGGCGCTGGCCACCGGCGCTGCTGCCATTGTGGAAGATGGCGGCGGCCTCGCCGATCCACTTCTAGCGGACGGCAACGGCGCCACGAAGACGAAGGAGTGCGGTGCCGAGGGCAAGTACTGGGTGGCCGCTGACGAGGCGGAGAGGCGAGCGGTGACCGAGTGCGGCGCTGAGGACGGCCGGCCGCTGTTGTTCCGGACGTACAAGCTCAGAGGCGCCATCCTGCACCCCTACAGGTACCCCCTGCGCACAGCCAAACTGAACTTTTGATGTTAGGCATACCTCCATGCCAGAGCGAGGAACACCGTACAAATGTATATATTTCATTTCATACACAAGCATACACAGTAGTAGACCTGACCAGTAGACAGCAGTAGTAGCTAGCTGTGTAAATGTACAAGTATAGTGTAGTAGTACATTTTTACTACGGAACCGTACGTGGACTTGTTTTAATCTTTTTTTTTTCTCTCAAGCCGATTTTGTTGGATCGATCTTACAAGCACACTAAGATATTATTTGCAGTTTCTTTAACTTATCCTATATGTTGACCCGCAGGCCGCACATTCACGCGACCGGCGGCCGGGGCTCCCATGTTCCAGGCACACTAGCTACTACTTTGTATGCTAATGTCATTAACTGGCACATGCACCAGTGTTGCTTCCTTTCTGTTGATATTAGTAACATGAACATGCACAATCACTTTTTTTCAATCATTTGGCATTTCAGTAACGAGAGAACAGAAATACCCGATGGCACATGCTTTCACGAGTCATCAGCATTGACGACATTATTCTGATGCCAACCATTCTGCTGTTACAGGGCACTAATCTTCGTACGCCTAGTCGCGGTCCTCCTATTCTTCGTCTGGCGCATCAAGAACAACAGATCCAATGTCATGTGGTTCTGGGCTATGTCCGTTACTGGGGACGCTTGGTTTGGCTTCTCATGGCTCCTGAACCAGCTTCCCAAGTTCAACCCCGTCAAGACCATACCTGACCTTGCTGCTCTCAGGCGACACTATGACCTTCCAGATGGCACCTCTAAGTTTCCGGACATTGACGTTTTTGTCACCACCGCTGACCCTGTTGATGAGCCAATACTCTACACTATGAATTCCATCCTTTCTATCCTTGCCACTGATTATCCAGTCGACAGACTTGCATGCTACGTCTCTGATGATAGCGGGTCATTGATCCTTTATGAAGCATTGGTTGAGGTTACAAAATTTGCAATGTTGTGGGTTCCTTTCTGTCGCAAGCATTTCATTGAGCATAGAGCACCAGAGATGTATTTTGAGATGGAGGTGCAACTACATGGTGGAAGAGATCTGCAGGAGTTCAAGAATGATTATAATAGGATGCAGATGGAGTATGATGAGTTTAAGGTTCGCTTGGGTAATCTTTCTGACACCATTCGCAAGCGTTCTGATGTTTACAATTGCATGAGAACTTCAGAAGGAGATGCACAAGCGACTTGGATGGCAAATGGGATGCAATGGCCAGGCACATGGATGGATCCAACAGAGAACCATAGAAAAGGACATCATACGGGAATTGTTAAGGTACTAAAGTTCAGAGAAAAATGCTGACTTTGTAGATACTAACTCCATTACAATAAACTTGCCTCTGACACGTTAATTCCTTCATTCAACAGGTTGTGTTGGATCATCCAAGCCGTGGACATCAGCATAGCCCCCAAGCTGGTGATGAAAATAAGTGTGACTTTGGTGCTGCTGAATTGCTCCTACCAATGCTTGTGTATGTCTCTCGTGAAAAGAATCCAAGCTATGACCACAACAAGAAGGCGGGTGCATTGAATGCGCAACTGTGAGTCTCTGCTCTACTCTCCAATGCACAATTCATCATCAACTTCGACTGCGACCACTACATCAACAATTCTCAAGCTCTTCGTGCTGCAGTTTGCCTCATGCTTGATCAACGGGAAGGTGACAACACTGCCTTTGTTCAATTCCCTCAGCGCTTCGACAATGTCGACCCGACAGACCGGTATGGCAACCATAATCGAGTATTCTTTGATGGAACCATGCTTGCCCTGAATGGCTTGCAAGGACCATCCTACCTTGGCACTGGATGCATGTTCCGTCGCATAGCACTCTATGGGATTGACCCACCTCATTGTAGACAAGATAGCATCACACCTGGATCTAGCAAGTATGGCAAGTCCACTCCTTTAATAGACTCGGTCTCTAAAGCCATAAGAGAAGAAAGGCAAACCACACAACCAACATTTGATGGCACATTTGTGGCCGATATGGAGATGGTTGTGGCAGCTTCTTATGATAAAGGGACTGATTGGGGTAAGGGTGTTGGCTACATCTATGGCATAGCAACAGAGGATATAGTGACTGGATTTCGCATCCATGGGAAAGGGTGGCATTCTATGTATTGCACAATGCAACATGATGATGCATTCTGTGGCACAGCACCAATCAACCTAACAGAGCGCCTCCACCAAATTGTTCGTTGGTCTGGTGGGTCCCTAGAGATGTTCTTCTCCCACAACAACCCACTCATCGGTGGTCAGCGGCTGCAACTTCTTCAGCGCATCTCCTACCTCAACATGACTATCTACCCAGTCACATCACTCTTCATCCTGCTCTATTTCTCTCTGCCCGGTAATGTGGCTTGTCCCTGAAGAAGTACACATCCAGAGGCCCTTCACTATGTATGTTGTGTATCTTCTCATAATCATATTGATGATCCACATGATTGGCTGGCTCGAGATAAAGTGGGCTGGGGTCACATGGCTAGACTATTGGCGCAATGAGCAGTTCTTCGTTATTGGATCAACAAGTGCATACCCAATAGCACTACTACATATGGCAAAGAAACTCCTCACAAAGAAGGGTATACACTTCAGGGTCACTTCCAAGCAAATAACTGCTGACACCAATGATAAGTTTTCCGATTTGTATGAGATGCGATGGACACCGATGTTGATTCCAACAATTTTTGTTTTGGTTGCCAATGTTGGCGCCGTTGGAGTGGCCATGGGCAAGGCCTTGGTGTACATGGGATTATGGACGGTGTCAGAGAAGACTCATGCTGCTCTGGGACTTCTGTTCAATGTGTGGATGGTGGTGCTCCTTTGCCCCTTTGCACTGGCGATCATGGGATGGTGGGCGAAGAGACCGATCATCCTCCTAGTACTGCTGCCAACAATCTTTGTAATTGTTGGTGTTATGTATGTGGCTCTTCATATCTTACTTGCTAATGTTATTCCAATATAGTCAAAGAAAGCATTGCATTTTTTAGCTTGTGTAAAGTAGGAGACCCATTATGTCCCACTGTATCAAATATAAATACTTCATTCGTACTTGATGATACATAGTCATTCTGCTTCAAACTACTGGTTTTTGGTCCAGTATTGTGAACGCAAGGGGCAACAGAAACATCAAAATCAGCAAGCTAATTACTCACAAATATTTCACCAAACACCCTATGTACATACAAGAAAAACAGCTCCATAGCATCAATCCTTCAAACATAGTGCTATCCAAACTTCACAATAAGAAGGATACTTGTAGAGATCAGCTCACTAACAAATCAATCCTCATCATCAGCATATCAAAAACACATGTACGCATCATATGCCAACTCAACATACACCATGAATTTAAAGAAAATGGCACCAATAGCAAGCAAGATAGGACCAATCAACAAGTATGACATAATAAATACTGAATCATAGGTAGACAAGGATTTACGTGGAAACCCCTTGTGGGAAAAAACCACGAGCGATGACGAGCAAGCAATCTACTACGAAAATAAAGGATACAAAAGATGGAACCAACAAAGTTGGGGAGGCTCCAAATCCCCGCAAATTTTACTCTTCTAATGGTGGATTTGGTAGATCAAAGCCTCACTTCTCCTCTTTCAAACCCTAGTTCTCTCCCCTTCTAAAACAAATGAACAAGCCCCAACAGAGAAGGAGAGCTCGGGATCCTTAACATTGTAAAAGGTCCTCCAAAGTTATAATTTATCACAAATAAGTCCTTAGACACCTAACCAAATATATAAGCATTATTTTCTATCATTTAAATGCTTAAATGAGCCTCCAAATGATACCAGTGAGAGTTGCAACATTACATGTACATTCCACTTCAACAAGGGACCAGACAATGGAATCCTATATATATTGTGTTAAAAAAATGGAACCCTATATTGTTTTTTCGCTAGCAGAGAAGATGTTTTCCTTTTTTTTTCTGAGAATGCTAGCAGACAAGATATTAGTAAACACAGTAAAGAAAAATCAGACCTAAGCAAATAGGACAAATGGATGGAGCACCATACTGCACAAATTGCAGTAGCATTTTTTCCTTGCGGTGATAGCAATCTGTACCTTATTTTCAAACGGAATGTACAACGATTTTGTAACCCACCGGAGTGCCTAACTGTACGGGCGTCATCATTCTTCAGAAAGACTTCAAAATCAAAAAAAAAAAAAGATACACTGAAATATCAGTGGGAGAGGTGAGTTGGCGTTATATGTAGTACTGTTGGCGCTGGTTGGGCTGCCGATTTCACCTTTGCTGTCGAAACTGGATAGGAGAGTTGGGCAGTCCGCCACTCCCGATACAATGCACGGCGCCTCTGAAACTGATTCGCCACTTCGCCTGACGGCGAAGTCCCGGTAGCGGCGCAGTGCTCTTCTCGAGTTCTCAGACCCACAGCAAGTCAGGAACAGCAGCAACCAGAATCCCTGCACAAGTGAACGGGCACCGCGTTCTGTCCCGTGCCTTTCAGCTCAGCTGTTGTTAGTCTGATGATCTCATTCTCACCTGGAGCTGGAACTGGAAGCGTATATATCGAACAAACAACTCGTTATTACCACTAGGGTAGCGTGCACGTTTACATAAAGATGTCATTCATATTCCTTTTGAAACTTGAGACACACAAGCCGGGAATATTTGTTTATCGAGACGGTGACTTTTGGCCCGCTGAATTTGATCGGTCAGAACCTGATTCTGTGCTGTACTGCACTATAGCCTGATCCGAGGAATGGATGGAAAAGTATATGGCCATGGCCCATGGCGGCTTCCCAGACCTACTAGTTGCTGTCTTTTGACCGTGCTGAAGAAAAAGGGCAGCTGAGCTGATACTCCTTCCTATACTCCAACAACGGAACCCTCTCTCTTCAGCGTTCCAACTTTTTGCTTTACCGCCCTATATAACCCCCGGTCGGCAAGCCGCATGCACCAACGACGACACAGCACGAACTAGGGGTGGCTCACCGGTAGAGATGATGGCCGCGGCGGCAGTGACTCGCCGGGTCAATGCCATTGCTAGCCTCCACGTCGAGGCGACCAACGCCGTCGCCGGCGAGGAGAGCAGGCGCAACGGCACCTCGGCAGCTGACGACTCGCCAGTGGCCAAGCGGATCAACGACGCCACCGCCATGGACAACGATGTCTGGGTGGCCGTCCAGGAGGGAGACATGCCTGCAGGCAACTCCGGCGGCCAGCCCCTGCTGTTCCGGACCATGAAAGTCAAGGGCAGCATCCTGCATCCTTACAGGTTACTTTGCCATTTTCGCCATCCAGTGCAAGACTGTCCGTAGCTAGGTACCAATGGTTTTCGCACCAATTAATAATCCTAATTCGACAGAAACATTGCCACTACTCATCAGTCATCACTTGCTATCATACATAAAAACTGACTGCAAATGAAAGTTGTTGATCTCTGATTGAATTTGGGCACGGCATGCAAGATCGATATGCTAATGCGTTTGCCCGTTTTCTTTCAGGTTTGTGATCTTTCTGCGGCTGATCGCCATCATCGCGTTCTTCATATGGCGCATCCGGAACCGAAACCGCGACGGCGTGTGGCTCTGGGCCACGTCCATGGTCGGCGACGTCTGGTTCGGCTTCTCATGGGTCCTGAACCAGCTCCCGAAGCTGAACCCCATCAAGCGTGTCCCGGACCTCGCCGCCATCAGAGACCAACACGAGTCCAATCTCCCCGGCATCGACGTCTTCGTCACCACCGTGGACCCAGTAGACGAACCCATACTATACACGGTGAACTCCATCCTCTCCATCCTCGCCACCGACTACCCGGTCGAGAAGTACGCCTGCTACCTCTCCGACGACGGCGGCACGTTGGTCCACTACGAGGCGATGTTCGAGGTTGCAAGCTTCGCGAAGCTATGGGTTCCCTTTTGCCGGAAGCATGGCGTGGAGCCGAGAGCGCCGGAGAGCTACTTCGGAGTGAAGAGGCGGCCGTACACGGGAACCATGCAGGAGGAGTTCACAAGTGACCACAGGCGCGTGCGCAGAGAATACGAAGAGTTCAAGGTGAGGATAGACTCTCTTTTCAGCACCATCTACCAAAGATCTGAAACATACAACAGAAAGCATGCCAAGGACGAAGATGGTGTGCTGAAGGCGACGTGGATGGCTGACGGTACTCAGTGGCCTGGGACATGGATTCAGCAGGCTGAGAACCATAGAAAAGGACAGCACGCTGGAATTGTTAAGGTAAACATTCCATCACAGAGACTTTGTTTTCTTTAATGAAATATTCACCAAACAAACTGTGAGCTAATACCAATTAACAAGTTTTTACTTTGACAGGTTGTGCTAAACCATCCAGGCCACAAACCACAGCTCGGGTTGCCAGCAAGCATTGACAATCCATTCGACTTCAGCAACGTTGACACGCGCCTCCCGATGCTCGTCTACTTGTCCCGCGAGAAGCGCCCTGGCTACAATCACCAGAAGAAAGCCGGCGCCATGAACGCGATGCTCCGGGTGTCCGCCTTGCTCTCCAACGCGCCGTTCCTCATCAACTTCGACTGCGACCACTACATCAACAACTCGCAGGCGTTCCGTGCCAGCATGTGCTTCATGCTCGACCCGCGCGATGGCCGGAACACGGCGTTCGTGCAGTTCCCACAGCGCTTCGACGACGTGGATCCGACGGACCGGTACGCCAACCACAACCGCGTTTTCTTCGACGGCACCATGCTCTCCCTCAACGGCCTGCAGGGGCCTTCCTACCTCGGCACCGGAACCATGTTCCGTCGCGCCGCGCTCTACGGCATGGAGCCACCGCGGTGGAGGGCACACGAGAGCAAGGTGTTCGACGACGACAAGGGCAGACAATACGGTAGATCGACATTGCTCATAAACGCAATACTAGACGACGGCGGCGAGAACAGAGAACGACGATCTATGACGTCGGTGTTCGTCGACGGTGAAGAGACGGTCATCACCAGCGAGCTGGCGTCGGTGATGACCTGCGCTTACGAGGACGGGAGTTCGTGGGGGAGAGACGTCGGGTGGGTGTACAACATCGCGACGGAGGACGTGGTGACCGGCTTCCGCATGCACCGGCAGGGCTGGCGCTCCATGTACTGCTCCGTCGAGCCGGCGGCGTTCCGCGGCACGGCTCCGATCAACCTCACGGAGCGCCTCCTGCAGGTGCTCCGGTGGTCGGGCGGCTCCCTCGAGATGTTCTTCTCGCACAGCAACGCGATCCTCGCCGGCGGCGGCGCCGGCCGGATGCACCCGCTGCAGCGCGTGGCGTACCTCAACATGTCCACCTATCCGATCGTCACCGTCTTCATCCTGGCCTACAACCTGTTCCCGCTGATGTGGCTCGTGTCCGAGCAGTACTACATCCAGAGGCCCTTCGGCGAGTACATCCTGTACCTGGTGGCGATCATCGCCATGATCCACGTGATCGGCATGTTCGAGGTGCGGTGGGCGGGCATCACGCTGCTGGACTGGTGCCGGAACGAGCAGTTCTACATGATCGGCGCCACGGGGGTGTACCCGACGGCGGTGCTGTACATGGCGCTCAAGCTTGTCACAGGGAAGGGCATCCACTTCAGGCTCACGTCCAAGCAGATCGAAGCCTGCGGCTCCGGCGACAAGTTCGCCGACCTGTACGTGGTGAGGTGGGTGCCGCTGCTGGTCCCGACCGTCGCCGTCCTGGCCGTGAACGTCGCGGCGGTGGGCGTGGCGGTGGGCAAGGCGGCGACGTGGGGGCTGCTCACGGAGCAGGCGCAGCACGCCGTGCTTGGGATGGTGTTCAACGTCTGGATCCTTGTGCTTCTCTACCCGTTCGCGCTCGGGATCATGGGACAGTGGGGGAAGAGACCTGCCATCCTGTTCGTTATGGTGGTGATGGCCATTGCTACGGTCGCTGTCGCGTATGTCGGCTTCCGTGCCACGTACCCAGTAGGATGGTCAGACATGGCAGCTTCTTCTTTTTGGTAAGGCGGAATCGGTGATTGCAGCAGCTGGGTCATCCGGGTAAATATAATCATTTTTTTTTGTGCCACTGTATGTTTGGTGTGATAATTTGGCTGTCTTGAGATATGATCTTGGCTCAAGTAAGAGGTGTATACATCCAATGTTTGATGTTAATGGGAAAATATTCAAGATTGTTGAAGTCTCTTACTTTGTATTCGAACTTATGTGACCGTGGTAACTGGTACGAAATAATAATAATAAAAAAAAAGAAAACCTGGTGGTCACTGATTCTAATCATGCTATACCAGCAGTACCATTCCTTCATCACCAAGCAAGTCCTCTGTTGTCTTAATTAATCAAGCTTCTAATCATGACTGTAATATACTAGTTTACTAGCTCCAGTAGTCCAGTAGCCTTTGGCAATCAAGTGATCTTTCCAAAGTTTTACTAGCTTGAAAAGATCAGTTTAGGAAGCTTTAGGGGCTGCGCCTAACTAAGAGTAGAAAGGCAAGCATAAATCGGCATGTTTCAGCTAGGCCGGTTTTGACAGGTGTCTTTCGATCCATACTGGCAATGATGTTTGTCAGCATTTATGGTGAAGGACGGCTAGGTTTAGGAACAAACCTATCACGTTTATGCGCGAGCTTATCCCATTAGGGATCGGAAACCATTAGAAATCCATGTCAAATTCAACTTCAATTCAGTTTAGGGTATCCGGGTGTTGACTTCCTAGTAGAGACATAATTCTCTCATCCAGACTTTAAATTGGGCATTCTATATATACAGCATGAATTTGGGTCATCTTGGCGAGAGGAATTCATTGGTGAAATTCATGCTAGATACTTGTTAATTTTTTGTATTGCAAAGGTTTTTTTTTAAAAAAATGTTTAGACATTGATTAGAATTTTTTTGAATGCTTCTATACATTTTTAAAAGGATTTAATATTCATTTTTCACAAGCTCAAATCCCAATCTATCTCGACATTTTCCTTTGGTGCCCTGTGTTGTGGGCTGCCATGGATGCCCAATCGTTATCGGGGCTGTGGGCTGCTTGCTTCTATTGGTTAGTAATGGGCCAAGACTCAGGTCCAGTTCGCGTGCAGCACATGTAGAGAAAGAAATCGTGGAACACATTTATCCAAGCAAAACTTGCCCTCAAGAAAAAAAAAATCCAAGTAAAACTTGGAATGACCTGAAGCTACCCCTTGATGATTTCGGATGACGACAAAGCTCGCTCCAGCCTCCGTACATAAAAGTGCGTATTTGTGAATGAAAATCGCCATCAACTTCAGTAACCCTGCCTCGCCCAAGCACTTCCATGATGCACACAGATCGACAGATGGCCGATCATGGCCCAGGCACTTAGTTTTTTTTCCCCTACTGGATACCGCTAGGGGTACGTGCGCACGCTAGGCCCTTTGCCGAGGGGTCCAACCTGTCACGGCGCACTGGATTTGCTATGTTTACTCCAAAAATTAGAATTTTTTCACTCTCCCTCCATTATATCAATATTTAGCTGTTTATATGGAGCATTAAATATAGGTAAAAATAACTAATTACACAGTTTAGTTGAAAATCATGAGATGAATCTTTTAAACTTAGTTGGTCCACGATCGGACAATATTTATCAAATAAAACGAAAATAATACTATTCATCAGGTTCATTTTTTTCACTATCTAAACAAGGCCTATATATATATATATACTCCTCGTCCTCCTCCCATTCATGAATGGCCTCGCCGACACTCTTGCAGTTGCAACTTGCGGTAGTGCCAGCGCGCAGCTTGTCTCACACAAAAGGAATCATATATTCTAGTGGCCAAGTTGCCAGTGCACAGGCTACAGCAATAACAGCATGCAGCTCTGCTGTTAGCCCGTCATACTACAAAACAACACTATCGCACACCAGCTGCGCTGATCAAAACGCACTGGATCACTGGATGGGTTGCCGCTACCGCCAGCGCCAGATGGAGCATGCAGTGGGTGCACAGCGATCTGCGCCACATGGACCGATCGGCAGGCATCGGCTAATAATCGATCCAAGCCACCATCAGCATTCTGCATGCAAAGCAAGGCATTTGTTTTCTAGCTTCCATCCGTTAGGCGGCATCAATCGTCCCTCCATTCACGTCTCCGTCGTCACATGCATGACTGCAGTTCAGAATAATTATATTATTAGTACTAAGAAAAACTAAAAACAGGCTGATGCAATCTGATGCATTTATTTGTTCAATGCAGTTAAACATAGGACCGATTTCCAATGGCACCAATGACGGTCATTGTTATTTGCATAAGTACATTCTTACCACAAATCTTGCTGATGTCTCCAATCTCGGTTGAAGCAGTGTGGCGACTTAATTAACATTGCGAGGATCCACATAACGATCAAATATATCAGCCTCCGTCCACATCTCCATCTCCATCTCCATCATCACATGGCTATAGTTTTTTCTGAATAGAAAATACTTGAAAAGAGAGTATGACATGTGATTGATTATAAATATTTCATCACTTACTTTTATATTGTTTTCATGGATCAAATAAACCAAAAATATATCACTAATCCCAACACAACTCATCCAGATCTGGTAACGGAGACCAAAAAACGTACTATTTTCAAGTCAAATCTACATCATCTATGACAGGAGAATTTGATCTGGCTTGTAGCCGTTATATTCACTGTCTCGTTGAACGGGACGGAACGCATGGCAATAATCTCTCTTGGTCCTGGCATGTGTTACAGATGCTGCAAATAATGCACTTAATATAATAAGCTGGTCCACCCTGTAGAGCACTGTAGCTTCGTACCCCCCCGTGATGCTGATAGCACTGGGGTCGTCGACGAGGAGAGACCCAGCCGACAGCCGCGGCCAGGAACTTCTTATTCGACTACTTCTAACCGACGATCGATTGATGGGACCAGATTAATGTGTGCCTGATTTTTCTTGATAGGGATTAATGTGCCTGATTTTATATATAATTAAGTACCTGTACTGTGCCTCCTTGTCAAGCAAAGTGGCCAGCGCATATATCTGCACACTCCTCTATACACACTGCTCTCAGTGCTGCGTGCACCGAGCGAGTGAGCTAGCGACCAGCAGGCGCCTCTCACTTAGCTGTTTACGGCCGGAGGGCTAATTAAGCCCAGCTAATCCACAGTAGCTAGCAGAGCTAGTTGCCAGTTGCTAGCTACTGACACTGATCATCGATCGAGGCATGGCTCCCCCTCAGGCGCCGGCGAACGGCGTCGTCGTCCATGGCGGCAGCAACGGTGGTGTCATCGTTGCCGGTGGGGGCCATCAGGAGGACAGCATCGACGACGGCGTCGTCGGGGGCACGACGACGACGGTGCCGTCGTCGGTGGCGGCGAACGGCAACGGCAAGCAGCTCGGCACGAGGGAGAAAAGGAAGAAGAAGCCAGCAGCAGTTAGCCCGATGGACAAGTACTGGACGCCCATCGACGACAAGGAGGCGGCGGAGGCCGTGGAGGACGGCGGCGAGGACGGGCGGCGCCCGCTCCTGTTCCGGACCTACAGGGTCAAGGGAATCCTCTTGCACCCCTACAGGTGAGCAAGTACATCTATCCGGTTTCATCAAGCCTCATCGCTAATAATACACAAGCACGTGCTTTACTGAATCAATCACTGTTTCTACTTTTGGCCATGGCTCGTGAATCGTCATTACTCATTTTGGGAGCTAGTGTCGTCAATGATCAGTTACGCCTAGTAAAATTATATTGTTACAAAAGTAAAAGAAAAAAAAAGGTACAATTGCACTCTTTTTTTGAAGTGCTGCATACTAAACTACCGGTAGTCATTTTCCTTCGCAGCCGAAAGAAATTAAATTACTGAGGCCTTTAGAATGAGGGACTCAGTTTTTTAAAAAAAAGATAGAGGGAAAAAAACTACACAATTTTCTTAGGATAGATCACTCGGTGGTTCTTTTGTTTTTTTAGGGTGCCTGTGGTTCTTTAGTGTAATGATCTACTTCTCTCTATATATATTATTTTGAGAGGGATTTTTTTAGAAGTACACAGTACAACGCAGACGCCCACATACGCACGCATACTCACCCCCTTATGAATACACGTACGCATACCCTACCCCTATGAGCACCTTCGGAGGACCGAGCACCCGGCAGATCTGGAGATTCTCGAAGTCACCATTGGCTCCTCGTCATCGACGTCACCATTGGCGCCTCGTCGTCGATGGAAACGTCGCTTACCACTTAATGCGGAGATTCTCGAAGTCACCATT
>CM041630.1:58148869-58160552 GCA_023333625.1 Bothriochloa decipiens | reverse complement strand
GGAAACGTCGCTTACCACTTAATGCGGAGATTCTCGAAGTCACCATTGGCGCCTCGTCGTCAACGGGAACGCCGCTTACTTCTTGACCTTCGAAGGACCGAGCACCCGGCAGATCTGGATATTCTCGAAGTCATCATTCGCGCCTCGTTGTCGACAGGAACGTCGCTTACCACTTAATGCATAATGCCGGAAAATTCTTGAAAAAATTCCAGAAAAAGGTGCGAGCACTAGGATTTGAACCTTGGTGGGTAGCATTCCACTGGACCGTCCTACCATTGGACTACAAGCTAATTTGCTTTTTGAGAGACTTATACTCTATAAATGGTGCACCGAATTTTTAGTTAGGTGTAATAAACAATATGGGCTTCATGTTGAGCTCGAGAGACCGGAGAAACAAGCCCTCTTGTTCGTGAGAGCTCATATTCAAACATGGGCTAAAGGCCCAGTATGCTGCAATGTGAAAATAGCCTTGCCCACCGGTCCATGTTCCCCTCGTCCCATCCCAGCCCAACAGGCCCGCACGGCGATGACCGACGGCGACGAGAGTTCAACCCTACCATCATCACCGATGGCGGGGTGGCGATGCCGTGCAGCCGTGCCTCAGGCGCTCGCCCCGCAATCCCGTATCCCAGCTTCCGTTGCACATCCCAGGAGCTCTACAGGCCAATCTGCCTCTGCTGTTCGCAGCACCTCGTCGCACGGATCGCCAGGGAGCGCTAGGCTGGCGCTCCGTGTTCGTGGCGCGTCCCGCTAGGTTTGTCACATTAGGGCGTGTTTGGTTCCCTGCATCCCCTCGTACATGGCTCCCGGGATGCAGGGAACCAGTGTTTGGTTCATGTTCATCCTCCTCAGCCTGGCTCTGCGCATGCATTTCAGCCCCCTCAGCCAGGCTCGCAAAAAAACGCCCAAATCGGCCGTTTCTCCACGCGCATGCAGCGATTCTGGCTGGCGAGAGATGGCGCGAACCTGTTAGGATTACCTCCCCCTGTCCCGCCATTCACTGCGTTTGGGTTACCTCCGTCGCCGCCGCCGCCGCCCCCTCGGTTGGCTCCGTCGGTAGGTGCTCCACCTCCTTTTCCTCTTCTCCGCTCTTGTCACTCTGTAGCTGATAAAAGAGAAGAGGTAAGGGGTTGGGACGGTCACCTCTGCTGAATCGAGGGTGAGATCCGGGGACGTGGGGAAGGCCGACGGTGTTGGCGGTGGCTATGCCGTAAGGATCCGCGCGCGGGAGAGACTGGGGCGGTGCCGAGGTTTGGGGTGGGATTGGGATGCAATGGAGCAGCCGGGGAGTTTGGGGATTGACTGCCGGCGGAGCTAGCCGAGACGTGCGCGCGGGAACGCCGCCGCCGCGTGTTGGAGTGGGAGCAGCATGGGTGGTGGTGGCGGCGGGGGCGACGCGAGGCAGGGTCGCGGCTGCCGAGGCGGGTGTGGGCGGCCGGGGCATGGCAATGCGAGTACGGTGATGGGTGGTGTGGTCGGAGATGGGAAGTGCTCCGTGCGTGAGGGATCTTTTTCTTTTTTTTATTTGGATGTTTCCGGTAGGTGAAGGGCGCCCCTGGTGCAAGCGGTAGAGTTTTACCGCTTGTGACCAAGAGGTCCAGGGTTCAAGCCCCAGTCTCTGCACATTTGTGCGGGAAAGGCTGTTGGCTATTTTTCCTTCCCCAGACCCCGCAGTGCAGGAGCCTACGGCACTAGGTACGCCCTTTATGTTTCTGGTAGGCGGTGGAACATGGCATGAGACATGTGTCTTTGTTCCTACTGTGTACAATTAATTCCTAGTAGAACCTGATGTACAAGGTCATCTTTTTCTATGGGCAATTCATTTGGATTTAAAAATGTAATAGTCTTAGTTCAAGTTGTAGTAATTACTCTGCTAATTTGGAAGTTGATGTATACGGTTTTAGTAATTCTAATATTACTATTCAAAATGACGTAATATTCATTGTAAATAAATTTTTTTGAGCAAGATTCATTGTAAATAAATTGTTTGCATCTTTGTAGAACTAGCTGGTGGTAAGCATACCACAGCTACAAACTGGTAACTGCACCGACTTGCATGCAGGGAACCAAATACCGTTCATGCATGCTCAAAATTTGAATGTGATGCATGTGTAAGAAACCAAACAGCAGCTGCAGCTAGCCTGGCTGCAATGATCCAGGTAACCAAATAAGACATGTTGCATGCATAGAGCCTGGCTAAAGCTGGCATGCGCCAGGCTAGAATGAGAAGGCAACCAAATAAGCCCTTAGCACTTCTCTCATTTCTAGATCTGCGGTGCGATGAGTTGTGGCTGAGAGTTGAGATGCCTCAGGGGCACTGTTCGATCGAGTCTGCTACTGCTAAGTGCCTAACTGAAGATTTCATCCCGTGGACTCCAATGCATTACGCCTGAATTGATTCAGTTCTGCAGCTCTGTATTACAGATCGTTACTGACAACTTGTACTAACGAATTTTAAAATACGGTACCAAATTGTTGTATTTACGTGCATTGTCACTAGTCATAGTATTCCAGTCTACCCATTCCTTTGGACTTCTAGCAGTAGCAGCTTTTCCCTAACTAGTAACTACATGTTCTAATTTTGTTTCCTGTTTATCTGTAACAGGTTGTTGACCTTGCTGAGATTGATTGCTATCATCCTATTCTTCATATGGCGTATCAGGCACCCATATGCCGATGGCATGTGGCTCTGGTGGATATCCATTGTTGGAGATTTCTGGTTTGGTGTCACTTGGTTGCTAAACCAAATTGCAAAGCTCAACCCTATCAAGCGTGTCCCAGACCTTCCCCTCTTGAGACAACAATTTGATCTCCCTGATGGAAACTGTAATCTCCCCAGGCTTGATATTTTTATCAACACTGTTGATCCCATAAATGAGCCTATGATATACACTTTTAACTCTATCCTATCCATTCTTGCCGTAGATTACCCAATTGATAGGACTGCTACCTACCTTTCGGATGATGGAGGGTCCATCATCCATTATGAGGGCTTGCTTGAGACTGCACATTTCGCAAAACTTTGGGTTCCATTTTGCCGAAAACATAGCATTGAGCCGAGAGCTCCTGAGAGCTATTTTTCTGTGAAGTCACGGCCATACACAGGAAATGTACCAGATGAGTTTGCTGATGATCATAGGCGCATGTCCAAGGAGTATGATGAGTTCAAGGTGCGTTTGGATGCACTTTTTACTAAAATCCCGGAACGCTCAGACGCATACAATGCAGAGGCCAAAGAAGGTGTAAAGGCAACCTGGATGGCAGATGGAACACAGTGGCCAGGAACATGGTTTGACCCTGCCGAAAACCACAAGAAAGGGCAACATGCTGGAATCGTTAAGGTATGAAAATTCACTAACTTCTTTTCCGTGTGGATAAAACTTAGTTTCTAATAGTAGCGACTTATAATTAGCAGTCTTGCATGAGTGACCTAAGAAATTATATTAATCTATTGCCCTTTAACATGGCTGTTCATCAGGTTATGTTGAATCACCCGGGTGATGAACCTCGGTTTGGTGGACCAGCAAGTGCTGAAACCCCTCTGGACTTCAGTGCTGTTGACGTGCGGCTCCCAATGCTCGTCTATATCTCCCGTGAGAAGAATCCAAGCTATGACCATCAAAAGAAAGCAGGCGCCATGAACGTGCAGCTGCGGGTCTCTGCACTGCTGACTAATGCTCCCTTCATCATCAATTTTGATGGTGACCACTACGTCAACAACTCACAGGCCTTCCGAGCTGCAATGTGCTTCATGCTGGACCGGCGGGATGGCGACAACACTGCTTTTGTTCAGTTCCCACAGCGCTTTGATGATGTCGACCCAACAGACAGGTACTGCAATCATAACCGTGTCTTCTTTGATGCCACCTTGCTCGGTCTAAATGGCATCCAGGGACCCTCCTATGTTGGCACCGGTTGCATGTTCCGCCGGATTGCTGTCTATGGCATTGATCCACCTCGTTGGAGAACTGATGCCTTCAAGCTGGTGGACAACCCCAGCAAGTTTGGCAACTCAGTGCCCTTCATCAACTCCATACCATCAGCTGCGAACCAAGAATGGTCCATGACATCTCCACCGGCACAAGAGGAGTCTGTCATGGAAGAGCTGAATAATGTCATGAAGTGTGCATATGAGGATGGTACTGAGTTTGGTAAGGAAATAGGCTGGGTGTACAACATTGCTACGGAGGATGTGGTGACCGGCTTCCGAGTGCACCGGACAGGGTGGCGATCTATGTACTGCCGCATAGAACCAGATGCTTTCCGTGGCACTGCACCTATCAACCTCACTGAGCGCCTCTACCAGATCCTACGCTGGTCAGGCGGTTCCCTTGAAATGTTCTTCTCACACTGCCCACTCCTTGCTGGTCGTCGACTAAACTTCATGCAACGAATCGCCTACACCAACATGACAGCCTACCCAATCTCATCAGTCTTCCTTGTTTTCTATCTCCTCTTCCCCATCATATGGATCTTCCGAGGCGAGTTCTACATACAGAAGCCGTTCCCCACATATGTGCTGTATCTTGTCATCGTCATAGTAACGACAGAACTGATCGGCATGGTCGAGATCAAGTGGGCCGGCCTAACGTTGCTGGACTGGATCCGCAACGAGCAGTTCTACATCATCGGGGCAACAGCCGTGTACCCATTAGCAACGCTCCACATTGTGCTGAAGCTAGTCCTTCGTGGGAATGGTGTTTCGTTCAAGCTGACAGCGAAGCAGGCTACAAGCACTGTGAATGAGAAGTATGCTGAGATGTACGTAGTGCAGTGGGCGCCACTGCTGATCCCCACCATAGTGGTGATCGCCGTGAACGTTGGAGCCATTGGGGCGGCAATTGGCAAGGCGATCGTTGGGGGATGGTCGCTCCTGCAGATGGCCGATGCGTCCCTTGGACTGGTGTTCAACGCATGGATCCTGCTGCTGATCTACCCATTTGCGCTCGGGGTCATGGGGCGGTGGAGCAAGAGGCCCTATATCCTGTTCATCTTGTTCATGATTGCATTTGTTGTTGTAGCGGCAGTGGTTGTTGCCATCCATGTCGCACGCACTGGTTCTTTTCGGTTCCATTTCAGACATTCAGGCGGTGCTAGTTTCCCTACAAGCTGGGGTTTTTAGCTTGTGTTCATCATCGGTTAGTGGCATCGGTTACAGTTTGTTCCCTTTAGCTGAGAGTTTCTCCAATGTGGAGTTTCACATGATGTAAATCGTGCATTGATTGTACAAGTTTGTTCAGTGAATGGAAAGCTAGTCATTTGTATGGGGAAGGAACAAAAAATGGTGGTAAAGTGAAAGAAGATTTCTGCCTTGATTTTGGCATGTGTGAGTGCAACGTGGCTCTGAATTCTTGCACATGCACCTGGAACTTTGATTTGGAGTAAGAAACTGTCTGAATGTGAGTGCTTGTAATTGCTGAATACGACAGCCCTCGGGACATCATAATTTGGAAGATTAAATCTACTCCCATGTGTTTTCTGCTCCTGCACAGTTCAGCTCAAGTGTGTGTGACTCGTATAGGAGCAAGCAAACTGCTGCATGCTCGTCTCTCACGTTCCCCCTCATGGGTCGAAGCCTGAATGAGCTGACAACCCTTGCATGCTGCCTACCCCTTTCTTCTCCTTTTTTCCATTGGAGCGGACCAGTTTCGTGCTAAACCTAAGGCATTCACTGTGAAACCGAACATATATGGTGCAAAACTCCTCCGAACGTAACATTAAACAGCAAAACATGAACTTTTTTGAAAACACGCTTATGCACGTGCTGCTTTATGGGAAAAAAAGAGAGTTCAATACACGTCTTGTCGCGTTCACAGGCGAAATGCCTTAGAGCGCAGCAAGAAAGCACACTTACAAAAATCACCGGTTCAAACGGTGGAGCGATGGGGTTATACTAACTAACTACACTATTGTGCGACAAGAGGGTCCGCTTATAGGGCCTAATCCCGCCGCGGCGCGGAGCGTGCCGCACGGCCCCGGAGAAGCGGGAACAGCTCCCTGAAGGACTCCCTGCGAGAGGGCGGTACATTCTCGCCGAAGAACGTCTCGTGAAATCTCACAGCAATCGTGGGGTCCGGAGAGTTTGTGACCTCGTTTGCCGGTAGTTCCCACTTGTTGAGCATAACCCGGCGAGCCTGCATCTCCGGTCGTGGTAGGCGGATTTAGCTGCAAGGCGGCCGCTGCGTCGCAAGTGCCACTCCTCGTGCACATGGGAGGTCCGCAGCTGCAGCGTCCCCGCGACGAGGGGGTCTCGATGGGCAGCTTCAGGCTGTCGATGAACGCTGCGACAGATGCTTCAGTGCGACCCGCGGTGACGTTGGATGGCGGGGAGGCGTCACGGGTGTTCTCGGAGACGTCCCCGTTGGTGCCTCCCACCTGCGCCTCGACCACAGGGTCTGAGGTAGGTGGGTCCGCATGGACCGAGTAATCAGCAGCAGCCACGCCGAGGGCGTCGTCGACAGAGCCCGCGATAGCTATCGGGGATCCCAAGCAGGTTGTCGGCGCGGACTCCACCACAGCTGGGCCCGCCACCGCCTCGTCGTCCATGGGATCGAAATCCCGTTGTGTGGAAGGGGCAGCCACGAGCTAAGGGCCCGCCTGTGCCTGTACCCCACCTTCCTGCAAAGAAGAGCAAGAGTGACCTCCTTGCTGACCCTGACCACCTCCGGCCATCCTCATGGACACATCAAACTTCAGAGCAAGATGTGCCAGGAGCTCTTCCAGCGCGGCCGTGTCAGCCAGTGCAAGAAGAACAAGAGGGGCGAAGGTCACATCTGTCGAGGAAGCGCTCATGTTGACGACGAGGGTCTCCATCCTGGGACGACTCTCGTCATCTAGAGGCAGAGAGACTGGCGGCGGTGGCGGCGATGGCGGCGATGGCGAAGACGACGCGATCGGCCGCTGCATTTGACGGGGTGGAATGTCACGGCTCCTTGGTGAGCGCGGCGCGGCAACGTTCCATTTCGTAGCAGCCTCCCATGTGTGGCCACGCTCCGGTGAAGGGCTAGGCCTGCAGGGGGACGCGCGACCGCCCGTACACGCCTTGGCCCGATGTCCTTCACATCGGCACCGTAGACACCGTGGCGGGGAACGACATAGAGCAGCGACGTGGCCGTGAGAGAGGCAGTTGAAGCAAAGGCCCACCAGCTCTGGCGGGACTGGACGATGTCGCACGGGTGCTGCCTTCCATGGCCGACATGCGCACCTCGTCTTGCCCGGTGCCGTGGGCTGGCCGACCACCAGCTGTGGCCGCTGTGGGAGCACCTGCTGCCAGCCATCGGCGTCCGGCGCGGTGGCGCGGCTGCGGGGGCCAAGCCTGTAGTGAACCGGGCGACGATTCGGTTCTATGCGGCCCGTGGTGGAGGCCAACTTCATGTGGCGGTGCCGCCGCCGGCGTCGCCGAGGCTCGTCGACGGCTGCCCCGAGGGAACCAGCCCCGCGGCAACCTGAAGGTATGATGCCATGCCAGCTGAGGCGCTCCCAACCGAAGGCGCCAACTTGACATGGCCGGTGGCGTCGGAGACGGCGGCCGCCATGTCGACCCTGACCAAGGTGTCCCTTACCTCGAGGCCAGGGGGAGGCGCCGCCGCGTGAGGGTGGACCGTCTCGGCCCCAGCCGAGGTCTCCAAGACCTCCAGGCTAGGGGAAACAGCCCTCTTGGAGGCGGCTCGTACTCCATCTCGTCGTCGGAGCAGTCCTCGACAAGGACTTCGTCCCACCTCATCGCCTTGGAGTGGCCGGAGGAGGCGGGGAAGAAAGGGGGGCGATAGGGGATAGGGGCTTGCCTTGGGAGGCAGCTGCGAAGACCGCCGTCACGCCACAAGGGGCCGTTGCGGTGGCCGCTGCCGGCATGGCCCATCTGCGCGCGCGGACGGGGCCGGGGAGGGGAGAAAATGAGCAGCTGGAGGGGGGTGCGGCGGATCTAAGCGGGCAGGACGTGGGGGAGGGTTGGGTGGGCGCTGGTGCCCCGGGCCGGCAGCCGGCGCCGCCGGCGGCGACGGGGGGAGAGGGCCGGGAGGGAGATAGGGTTCGCGTCCCTCTAGCCGGCAGTGTATCGATAGAGGTATTTTACTCTACACTACAGTCCAAACACACGAACTACGAGTTCAAAGTCTAAACGTCGTCACACCTGGCAACACGAAAGAATTATATTATTCAGAAAACCCGACAAGGTCCTGTCCTTCCCCAAGAATTATATTATTCATTCAGAAAACCCAACAAGGTCCTCTCCTTCCCCAGATCCTTCTCTTCGTCGTCGGTCTTCTTGAGCCTAACTTTATCCCAAGCTCTCTTTGATGTACCTCTGATTGAGCCTCTGATCTACTCTGAATTCCCTCTTGCTTCCTTCCCTGGACTCTTCACTACTGTATTGGATTACATAGCGCTAGTGCTTATTGTTGTGTGGAGTAATTTGTGTTCCATCGTATATAGAGCTGCTAACAGAGACTCACCTCTACCAATTTATTATCTGTCGTTATTAATGGAGAACTATCTGCTACATTTCATCCTCAAAGAGGTGTACGACAAGGCTGTCCACTTTCTCCATAATGAATTGTCTATTTCTTTACAATGCAATATGGAACAGAAATTATTCAAGGTGTAACTTTAGGACCTGATTGCCCTAAAATTCATTCTCTTCTCTTTGTTGATTATTTACTAATTTGTGGTTAAGCTAATTATGATGAATCAATCAAAATAAATTCTATTCTTCCTACATTTTGCAATGCTTCTGGTCAAACTCCAAAATTGGCTAAATCACATATCCTCTTTAGCAAAAATGTAGATGATCATAAGAAATATGCGGTAAGAAATATCTTCCCAGTTGCTGATCTTGCTCCTAACACTACCAATCTAGGTCATCCTCTCATTTTTAATCACAGTTATAGAAATAAAATAAAGCTTATAATTTCATCCTTACTAAATTCACATCTAAACTCACTAGTATCAAGGCCAATAAGTTGAACCATGCTGGCAGATTGACTTATATTAACTTAGTTTTAGCATTTATTCCCATTTACCATTATTATATGTTTACAATCCTTTTTTTCTAAAACTATCATCGCTAAAATCACATCTATTATAAGAAATTTCTGGTGGGCTGGTGTACAGGAAGAAAATTTTACTGCCACTTTTCATTTTCGTTCTTGGAAAGATATATGTAGACCTAAAAATGAAGAGGGACATGGAATAAGAGATACTCTTAAAATTAATCAAAGTCTAATGATTAATACGACCTAGAAGATTGTTACTGACAAAATGCCTTCTTATCTGCTGTTATCAAGTCTAAATTACCCCAACAATTCCTTCTGGACTGCGAGCAACAATGATGTGAAATCTGCTTTCTGGTCATCCATTCTCCAAGTGAAAGATTATTTAAATAAGAATTGCATTGTTCAGATTCATAATGGTAATCTAGCATCTGGTCCATGCCTTGGTGTGCAATTTGGAACTCTATATATGATCACATTAGACTACCTGTTACTGTACCATGTCTACCTAATAAAATTTCTGATCTTTGGATCCCTGAAACTCAATATTGGAACAGTGATCTTATATCCCAGATCTTCGACGATACTGCTGCTCATTGCATTACACATACCAGTGTGGCTCCCTCTGAATCACATGATATTGTAAGATGGACACCAGCCCAAAATGGCTCTTGTGGCACAAAGGAAGCTCTCTTTTCTTAATAATCATCAGATGCAGGTACATGTAACTGACCAAGGAGCCAGAGGGGTCACACTCAGCAAACTCTGCAAATTCTAAAGAGAGTATGGAAGCACAAGACTTTACCTCCATGCATCAAAGCTTTCATTCGGAAGCTTATTAGAACAGCGGCTGGTGCCAGAGCTGGAGATTTAACATCTAAAATTAGTAAAAACTGCTCTCTTTGCAATTTGATAGAAACTGACTCGCATTTATTCTTCCATTGCTCTTTTGCTAGAGCAGTTTGGTTCTCTGCTTCACCATCCTTGCTCACTACAGGTTTACCACAAGAACAAGACAGCGTACAGGAAATCTTATCTACAATCATAAATCAAAACACAACAGCTGATGAGCTTCTAAGAATTTCAAGAATTCTTCGGAATATATGGAAGGCGACGAATGATACTCGCTTTCAAAATAAAAAAAATGGTCCATTATGCAGTGTAGGAGATAGCTAGTCAGATAAGAGGAGATAAGAGGAGACTCAGGACAACACAGCTAGTCAGATAAGAGGAGATAGCTCCCAGTCGACACAGTTAAATTCTTTGCAGGTAAATACATTGGAAACGTGAAGGAACCTGGGAAATCATTCCCATGACAACATCTGTCGACAACAAGGTATGAATTTTCAATTTTCAAGTCATGGAGACATATAGAGGAATCATAATGAAATATAGAATCACCATGCATCAGAACTTAGCTTACCAGGACCTCCTCATTATAAAATTCATTACCACGCATCTATTTTCCCAGATATTAATTTGCAGGTTTCAAGAAAAGCAGGAATAGGGATCTTCGCCATCACCATGCAACCTGATGCCACATCTACCATCTATATTAAGGCAATCCAAGAGAGCTGCAGCTGCTTTAGCTCTGGGTGCCAAGCTTCTCGCTGCATTTCAGGTGTATCAACCATTCTTCCTCTCTGATAATCAACAGTTGGTCAGCTTCCTAAATGGATGGGATCATTCAAATCCTCCACATTGGGATATAAAGCCACATGCTCAAAGCTTCATCAACAGCACTTCTGCTAATGGAGGAAGAATCTTCAAAATAGATAGGAAACTAAATACATCTGCTCATGCCCTAGCTAGTCAAGCTTATCACTCAGTTACTAGGGCTAGACAAGAACTGAGTGCTATATGTACAAACCCACTCCATGTTAACAGCTGTCTATGTTTGACAGCCACACATTCTGTACTTGGTGATTCATTCACCATAATAGCGGCATCTTGTCACTAAACAATAGAACTATGCCTTTTATCAAAAAAAAAAAGGCCGCACAGTGTGGCCGTTGTCTGATGCCACACCGCCAGGCACCAGCCCCTCTTGAGCTATGGCCATGCCAGACCCTCTTCAGCGCGCGCAACAGAGCCCACCGAGTTTGCACCCAGGATCCAGGATTCAGCACAACACTGCTGGAAAACACAAATCACGAGCCCCTTTAGCCCTGTTTGGAGCCCATTCTAGACAGCGGCTGGTGAAAAAAAAGAAAGCAGGTGGACGACCCCGAACAATAACACCAGTTGCACCATATCTAGTACAACCAGGTCTACAATAACGGCAAGATTTCTTATGGTCGGTCATTAGATATAACTGAATACATCCAAACGTTAAAAGTTAAGTTACAAGACAACGAACACTGAAATATGAAAGACCACATGTGTATGATCTGGTGCTTCCTACATAATAAATGCAACTCAAGCAGCAGCATTGCAGAACACCAGTCATTAGACACAAGAAAACCCTGGGTAACCACAAGCATATTCGAAGACTGGTGAGATACAAACCACTGCATCCGCTCCAAGCCTAGTGCTCCAAATCTGGATGGAAACCTATTCCTGCAACCAAATGAATGCAGTTATTAGAACATCAAAGATCACACCACCATTGCTGAAAGAAAATGCATCTAAAATGTTTACTTAATTG
This sequence comes from Bothriochloa decipiens, assembly GCA_023333625.1. Lineage (NCBI taxonomy): Eukaryota > Viridiplantae > Streptophyta > Magnoliopsida > Poales > Poaceae > Bothriochloa > Bothriochloa decipiens. The sequence goes on along the minus strand of CM041630.1, from coordinate 58,148,918 downwards.
CTTTCCACAGTTACTGTGCTAAGGCATAATTTGAAGGGTGGACTATTCA
>CM041630.1:58081530-58148469 GCA_023333625.1 Bothriochloa decipiens | reverse complement strand
AGACGCACTGTCGTACGTGTCGAGGGCGTTGGTGGGCCGAGCTCGGGAAAAATACAAATAGAATTGAAAATATGTAATGACATAAATGTCGACACAAATGCTTACTGCAGTAAGCATTCATGTAGAAAATACGCCCATTACATAACATCAATTTCATTGGGTTTTTCCTGTTTTCTGTTTTGTTTTTGTTTCATTAGACTCGGTTTTTATGTTGCAAAGCTTCTGTTTTCATGTGTTTGCAGGGGACGACGGTGGTTTGCTCGGCGGCGGCGGCAGGTGGGGGGATGTTGTGTTTGTGTTGGGGCGGGGGGACGCGCGCGGGGTGGCGGACACGGACAATGCGGGGGCCGAGCGGGGATGTGTGTTTTTTTCGCACTGATTTCGTGTGTGGGCGGGTGGGGAAGACGCACTGTCGTACGTGTCGAGGGCGTTGGTGGGCCGAGCTCGGGCATCCTATGTTTAGGACGTCCGAGCGCCAGCATCACCATGTTTTAGTGGACTATATAAGCTGTCTGACGCGCCACCGTGCAAATGTATATTCACACCGTTGAAAACAATAGCATATAGAAATTAATAATTTTAAAAAGAAGTAAGTATCATCAAATCAATTTTTTTTCTGAACCGAGGGTACTCCCCCATTTCCATTACTTGGATAACGGAAATACATAGTACTCCCTCTATCTCAAATTATAGTTCGTTTGACTTTTTTTTACTTCAAGTTTGACTACTCGTCTTATTTAAAAAATTTGAGCAAAACTAGTTAAATTTTTGTTATTCTCGAAGATATTTTGTTAATAAAGCAAGCCATAACAAAAAAAAATAATATTTTGAATAATTTTTTAATAAGACGAGATGGTCAAACTTGAGAAAAAAGTCAAACGAACTATAATTTGAGACAGATTAGTAGCAGTTTAAGCATAACCTAATGAAAGAAAAAGAAAGCAAGCAGACTGTCTACCAGTCTCCCCTTCTAAGAGTTCTTCTCCATCAAGGCTGACATGAATACTCAAAGCCAGATAGAGGAGGAGATTATAGGATCAAAAGAAAAACAAGACAAGTGGTTTCAGTTCACTTCATCGCAGCAACAGAAAACCATGAATAGATATCTCGGTACTGATTACACAACAGCAACAGCCATTTTCTTCCTTTCTTCTCATGCTTCTCCATCCTTGTTCTCAAACTTCATAGTTCCCTCCTTCCTTGACTTGAGCAGCTTCAAGGCAATTTCTATCATCTTGTTAACACCTTCAGCTAGCATTGCTTGTTCTTCCTCCTTGAATACACCTGTCCAGTAACTCATCAAGGCAAAGGCGTGGCAAATGTAGTAATAGGATTATGAATCATATTTTGTTCGAAGCAACATTTGTTTCTTGCTTTTCAGATGGCCCAGCAAATGGATGCTATGCCGAGAGCATGATACTTTTTATTGTTAGGTAACCAAATGTCACACTAATGCCAACTCTGTTCAAAAGATGTAGGGATGTTTGTAGCTCCAATGCAAGTGGCAATGGTTGCCCAAACAGTTTTGGCAACATTACATAGAAAAAACAAGTGTTGGACAGTTTCATGTTCTTGACAGAAGTAACAAGTGGGTTCTCCTTTCCACTGTCTTCTCAAAAGGTTATCTTTAGTTAACACCGCATTATTCAAAATGAGCCAAAAAAAAATCTTAGGCAGCGTTTGGATGTCCTTGGCATTATTCAGGGGTGGAATTTGGAATTGGAATTGAGTTTTTCCAATTCTGCTGTTTGGATGTCCTTGGCATTGCGAGATGGCATTGCAGGGCAATTCCACGGCATTCCACTACAACTAAAACTGCTCCGCTTCAATTCAGAGGCAGACCCCTCAGCATTGGACAGAATCCAAAAGCACGCAGCCGCCAGCACCCATCTCTTCCTCCTTGCCGGCCAAGACCCGACCCCTTCTCTTCCTCCTCGCCGGCGACGGCGAGCACCCCTTCTCTTTCTCCTCGCTGACGGCCACACTCCCAGTTCGCGGCACACCAAGGCCAAGATCCGCCTCAGCCTCCGCGCCCGAGCTCGTCGCGGCAGAGTCCAGTGTCATTCGATGTTAAGGCATTATACATTGATTTAACAGAAAATCTCAAGTTTTTGCTAAATTTCAACATCAATCATCAGATCAATTAGACAATTATTATGAAATATTCATTTTAATACTATAATAAAATATAAATGTTGATGACATTTTCTACTCTAAGGTAATCAAACTTTATAGTATTTTGCGGTTTCAAACCTATAATTGCATTATCTTTTGCCCTCTTGAGGTACAGCCACGCCAGACCCTCTTGAGCGCACACAGCAGCGGACGCCGAGTTTGCACTTTGCACCTTAGGATCACGAGCCCCTTTAGCCCTGTTTGGAGCCAATTCCTGAGTCCTGACCGTGTACGTATGGTGAAAAAAAAAAAAACAAAGAGCACGTGGACCACCAGTTGCACCGAGTATAGCACGACCAGGTCTACAATAACACGGCAAAGATGTCTTATGGTCGGTGATTAGATATAATTGAATATATCCAAACGCTAAAAGCTAAGTTACAAGACAATGAACGCTGAAATATACGACCACATGTGTATGATCTGGTGCTTCCTACATAATACATGCAACCCAAGGAAGCAGCATTTCAGGACACCGGTCATCAGAAACAAGAAAACCCAGAGCAACCACATGAATATTAGAAGGCAGATGGTGAGAAACAAAAGACTGCATACACTCCAAGCCACCAATACTCCAGATCTGGATGGAAACCTATTCCTGCAACCAAACGGATGCAGTTATTAGAACATGAAACCACCATTGCATAAAGAAAAGGCATCCAAAATGTTTACTTGATTGCTTTCCACAGTTAGTTACTGTGCTAAGGTATAATTTGAAGGGAGTTTAGGCAAAGTTTCAGCTCAAAAAGTAAAGATGTGTATAACACTAGCATGCTTTTTTATATATCTGAGCTGACAGTCTTACTGAGCATGGATGTAAAAAACACACCCATTACACAACATCGGTTTCAGTTTGCAGGTACAAAAAGATTACAAAAGTTGAAATGGTATAGCTTCCCGCCCTGCATTACCGGAACTAGCCAATAAACAATACCCAGACTAGTAATTAAACAGTACCCAGACTAATCATATGTGAACAAGGTCACAACTTCAGAAACTCAGAATCATACAAACCCTTTCTAGATTTGAAACAAATGCCCAAAAGCTTGTCGATAAACTAGTGCTTATCTTTTTTATTTCATGATTTTTTAATACTATGGAATGGATGCTCCATGAGAAATGGTCTCCATGGTACAATGCTATTACATACCCACTACTTGATGAAAAAGCGAGCAGATCATGAGTGAATTCCTGAGTGTGCTTGGCCTTTGCTACGCTACAGAATACACAGGATAAGAGAAACCATATTAACAAGAACAGTCTGCAAGTCTCTAACGAAAGTAAATTGTCAAATTAAACAGCACATGAACTATGTAGTGACAAGAGAGATCTATAGAAGACTTAAATGAACCCACAGTCACGTCATTAAAATAGCATCAGAGTCACATAGCAATAATTTAGAGTTGTGCTAAAATGCAAAAGGCAACACTTACAAAACATACCTCTCCATATCCTTCAATTCTTATCGGTGACATAGATGATGGGAAGCAGAAATATGGATGGGCATGAAGGCCAAAGCTTGTTGTACTGACCCTCTCAATTTTGAATGACTTAATCTCAAGTGAGAAATACACTGGATGTTTTCCATCCGGTTCTATTGGAATGCCTTCTAGGAAAATGTATCCTCCTTCTAGACCGCAGGGACTAATATCATAATCCGCTGGCAAAGGAACGGTACTCATCATATGCCACTCATGGGACATCTCACCGTCAATTTGTGAAAAGGTGTAATAATCGAGAGATGTGGCTTCATAACTCATACTAAACATCGCAACCTTGCTTTCCCCAGACTCCACAATGACGATTCCGCGCTGAGCGTGACCAGGTGGAAGGTCAACAGTGCAAAATTGCATACTATTCATGTCGAGCTTGATCAACGTGCTCATGTTGTATAATTTCCAATAGAAGCAGTCATACGCACAGAAGCCTGAAGTCAAAATACCAACTCCGTTCCTGGCCAGATCGTTGGAACTGGTAGACATACTGACACTCCAGCAGCCAGAGACTGAAGAGAAGACAAGTACCCCCAACCTTGTGCCAGATTGCATCCAGAGGATCACTCTGAATGATGTATCCCCCTCTATGCCTCCTGAAGGCATAAAGCAGGCCCTGGGATGTAAAATATTTTGGTTTTGAAGCCCTACGGAGGCAACAGCAGGTATCGCCCGGACAACGGGTCGCACACCGCGAGCTCCCAGTAGGCGGTGCCTCTCGTGCAACGTCGCTCCATGAGGACGCGGCCGTTGCGGACATCGCACGGACGCCAGTCGAGCCATAGCCATTCGGTGGTGGGGCGCCGAGGGAGGTAGTCAAAGGAAAAATCAGCAGACTGGGCGACAATGCGGCCGACAGTAGCGGAGGGATGGGGAGCCTCGACAGGGTGGAAGCCAGAGGAGTTGACGAAGCCAAGGAGAAAGGGGCGGGTGAATGGAGCGGTACCGGCGGAGGAAGGAGTGGTCAGCGATGAGGCGGCGGAAGAAGACGCACGCGGCGGAGGCGCGGGCGAGATCCACAGGGGAGGCGACGCGGAGTAAGATCTCCTCGAGGAGGTCGCTGGTTAGGGCCGGCGGCGGCCACTCTGGCTCCGCGGCCTCGGGGTTGGGGACGCTCAGGCGAACCCTCGACGCCATCCGCCCCGCCGCCTCGGGTAGCCAGGGGGGGCGGCGAACCCTTGACGCCATTCGCCGCCTGCGAGTACGAAGGGAGGACGGGGACTGAGAAGATAGATGCTCTCGGGCAGAGTTGGGCATGGGCTGTAGAACGGAATGCGATTTCCTCCCTCGCACCACCGAACGGGACGCTGCCACGCTGGTGTGGGCTTCGTGGCCATGTTGATGCGGTGAGGCCTGGACCTGGATACTGAGAGTGAAGGCCCGTTTGCATAGCATAACTTTTGTTTAGTGGCCGTTTGTTTAGCACAACTATAATAAATATGTTTATTTATAGTGAACTATATAAGCTGTTTGACGCGCCACCAAGCAATAATGTCTACCCATCGTTGTCGTATAGAAATCAAATAATTTTAGCTTAAACTAAATCTAGGCCAAAGGTACTATATAAGTATATTAGATTGCATATGGAATATATTTTTGCCTTAGATTTATTTTAAAAACATAGATGTGAATGGTATTTTCTATAGTTTTAGATTATCTTACAGTTTCAAATCTAGAATTGCATTGTCTGTAGGAATTAAGTAGTATATTTATAGGTACAGGTCCAACCTCTCTCCCTAGCTGAGTTCTGAGTTCATTCATTATTTAATAATGATGATAAGTGTTCGACTCTGTTAAGTTCATCCCTAAGGTGGTGCAACATCGCCACATTGCAATGTGTCTTGGATGGTTACAACTTACAGATAACTCTAGGCGCAACATCCCCAAGTGACTTCACGAATGGTGTAGTTTCCATCCAAAATTTTTGTTGGCGATTTCAAGCAAAAGGGTTCGAGGACTGCCTTGCGCCACTCCCTCTCGCATGCCGCGCTACCCTGCGCCAAGCGAAGAAGACAATTGGGCTTCGCCGACATTTGGGGGAAGTGTGGAAACTGCGATGGGCACTTGTGTTAATTGCTTCGATGCGGAGTTTTCACATGATGTAAATCGTGCATTGATTCATTGATAGTACAAGTTTGTTCAGTGAATGGAAAGGTAGCCATTTGTATGGGAAAGAAAGGAGCAAAAAAAATGGTGGTAAAGTGAAACAAAAATTCTGACTTGATTTTGACATGTATTGCTATGTGAGTGCAACGTGGCTCCGATTTCTAGTGGCTCCTATTATACTTCCTGTAAATTGCAGCCTGGCAGCATCCAAATTCTCGCCAAGATACCTTACTTCTTCGCAAGCAAAATTGGTAGTTCTAGAATCAACTTAATGGGATGTTCATAGCAGTGAAAGGAAGCCATTTCTACATAAATTAGTTATTGCTGGGCTATCCCTTCATATGGAGGATGACATTTGAGCCCAGCAAACAGCCCAAGAACCAGCCACGAACCTAGTGATTGTGCACCGTCGATCTCGGTTGAATCAACGGTTGAGAATACTTCTTGGGAAACATAAAAGGGATGAAACCCTAGCCTCCATCAACTGAAGCACACTTGAGAGATTTCGTGGCTGCTGCTGCTGCTGAGAGAGTGAGAGTGAGAGTAGAACACATACCACAACAGGAGAGGAAATAAAAAAGGGCGTACCCAGTGCCGTAGGCTCCCGCACTGCGGGGTCTGGGAAAGGAAAAATAGTCAACAGTCTTTCCCGCACAAATGTGCAGAGGCTGGGGCTTGAACCCTGGACCTCTTGGTCACATGCGATAAAGCTCTACCGCTTGCACCAAGGCCGCCCTTCAGGAGAGGAAATCTGTCCAGATTTTACAATGCTGAACCGATCATCTTTGAGCCGATGATTGGAGGCTCAAACGTGGTTGGATTGGTGCCAAACTTGGTAAGCTCGTTCCTCACTTAGAGTACTTCGATCTGTTCAGTTGGTTTGAGGATTGGTTGAGTAGAGGTTCAGATTTGAGAGGGGTTTTGTCAGTTCAGGTTTGTGCAGTGTCAGGACAGAGCAGTTTTGGTAGATGATCTGTTTAGGTAGTCAAACGGTGTCCGATTGAACTGATTTTTGGTCAGTGTTAGCGGACTCGTGGATCTACTTGTCTACCAAATTTTGAATTGAAGCTGTGGTTTGGGAGATACGAACTGATTACCGAGGAGGACAGATTCTGTGATTTCTCTGTTTCAGGTTGTGGTCGCTGAAATCAGTTGTAGTCGTAATCGGTGGGTTGCAATTGATACTAGTTGTAACTAGTGGTGACTGATTGGAGTGTGTTGCTGCTGATTATAACTCTCTGTACTCTTTGTTGATTACTAGTGAAGCTTGGTTGGAGTGGACCGGTTGGTCCCGTGGTTTTTCCTTCTCACATTAAGAAGGTTTTTTACGTAAATCGTTGTGTCTATTGTGTATTGTCATTGTTGATTTCCACTTTGATTTCCGCTGTATATCTGGTGATAGAAGTTATCCTCATGATTCATCACAAGCTGAGGGATTAATTGTGTTTTGTTCGTGCCTTGTATCCCAACAGTTATATGGAAGACTTATCCTTCCCATATTTCTGGAATCATGGTGTTCATAAGCAATTGCTTTATGTGTTGTTCCACACATATTCAGTTCACGAGGATGCGCTCACCGAGATGCAGTTGGATCTCTCAATACAATAATTTATGCCAAATCGTGTAATAAGTGTCGGAGAGAGTCGGTTAGTGCCCCATTGTTTGATCCTGAGCTGCTGGTTGATTATGAGCTACTCGACATAAGGAGTGTTAAACTTCGTGTGCTCCATTCTCAGTTCCTGTTGCATCTATTAGCAATTGGTTCAACACCTGATGCCTGGTTGCTAATTTTTTTCCCCAATGGGTATCTACTTCACTGTTACAACTAAATGGAAGTGCCGCAGTTGCTCCTTTATTGACTGTTGGCTCTGCAAGATGGATGGCTAATAGTTTGTTGCTACGGAGTACATGGGAGTGAAATAGTCGAAATCACACAGATTGAAATGAAGGCTTTGTTGGACTACAAACCTGGCCTCAATACTTATGCTGGGCACGCTTTTGGCCACCACCTGTTTATTCAAGGTTGGAGTGAACGGGTCCGCGACTTGCTGCATTGAGTTGCAGCCATGGACACTTCCTGAAATACTTCATATACTGACAGACATTAATCGTAAGTTGGTTGAGACAGGTTCAGTTGCCAGCAGATCGATTGTTCTTGCCCGTGTGGTCATGACCAGAGTTCAACGGGAGATCATGGCGTGAATGCGTGATGGAGCTAAGATGCTGCCAACATTGTGGTCCTTACTCAGTTCCAGATACCTCCTAATTGCAGGTGCAGTGAAACAATTGCCATGACCCATGGGAAGAAATCAGTTACAGGAATGTGAATTTGTTCAAGCTACCAAAGGTGGAGGCTTCAGCATTGGACAACCTGCTGATATCCATGGTTCAAGGACACGTTTCAGTACTTCATCATTGGCTCGGGGGCAAGCCGAAGCTGAAGTAGGGGGCAATGTCAGAATATGCGTTTAGCTTAATGTGACGGCGCGTGCTGTCACACATGGCAGCCAAGCAAGAACGGGAGCAATAAAAAAACATGGCAGCACTAGCAGATCGAGGTTGCTAAAAAAAAGCAGTGGCAGATAGGGGCATGAAAGATTTTTTTCAGAAATCCCAACAAGGTCACTTTTCCTCGTCGGACTTCTTCAGCCTACCTTCCTTCTGCCTGCCCTATTGAGCTACGGCCGCGCGAACCCCTTGAGTGCACGCAGCAGAGCCATTTAGCCCTGTTTGGAGCCAATTCTAGACCTCCTATGGTGAAAAAAAGAGCGCAGGTCGACGGCCCCAAACACCAGTTGCACCGTGGCTAGCACAGTAGCACGACCAGGTCACAATAACAGCAAGATTTTTTTTTGGACGGTCATTAGATATAACTGAACATATCCAAACGATAAAGTTCTGTTACAAGATAATGGACACTGAAATACAGAAGAGTAGACCACAAGTGCAATGTATCGCTTCTTACATAATACATGCAACTCAGGGTAGCAACACTTCATGGTCATCAAATATAAGATTAACCCACTGCAACCAGAAGCATATTAGAAGGAAGATGGTTTGATACAAAAGACTGCATCCGCTCCAATGCTCCAAATCAGGATGGGAACCTAGTCCTGCAACCGAATGGATGAAGTTTTTAGAACGTAGAAAGCACAATTGCAGAAAGAAAATGCATCCAAAATGTTTACTTAATTGCTTTCCATAGTTATTGTGCTAAGGCATAATTTGAAGGGTGGACTATTCATGGTTCAGACAAAGTTTCGGCTCAACAAGTAACAATGCATATAACACTAACATTCTTTTGTATATATATATATATATATATATATATCTAAGCTGACAATCTTATTGCAGTAAGCATTGATGTAGAAAACACACCCATTACACAACATTCAATTTCAGTTTCCAGGAAAAAAAAAATGACAAAAGTTGAAATGGTATAGCTACCCAACAAATTGACCTGTGCAGCCAGGCATAACTAGATTTAACAAGGGACAAAATCTGAGATTCCAAATAAGTTATAACAATAGTACAATAGGCAGAAGCTCATTCTAACTGAAAGGCCTAAGTTTAGCCTTATAATCCTGTACTATACTTTTGTAGACCGGCAATGCTGTTTGGAAAACAGTACAGAAGTAGTACCACTCAACTTAGTTGCTCCAATGGATCATAATATAAATATATAATTAGCAACTTTAAACTGCAAACAAGTGAGTTTATCACAGTCACAAATACAAACACTAGAGAACATGAAGTTTCATTAAGTTATGCCAAGTGAATAGATCAATAGAAAGACTTACAGTAAAAAGTTTACCTCTCCATATCCTTAAATCCTCCTTGGTGACATAGATGGTGGCAAACCAAAATATGGATAGGCATGGCCTGGAAAAATTGTCCTACTGACCCTCTCAATATTGAAAGACTTAATCTCAAGCGACAAAACTGTTGAATATGTTGAACTTTCTCCATCTCGAATGCATTCTATGAAAATGTATCCTTCAGCTGGACCCTTAAAGTCACGATTAATATTATAATTCGCAGGGAGAGGGATGGTACTCATCATATGCCACTCATGCGACTTCTCACTGCCATTTTGCGAAAAGGTGTAATAATCGACAAATGTGCTTTTATAACTCAGACTAAACATCGCAACCTTGCTTTCCCCTGACTCCACAATGATAATTTCCCGCCCATCGTGGCCAGGCGGGAGGTCAACAGTGCAAAACTGCATAGTATTCATGTCGAGCTTGATCAACCTGCTCTTGTTGAATAATTTCCAATAGAAGCAGTCATTCACACATTGGCCAGAAACCAAACCACCAAGTCTGTTCAAGCCCAGATCGTTGCAATTGGTAGACATACTGACACTCCAGCAGCCAGAGACTGAAGAGAAGATAAATACCCCCAGCCTTGACTTGGATTGTATCCAGCTTAACACACTGAATGATGTATCCCCCTCTATGCCTCCTGAAGGAGCTCCTGACTGGGTAAAGGAGGCCATCCTGGTATAAGAAATATTTTGATTTCTGAGCTCGACGGAGGCGAGTAGGTCCTCGGTTATGGGAGGCAGCAGCAGGTATCTTCGAGACAACGGGTCACACACCGCGAGGTCCCAGTAGGCAGCGCCTTTCTCACTACGGCATCCGACGAGGACGCGGCCGTTGCGGACATCCCACAGACACCAGGGTGCCATTTGGTGGTGGGGCGAGGGAGGTACTCGAAGGAAAAATCAATAGCCTGGGCGACAGCAGCGGAGGGATGGGGCGCCTGCACAGGGTGGAAGCCAGAGGGGCTGACAAAGACAAGGAGTAACGGCGGGTGAATGGAGCGGTACCGGCGGAGGAAGGAGTGGTCAGTGATGAGGCGCCGGAAGGAGACGCAAGCGGTGGAGGCTCGGGCGAGATCCGCAGGGGAGGCGACGCGGAGCAAGATCTCCTCGAGGAGCTCGCTGGCTAGGATTGGCGGCGGCCGCTCTGGCTCCGCGGCCTCGGGGTTGGGGGCGCTCAGGCGAGCCCTCCTCGACGCCAGAGTGGGCAGTCCTCCTCGACGCCATAGTGGGCAGTCGGGGAAGGGAGGAACTTGCGTCTCCTTCCTCCGGCTGTCGAATTGAATCCGATGGAAAAAGGCCGGATGTGGGCTTCGTGGCGGCGTCGATGCGGTCAGGCCCGTTTGCGTCACAACTTCCGTTTAGTGTATATTACCACCGTTGAAAACAATAGCATATAGAAATTAAATTATTCTCTTTGCTAAAAAAAGAAATTAAATGATTCTCAAAAATAAATTAAATAATTTTTAAGTTCAACTCAATTTTGAAAATTTATGGTACTATAAGTAAGTATCCTCGATTAGTTATGGAATATATATCTTTCTTCAAAACTATTATAAAACATAAATGCTGATGACATTTTCTAGACTTAAGTCATCAAACTTTAGAATATCTTACGGTTTTAAATCCAGAATTGCATTATCTTCAGAATGCAAGTAGTATATTTATTAGTACCACCTGCTCAACCTTACCCTTGCGAGTTCTGAGTTCATTATTTGATGCGGAGCAGCAAGACATAGAAGAATGGTTCATGACGATGACAGAAGAGGGCACCGAGGAGGGTCACTCGATCGAAATTCTGACCATGTGGCATATATGGAAAGAAAGAAACGGCCGGGTTTTGAATCGTAATGGCAGGAGCTAGCAAGCTATTTTAAGGGTTTTTTTTTGTGAGCAGAAGCAGGCTATTTTAAGTGCCAGCAGAGACGAGTTCACTAACTGGACTTCATCTAGGAACTGGACCAGGCGCCCAAGGATTGAGAATAATGTAGTGAGTAATTAGTTTAATTTTTCGTAGCTTTGCATGGGCGTCTGCCATGTGAAGCAGCGCCTCTCGCGCTTTTAAGTTGAATTCTATCTCTTGCTTATTAATGGAATGCCGGACAACTGGATCTTTAAAAAAAAATATTTGACGAGGAGATGTGTTCAACTCTATCAAGTTCATCCTAAGAATAGCACAACATCGTCACATTCCAAAGTTTCTCGAATGCTTACTAATCGCTCTAGGATTGTCGGGCGTGAAGAACAACCACGAGCTGTTGTCCCCTGGACAGCTAACGAGCGGATAGAGACCGGGACCGGGAGGCGGGCCTCGAGGTGGAGGAGGCGACGACGATCCGGTGGTGAAGCGGGCACGTGAGGATAAGCGACCGCAGGTGTCTATGATATTTATATTTATAAGTTTTAAAATTTTTAAAATTTTATATATTAATAGTATCAAATTAGATGGGCATTGTCTCAAAGTTTGAGATTCAAACAACTTTTATAAAAATTCATACGAAAAAAAAAGAAATTTCATTATCCTGAATTATGTCCTCTAGTGGTTAAAATTTATTTTTTATATGAATTTTTACAAAAGTTGTTTGAATCTAAAATTTTGGAACAATCTAGCTCTGGTTTGGTACTACTGATGTGTAAAGTTTTAAAATTTTTAAAAACATCTCAGTGTGAATTAGGTACATTTAAATAGACACCTACGATCGCTTATACTCACGTAGTTTTCGGGACACGAGGGCTCTCACGGACAGGCAAGCCCTAGCCGCCGCCGCTGTGACGCCCCCTCGGAGGGCGACTTGGGCGCTCCGCCCACGCCACGCCGCTTCCAACCCCCTCCCTCCTCTCTCGTCTCGCCGTCGCCGGAGCAGGTCGCCGGCAAGGCTGTGCGGGCTGCCGTGATGGCGGTGGCGGAGCCTTTCGAGCTGTGGCGATGAAGTGGCAGCGTGGGCGTCTCTTCACCGGTTCCAGCGATCCACGGACACGGTGACGGCCGTGGAGACGGCGGTCTGGGCGGCGGCGGCCGGCCAATGGTGGGCCGAAGGCTTCAGTTCTCCGGCGACCAGACCGTGCGGCTGAGGAGCCTCGTGACGATGGGGTCGGCGGATTCGGTCCTCCGGCGGTCAGGTCCGGTTCCCTCTAGGCTGGATCTGCACATCCGGTGTCGTTCCAGCGGCTGGATCTGGTTGGCAGAGGAGGAGGATGTGCGGGCGGAGGTAGCAGAGGTGGAGGAGATCCGGTGACCGACAGCGTGAGGCCGGATTTGAGGCTTCGAGGCTTAGGTGGCTGCGCGGGTGGTAGCCGTCCAGAGCCGCTCCCGACGATGGCCGTATCTAGGCTTCGGGCGATGGATTCAGTACGCCTACCGGTTCTGGGGCTCCGGGGCGCTTGCGCGTGGAGGTGCAGATGGCCGAGTGGAGGTTGTGGTGGCCGTCTGGCACCGCCTCCGATTGAGGCTATATCTACATGTTGGTGGTGCACTTTCCAAGAACTCCATTGTTACGGATCTGGCAGCGGTCTCTCTTGATGGTCCCTGGCGTAACGACATGGATTTCGGTGAGACAACTGCTGTTTTTTGATGAAGGTGACGCCTGTGGGTGCCACTTCCTCGTTGGAGGCGTCATCACTTCTCTCCAGCACAGGGCGCCATAGAGATCTTTCAGGGTGAAAATCTAAGATCGGTCCTACTGGTCAAGCGATGATGGCATCTTCATATGTCATGCTCTTGTTGAAGACGTCGATTTTGGAAGATTCCTTATTGGTTGTTAGTGTTGATGCCAGCATAGTTAACTCTCAAAATTCTTAGCGTTGTTGTCGTGCATTTGGCGGTATATTCTTGTCTTGTAGCAAGCTGGAATGCCGCGAATGATTTCTAAAGCTCCTAGTTTATTTTCTCTTTTATTTTTCTATCCTCAGGCTTCAGCTTTGTAATAATTAGTCTGATTCTACCTATTGATAGATAAAGCCGGATATGAAATAATAATACTTTATCTGAAAAAAGGTGCGATCCGGTGGCGAGCTGCCCCAGGTCTTCAGCGTCCAGATCCTCTTCAAGACCTATGGTACGGGCGGCGGCAACGACTTTGAGGTGAGTAAGGACATCGCTTCGTCGCACTCGAGCGTGGTTTCCGAAAAGAGAAGTGAATGAAGGTGGGAACGAGACGAGCGACTACCTCAAGCATCAACGGACGCGATCAGACAGAGAAGCACAACAGGAACGCCCCGATCTGAGCGTCTCTCTTCCCTGCTTGTCTTAGGCACACGCCTCCTAGCTTCCTTCCCTGCTGCTCACCTAAGGTACTCGTAGATATCATCGATGCAGAGCACATGGCCTCCGCGGACGGTAGATATCGATGCAGAGCACATGGCCTCCGCGGACGGCCGCCGTGACAAGAGGACCATGGACAGCAAGTTGCTTGGGTGCAGCGCACGGGATCTAGAGGAAGAAGGAAGAAACAAATACGTCCCTCCCAACGTGGTACTGAGAGGTTTCTACCGATTAGATGGAGATGAAGACGTGCCCTTAGCGTTGCAGCTAGCTTAATTAGTTCTTATTTTGCAACATTTAATTTGTTTTTGTGTCAGCTATCTAGCTACTTAATTAGCGAATCTTTTAATTATTACTTAATTTGTCATATTGATTCCATTCTACTTTGAGACTTTCCTGATCCTTCCTATAGTCGACACATTACTAGTTGGCATGTATGACCTTAACGATTACACCAGAAGGTTTCAGTCCTTCAAATCCATTTATAGTTTGTTTAGTTTTCTTCTAGCTTCCTCAGTCAGAAACATTATCGCACGTACTTTCTCCAACAAGCATATGTTGGTCACTCAGAAGAGTGATGGCCAGCTCATGGTCATAGAAACTACTCGTATTACGGTACTATGCTCTTGCTGCAACCTGGTCACACTGGATTTTTTTTAATAAAAGAATCAATTTCCAGCCTCTACCATCTTGTGATGGCACACAACCGAGCGTCACAGTACATAACAACACCATAAGCCGAACACTCGCTTTAAACAGGAGGTAAGATATAGTTCAGCTCATCTACTAGTGAGCCTCGCACACAAACTGAAGCACTAAACACCAATGTGATTTGTAAAGTTCCAACCGAACTTCTTAAAAATCGACATGATCAACGTCTCTCATCTTCTACAATCTCCGCTAAATAATGGGCATTCCTCCTCTTTATGCAACATGGACCATTGACAGATCCAACACGTCGCCCTGAAAATTATCTGCATGAAAGTATTAGCTATTGCCTTGTTAAACATCATATCATTTCTATTAACCATATCCCCCCAACAGAGCGCTGCGGCTCCTAACAAGATTTGGTCATGGAGGTTTAGATTCAAACCAAGAAGCCATGAACCAAATAGAATAGCAACACTAGTAGGTGGTTGAATTCCAAAAGTGATATGCATAATGTTCCAAACAAGACTCACAAAGCGACAATTGAAAAAACAAAAGTTGGATCGTTTCATTTGAGTTACAGAAACAACAGTTGAACATCTCCTTGCCAGTTCCTTTTTTGCTAAATTATCCTCGGTAAATGTTACCCCTTCTTTAAATACCAAAACCAAATCTTAATTTTTAATGATATTTTTAATTTCCAAAGATAACTTTTGTCAGAACGAACTCCATGTTAAAGGAAGGTTGTATACATGAACGAACCGGACTGTAAACAAGCCATCTTAGTAGGGCCCTATCGACACACGTCTTGCCTGTTTGTAACTGCGTAATGGTCCAAAAAGGATTTCACTCCCGAGATTGTTTTACAGTAATGTCACACTCAGCATCAACGTGTTATCTAGCTGCTTGGATGTGGCCAAGATATTGTACGTACGTTCCAAGCTAGCAAATCGCCGCTGCATATCGTTGCTGGCCCGGTCTCATGTCCCCATGGCGTGACATCTCCAGTGGCCACTTCAAAACGATCATAACCGGGGCCCCCAAAAAACGTGACCGCTGTCGCTGGGCGGTAGTCTCGCCATCGGGAGAGAGCATCGGACAAGCAAAACTGCAGAAAGAGACAGGCGCAGATCGTCCATGTCCACTTGGAGCTATACCTGGCTTGGTCACAACCTGCCAACCTGGGGGCATGCGTGCAACACGATGAGGCGCATGGGCCGATGCACGGGCCACGTACTATTCGACGGCAGCTGCGTTGGTCGGGCGTCTCGTAGCATTTGTCCTGCCGGTCCACACGCCTCTGTAGCAGGCGTGTTCCACGCGGCCGGCGTGACTCATGCACCGGCGGCAACTTGATTCCCGGAAGTACACCGAACGGCCGCGCCATATTTTTTTAAGGAACTCGGGCATAAACTCATCCCCACCTACTTTTATACGATGCCAGAAGCTGATGGGTGAAAGAGGGTGTAAAGCACTAAGTACAAAGGCTGACCCATTGAAGGTCAAAGGAGTATATGGAGGGAGAGAGAGAGATTATAACACACAACAACACAGAACATATAACAATAGCACAAAACAACAACAACAATAGGGTAATCCTAGACGAAGCCGAAAGACGCCAACAATCATCAACTTGCACCACCCGCCGAGCAGCCCGCAGTCCTTGAGCCCGACACCACTGAGTTAAGAGCAGCAGCAAACCTCGCCAATCGTGCCCCCTTTTGTGCCCAACACCACTCAACTAAGAGCAGTGCGAGCTCGCCAGCCCATGATCGTTGTGTCTAGCACCACTCGATTAAGAGTAGCGGTTAACTCGCAAGGTCGTGACCCTCGTGCCCGATACCACTCAACTAAGAGCAGTGACCGAACTCGTAAACCCATGCCTCTTGCGCCCGGCACCACTCAACTAAGAGCAGTGATAAGCTCGCAAGTCATGGCCCTTGTGCCTGGCACCACTCAACTAAGAGCAGTGACGAGTTCACCAGCCCTTGTGCCCGGCACCACTCAACTAAGAGCAGTGACGGCCTCGCAAGACCGTGCCCCTTTGCCCGGCACCACTCAACAAAGAGCAGTGACGAACTCCCAAGCCAAGATCACCGAACACGACAACATCCATGGGAATGACAGAGACACCTCCAGCGTGTCCGGGTCCACGTGCTGCCAGAGGAAGACACTCATCGAAGAACGAAGACGGCTAGAAGCCCAATCGAAGAACGAGCAATAAGCTTCGACGAGGTGGATGACGCACCTTACGCCATCGCCGCCGGGCCAGACAAAGCCGGACAGGGTTTTCACCCAGCTGTATGTTCGCAGGCTGAGGCAAAGCAACGGCAACATGCGCGGCAAGACGGGGCCTTCGACAATGCCTCCATGGAGGGAGATGACGCGGACCGTGCCACCGCTGCCGGCCAGCAAGAGCTAGGAAGGATTTTCACCCAGGATTACCCGCTGCCAGCGCACTGGCCAAAAACGACGAGCCGTGATTGGAACACGGCCGCACACACCGGGCAAGGCATCCATGGCGCCAGGATGAGGAACCTGAAGAGGCCCCCTGCTCCAGCCGCCAGTCACCGGCCGCTGCTCCCGCTGCACCTGGCCACGGCGCTGCAGCTGGCCCCCGCATCACATACCCAGGGGCCGGACCCCGGTCAGTCGGAGTTTGCCGTGGCTAGGGGGCGGCCATAGCCGACCGTGGCCTGTGAGGCGCCCGCCGGCAAGCTATCAAGCAGTGAAGCTACGCCGAACGCCATGCCCTTCGCGCGCCCGGAGAGGACCGAATCCGGCCCTCAGTTCGCCCCCGCCTCGCGCCCCAGTCGCCCGGAGGAGACCAAGAGTGCCAGGGCCATCAAATCTAGTGGAGAGAGCGCTCGATCTGGACCCAGGGACTCCAGATCTGCGCCCAGAGAGATCCGATGCTAGTCCTGCGGATGAAATTTCACCCAGTCGGTACCAGTACGAATTTCTCATACGGACCCCCGCGTCGTCTTCGTACGGAGGCGACTCAGGGGCGACTCCGACCCGCCGCCGCAACAGCCCCCTACACTGGAGCTCCGCCGGCCGCTGCTGCCGCTCTCGAATAGCGGCGGCGGCGGCCCGCTACGGCGCCCAACAAAGCTCCCCGCAGTAGCAGCCTCCACCCCTCTCCTTCCCTCCCTCCCTCCTCTGTTGAGCTCCAGGCATGGTGGTCAACTGGCACCATGAGAGATGGTCGAAGCACGGCCACGCCATTGGCTCTCCGGCCGTCGAGCAGCTGCCCCAATAGCAACCAGCCCAATTATTCTTGGCGTCCAACTAGAGGTGCATCAAGCAACGCTGGTCACTGTCGTTGTTGTTGCTCTGCCAATGTCCATCAATGCCTCGAGTATTCGACTCTTCCTGAACTACAAGTGAAATACTTTCATTTGCATCATGAGCTCCTAACATCAGACCTGACACCAAGCCACTCAACCACAAGCTTAGTTTTTTTTTCCAATTGCTTGGATATTACACTATTGACTTTGATAGTTCCTTTTTTCTTTCCTAATTGTGTTTTGTGTAGACTCTTTATTTGATACTTTTCAAACTCGTACAATGGTCGAAGTGCCATTTTTTTAAAATCTATATATAAGGGGCCTAAGGCTGGTTGACACGTGGCAGCAGGAGAGGCGGTGGCGGAGGGCAGCGAGGCGAGGCCGAGGCCGGCCGACGCGCTGCTGGCGGTGGCGGCGTGCACAGGCGCGCGGGTAAGCTCGGCGTAGGGGTGGCGGCTAGGGTTTGGAGGTGAGGAAGAGAGCCAAGAGCCAAGAGCTGAAGATAGATGGTAATTACCGCTTTCTATTATTGATCTGAACGGTTACAATTTCCCTTGTATTTATAGGCCGGGGTTTTCTTAGCCTCTAAGCAAGCAGGGATCGTACGGATCCTCCGTTTCTTATTTTATTTATTTCTACTTTCCTAACCTGCATTGCTGACGTGGCGACCTCCATAGATGGGGACGGTGGCGCCGAGCTGCGCACCCAGCCCTCCTCCTGCGCGTGCGTGCCCGCCCTTCGGCCCGCGAGGCACGACTGTTGCGGCGCTCCTTCTCTTCTGGGCCTCAGTTGGCTCAATTTCTTCCCAATTCTGCTGGACCATCGTTAGACTTGTTACGCTATAATTCCAAAGTTAAAATTCATTAATCATATGAAGCATGGATTCATTGTGGTTAATTTAAAAATCAAAGCCGTTACATTGTCACAAAATCTAATGATGTAGGTTCAGTTTCATTTTTTTTATTAATGCGGTGATTTGTAGACCAGAGGCCCTAACGACTTGTTTCAACTACTGTACTAAATGAAAGATACTACTGTAATAAGTATTAAACATGCCCATACCGATCAATATCATGCATCTGAAATTCTGAACGTGCCAATAATCCAAGAAATATGCCAGTTGTAGGCAGTTCCAAAACCTGCACTGTCGTGTTTCGGAGCTACAGCTAGCGTCTGCATGCCCTTTGTCTCTTTGCATAGCGTGGTGGCTGATCTTTGGATGCTGCAAACTATGTGGGCCCACGCACGGATGATAGGGCACAATAAACGTGACCACTTAGACCA
The DNA here is from genome assembly GCA_023333625.1 of Bothriochloa decipiens. Taxonomy (NCBI): domain Eukaryota; kingdom Viridiplantae; phylum Streptophyta; class Magnoliopsida; order Poales; family Poaceae; genus Bothriochloa; species Bothriochloa decipiens. Next base: position 58,129,386 of record CM041630.1, on the reverse strand, counting down.
AAATTAGCATCCACTGTCGACTGATGAACGAAAGTTGACTTGACACCACTCCTATTTTAGTTGATTTTAGCTACTTTGATATGTGAAGTAGCCAAAATTGTGACCAATAATATGTCTTGACCAGAATATATTTTGGTAGTACACAATTGAAATAGATGGGGAAACACGTACAATGAGCGCCATCAATCTCCCCGCCACTTTCGATCTTGGGCATCCTTGAGCAAGTACTGTAACTGATTAGCACCCTACTACCTACGTCCCCTACTCAATCAAGATGTAAACTTGCAAGCTTGGGATGACGAGGAGAGCTAGGGACACTGCTACAGTAGTTGGCCGTGTGTGAGTGGACCACGATTGGGCGTGTAGCATGCATCTCCAACTCCATATATGTTCTACCCGAGTTTATTTATTTCTTGACTAGCTGGACAACCGGGATAAAGATTCGCTTTGTGTGGCCTAGCCTAGAACCGCGTATCCAAAAAAAATTTTAAATCGGAGCGTGTCTGGTCTAGTCCTGGTTTTTTCAGTCTTGGTTTTGGGCCTGTCGGTTTTTTTCGGCTCACCAGTCACCAACCACCTCTCTGACTCTGTATATATCTCTTCTTGCAGTGTATCATCATTGTTTAGTTTCTTCTATCCGTTCATATACTGCTACTATAGCTGGTTCGGAGTGAGTGATAGATTTCAGGGCGAGGATTACCCAGACAGCAATAGAAGCAGTTCTCTTCCCCACGCAATAAATAAGCTAAACTGTAGTTAGATACATATCACCAAAGAAGAGTAGCTTCAATATTCGACTACAACTACAACGAAGTATCATTAAAATCCCACATGGCGGCCACGCTCAGTTCTTCGGTTGCTTCAAGAGGCCTGACACTTCAGACCGCCCTTGTGGTTTCTCCTCCTCCTCGCTGCCGCGGGACTCCATTGATCTCGGTATCACCTCATGCTCACCGCCAGAGTCTTATCGGCGGCTCAAGGACGAATTCTTCAGGCACAAGCCGGATCAGAAGAACTACACGGTATGCATCTCGATCTCGATCTCTATCTTAAAGCTCATCACAGTTACAGATCCTAAGATATATGCGCGCTATATAAGTATATATATCTAGCACACATATATGTTCTTTCAAGACTTTGTGTTTTACTATCTTGTTTAATTCTTAGCATCCATAGTAAGTTTCATTTATCACAGGAACACATGTAAAGTTTCACATGTTTCCAATTTGTTCAGAATCCGTGCAGTAGATCCAGGCTCTGGCGGCGGAAACCTCGTAATCCCAATACCCGATCTGCTTTCAGTTTTATCATGGTGAGTGAAGAAAGCAGATATAGTAGTACTTGCTTGTTCATTGTTCAGATGCAGTTTCCAAATTTATTCGATCGATTTTACTTCTCGCGTTCCAAAACCGGCCTACCACCAACCATCTCCGTTTTGTCCAGGCCCTGGATGTTTGGTGCGGTCATAGCTGCAGCAGTACCTCTCTACAGAAGGTTCAGAACATTAGAAGGTATAAACATGGCGGAGAGACGACCGTGTGCCTGAAATTCCTTCTAGTATAGCATGCGTATATATTTTGATTACGAACTTTTGGGTAACAGATAACATAGAGAAGACGGCGGAGGCGGCGATCGAGGTGATCGACTCGGTGGCGGAGGCGACGGAGAAGGTCGCCGAAGACATTGCCGAGGCGTTCCCCGAGAATAAATCTCTGAAGCAGGCAGCCTCTAAGATTAAGGCGATCGCGGATGAGATCGAGGAAGATGCTGACAAAGCTGAGGCCTTCATTGAGAAGGTTAGTTTTACTTTTACCTAAGCTAATCGTCTATTGGCTTTCGATTACTGGAGCTGCTGTACTGGCAGTACGTGCTCCTTCCATGATGGCTCATGGAGTACCAGTGGGGTTGTCGTTTTGACTCTACGTGGCTTGTGAACGTCCTCCCCTGTGCCAAAATATTTATTGTTTTCGGTTTTCGTGTCACAAGTAGAGATTCGATTTATATAAAATAGATTTATATCTTTGAATAAATTTGCTGAAAAAACTAGATTTAAGGATCTTTTCTAATGATACTAATTATGTATTATAAATATTAATATTTTTAATATATAATTACTAATATTTATTTTTTAAAGCATAGGTGATAAATATTTTATAACGGAGGAAGTACAGTTTACATTTATTGGGGCCGCCAAACTGTTGACAAGCAGTCAAGCACGCTCATGAGCCCCCCTAAGCTATTCTTTCACCAGCAAGTGCAGGGCGGCTATTCTTTCAGCGAACTATTATTTTTCGTGTTCATTCTTCTTCCTACTTTAAGAGGATCCGCCAAAATGATAAGCTAAAGCCAAGCGAACAAATATTCCACTCGACCATGTAGACCAAATATGCATACATTAGCGGTAAATACACGACCGTAAAAAATGTTCTCGTAATATAACAGTGGACAGTGGTACCGAGAGTATTTTGTAAGTTGTAAGGGCAACTACAAGAGACTCTCTATATTCTTATAATTGTTAGGAACAGAGATTTTAGTGAAAAAAAACTTATAAAAGCTTATCCTCTCTAAAGTTTCCTCTCTAAATCATCATTCAGACAATTATTTTTATAAAAATCGTTTTCTATATCTTTTCGCTCTCCAATGCTTTTCTGGATCTTGTGTGCACTCTAGAGAGCCATTATCATTTTCTATCTTTTGCTAGTTAGAAATCCATAACAGAGTATAGCTATATTTGGATAACTAAATAGAGAGGTTGTTGGGAGATATTTTTCTCATCAAAATCACTATTCCTAACAATTAGAAAAGGATATAGAGTCTTTTTGGAGTTGCTAGCCATCGTCTATTCCAGATTTTTCACTAGCCAAAGATGGACAATGGGGTTAACAGTTTAAAGTTAACAGAAAGATATAGAAATTGATTTTTATCCAAATGACTTTCTAAATAATGAGTTCTAGAAATACTTTAGAGATAAGTTTATACATTTTGAATAAAAAACAATGAAATATCAGTATTGACAGCTTTGTTTGAAACAATCTATTTTCTTTATAAACAATGCTGCTACACATAAACTTTTTTGGTAAATGAAATTCAACATCTGGTACTATGGTGCATGCTAAAAACATGGTTCATGCCATTGTGGTAACTAGTAGGAGTTGAGGCCCATACTAGATTTTTAATAAAGTGTAAAAGGCAAAAATGAATAAAGATATAATAGGAGAGTTTGAACTTACCATGTGAATAAAAGACTTGCAACAACTAATATGATCAAAAGGTACAAAAACAAATATAGGTTTATGATGCCACAAAAAGAGATAAAAATGTGATATAACATAACATAATGTTTTGAAAAAATACGCATTAAAACTCATGAGGTGCAATGCGAAGGATGAAATTACATAGTATAGAGTAATAATTATTAAATTTACCACAAACAGAAACAAATTATTAGTTATTCAAATGAGTATTGTGTTAGAAAATGAAGAGAGAGAGAGAGAGAGAGAGTAAAAATAATCAATTTTGATTATTAGTTGTACTTGTATGTGTTAAATTTATTTACAAACTTTAATACTTTATATAACTTAGGAAGCATGGATTGATAGACTAGTTTAGCATATATAAATAAAAAGATATAACTGTTTCACTTGGCTTTGGCTGACATTATTATTGGCAGGTTGACGAGATAAAGAAAGAGGTAGATTCAATTGTGGATCCTCTAATTGAGAAGGTCACGAAGAACAAATGAGAAGGAGACCAACTGGAGGAGACAATAATGCAAATAAAACAGCCAGTGAAATTCATTTAAGAAGCAAGCACTGGCTAGTTGGGCAGTAACCAAACGAAACTACGGAGGCAGCATGACTCGTCACAGTGTCATATATAGCCTATTTAATTATCTCATTCGATATTGTGCTTTCTAAATCACGGCTCTTGTTCTACGAACTCCTATGAGAGAGAGGATCAGCTGAGGACAAATTTCCTTGGATGCCTTATTATTGCCCAGTTTTTGTTGTGCATTTTTTTTTTTTTTGAGCAAAGCTTATTGTGCAGTTGTGCTAGCTTCTACGGTCACTGACATCCTAACAAGAACTTCGCCGCAAATAGTATAGTTTTCGGCGGCTGCGACCGGTGTTCGGAGCGACGCGGATGGCAGGAAAGAAAATCCCCCGAAAATTCGGTCCAAATTTATGAAACATCGTGAAATCTCGATCGAGATTCCGGAACATGGCTGCGACCAGCATGAAGCGGTAAATTGGTAAATTCTGCTCCTTGTCCTTCTCATTCACACGATGGCATCAATTTTACGATGGGTCCATGCATGGATCATTCACCGAATCGTAGTGCGCCTGCCCTCGACGCCATCGGCCGTCGGTGGCTCGCAGTAGACGGCAAGGGATTACGAGTTGGCTTACACGTACGTTTGCTGCATGTGAGATTATTTGGTTCCCTTGTCGTCGTCGATCTCGATGTTGCATCGATATCGTGCAAAGCACAGCACGCTTTCGAAAAAAAAAAATATCATGCAAAGCACGTGAACGGCAGAACGCCATCGTCATTGTGATTCCGTGAACGGCAGAAACGCTCGGGCGCGATCACCATTCACCGGCACCGGATGCTCCGGATCTCCCGCGACGGGGCCGCAGCACGTGATGCCAGTATGTACTGCCGCACATGGATGGATCCCTTGATTCCCTCTTCCCCTGTGTGTTGTGTCCTTTTTTTTTTTTGTGAAAGTATATCCCCTTAGTTTTGGATACATATATAAATTTATACCCAAATAGAAAAAGTTCCGTGACAGCAGATTCTCTAAAGTCAGTTAATATATTTCCTTAATATGTCATCAGGCTTGGGATATGGATATTTATGGATTTTGATATATGATTATTCATGTTGCATGTTTGGTTATATGGATATGGCCAGCTCTATCGATTGGATAGAGTACCATTTTCTCTGTTTGGTTAGATGGATGATGATGAGATGATAAAGTAGATGTGGTTACCTCCAACCCAAACCGATGATGTTACCCATGCGTGTGGTGCATTGTTTGATTGGGTACATTGCATTGTTTATAGGATACATATAAGTAAAATAGTTGTAGCAGTATAATGTTTTTCTCTCACAACAAAGCAGCAACGGCCCTGTTGGTTCCTGTGACTGTTTGCTATAAGCATTATATATATGATTGATAAGCCAGACTGAATAATTTGTTGGAAAGTTGTCGCCAGTGAACTTTGAAGCCCAATTTAGCTAGTGAGCGAACGAACGTTTTCATGATTTGGAAGTCAAACAATGTAGGATTGGAAGAGCATCCACTGAATACCTCTATGGATGCTATCGTCACTATATATGTATGGCCAAAATGGGCTCGTGCTTGGGCCGTGCTTGGGCCACTACTACGTGGCTCTCCGGCCACGGCGAGTTTTTTTTTGATAAAACATATCTGTATTTCTATTTAAGAAAAACATACATGAAATCGTAGAAATACAAATACGTACGAACAGGATTCAGGGACAGTTATCCCGTCTATTTTGCACGAAGGCCCCTAAAAGAAATAGAAATTACATTTTGGTCCGTAGACCCTGTGCAACCCGAATCCTCCAGATGATTCCGTCGCCGACCGCTGCCGCCGACGAAACCACCATGCCCTGGATCAAGAGACGCCCCGTCGCACGAAGGCTTTAACGTGAGCCGCAGTAGATGAAGCCGGCGTTGAAGATCCATCGGCCGGGGACGCACCCCGAGCATCACTAACCCTGGATCGATACTTGCCATCGACCGCCGTCCGACGCCGAGGGAACCGAGCACGAACCACTCACCTTCAAACCATGAAGCCCACAGCTTCCCCTGCATCCATGAACAAAAGAGCCGCCGGAACCGTGCCGGACAGCTTGGACTCCTGAAGAAGCCTCCCTAACCTTGCCGATGTCGCCGGAGAAGAACGGCATCGAGGTGAAGAAAAGGTTGGGAGGAATTATTCAAAGATGCCGCCGCCATCTCCACCACGCCGACGACACCTGAAAGACTCGCTGCAGAGGAGCACCGCCCCCCCCGGCAAAACCTAGCTCCACCTCCAACCGGCGGCGAGCAGACCGTATATCTAGGAAACCTAAAACCTAGCCTAACTACCTCAGCGCGGCGATTCCGTGACCAACCACTCCTTCCAGCACCAAGATGGTGACCAGAGAGGAGGGAGGCCGGCGAAATCGCCACCGGAACGCGGCGTCTCCTTCTTGTTGCCCTTTTTCCTGTAGCAGGGGAAGGGGAAGGCCACGGCGAGTTCGACATACAGAAGCCGCCGTTCCAGACCTACGCGCTCTACCTGTTCGTCAGCATCACCATGATGAGCGGCAGGCCGGGTGGAAATCATATGGGCGGGCCTCACGCTGCTGGACTGGTGCCGCAACCTGCAGTTATACATACATGATCGGCGCAACGGGCGTGTACCCGGCGGCGGTGCTGCACAGCCTGCTCAGGCTCGTTGGCCTCAAGGGCCTTTCGTTCAAGCTGACTTCGAAGCCGGTGTCCGCGAGCGGCGGCGCCGCCGCGAAGGAGAGGTTCGCGGAGCTCTACCAAGTGCAGTGGACGCCGCTGCTGCTGCCGACCGTGCTGGTGATCGCCGTGAACGTCGCCGCCATCGGCGTGGCGGTTGGCAGGGGCGGCTGCCTTCGGGTGGTCGTTGGCGCAGGTCGCCGGAGCGGCGAGCGGGCTGCTGTTCAACGTGTGGATCCTGCTGCTGCTGTACCCGTTCGCGCTCGGATCATGGGGCGATGGAGCAAGAGGCCCTACCTGCTCTTCGTCCTGCTCGCGGCCGTGCTTATTATCATCGCGTCCGCGTAGGTCGCGGTCCTGGCGGTAGTGGCTCCAGGTTCTGTGGCGGCGTTCTGGCTTGGAGGATGGCCACACATCGGCGCCATATATCTCCGGTGAGCTGGTGGCGTGGTGGGTTTAGCTGATTATTGTCTGATAGCAAATATGCTCATGATGAAAAAGGAACCAGGATTAGTTTTTTTAAAAAAAATTAGTTTATTCTACGATGATCATGACATCCATAAAGACAATATTGAAGATCTAAAAAAAATCATAGTTTTATTTTTAAAATTACTTGTTGATATATCAAGTATTGGTCTGTCAAATGGTGATTAAGTATGACAGGATATATTGTCTCTCTATTATCCACGTGTCAACACTTATCGTGGATTGCGCTGGAATGTACACTCTCCGTCTCAAATTGTAGTTCACTTTGACTTTTTTTTTATGCATTTTGCTATGTGCCTAGATAAATAATATGTCTAGATATATAGTAAAATACACTAAAAAAAAGTGAAAAACTATAATTTGAGACGGAGAGAGTGGATGTGTATTTACTTAGATTGAACTAAACAACAAATTGCCCAATATTTGAGTTTACAGTTTAATTAATTGAAACATCTACTGATCAATATTCTAATAAGAAAAAAAATTCTTAATCAAAGTTGAATCAACAATTTGGTGATGAAAATATTTTTTTGAAACGAATTTGGTGACGAAAGGTTCAAAGCTCTTTATTTATTGTTTTTGTGATTTGTTTTTAGTCTTTATTATGGGAAAAACAAACAAAAAAGAAACAAGAGCTCTATGCGCTGATGCATGGTAAGGATATGAAAAAGGAGGAAAACTTGTCCCCTACGGACTTAATTCAACGCTACTATTACAATTGTTGGCAGAAGAGCTTCGTTTTTATTTGTTGGTTTCGACAGTTTTTTTTTTTTTTGAGGAAATGTTGCTTTCGACAGCTAAGACGTTCCTGTCTACTTGTGGAATCGGCCCACCAGGCGGCCCATTACACACAAATAGACTAACAATAATCGGCCCAGGTATATACTTTCTACTCTGAACTATTACCGGAGTTTGTTCATGTTAGTTTATTCATGAGGTTTAGGAGGTCCAATATGGACGCTCATAGACGGTTTTCTCTGGCTTTATGTGTCATGTTTTGTTTTTGTCACCACCTAAGGGAGTATGAATTAATAAAGGGCAACACTTCCTAAAAAAAAACTACCGGAGTCCAATTATCTTGAACTTGAATGCAATAATAATCCATGAAATGAAAAATTAGAAGACACAAGGCTGTAGCTGGATTTGGTATTCTGTTTCCGGCTTTCCACACGTCTTATTGCCTATAGGGTTCCCTTCTATTATTGATTTACTATTGTTCTTGTTAAATCTTCCTTGGTGCAATAAGATAATCTACTACGGTAGATTATAATGTTGGTTACAAGTCTATTTCAGGTAGGAAAACAGGATAAACTAACAAATAAAATCGATAGCCATAGCCATAGGTGATACGTCAGTCAGTGGTGGGTAGACTAGACGATTCCCCTACCGCCCTACCGGAATGTTCGTTTCAACTGAAACAAAGTGCTTCTGGACTCTGGATTGGATGCTTTTTTTTTTATTGCGGATTGGATGCTGATTGGCATGTGCGGTGCGCTTTTGACACCAGCAAGGAAAGTCGCGGTCCTCAGGGAACTGTGTGCTGCAGCTGCAGCCTCCAGGAGATGAAAACCTACTTCCTTCGTCTAAGAAAAAACATATATTTGATTTTTGTCATTCGTCTTATTTAAATTTTTTATATAAATATAAAATAAATAAATTATTATAAAAATATTTTTAATAATAAAATAAGCCATAATAAGATAAATAATATTTATTTAAAATTTTTAAATAAAACAAATGGTTAAACCTGCAGTATAAAAGTCAAAATATGCGTTTTTTTAGAGAGGGAGGGAGTAGACCCTTAGGGCTCCACAAGTTGAGAGATCGTGGCACCGAACAAAACGTGAAACATCAAACAAAACAGCGGCATTTTCTCCACTCTCTGTTTTCTTCTTTGATCCATCCATGAGCGTACTTACTCAAGCTAAAGATACGGTACAGGTAGGAGTATATTCTGTCGTATAGGAAAGGAAAAAGTCCAATTTACTACCTCCATGTATACACTAGGTCCGGATGACCCCTAAAGTAACAAAAGGTTTACTTAACCCCCTCCGTTTGCTAAACCGGTTCAAATTTCACCTTTAGCGCATACGCAAAACCAAACTCGCTGACTTGGCCGGTTTTTTTACTACGGCTGACACCTCAGCTACATTACGTGGCAATTATGCATGTTTTGGTTCGAAATAGCCCCTCAGCTATACTACACGACATGTATTTGTCCATTATTCAATAGTTTGACACGGAAAAAAAATCTGAAGTGAAGGTAACGATAACTTTATAGCATAAAAATCTCACAATGTTTACTGGACCATTTCGTCATCTTTTAAATTCCAAAATACTGAGCAAATATGTAAGAAACGTTTTACGTAAAATGGACTAAAGTGTTCTTGACTTGACAATAACTAGTACTTTTTTTCACACGAATGGTCTTCGAGCAGCTCTAAACAAGCATATCAGATCCATCATCTTGCGTGTTCCTTTGAGTCCTCCTAGCTTTTTTTTGTCTTGTTTTGCGCGCTGCTGCAATCCAGTACCTAGGAAAAACAAACGTTCAGTTTACAAGACAACAAAAAATGATTCAGGTTAAAGCACAAGAGGATGTCACTTGACAAGTTCACCATTGACAAGCTTGTATATTTCAACATAAACATCAGCCACTTCCCCCACTGTGATACAGTCAGGCATGTACCTACAACTCTGATCATCTGCCAGCTTCATCAAACCATTACTCATTTCAGCACCAGGAGACAACCAGTGAAATTCAACAACATCTTCAACTGTTAAACTAGTATGATCACAAAGAAAACCCCTCAACTCTGGTAGTGATAGCTTATCCCTCTCTATGTGCGACATTGCAACTCTTCCGCGCACATAGTTTACTGAGTAACCATCGAAATCAAATTCGCCTCCAAAGTGAAATCTCATGGGAAGTACCTCCAAAGGGTCCATAGTCCCTGGCAACAAGTACAGAATACGTAAGTGCATTGGTCCATAAGAAACTAGCAAGTACAGTAAGTAGTACACGTCTCTTCCTATTTGCTACCGGAGTCATGGACTGACGCATCACATGCAAGAACCATGAACGGCAGCACGCACCTACAATTTGGACCCTGACTTCGCAGCACATATTGCACGCTTGCGGACACATCATCTGCTCCTACCTGCACTACGAGTACACATCATTGCCTATTGCGGACAGCTAAGATCGCCGGCCGGCTGCTGTGGAACGCACGATCATATATATACGCAGCTAAAGACTTAAAACCCTAGGGCCAATGCAGTTTATTTTACACTGCAAGAAAATATTGAAACACACATGCACCTTTTCGTTTGCCCACGCACCGATCAATCCTTTTCACTCCGAGATCATTCACCCGATTGATCTGACTTTGCAGATGCAAAACCCCAAGACGAGGGCAGCCGCCGGCGTGCTAAGGAAGGTGCCAATTAATACGAAGGGATTCTTCTTAACCGTTATGCATACTCGCAATATAATGCATAGCTGAGGTGTCAGCCGTAGTAAAAAAAAAAAAAGGGGCCAAGTCAGCGAGTTTGGTCTTGCGTATGCGCTAAAGGTGAAATTTGAACCGGTTTAGCAAATCTTTTATTACTTTAGGGGTCATCCGGACCTAGTGTATACATGGAGGTAGTAAATTGGACTTTTTCCTATAGGAAATGACGAAACAGGACCAGCAAGCTGGCCAAGTTTGGTCCAATTGTCCAAAGCCGTTGGATCTGGGTGCTCGTTGTCCTGAATCCTTATCCACCCTCCACGTGCAGCCGACCAGCCGTCGAATTCCACGGCAACTAGGCAAGGCTCCTCGTGACCTCGTCCAGTCCAGATCGTGACAAGTTTATCATCCACCCGCCCACCCCCAGCGAAAACTCCTTGCTCGACTTCAAGTCCAAGCATTCCAGGTCCTTCCAGTACCTTCCTCTCCCCTTCCTCTCCCTCCCTAGTCCCCCTAGTCGTCGCCAGTCCCCACGACCCAGACGACCCCACTAAGCAACCTCCCAGCCTCCCAGACCCAGAGCGATCGCTGCCGCAGAAGATCCCGCGATGCAGGCCCCCACTCCACCCTCCGCCGTCGCCGACCTGCCGCTGGCGGCGGCGCCGCCGCCGGTGAAGGCGCCGACACCGCGTCCCCCGCCGCCGGCGTCGCTGCAGCCCGAGTCGCCCGGCGTCTTCTTCTCCGCGGCGGCCGCCGCCGCGCCGCTGGGCACCGCCCACCGCCGCATCGCCATCGCCGTCGACCTCTCCGACGAGTCCGCCTACGCCGTGCGCTGGGCCGTCGCCAACTACCTCCGCCCCGGGGACGCCGTCATCCTGCTCCACGTCCGCCCAACCTCCGTGCTCTACGGCGCCGACTGGGGCGCGGTCGACGTCTCCCTCCCCAACCCTAGCAACAACGCCCCCGCCGCCGCCGAGGACTCCTCCTCCGACGCCCCCGACGCCGCCGCCGCGGCGAGCAGGATGGACGACGACTACGACGCGTTCACGGCCTCCAAGGCGGACGACTTCGCCAGGCCGCTCAAGGACGCCGGGATCCCCTACAAGATCCACATCGTCAGGGACCACGACATGAAGGAGCGACTCTGCCTCGAGGTCGAGCGCCTCGCGCTCAGCGCCGTCATCATGGGGAGCAAGGGCTTCGGCGCCGCCAGGAGGACCGGCAAGGGCAGGCTCGGCAGCGTCAGCGACTACTGCGTGCACCACTGCGTCTGCCCCGTCGTCGTCGTGCGCTTCCCCGATGACGGCGCCGCCGAGGCTGGGGAGGCGTCCGGCGGGTTGTCGGCCGTGGTTGGGGCGGAGGATGTGCTACACCCTGTGCCGGAGGAGGAGGCCGAGTACCATGACGCTGCTGAGGCGCACAAGGGTAACTGAATTTATACTCCTATATTTACATGTTGTGCATGTCATAGGGCCTTTACTATCCATTTGAAATGCACCAAAATTTAGCTCACAATAACGGTAGGATAGGACAATGCGCGCAACAAATTTATTATCGATGAATTGGCTCTGACTAACTCGGGTATCCTGCTTCCAACTATAAGTAGTCATTCTTTCTTTTATACATGACGGGGAGCCTGAAGTTTATTGCCTCATTCACAGCAACCAAGTGTCCAGAATTTTTTTAACCATGAAATCAGGAACTTCCAAAAATGCATCACCACATCTGAACACCCAGGGTTTAGCATGCTGCATGCGCGGCACTCAGAACCATGGTCTCCAGAACCAAGCAACCGCAAACATTGTGAAGCCTTAAGTTTTAGCTACTACTGATTACATGCCAAAATAGACACTGCTTGCAGCACACGTGCTGTATGAGATCTTACTAACATCTATTTGTAATTCTCACAATTAAGTAGTCATTCTAACTTGAATAGAAATACTTAGCAAGGATTGCTGTTCTATGTTTCCTTTATATGAACAGTATTTGGTTCAGGTCATCTTTTAGGGATGTTTCCTTTATATGAACAGTATTTGGTTCAGGTTATCTTTTAGGGTGTTCGCTTCATATGGTATTACAATACTTTGTGGAACTTGATTTTTTGGTGGAACAACCTGGTTTAATAACCATAGGCCTTTTTTAGTAAAGAAGATTGCCCATGTAGGGTTGCAGTAACTATATTTCAATTCTATGTCCGTTCTCCTTGCTTCAGTTTTTCCCATTGAAGATCTACAATTTAGGCTGCATGTAGAATCAGTGCATCACCACATCTGAACGCCCATTTGTCAGTAGTCCATTTGGTCCTAATAAGTTTTGAGATTGTCAAAGCAACTAATGGATGGGCCACAATGCTGGGGTCTGCACATTGGTCTGCTTGTGAAGCTAAAGTGTGCCCCGTCCACTTGCTTGAACTGCTTGTGTGCTTGGATTCATTCAATCGATGGTTAGCAGTGTTGGTTGACTCAATCTAGTTCCAGTTAGACAAATATGGCTAGAAATTCAGTTTCCACTAATCTCTTATGATTTTACATGTGGGTTTTTTTTTTAATGGGCAGAAACAGCAGGGAATCCCCTCTTTGCATTGGGTTTCTCTTGTGTTCAACTGTTTCTTGATCTTAACTGTTTCTCAACGTTGGATAATTGGATGGATGCTGGACTTTAGTTGATTGTTTGGACCATTCTGCAGTCTAATTGGATTTAATTAGATATGGACATCTCATATTGGGTGTGCCTTGGTCTCCTCTGATTTGGATGTGTATCTTGATCCATCCCTCCCCTTCTTAAAAGTAGATTTATATTAGTTATCTGAACCGTTATGCCCCTTTTGGCATATATATTCAATATATATGTAAACTTCAACATATGCTCTTCATGTGGCTGGTTAAATTTATAGAATAAGCGATATCATGTCACAAGTTTTTGTGATTAAATTAAATCAAGGTCACAAAAGATGCTATGCACTCTCTAGGTGGTGAACTGGTGACCCTCTGGCCTCTGCCTTGAGCTTAGGTGCGCCTAAGTATGTGCCATACACTTACATATATATGCCCTTAAAGAAATGGCAAAACAGGAGATCAGTGGACCTACTGGCCTAGCATTGGACAGAAAGGCCTTTAAAAGCAGCCCATGCCCAAGTCTGAATGGCCACTCCTTATTCTTAGGCTTCCCACCTTATCCAATTGCTGGTTGGTGTTCTCCCCTGCTTTGTGGCCCCAGCTCAGCCCCAATACAGCCATGTTCGCGACCACCTGACGTCCCCGCCTTGGTGGATCTGCATGTGGTGGCCATTGGGGACGTCATGTCCGCCGGCCTTCGATGTGGTACCCCCCACCTGCCCAGCTTGGATTAAATAACAAGTAGCTGGCATTAACAAGTTGAAGATGCTGACATAACTCGGTGTTTTCTGTTTTGCCTAAAATGGATAAATATATTAAGCATCACAAACATTACCTGCTGCGCCATATTTTTCATATTTGTCAAATAGCTTGATGGCAATTATTATTCCTATCCAAAAATTCAATTAGTTCATGTATCACAGCTTTGATCAATGAAGCTTATACACTTAGAGTACTTTAGCTGAGTTTTCATCTTCTGTGTGCTATTAATCCATGTCAAGCTGTGGGCTAATGTTTTCTTATAAGTTTTATTGCTTTGAATCATTCTCATTGATTTTTATGATGGCTTTAACGGGAAAAAAAATGTTTGCATGCATCATATCAAGGTCCTCTATGATTAATTAGGCTAATATCCAGAATTGGTGTGATTTCTGCAGATACTTGACCTCGTTGATGCATTGTGAAGTGAAGTCCTCTTGGATTCAGGTGAGCATGTAGAATTAAAATGTCCCATTTGGGTTCTATTGTTGTTTTATGATGGCATCAGCTATGGAACTTTTTTCTCAATAGTTTGTCCTGTACCTGTTCGGTCTTTGGTTAAGGCATCAGTGCTGCAATTTCTGTTGTATATATGTTGCGCATCATATATGGTATTTCTTTGGATTTCATTTTCACTGTGATATGGCATCTTTGTGGCATGCAGTACTGAAAGTTATGCATGCTAATGCTTAATTATGTATTTGCTTTAAGTTGTAAAGTTTGCTTTAAGTTGTAAAGTTTGTATGTATTTATAGTTGACATGAACGATAGGAGAATTTTTTATCCTTGATTGTCACAAATCAAGGATGGCTCTATGCCGCTGTGCAATATAAATATATCATTCAGGCCTACAAAGGTGGAACCTGTTTTCTTTTTTTTAGAGCAAACATTATGCCCAGATAAGTTTTTAGATTGTTAGTGAACATCCCAGTGGACCTACCCTTTAATAATTGATACTCCTAGAAACCCCTTTGATTTGATTATTTTCCTCCCATATGATCAGAGGTCCAGTGTAATGTGCTTCTATGCGTCCCAACCTGTCACTGGGTATTCCATAGACAGTTTGCTAGAACTTTTGGACGTGCACTATTGAAGCAGGACTTTAGTTTCAACAAAACTGTGTCATCAGGCTTTGACAACCACCAAAATCATTTACCATGCACCTGTTAATCTGTTATACTAATTTTCTTCAATTCTGTTTACACTTTTCTAATTCTTGTCCTTTCCTTCCACAGCATGTAAAGGTTCTAGCATTCGACTGTTGGCTGGGTGCTAAGCTGGGATTTCTACTTGAGTGCATGTGATGTTTGCTGAACTTCCACTGCTCTCCTATCCGCACTTTCGCTTTGTTTGTAACTTCTGTTACCTTTGTTCCTGTAGCTTGTCTGACTTCCACTGCCTGGTGAATACCTGTCTTAACATTTGTAGTTACGTTGAATTGCACTGTGTTTCTGATGAAAGTTACAGGTTAACCACTTCTATAGAACCAATTAATCAAGGGTCCAAATGCCCCCCTTTTTTGTTTTCTTTATTTTAGTTTAAAGTAACTCTAGTAGATTTCCTGAGCCATCCGATGTTCTCATGCCGACATCCAGTCCCGAGGAAAGTTCCACTGTTTTTCCAGTGAGCTTCAGATATACCTTTTTCTTTACCAGAACCTGGCATGGTATACTATGTTCCTCAATCCTTTTCCCGCCGTGGTTGGTTGGATTTATCTTCCATTAGGACATGGGAGCCACGCTATGGAATCCTCTCTTATTCAGATTACTTTTCTGAAACGAGTGGCAGTAACCATCTCAGGTTCCGTGCTTTCCTCGTTGCAATGATTTTGCCCCACCCTATGGTATTGGGGTTATCTAATTTTTAAATTTTGGCTGGTATGGAACTTTTGGTTCGTGAAGTGGTGACTCCAACTCAGAACATGGTCTGCTATGGATGTGCTGCCGTAGTGCGGTATCGCCTGTTTGCACTGTTTGCCAGTTCGTGTTGTCCCCTGTATAACACAGAGGATCCTACCGAATCAGTGAATCACATGCATGATCAGCATGGTTCAGCACAATATTTAATATTGAGCAATTCAAGGTGTTAATAATATTAAATTTCCACACAAGCATGTTGTAGATCCTTGTCCTTTAATACTCATGTGATCAGGGAATGCTATGATGCCCAGCTGTTGTGAACGGCACGCTGTAGAATTGTTCAAAAATTGGGGTGGATGGGGGAAGACGGATTCAAAAGGAACCTTCTTGTTGGAATTGTGTGAACATTTAGGTGAACAACTCAAGAGTTACCCTACTCTACCATTCGTGCTGAGACACTTCTCTCTTATATGTGTTCGTTCATTGGTTCATCTGAGCAGCTCATTTCCCAGCTCAACTTGGCACGAGCCTTCTGCGGCAGTATATTTGGTCTCTGGCCACGCATCACCCCTTTCCTGGAACGAACTTTCCATCCAGCTACCAGCCGTGTGTTGACTGATTATCTTCAGGCTCACGTTGCCACTTGGCAACATTGGGACCTTTTATTGGCAGTACTAGTATTTGGGTCGCATCTTGTGCTTCACTCCATTGCATGTGCTTGTGTTGAATCGCGGCGGATGCATTAAGAATTTATGCTGTCACTAAACCATTACCGAGTCTCAATCTGAAATTCGGCTGTCACTAAACCATTGCCGAGTCTCAATCCATGTCGTCGTTTTCAATTCGTGGACAGATTGCGGACCGAGCATGAGCTCTCTGCTTTTGTTTTCTCTCTGGTTGTCCCTAGTGACAACTATACAAAGGTGCTCGCTGTGCTCGTGTTCTCTACCTTTTAAGTTGATTTTGACTTGACCCTACAGGGTTAGTCATATGGTAGGATGATGATATCTTACTCTGAGGCAAGAACCGAGCAGAAAAGGCTCTCTCTGACTGAAGCCGCCGTGGCAGGTAATGGGACCCGTGGACTGATCGATCCGTCCGTCCTTGTGTTTGAGCTCAGCGGTGACAGGATCATGCTATGTCGTCTTGTGAAGATTTGTATACCTGACTGGATACTGATCGACTGGCAATCTGAGGTTATGACGCTGAGACGTGAACCAACTCGTCTCTCTAGACTAGCTATAGATCTTGTGGACTCTGGTGGCTGACCTGCCTGCGGAACGGTGATTGACGGAGCTGGACTGGCTCGAGCTGCTCGCGACTCCGGTTAGGACGCGGCGTTTGAGCAGGGCAGTCCAGAGGGAGAATTGGCACTGCAACAGAATACTAAGACGTGCTTGTACATGAGTAGTTGAGTACTGATGATGCTTTGGAGAAATTCACAGCCCCTGACGAAAGTGTTGTCCTACTCAGTGTTAATGTGTTGCACAAGAGTATAATATAAAGGAACTTCAACAAGGCTGTGCGGGGCTGGAGCTGTCGTCTAAAATAGTCCCAAGTGACCAAGTGCAGTACTGTACCAAAAGACACGATCATTGAATTCAGCGTGACCTTTCCAAGTCAGCAGAGGTGTGTTAAGCACGTACCCCACTCCACTGACAGACAGTGGTCATCACTCATCATCCCTTGGAACATGCATGAATGTATGTTGGTACAGCTAAAAAAAAAAAATGTGTTTCGTCCATTCGCTAGGGCGCCGCGGGAATATTAAATGCAAGCTCTTTGGAGAGAAGCCAGGAATACCTTTTACATTAAGACATGTTCCTGTACGGAACTAAGGGGCCTTTAATTTAAATATGTTTTCCGTGCGGCACGTTAGCAAGCAAATTGAAGGATTTCATTTTTCAGGTGTGCAGATTCTTGGAGAATGGCACAAATGAGACATGTACTGTGCACATTAAATAGCACCTTCAAATCATGACGTGCATATATCATCGAGGACGATATACTAGTTTGCACCGACACATATGTCTTGGCCCTCTCGCTCGGCTACACCACCTTTCGTTCAACTCTCCTGTGACGCCGGACGATCACAGTTGGCGCTCAACTCCACGACCTTCGTTGTTGTTGTTGTTGGTCATCATCTAGGACTAGGACTAGGAGTATCTCCTTTCTGCCGATCTCTCTTCTCTTTCCGCCGACAGTCAAATCTACGACCAAGGCTAGCTAGTATTTGGGACGCATCTTGTGCTTAGCTCCGTGCTTTTGACAAATATCCGTGTAGTGATTGGGACCGCATCCTGTGGTTACTTTTGGAAAGTGGTTAGAGTCTACCTTCTCAGATTTTTCTTAGAGCTAGGATTCGTAGCTAGAGTAGAATTTGGTCTGTAGACTATTTCCAAAGTAAATTTCAGAGTTATACGAATGATGTCCTTTTTTTGTGAGAATTTGTAAGATTTGCCTCTTCTTGTTTAGTATGTCTCATGATGATAGGATGCATGGAGGCTTTAAAAAGAATATCTATAGTCATGGAAAATAGTTTAGACAAATTATATACATGTATATATAGCATAAAAAACTACTTTGAGGAAATCTAGGATTAAAAATGATATACCTCTTATTATCAAATCAAGTCGCTTTATTAGCAAATGTGTCTGCGCTTAAGATGTTATTACTGTTTGTGTTGCCAAATACAGTACTGTCAGCGCAAAGCCAAATAGCACAAGATAAGGTAGGGAACCCCAACCGAAATTCTTTTCCTTTTCCTTTTTGTTTATTGTGTGCCCTTAGATCATTGAGATAACCCTTATTCCTTTTGCTTTCTTATAGAAGACAAAGTAATCTTGACAATGTGCTTGATCGAGTTGGAAAACCGACGATACCCAAAAAAAATTAAGAGAGATGCTGAATATTTCCACTGGTTGCAAAATCAAAACTACATTTATTTCAGGCTCCCATCCTACTTTCCTACTTTATTTTGGCCAAGTTGTGTTTGCTCAGAATAAGCACCACAAGAAAATCTTTATCTCGAAGCAGGGGAAGTATCTTGAGTCGCTACGGACATGGAGTATAAAGAGAGTACTTGAGACGTATGAAACTTCCTTCCACGCGCTTTTCTTCTGTTGCGGCAAGGAAAAGAGTGGGCACTATGGCCTTTTGTCGTTTTCAATTGTTGGAGCAACGAGGAATAATGCCAGGCACCCTTTTTCGCTGTTCCTGCTGTTGGGGCCACTTCTTTCTTATTTCTTCGTCTCTCTCGCATTGAGTGGAGTTGGAGCAAAATGCATCTCACATCCAGCGCAGCAGCACACGAGGGTGCAAACCTGATCTCTAGCTTTCACAGACAGACGGAAACCTCCCGTATGAAGAACGAGCTAGACCTTTTCTAAAGTGAAAGTTTACAGGACCTTTTCTACAGATCGAGAGAGCCATCCATGGAGCCATTCGACCTTCCAAATCAGCAGTTGCACGCCGTGATCATCCCATGCATGGAACATGAGGTCGAGTGACGGTACAGTTAGGACTCTGTTTTGCTCATCGAGGCAAGCGTGCAGAGGCGGCTAGCAAGTCCAAACCTACTAACGTCATCGTCATGCATGGTTCCTGTCCAAGAGTAAGAGTACTCCAAACTCATCCATCATGACATACACGTTTCGAAAATTTGATGGATTCGTGTGCAACTTCTTGCACATTATTTCGCAAAAAAAAAAAAAAAAAAAAAAACCTTCTTGCACATTAAAATCTCTGCAACTACTTTTGATGTTAACCCTTTGGGCCTTGGCGAAAGAAGAATCACAACTATATGTGTGTACGACAATAACCATCATCAGAACTAAAAGACACTATCTGCGCTAAATTTTCCGCTTCACATCATCCAGAGACATTGTGCATTAAAGATATGATGAAATATAATAAATACTAATTCCTCCCAAATTATTTGACACTCTAATTTGGAGTTTTTATTGTGTACTTTAGCGATAATTTTTGTTGTCAGAGTATTCCAACCAAAAAACTTTGAGATGGTCTCCAAACTACCAAATAGACAATACACATGGTCCACATTCACAATGGATAATTTCTTCAAAATTATAATTTTTCTAACCAAATGTCTTCTCTTCTAATCACATCTCTAATTTGGAGGTTTATTGAGTGCAACTTTAGCCACAATTATTTTTGTCAAAGTAGTTCCAACCCAAAACTTGAGATGGTCTCCAATTCTCCATATACTTACAAAGATAAGTAGACCACATATAAAATCCCCATTCACAATGGATAATTCCTTCAAAATCATAATTTGTCTAATCAAATGTCTTCTGTTTCATATCATCTATCAGTCACATCTCTTGGTATCTTAGTCCCCGTGTAGAAATAGTTCATTCTCTCTCATCATTCACTACAATGCCACGTCAACATTTTGGTTTAGTTGACACACTAAGTGATGGCTATAGATTTCATGTTTTTGTGTTCAGAGTGCCTTCTAGAAGTATTATTCTATACCATATATCATCAGTTTTGTTGGATGTTATCAGTTAGTAGTACATTATGTGTTTGGTTTGCAACCAAAACATGTCACACCCAAGCTCTAGCCTTGCTAAAAGTTCGTCCAACAGAAGTGGTGCCAAACTTTGGCTATCATTGGCACAGAAAATGAACTAAAACATGTCTAACTATCTACAACACGCCACAAAAGAGTGATGAATCACACACCGGCTAACTCTAGACATGTTGAGTTGTGGTAATCCGTGGCACGTTGTGATCATCAATCAAACACGGCCAATATATAATTTCCCGATGCACATAAGTAGTGTTCTAGTCTAGAGATTATTGTAGCCACTATCCATTCCAAATCTAGATTATATTGTATATTGTTTTATTTAGTTTCTATCTCTCTATATATGTATGTATGGAACGTGGGGAGTATATTTATTTAGTAGACTGAGCATGCTAGTCGCTAGTATGCCGAATACTATGCAAACCTAAAAGTAGTCGAGTACGTAGAGGACAGCAGGACAGTGGCTCGATCTGGAATTCGGTCCATCTCCTTGGCGTCACCTTTCGTTTTCGTCGCCATTAAAGGCATCGATGCACGATCACACTTGCCAGTCGGAAATCGGTCCCATCCGTCAACGTATACTTCATTCGAGCCACATTCTATTCCAACGGCTGCCCAGAAGGCCCGCATCAAACCACGCGCCGGGGCCCCGGCCGGACCCCATCCTCCGGCCGCCGCGCCGATCGAGCTCACCGGAGTCGGCCGGAGCCCCGGCCAGCGGCCGCCCTTTCCGCGCTGGCCGCTTAAATTACTTCGACGGCCACGGCCCCCATCAGCTCGCTCCTGCCACGCCACAGACTTGAGCAAAACCGAAAGCAAAGCCACATGCTTAACCAATAACCACACTAATTAATTCACTCTCACTCCCACGAGCCCCACCTGCAGTGACACGCCCCGCCCGCCCTAAACAATTCCACCACGGCGTGCTCTCGCGTCCGCCGCTAAAAAGGCACGCACAGTCTCTCTCTTCTCCAGAGTGGTGGAGTGAGTGGTTGGTGCTCTCAGGGTGGTGGCCGACTAGCCGTGGCCTCTGCCAATAGGGGCCGGCCGCGGCGCGCGGGGCACGCCGGGAGAGAAAGAAAAGCGAGATGGTGGGGATGAATCCAGGGGGAGGAGCGTTCGTGTTCCGTTTATCCTCCATGGCGTCCTCTCCTCGCCTCCTCCTCTTCTTGCTCCTCGCCTGCATGTCCAGCTGCCTGTCGGCGGCGGCGCAGACGCAGACGACGACGGCCACGCTGCGGCAGGGGGAGACGCTGTCCGGTTCCGCGACGCTGGTATCCTCGCCGGAGGGCTTCTTCGAGCTGGGCTTCTTCGCGCCGGACCCGCAGCGTCCGTCCCGGCAGTACCTGGGCATCTGGTACCACGGCATCTTGCCGCGGACCGTGGTCTGGGTGGCCAACCGCGCGGCGCCGGCCGTCTCGGCGCTGCCGTCGCTCTTGCTCACGGCCACGGGCGAGCTCCGCGTGCTCGACGGCACCACGGCCAACGGCACGGCCGCGGCGCCGCTGCTCTGGTCCTCCAACACCTCCTCGCGGGCCACGCCGCGAGGCGGCTACGCGGCGGTGCTCCAGGACACTGGTAGCCTCGAGGTGCGCAGCGAGGACGGGCTGTTCTGGGACAGCTTCTCGCACCCGACGGACACCATCCTGTCCGGGATGCGCATCACGTTGCAGACGACCGGGAGGGGGCCCAAGGAGCGGCTGCTCTTCACGTCCTGGGCCAGCGAGACGGACCCCTCGCCGGGGAGGTACTCGCTCGGCCTCGACCCGGGCGGCTCCGCTCAGGCCTACATCTGGAAAGACGGCAATGTTCCCTTCTGGAGGTCCGCTTCTTGCTCCTTCTTCTCTGCTTGCTTTCCTGCTTACAAAGAAAATCGTATCTTTCTTTTTCCTTTTCACTGGCTATTTGGGATCTTATTAGGAGGTACTTGAGCTTTTGGTAGTATGTCATCATATGTTTTTTTTCCTGATAGAGGAGGTTTTAAGGATTGGGATGCTAGTACAAGCTTGAGATTTGGGCAACGGAATTTATCACTAGTCCTTTGTAGTAAGTACTGTACTAATTGCTGGTTGTTGGTTTATTTCACCATCTGACTCGAGAAATTCTGAATTTGGAGGGTATATCTTTCCTTCTGATTCATAGGAGCAACCCAAGACTTTTCTTCAAGGAAAAAATGTGTTCAAATTCTGTAGTGCTCATTGTGATTGGTTGGTGGTTGGTTGGACTTTTGTTGCTCAAGTGCTGATCGCCTGATCCCCTGCTATGCACAAGGCACCTTCAGCAATTGCCTCTTGGCAGCCATTCCTAGTTGGTAATGGGGATCTTTGAGGGTCTCCCTTCAGCTTGAAACTGATTTTTTTACATGGTAGTGGGCCATTTGGATGATTCTCTGAAAAAAACAGAGTTATCTTGGTAACTACTAGTATCCCCCTGTGAAATTTGTAGTGCAAAGTGTTTTCACAATGCCTGCTTATGTGAACCCTGATACCTGTGTCTTCAATATCCTAATGGATGTATAAGTGAATAACCATATTAAATAGAATTAAATACTGGAAATTTAGCTGCACAACTGAAACAATCTAGGATGGGAAATCAAGTGGGCTGCCATCTTCTGCTGCCATCACATTGCCCACAATTTACAAGCACCTGTGCTTTCAGCTTTAATTGTAAGTTTGTGATAGGAGGTGCACTGATGCATGAGTCTAGTATGCACGTTTGGGGTTGTGTGTGAGTGTGCACGTGCACGTGTATCTTCATTGTAATCAGTAACCACAGAACAAAAAGGAAGCGAAATGAAGTGGAATTTAGCCACTGTGAATCATAGCTTCTGGTAGCTGTGTAGCTACTCGAATAAAGGATCTCAAGATAACAGAGAACTCGGTTTGAAGATGTTGAATATATATAATATATATTTCTGCAAGACATGTCATAACTTGATCTGAATTCTTTTACAGGTCAAGACAGTGGAATGGGGTCAACTTTATAGGCATTCCATGGAGGCCGCTCTACCAGACTGGGTGGGCACTGTCAAATGATCCAGCGTTAGGACAATATTTCACATACACTGCAACAAACACTTCTCTGCAGAGGTTTAGGGTTTTGCCTAATGGCACAGACATCTGCTACATGGTTAAAAAATCTTCACAAGAATGGGAGACTGTCTGGCACCAACCATCAAATGTGTGTGAATATTATGCTACATGTGGACCCAATTCGTTATGCACTACATTGCAAGATGGCAAGGCAAAATGCGCTTGCCTAAAAGGTTTGTACTCGACCAAAATTTTAGAGTGCTAATATCCTTTTTACAATGCAAGAAGTATGGCCTCCAGCCAAAATATCTTTTGCAATTCCAAGATTTGATGGTGTGGGAGAATAGACTTCTATTTTGAGCATGGTAATTTCATACCAATTCTGTAAAACATTTTTCTTGCAAATTTCCAACATCAAAACATTAGTTCTTTCTGTTCCTCCATTGACTGAGGTTCTTAGCGGCATCAAATGTATTGCAATATTCTAAATTTTTGAGCTTGTGTTTTTGTTTCCTTTGTTCACAAGGATTCCTAACACAGGAAGACATGGAGTGCTATGTATACTTCTTTTGTACATCTTAATTTTTTCCATACATTCTTACCAAATAAAAACTAGCTGTTGTCTGACATCAAAATTTCGCTTATTTCTATAGGTTTCCGTCCGAAGTTGCAGTATCAGTGGAATGCAGGAAATTGGAGTCAAGGTTGCATCAGGAGCCCTCCTTTGGGTTGTGAGGCCAACCAATCTGGGGATGGATTTCTTCCCATGGGAAACATAAAGTGGCCTGATTTCTCATATTGGGTATCTACAGTGGCAGATGAGACTGGGTGCAGAAATGACTGCCTGAACAACTGCTCATGTGGTGCTTATGTATACACGGATAGAACAGGGTGCTTAGCCTGGGGCAACGAATTAATCGACATGCATGAATTGCCAACTGGGGCATATACTCTAAACCTGAAGCTTCCTGCTTCTGAGTTACGTAAGTAATTACGTTTATCTAAAAAATGGGCCAATTAGTTCACATTTTTATATTTACCACCTGTAAAACATTATGTTTATGCCATTTCCCGATCTCTCTTGATGAGCAGGATTACATTACCCAATTTGGAAAATAGCCACAGTAGCATCAGCCATAGTGCTATTTGTTTTGGCTGCTTGCTTTCTTCTGTGGTGGAAGCGTGGTAGAAATATTAAAGGTAAGATTCCACTGTACACATCATTCATGCGGAGAAATTCTTGTGGACACTCACAAGTGTTCAACTGACTATTTTGGCAATAGTTATGATTATACTGGAATGAGAATAAACCTACCATTAGCTTGTTTTTCACCGACACAATTAGAAACCTTAGTGATTTAAGAAAAAAAAATAAGCTAGTGGTTAAGGTTTGGAGTCAAGCCATCTTCTTCATGGTTTTAAGTAACCATAATGATTCCATAAATTTTGTTATGTGATTGCTGTAGGAAAACATTGCCAACATTAGCTATTTGAGGTATTCTCTAGCCAAGGTCACATAAATCATAAATTTTTTGTTCCCCTAAAAGAACATAAATCATAAATTTTACTTATAAGTTCATTGAAACTATAATGATCGCTAAAAAAAGGTGCAAATAGGCAGTTCAAAGTGAATTATTGGAAGTATTTGTAATGTTAATTAGCATTCTGGAGCAGATGCAGTGCACAGAAGTTGGAGATCAAGGCATTCATCTTCCCAATCCCAGCTGAATAGTGCTATGCTGGACATCTCACAGTCAATTCGTTTTGATGATGATGTGGAGGATGGAAAAAGTCATGAACTCAAAGTGTACCCCCTGGAACGCATAAAAGCTGCTACAAGTAATTTTAGTGACTCTAACAAGCTTGGAGAAGGAGGATTTGGTCCTGTCTATATGGTATTTTAACATTCACAACTGTGAATAGCAGTTGATGTACACGGATTTTTATGTCAATACTTGGCTTAAAGATAACTAATATCATGAACACTGCAGGGAATATTTCCTGGGGGAGAAGAAGTAGCTGTCAAGAGGCTTTGTAGGAATTCTGGTCAAGGCCTTGAAGAATTCAAGAATGAGGTCATACTTATTGCAAAGTTGCAGCACCGCAATCTTGTAAGACTACTGGGGTGCTGCATACAGAGGGAAGAGAAGATCTTGGTGTATGAGTACATGCCTAACAAAAGTCTAGATGCATTCCTCTTCAGTATGTGTCATCTCCACTTTCCACACATCCCATTTCCCAATCCAAACTGATAAATATGCTGATTGAATTCCGATCATTGTGGTTGGACAGATCCTGAAAAGCAAGGGCTTCTAGACTGGAAGAAACGGTTTGATATAATTGAAGGCATTGCTAGAGGGCTACTATATCTCCACCGGGATTCGAGGTTGCGAATTGTTCACCGTGATCTCAAGGCCAGCAACATTCTCTTGGACGCGGACATGAACCCCAAGATATCAGATTTTGGAATGGCACGGATGTTTGGAGGGGACCAAAACCAATTCAACACGAATCGGGTCGTTGGTACATTGTATGTACAATTCAATAGGCCATGCGGGAACTGCACCACTGCCACTTGGTTATGATATCCTGAACTTTGTTTTGCAGTGGCTACATGTCTCCTGAATACGCAATGGAAGGCATTTTCTCAGTCAAGTCTGATGTCTACGGCTTTGGAGTCCTGATCTTGGAGATCATCACAGGAAAGAGGGCTGTGAGCTTCCACTGTCATGAGGACTCCTTGAATATCGCAGGATTTGTAAGCACATGGCCTGTCCTATAACTATAGGTTGAGGGAACTCACCTGAACAAACAGGCATCGCCCTCATACTGTTCGAGACCGCTTGATGTTTTACTTCACAAACATTTTTCAGGCGTGGCGGCAATGGAACGAAGATAAGGCTGCGGAGCTGATCGATCCAGTGATAAGAGCATCGTGCTCGGTTCGACAAGTCTTGAGATGCATCCACATTGCATTGCTCTGCGTGCAGGATCATGCCGATGAAAGACCTGACATCCCCACCGTTATCCTTATGTTGAGCAACGACAGCTCGAGCCTTCCTAACCCGAGGCCGCCTACCCTAATGCTTCGAGGCCGTGAGATCGAGTCCAGCAAGTCGAGCGAGAAGGACCAGAGCCACTCCATTGGCACTGTGTCAATGACACAGCTGCATGGAAGATAAATTTTTTTTTTGTGCACTCATGGAAGATAGAGTATAGTAGCATGAAAAATATACTGAAGTTGTGATATCTCTTTTTTCTTTTTGTTCTCCTTTTGTGATGTTGATAATTTTCTGTTTGCTGTAGATTGGTCTCCTTTTTTTTTCTCCTTTTTATGACGGCGGCAGTGAATTTGTATGAAAACCACGTTAGCGTCATATACATACGTAAAGTGGCAATTAATTTTGCAAAGGTGAGATATTTTTTACATTGTTATTCGTAACTTTATATGGGATTTGTCAACCCACAGCATCCAAAGGCTGACCATCAGGAGATAAAGAAAGCTTGATACCATATTAATTTGGTGACCAGTTTTCCTCTCCCTCCCCTAGTCTGTTTCTGACAGCGAGTTGTATGTTGTGGAACTAGTAGTCTGGCATACCCTGTCGAAGCAAGGTGATGTACTCCCTCTATAAAAAAAAAGAATGTCGCTATGGGACGCACGTCGGTCAAACTTTCTCAACTTTGACTAGGTTTGTTAAAAATATATACAATATTTTCATCTTCAAATAAATTTATTAAAAAACTAGATTTAAAGATCTTTCTAATGATATTAATTACTTAGCATAAATATTTATATATTTTAATATATAATTGTTGATATTTTAAAAATAATGACTTCTCGAAAAACAAGAATGATATTTATTTTGGGACGGAGGGAGTATATCCCATGACGGGTGTCCTGAGATAGTAAAGGTCGGTGGCTCATGGCACGTGTATGTTGACCGGTTTGGTTGCTTATGTTAGCCTGAATTTAGACTTGTGTAATGAAGGCTTCTCCTATTTAAATAGACCTCTGCATCACTCAGTCAGTCGCATCGCTCTTCACAGGGCACGACGCGTGGGCATAGAAGACATCACATTATGAGACCAACTAATTAAGTGACTAAATAAATAAAAACAGAATATTGGCTTCGCTCTCTGTTTTTTTTGGCGCATCGCTTGTTGCAGCGTGAAGAGCTGTCGGCATCACTTGAAAGCGCACGCTGTGCAGTGTGCATGGAAGGAGAGAAGTACTTAGAGCATCCGCATCGCTTGTTGCACGTGAGGTGAGCCGTGACGCGGTGGAGCAGCAGGCCACGCGCCTCGAGGTGCCACTTGGAAGGAGAGAAGTACTTAGAACGACCGGCACGTTCGACCTCTAGTAATAGCGAGCTGCGAGCGCAGCAGAACCTTCTTCTGGTCGTCGCTCGCATCGCATGCCGCGGCCATACAGCCCACCCATACAGGAACAGGACTCCGATCCGCAACCATTTATTTTCCCGCGATTTTTTCCCCCCGTTTCGAGCAGTTTTCAAGCCTCTCTCGCTACTGCTTTTCCACACTGGTGTAGTCCGGTCCGCCGTCCGAGGATCGCATCGTGTCGCGTCGGCGGCGCGTGGTGGTCCATGGTCGCGGCCCAGAAAATAAACAACGCTGCTTCGCTGACCGTGCGCAGACATATGCGCACGTGCGCGCCCACCCCGTCCACGGCGACCGTCGCTGCTTGACTCCGCCGCGGTCGCAGCTCGCAACCGCGCGCGGTGTCTTGTCGTCTCTCGCTCGCTCGAGGAGGAAAAGGCAACAGAGAACACGGTGGTTTGCATTGGGAGTGGCTTGGAAGTGGTTGCTCGCTGGACAAAATGCAACCTCTTGGGCTTTGTTTAGATGATTTAAAAGTTTTGATTTTTTGTACTCTCTATCGTATTAATCTTTAGCTATTTGTATTGAGCATTATATGTAGGTAAAAAAATAATTAATTATATAGTTTGATCGTAAATCATGAGACGAATTTTTTAAATATAGTTAGTCTATGATTATATAATAATTATTAAATACAAACTAAAATACTACGAACGATCAAGATTGCAAAAACTAGCAATATAAACAAGGCGTGGTCTGCTGGTGCCCCAGGTCTGGACGTCTGGCGACGTCCCTGACAATATAGTGCTCAAAAGAATTGTGTAGTGAGCTTCGCGAGCATCTCCAGTGTGCTACACCAACCGAACCATGGGAGGAAAAAGCAGCAGCACGGTTCGATCTCAACACTGCAGCAACCGAACCGAGCGCATCGAACTTTGAAAGCGGACGTTGGTTTCAGTTCAAACCATAGGCATTAAAAAAAATGAAGCACAGCTCCCGAATCACATGCACAAGCAGTTGAAGGGAGGAGAGTGCATATGAAGTAGTACTTCTTTAATTGTTTCATGACCCCATTAACCGATGCTTGCACTGGGAACACCGAACCATATGCAAAATCGATTTTCAACTGGCGTGTGTCAGTCTCGGTTCGATGCTAGGACTGGAGCTGGCTAAAGATAAGACTCTGACGCTCGGCAAAAAAAAATTAGATTTTTTTAAAAAAACATTAAACCTTTGTAGAGTACAGGGTCCGACCGTACTCGGCAAAGATTTTATTAATAAAACTTTGCCGAATGTTAGTGTCATAGGCACTTATAAATATTTTTAAGAAAAAATTAAACTCTTTGACGATTGATCGACAAAAATACCGTTATCAATATTTTTTTCTTCGAGTACCCTTTGCCTTAGGCACTCGGCAAAGGAGATGAAACCACGCGGCATTGCACTGTCGGCTCTAGACGGCAGGGCGGACGTACGCCAACCTCCACATGTTGGGTGCGGACAGTATGTAGCTGGTGTTACACATTGACCAGATGACGAGCCGTGCAAAAACAAAGTATGTGCAGTAAGTATGTTCAATCTGCAGCTCACCGGTGCTATACTGAGCTCCAGCTCGAGGGGCTTGTCGTCGGCTTCCGTGAGCGTCCAGATCTCCGGACCATATGCCACAGGTGACGCGTCTGTTCGAACAAGACATATGTATTGAATTTGTTAACCGTAGCTCTTATATGACCTAAAATATAACAGCTGCGTCTACCAACTACACTAATGATAGATGTGAATTTTTGTAATGTGCTTCGCTAAAAGGAAAACACAAGGACCTCGCATTGCTTGAAAGAGAAGACTATGACTGTACATCGGAGGAGACACATGACCCGTCGTCCACATATATATTTTGAAGGAGACTAGCTGGCACGGCATAGTATCTGGTGCTGAGAAGAAGCTGAAACAAGACACGCAGGCCAATTGCATCATGGGTGGACGAGACCACGCGGCATTGGCGACTCCAAGCGACAGACCCAACCTCTATCTTTGGCCTGGATCCCAGACGACGAATATTAACTTGTCGGGAGCGACGACAGTATGTAGCTGCGTTTGGGCATTTGACCAGATGACCAACCGTGCACATATGCATGTGCAGAGTGCACTTGTATGTACTCTACTGAGCTCGAGAGGCTCGTCGTCTCGCCTGCCGCTTTTTTCCATTTGTGACGACCCGGGCAGCAGCCAGCGCCCGCTCTCGTCCAAGGGCCGGCCGCGTCCGCGCACAAAGACGACGCTAGCTGCTTCCTTGGCTGGCATGATATTGAAACGCGGAACCATAAAAAAGGGGGAAAAAGTAAAGGAATTCATTCGTTCTCTCTAGCTAGATGCGCTCGGATGGGACAACAACAGAGGTACTGAACACGCGTAAGAACCCAACTATATCCCTATCTCAGCATGTAAGGAACGTTTACATTCGCCTCAAATATGTCGGGCGTCCGTTCCGTCGATGGTGACATCTCTGAATAGTGCAATTGCCCGTTTTGAGCGGGGGAGAAACGTTCTGTAGCCGTTCATGCATCCGATTGTTCGCGTGCAGTGCAGATTCTGCTCGGAACCAAGAATTTTCTCCTTTTTTTCCCCCGCTGACATGGTTTTATTTCGAGAACACGCACCTGCGTTCTCAACGGGACCGAAGCTTGACCGACCTTGATCGCAAGGACTCAGAACCGATCGATCGCCGGCTCGTGCTCCTTGATCAGTCAGTCAGACCATCACCAGATCGAGGCAGACTGGCGGCGCCATGGGCCCATTTCTAGAGCAGAGACACGTCAGGTAATAAAGTGCAGCATCATAGGTTCTAGAAGAACGGATGTTGCCAGCGAAACGGCGCCTCCACTTTTTGCCCCAAGGAAACAATCTTAGTGCATTTCGTTCACAAAAACGTGGTGCGTGTTCAGCGGCAGCGCCGCCGGGGCCGTTCTACGATATTGTTCCGTGGATTGGATTCACTAGATTATTGCGAATTGCACTGCGGGGATCAGAGTTCTTCGCCGGCTGGGCAGCCGGCCGACGATGGCAAAGGTCAGCGGCTTAACTAGTAGGATTACTGGATTAGGAGAAGAACCGCACACGAAACCTAAAAAGTTAATATTCGTCTCTGTCCCACCCCCACCTCATCATGCTACCTTTTCTTTCTTTCTTTTTCTCAACGAAGCTTCTCTTTACCATCATCAATATGACAATATGTAAGTAGTAAATTAATCCAAGTTAGCAGAATTGTTTACCATCATAAATACGACAATTTGTTAGTAGTAAATTCATCCAAGTTAGCAGAAATTTTACACAAAAAGATTGACGACTGCAATGCAACTGAGCTGATCTGGACCGCTGGATAATAAACTAACCAACGCGCAATTAAACTATCACGATTGATCAAACAAACCTCGCACCCAATCTAATAGGACTAAACCTACCAATCACCAAACCATCATTTCGCCGTCAGTCGCTTACTAATCGCAGGTCAAACGCTGGTTGGTTTGTCTCTCGTGCCATCGTGCGCGCGCGAAACGCAGTCTTACACTACTTTCTTCCGTGTGAACCCCGGCAGCCTTCGCAGCCCCTTCGTTTCCACACCACTTTACTACTACTACACCGTAGTCGCGCGTCGCGCCATGGCAATCCTAATGAGAGCCAATCAGCAACTGTTCAAATCAAAACCATGCGGCTTAGTAAAGAATAAACCGCGCGTCCACGCGGCTCCCGCGCGCGCCCACCTTCATGATGTACACGGCGCCGGCGGCAGCAGCTAGACATCCATCTTCACCATCTGATCCAGCAGCTTCTCCATCTCTTCTCAAACCCTCAATTTACCACGAGCTAGCCTGCCAAGAAGGCAGCTAGCTTACCCATATCCGGCCGCCGATCGACATTGCATTGACGATGGCCCATGCCGCCGCCGTGGCAGCGCTCGCTCTGCTCGTCTTCTTCAGCGCGCAGGTGCGGGACGTCGGCGTCCACGCGGCGGCGACGCTGTCGCAGGGGCAGTCGCTGGGCGCCGGCGACAAGCTGGTGTCGGCCAACGGCACCTTCGAGCTGGCCTTCTTCACGCCGACAGGGGCGGCCGACCCGACGCGGCGGTACCTGGGCGTCATGTACGCGCAGTCCAAGGAGCAGACCGTGCCGTGGGTGGCCACGACGCGCCCGTCAGCGCGGGCTCCGCGTACTCGGCCACCGTCACGGCCGCCGGCGAGCTGCAGGTGCTGCTGGAGGGCCGCGTCGTCAGGCGCACCAACTCGCCGGGAACGGGGAGCGGCAGCGCTAACGTGACGCTTACCCTCCTCGACAGCGGGAACCTCCAGCTGACCGCGGGCGCAACGGTGATCTGGCAGAGCTTCGAGCACCCCGCGGACACGTCCCTCCCCGGGATGAAAATCACGCTGGACCGGAGCAACGGGGCCGTCGTGGCGGTGCCCCGGGGGTTGCACCAACTGACAAGTTGACTGAGCTAAATGCCAAACCACTGGGTTTAAGAAAGAACAATGCATGGCATGCAGCTGGGCCGTCTTCTAACTAGGGATGCGATTCCAGCCGCGTAGTCGTAGAGAAATGCCATAGGAAAGTAGCTGTGAGCAGTGTAAACTGCGTGTCCTATGGGGTGGTGCGGATTCACCGAAGTAGCGTGTAGAAGATGGTTGCAAACTTGGACTGGTGAACAGCGATTCTCAAGGGAGAAAAGCCTGGATGGAGACCGGTTCACTCAAAGAAAAATCATAGCACATCTTTCTTGCTCATTTTTTTTTCTGAATTAATGCACATAATCATCTGGTTGAGGCACATACGTTCAGATGCTGGTGTCACACCACCATCTCTAGGGATTTTACCTGTCATTGTTCGACAATGCGTCAAGACTAATCATGTCA
Organism: Bothriochloa decipiens; assembly: GCA_023333625.1. Lineage (NCBI taxonomy): Eukaryota > Viridiplantae > Streptophyta > Magnoliopsida > Poales > Poaceae > Bothriochloa > Bothriochloa decipiens. The sequence goes on along the minus strand of CM041630.1, from coordinate 58,096,900 downwards.
GTAAATGTTCGTTTATTTCAACCGCAAATAAAATTTTACCGATAAGGACTTCTAAATATAGGCAGACAGCAGACCATTTGTTTTGGATTTTTTTTTTTTTGGATGTTGACTGTCAAAACAGAACAATGTACTGACAAATCCCTTGTTTGGCTTAAAGAGTACTTTGACAAGGGCAGGTCATTAAAGTATTCTCCAACAACTAGAATATTCGAGATAAAGGGTAGAAGAAATGGCTTCATGAAAAGGACCTAACATGTGGCTCATCCTCTTTCTGAGCTTTCTTTTGGATGAAGCCATGCATGAGGTGGATTGTTAGGTTCAACTATATTATATTGCACTAATGTTCAAAAAAAATATATATTATATTGCACTTAGTAGCGCACAAGAACCATGTGAACCATACCATGTTTTGACCTTTAGTGAGCCAACATGTCTGGCCTTGTATATAAGATTATCAATGGTCTGAACGCACACAGAGTGTTCAGAAACAAATCTTTGAAACTTTGACCATTTCCTAGCTGTTTCCTTCTGCTGTCTAAATTGCTGAAGTCATGCATTTACTGTTTATTTCTGTTACTGATTAAAAATTTACTTACCTGACAGTAGCAAATTACTGAAATCTGTTTATGTTGCTTGTTACCTTTTACAGAGACGGGCTCCAAAAGGAGGCGATGGACGACAGCTATTGTTGCTGTAGTTATCATCGTGGTTGTATTGGCAAGATGCGCCCTTCTCCTGTGGAAATGCAGGAGAAGAATCAAAGGTGAGGGAACCGTTCATACCTGACACAATTTAAAATCTGCCGTATGATACAGTCAGTGTGACAAATTTCAGCTAGTTTTTACCTTGATGTGGGGCTTGAGATCGTTATTCATGGCAAGCGCGTTCATCTTGTGCAGAGAAACTTGGCATTGTTGGTAGGGAGAAGACAAAGACAAGGTTCCCTTCTCTGCTTCCTTTTGAGGGAAGCACGGCAGGATTTCTCAGGGCCGAAGCAGTCTGATCAAGAGGAAGCAGAGGGCGGCAAGAAGTGCGAGCTGCCTCTCTTCTCCTTGGAGACGGTAGCAGCCGCCACCGGCGACTTCAGCGCCGACAACAAGCTTGGGGAGGGAGGCTTCGGCCATGTCTACAAGGGAAGACTTCCCGGGGGCGAAGAGGTTGCAGTGAAAAGACTGTCCCGGAACTCAGGGCAGGGGCGCGTGGTGCACCGGGACCTCAAGGCCAGCAACATCCTGCTGGACCGGGACATGAACCCCAAGATCTCCGACTTCGGCATGGCGCGCATCTTCGGCGGCGACCAGAACCAGGTGAACACGAACCGCGTGGTGGGCAATGCTGATATTGGTCAATATCCTCTTTGCACATAGAAGCCACTTGCGTGGGTTGCAATTGCTGTTGCTGAAAAATTCTCTCATTACGCTCCTTCCATATGTTCTACCAAAAGTAAATTCGGATACCATCTACCTTCTTTTTATTTTGTTTGTCAAACTTTCTTCGACACCTCCACCAGAACGCGTGAATCGATCCTTCCTCACCAATGGAGTTCAGCACCGACAGATTGTACCACTGCCTGATTTTCTCCCACACCTCCTTTGCGAATGGACAATCTTTACACAGATGTACAGATTTTCGAGATCATGCCCACAATAATTTCTTGTTGCATAGTTAATATACTCCACATCTTTTGGACCCAAATAAAAAGAATATATTTGTACTTTGTACCATAAAACAGTCAAATCTCGCAGATTGTATAAAAAGATCTGGACAACTAATCTGTAGTAGATCATTGCAAGCAGCGTTCTCTATATTCACATGAATAGGAAAATTGGCACAACAAAAATGTGGGACCTCGCTTTGCTGCCATCATGGCTAATCGGTGTGATGGGAGCTCGCTTTGCTGCCATCATGGCTCATCGTTGTGATGGGAGACACGGTTGCGTCTGAGTTTACCCGATCTATTCACCGCATGGTAAAGTCAAGGTCAAACAGTGATGTTCATGCATGGATCCTTCCGCCGTGTCCCACGCATGTGGGCAGCCTCTCGCTACTCTGGCTCTGGAAGAAGGGGGTGTCTTCTGCCCTTGGGAAAAATGAAAATATCGTGGTCGTAAGCGTCCACGATAGTTTATTTTAAAAGTCATTTAAAAGCTTAAACTTAAAATTTTACACATCAATAATACATCATTAGATGAGCATTGCATTAAAATTTAAGATTTAAATAATTTTTATAAAAATTCATATGAAAAAATTAAATTTCAGCCACTGCACTAGAGAATAAAGTTTAGGATAAGTGAAATTTATTTTTTCTATAAATTTTTATAAAAGTTATATAAATTTTAAATTTTAGAACAATGTCTATCTACTTTAATATTATTGGTGTGTAAAATTTTAAAATTTATTAAAGCTTCGAATCATGAATATCATAGCAGCCGCGGGGATCTTTTTCACGCCCTTGCGAGACCGCCGCCATGCACTCTTTCTTTCTTTTTTTTTTATATAATCTCGCGGCGGTGCAGAGCTACCGTCGCCTGAGGTTCGCTAAAAGTTTCCCTTTTTTTTTCAGCTACTGTACGGCGGCGGCGGCAAGGGTTACGACTTACGAGCATGCGGATAAAAGTAAAGGAAAGGGGTATATAGGCGTGTGGGTAGGGTGACAAACGGTGAAACCTTTGCAAAAATCTAAAAAAAAAGATAAACATGCGGTAGCCAACCAAGATCCGGTTGTTTTGGATTTTATAACTATATACTCCGCATATTACTAGCTTGCAGCGTCGTTGGTTCCATTCACGAAATAATAGAAAACTTAGATCCACTGTCCAGTTATCCATGGGCACCTACACGCCGCCACCGCAGGACCACGCGAGCAATGGCCGAGGCGGCGGCGGCGATCCGCACGTGCTTCTCGTGCCGTACCCGGCGCAGGGCCACATGCTCCCGCTCCTGGACCTCGCGGCGCTGCTCGCCGCGCGCGGCCTCGCGATCACCGTGGCCGTCACGTCCGGCAACGCCGCGCTGCTGGCGCCACTGGTCCGCGCGTGCCCGTCCGTAGCCGTGCTCTCGCTGCCCTTCCGGTCGTCGTCGCCGCTGCTCCCGCAGGGGAGCGGCGAGAACACCAAGGACCTCCCGCGCCACCTGTTCCGGCCCTTCATGGCCTCCCTCGTGGGGCTCCAAGGGCCGCTCCTGGCCTGGTGCAACGAGCAGGGACGGAACGGCCGCCGCGTGACGTCCGTCGTCTCCGACTTCTTCACGGGGTGGACGCAGCCGCTGGCCAAGGAGATGGGCGTCCCGCACGTCACCTTCTCCCCCTCCTGCGCGCTCCACCTCGCCATGTCGCAGGCCCTCTGGAGCCGGCTGCCGACTAGACAGCGCAGCGAGGACGACCCCGACGCCGACGACGAGGCGGTCACGTTCCCGGAGATCCCCGGCTCGCCTACGTTCCCTTGGCGCCACCTGTCGGGGCTGTTCCGGCAGTACGCGGCCGGCGACGAGGTGTCGGAGGCGATCCGGCAGCTGTTCCTCTGGAACCAGGGCAGCGTGTGCTTCGTGGCCAACACGTTCGCGGCGCTGGAGGCGGACTACGTGACGCGGCCGCTCCCGGACCTGGCGTCGAAGCGGGTGTTCGCGGTGGGCCCGCTGTCGGACTCCGGCGGCACGGCCACGTCGGGCGGCGACCGCGGCGGGAAGCCCGCGGTGGCGGCGGCGCGGGTGTCCGCGTGGCTGGACGCGTTCCCGGACGGTTCGGTGGTGTACGTGAGCTTCGGGACGCAGCAGGCGCTGTCTGTGGCGCAGGCGGCGTCGGTGGCGGACGCGCTGGCGCGGAGCTCGGCGGCATTCGTGTGGGCGGCGAGGGCGGGCACCGCGGTGCCGGACGGGTTCGAGGCGGCCACGTCCTCGCGGGGGCTGGTGATCCGCGGGTGGGCGCCGCAGGTGGAGGTGCTGCGGCACCGCGCCGTGGGTTGGTTCCTGACGCACTGCGGCTGGAACTCGGTGCTGGAGGCGGCGGCCGCCGGGGTGGCCATGCTGGCGTGGCCCATGGGCGCCGACCAGTTCACGGGCGCGCGGCTGCTCGCGGAGGCCGGCGTGGCCGTGGCCGTGGCGGAGGGCGCCGACGCCGTTCCGGACCCCGGCACGATGGCGGCCGCGATCACGGCGGCCGTCGGGGAGGAAGGGGAGGCCGTGAGGGAGCGCGCGGCGGAGCTCGGACGCTTGGCGGCGGCCGCGGTGGCGGAGGGCGGGAGCTCGCACAGGGACCTGGAGGAGTTGGTGCAGATGCTGCTGACCAATGTCGTGTAACCGGTAGCTAGCTTTCAGAGACGTCCCATGGTGTCAAACTGTCATCTTAATAAATCAAGCAAAGTTTGTCGGACGAGGTCTCGCCGGCGCCACTGGGGTTCCTCCGCACGCTTGCAGTTTCAGTAACTCACAGAATGGGAGCTCACCGGCGTCGGAGACTGATTCAGCGGGTGGTTAACTTGTCTGCCGTGTATGACCGTAATCTTCTAGACCTAGGCATACCAGCAAGTCCAGTTTCCGTCAACAGATGAGACTCTGCTTAACAGAGACTAGCAAGGCATTTCTACCCGGTGTCACAAGTCAGAACACAGAATGTCTAAAAACATCACCATCAGCACCCACTTCCCAATCACCGTTGCGCAACCTCCAAACCGGTGTTGCGGTCAAGCTTGGCTTCTGAAACCTCGCACGCTGAAATGCAAAAGCGGATGCGCAGCGCACGAACGTTCCGCACGCGCAGTCAGGCAGTCGAGGCAGGTGAGGGTTCAATGGATTTGCCGTTTGCAGTTGCACAAGCATCCCGGTAAAAATTCCAGTGCTGACGGTAGAATTCTACCTCGTCATAGTTGGGCCGATCGAGGGGTTGGCAGTTGCAACTGAGTGCGTCGCCCGTGCTGGACTGCTGGCCGAACAGTCGCGAGAGCCATGGCCGCGGCGGGCGCGTGGCCACCATTAGCTCTGTTGCTTCCCCTGCTCGTCACTTTCTTCTTCTCCACCTCCCCTGCCTCCGCCGCCTCCGCCGCCTCCGCGGCTGACAGCCTCACCGCCAACTCATCCCTCAGCGATGGCGAGACACTCGTTTCAGCGGACAGGATATTCCAGCTGGGCTTCTTCACCCCGGCCAGCTCGACGGCGAGGTTCTTGGGCATCTGGTACGTGGGCCTCACTCCCCAGACCGTCGTCTGGGTCGCCAACCGCGAAGCCCCGATCACCGGCACCGCGGCTAGCCTCGCCATCAACGACACCGGCGGCAGCCTCGTGCTCGCCGACCCCTCCTCGGGGCGGGTGTTCTGGTCGTCGCCGCCGTCGAACGTGAGCGGCAGTACTGGCGCCGACCCGGCCGTGGCGGCACAGCTGCTGGACAGCGGCAACTTCGTGCTCCGGGGCGCGGGTGGCAACGTGTTGTGGCAGAGCTTTGACTACCCGTCCGACACCCTGCTCCCGGGCATGAAGCTCGGTTGGGACCTGACCACGGGGCTGGACCGGCGCCTGACGACGTGGCGGAGCCCCGGCGACCCGTCGCCGGGCGACTACACGTTCGGGATCGACCTCCGCGGCGTCCCCGAGGGGTTCATACGGCCACGCGACGACGGCGGCACGGCGCCGCCCGTGTACCGGAACGGGCCGTGGAACGGGCTGCAGTTCAGCGGCGAGCCGGAGATGGAGCCCAACAACAGCAACTTCCACTTCGAGTTCGTTGACAACGCCACCGACGTCTACTACACGTTCCTGCTGGTGGACGGCGCCGGCAACGGCAACGGCGGCGGCGTGGTGTCGCGGTTCGTGCTGAACCAGTCGAGCGTGCAGCGCTACGTGTGGCCGCCGGGCGGGCAGGGGTGGAGCGTCTACTGGTCGCTGCCGCGGGACACGTGCGACGCCTACGCGCACTGCGGCGCCTTCGGCGTCTGCGACACCAGCAGCGGCTCGCCGTCGTGCGCCTGCGTGCGCGGGTTCACGCCGGCGTCGCCGCGGGACTGGGAGCTCAAGGACAGCACCGCCGGGTGCAGGCGCGTCACGCGGCTCAACTGCACCGGGGACGGCTTCCTGCGGCTGCCCGGGGTGAAGCTGCCGGACACGACCAACGCAACGGAGGACGCGGCCATCACCGTCGACCAGTGCCGGCAGAGGTGCCTCGCCAACTGCTCCTGCCTGGCCTACGCCGCGTCCAACATTAAGGGCGGCGACAGCGGCTGCATCATCTGGAGCTCGTTGACATCAGGCATTTCCCTTCCGGTGGCCAGGATCTGTACATTCGCCTCGCGGCATCTGATCTGCGTATGGTTCTTTTTTTTTCTCCTTGCTCATCTCTTTCCTACTCTTTTTTGTTGATTGACATCATGCTTTTCAAGTGAAGCAAAATAAATCTGAATTTTGGAAGAATAATAATACTTTTGGTTAGATGCAGTTATCAAGATGGAATTTCTTTTCTGAAACCTAGTTACCAGACAGAAAGATGGTTAGTTTATTAGGAGAAAGATGGTTAGTTTCTTCGACAGAAGAATTAATTAGACATACTAATATCATTAACCATGACCCATAAGCTTTCTACTAGTAACTGTTATTCAATAGCTTGTACCCTGAGGCATGAGCTCTTGAAATTATAGATAAGTGCATCTTTAAGCCTGAATTGACCAGTCCTCTACCAAAATCAAGATTGGCAAATGTTGCTTTCAAGAACAAGTACCTAAGGCTATTGCGAGTTAGCGTCGGTCGTTTTCAATTTTGGGCTGGACATTTCACGTAGATTATCGCTTTGTTGATTTATATATATCCTACTAGCCTAGGTTGAACTCAATAAATCCTCACGTTCAAGTTGTTGCACAGTTGTCTGGACTGAACCTGGAGAGGAAAAATGCCAAATTTCCATTATGTTTGATAATCAGTGTACTCCTTTGTTTGTTCTAAGATACAGTAGGTTAACAAAATTAGCGGTGTAATACAAATATAAAGGTTACCACCAGGGGTTGTTTTCTTCCACAGTACTTTTTTTGAGCAGTTCTACGGTGCTTGTCAACTGCACAAGTCTGATCTCCCGAATCACAAGCAAATTAATGCACTTGCAAGTGATAATACGTAGCAAAATAATCACAAATGATTTAACATGCTATTGATGAGTTTTGGGTGTCTTTCTTTCAAAGCAACAACAACTGTTTGTCAATCATTTGGTGGTAGTAGTTGCAGCCGCAGCCGCTCGTGTGCAAAATTCATACATACAGTACGAGAAAATTAATGTGCCTAGCTCAACCAACTAACGTTTCCACGATGATGTCGACAGCCTCCAATGGAGACGGTTCCAGCAACAAGAACATAGTCATCGCCGTTGTCGTAAGCTTCTCGGCCATTCTCCTTTTCGGCATTGGCGGATTCTTCATCTGGAACAAGCTTTTCAGAAACAAATCAGGTGAGCCGCACCAAGCCACCCGTTTTCCGAAACAAGGGAGAAATCGACAGCTTTTGCCTGCAAATCCATGTGCTAATCTAATCTAATTCCGCGTCTGAAATGAAACTCTGGAATCCAGCAGGTACGTTTCATCAGAGCACGCAGAGGTTCAACTCGTTTGACTCCTGCGTCCCTCTTACTCCGGTCCAAGACCGGAGCAAGGAGGACGAAGCCGGTCAGAGCAGCGACCTGAACGTCACGCTCTTTGACATGGACGCCATAGCTTTCTCCACTGACAACTTCGCGGCGTGGAACAAGCTTGGAGAAGGCGGCTTCGGCGCCGTGTACAAGGTAGGTGGGCAGGTGGCAAGAAGAGACCATGTAACATGTGCAGATTGGTTTTAACTGAACATGATGACTGAGAGCGATTGATGCGAACGGATTGGATTTGGTCAGGGGCAACTGGAAGGAGGGCAGACGGTGGCGGTGAAGCGGCTGTCCAAGTACTCGACGCAGGGGCTGGACGAGTTCAAGAACGAGGTGATGCTCATCGCCAAGCTGCAGCACGTGAACCTGGTCAGGCTGCTGGGCTGCTGCGTCCATGGAGAGGAGAGGATGCTGGTGTACGAGTACATGGAGAACAAGAGCCTCGACAACTTCATCTTCGGTATAACAAGGCTGACTTCAGAATTCAAATTGGTTCGACACTTTTACTAATATATATGATGATGTGGTATGTGTGTGTGTGTGTTAGAGCAGACAAAAGTCGATCCGCGCAGCTGCATTGGTCCAAGAGGTTCGACATCATCCTGGGCATCGCACGGGGGCTCCTGTACCTGCACCAGGACTCCCGGTACAAGGTGATCCACCGGGATCTCAAGGCCGGCAACATCCTCCTGGACAAGGACATGAACCCCAAGATCTCCGACTTCGGCGTGGCTAGGATCTTCGGCGACGACACCGACGCGCACACCAGGAAAGTCGTCGGAACATAGTAAGCACTCTGTCCAGTTGGCTATCTATGTTCTGCAACTGACCCCAGATGTCTATTCATTTTAACTGTTCTTGGTACGACGATGCACGCACGCAGCGGGTACATGTCGCCGGAGTACGCCATGGACGGCGTGTTCTCGGTGAAGTCCGACGTGTTCAGCTTCGGAGTGCTAGTGCTGGAGATCGTCAGCGGCCGGAAGAACCGGGGCATGTTCAGCAGCGGCGAGCAGACGAGCCTGCTGAGCCAGGCGTGGAAGCTGTGGAGGGAGGGCAACGCGTTGGCGCTGCTGGACGAGGCGGTGGTCCGCGGCGCCGGTTACCGGAGCTCCGAGGTGCTGCGCTGCGTGCAGGTGGCGCTGCTGTGCGTGCAGGAGCGGCCCGACGACCGCCCCCACATGGCGGCGGTGTTCCTGGCGCTGGGAAACCCGGGCGCCGTGCTCCCGCAGCCCAGGCATCCGGGCTACTGCTCCGACCGGGGCTCCGCCTCCACCGACGGCGAGTGGTCGTCTACATGCACCGTCAACGACGTCACCGTCACCATCGTTGAAGGCCGGTGACGCCACGCGCGGCGGCCCTCAGTTCTGAGCCGTGCTAGCAGCTCGGATATATACTGCCGCGCCTTGGGTGATTTTTTTGAATACAGTGTGTGCAGTGTGCACACTGCACAACAAGTGTCATCGCTGACTGAAATATGAGCAGGGGTTGACAAAACTCAAAGCCCAAACGTGTGTGTGGATGTGATCTGGAACTTCGCTCAGGTTAGAGTGCGTAGCGGGCACACGTACGGCGGCACAAACGAAAGATTGTTTCACGATTTTTTCCAGCAGAGGAAGATGAGAAATGTAGGTATCAGCAATTCAGCATAGCCAAATTTGTTACAAAAACTGTATTTTTCTTATAGTACGCGATATGACATTCGCCAAAAAGAAATATAGGCAATAAGAGAGGAGAGAGGGAAAGTCATTACCCGCCATGTCTGATCCAACCGTCTATACTAGAAGGCTGTGAGTCCAGGAGGCAATTTTCGTTTCTTGTAAGCAAACCAGTGAGGCCCCAGTTGAAATGAAATGGTTGCTAACATCTGACATTCCAACACATTATACAAAAAAGTTTAGCTGGCATTATAACAGATTGCATACACTTGCATTGATGTCCCAGATGACAGCCGAAGACAAAACACATGTGAGCAACCAGTACAAAGAACAAACGGGGGTGACCGAAGGCAATAGAGCCGTCCCAAAGTCCATCCGCCGAAGGCTACTAGGCCAGCAGAGGCACACATCCAGTGAAGGGTACCAAGTCTGAAAGACAACAAGTGCTTGATAGCGCCACAACAGCCACGCAGGGCTCTGCTAACGACGAAATGACAAAGATACAGTGGGCAAATCTGCCTAGCCCCCTTGACTTATAAGGGGGCTAAACATGGGCCATTTGTGCTATTGGAAGCTGACGCTTAGGCTACCAGGCCTCATCTATGGAACTGAGTGTTTCTCAAAAAAAAAAAAAAAAAAAAAATCTATGGAACTGAGTGGATTCAAATTCGAGGACGATGCAGTGTGGGCGTGCCAGGCCCCAGAGATGCTTCTGCGCCTCCTGACTCAGAGAAACATCTTTTCTAACATCCCAATGCACATTCAATAGTGCATCAGGTAGGAACATATGCCCATAACGGCAACAAAAAACGCCTCCCTAGTTACATTACAAATTGATTCCGTTGTTTATTATTTGTTTGTGGCACTGTGTGATCAGTTGGCATGGGACGGTTCCGAATCTTCAGCATGCGGCTTACGCTCAATCTAACCGTATGCTAAAAGTACGGGGTAATCGGCAAGCTGCGGCAAGAAAAAAAACTGCTTGCCGATTACACCGTCGTGGAAACAAACGAAAATGGAACCAGTCGACTCACTTCGTCCCATTAACCACCGTGGAACGGTTATCCCTACATTGTTGTTGCCCTTCTTCAAACCAAACACTGAGAGAAAAGTGACAGAGAAAATTAGAAGATAGGAAAAGATATTTTCAGCCATTGGCATGGGTGTCCCAATTAAATAAAGAGGATACAAATTTTCTCAATCTACATCAGCCATAGTCCTAAAAGCACAAATCATGTTTTCTCAATCTTCTATAGCGAGTTTTAAGAGAACGAGAAAAGGGGATCTAGTGGAGTTTGAAGAAGTATGATTAGCTATTTGCTTATTGCATAGAGTTCACGGCTTAAAAGCAATACTTCAATACTTATATCTGGATGCAGTCGTACGTATTCACGTGAATCCATGTGTGTGAAATTGGACCGAAGAGAAAATTGACTATTTTTTCACCCTAAATCCACCTAAACACAATAAGCACATAGATTGAAATAGATTCGAGCGCATCCAAAGTTTTTTTTTTTTATATATGTCGACCCGGGGGGGTGCTGATTTGATTCATTTAGTTTGCCCCACATGCCTAATATAGTCGCGCTTGCATATTGTTTGTGTTTTACATGGCGTTTGCAGTATAGCCTGACACCATCTGTTTGCAATCACTTTTAATTTTCTGCTCTATCTCCAGATGTGCCAGCAACGTAGAAGCAGGAATGTCCCAAAAATGTTGAGCAGGTATATATGGCTCGGGTGCTGAATGGCCATTAGTTTCTGAAATTGCCAGATGTTGCAATACCGATCGGACTCCAGACGCTGCAACCTGCTCTGTGCATCCGAATACGACATCGGCCGGAGTCTCATCCGACAATGCCTTTCTTCATCAAGTTCGTGCGGCACTGAATACGCCCTTGGGATAGCAACAATGCAAATGCGAGAGGCCGCACCTTGCTTTACCATAAATTTTGGACCATGCATCCAGGTCGGAGACTTGGAGTCTGTCGTCTTCAGCGTGCAATATATGGCTGCAGTGTCCAGCTACCATCGCGCTTGAGCAAGGGACTGCATCGTCTGTCTTTTTGCTCCATCAGTATTAGTGTTGTGCATCCAAAGTTCCAAACAAGGCATAGCTTGTTTGGATTCAAATGTGTTGGTGTGAACTAGGATGCTCATATAATCATTCTCAACTATGAGCATATTCAAACAAGGTCTTGAAAAATAGTATCTTTTACCTCTTGGGTTACCGTTGTGGATTTTCTTCAAACTTAGAAACCAGACATCTACATCTTTTTCAGTTAGAAAAATCTGATAAGATTTTTAGACCACAAAAATTCTCTCAATAGCTCTAAAGATTTGGAAACAAATCCAACAGATAAATAGGGAAATGTCAAACTTAAATAAATTATTCAGAACTTGTGAAAGCCTTTTTTTTAGGCAATACAACACTGGGCCAATCAATTAACCAAACACTTATTGTCAAAAAAAAAAAAAGCTCATTGCAAGTATCTCATAAAGTATGTGACCTGTCCGAAGGCATGTGTGCAGTGTGCTCGTCTAGTTTGCGCAGATGAACGTGTATGCTGTGTCATTGTATTTGTATATTAATATATCGAGACAATCGTTCAGTGACAAATCCGGAAGTGGCCTGTAACTCTATTTCTCTCAAAATGTAAACATCTTGTAAACATGTTTATTACCGCGGGCCGTGAGGGCCAAATAAAATTCAGGTGGGACCCTCCTTGGAGATTTTCTTTAAAAACGGGTAGATCCGTAGGAGGGTAAATTCAAATACAGTATTTTTTTTTGCAATGGAAATATTAAAAGTTTTAAGTGAACCATTATTAGTATCAAAGCGGAGGTGAATCAGCCTTCGTGTGACATAATACAAATTCTACCAATACAGAGAAGTTGCTTGCTGTTCCTTTCAAGTGATCAATAAACAGCTCAATCCTCAATGAAAAGTAGGGTTCAATTCAAGATTACCCAATTAGTTTTTTCTACTGATGCATATATAGATGTGCTGGCATTCAAGTGATCAAGGCGTCTCGCTGAGGTCCTTTGAATGTATTTGTAACTTCTGTTTTTCTTCCTCTTGATGGAAAACGGGTGAAGTCCGGTCGCGAAAAAAAAGATGAGTACTAGCTTTCAACCCCTGTTTTGATCAATCATCAAATGAGCAAAGTTTGACATCAAGCAGCCCTAGGTGCTGCCTAGGTAATTCTGAGCCCCTTTGTGATTGTAAATGAGATCAAGCATCGGAAAGAACTGAGAAAAATTCACATATAGTTTCTAGAAGATGTAAACACACACATAAGCTGTAAGCACAGTTGTTAGCAGAATAGATACTGCATTAACAGCATCGTTGTCCAGGATAGTCATCCCAGAAATCTTTGTAACTGTGGGACCCCTTTTGCTGACCACCTACAGAGCAACAATAAAATATTATCATATGGAAGTTGCAAGATAATAATTTTCTAAAAAAATCATTAATTTTCAAACAAAGTCAAGCTTGTTAATATATTTTATTGCAAGAGACCCCAGCTTGCAGAAGGAGCAAATTCTGGTATCATTCTAAATGATTGTTTATATTTGAAATATCCAAATGTACTCATTCAAGTCTTGTACAAATATAAGAATGTTATTAACAGGCATACAGAAGAAGCCCTATTGATACATTCTACTTTGAACATGGTGATAAAATGAACAGATGTTTAGTTCCCTTTGCAGTTATCACTGACTAAACATCTTAAAGCAGAGGAAGATCTTACAACCGAAAAGTGCTATCACAATGCACTAGTGGCCTTTTGATGCAATCTTCAATGAAAAAGCATGGCTTGTTGTCAAAAAAAAAAAAAAGAAAAAGCAAAGGCTTTCAGGGATTGTTCTTTTCTCCAATAGCATATTCCCAAGGTGGCACAGAACAGTTTACCTTCTTCCGAACACTGCAGTACCCACTGAATTGAAGTGTAGCTCCCAGCAATGAATCAATTAGACTCCCAAGCAAACCAGCTGCAGCAGAGATGGGTAGTACTAGGAGCTGCCGGAGGGCCATATCAGAAGAACATTCAGCAGTCAACAGTCCAATAACAACGAAAGTGAGACCAATGATAAGGCCTCCTCCTGTGGCAGCAAGAAGTCCTTGTAAGGTCACTCCACCATTTGTACCCTTCCTGACAGGCTTATAGAGCAATACAGTTATCAGCTCACAGATAAACACTAACAAAAGAGTAATATTCATTTGAGAAATCACCAGCCTTTCTGTTACAAAAGCAAGTCATTTTAGCCTTTTCAATTTGTTACCAAGCGTAAGCCACCTAAGCAATTCAAGGCTCGTTTCTATTTTGTTCTTCGTTGCTCACCCAGCTAAATTAATACTACCACTATCATGTGTAAAGAACCCATCTTTGCCAATGTAGTCTAAGTGAAGGGCAACAAAATCATTTATCTACTTTGTTAATCCTTGTACACAAATCTAAAATGACTTGCATTTGGAATGCAATGGGGTAAAATCTATACAAGAAATGGAAATGAAACAGTAAATATTCCGCCTAAAATGTAGAAAACAATAATAGTCCAACATAGTTAGTAACTTGGTATGAAAAACAACTACTCCCCATTAATACTAATTGTAAATACTCAGTAGTGCACACAACAGAAAGAAAAGGACTCTCAATACTCATCTGTCCTAGTACTCTATATTAGATCAGCTTTTCAACTTCTTTACAGAACAGCTTACTGGAATTATTAATATATTCGATGGTTGAACGCACAACCCACGGGGAAAAAATCTGAGCATAACAAGGTCTCTGGTTTTTGTCCCAACTTTGCACATGAGGAGAAAAATTTCAAATGATTGTCTACGAAATGCATGCATTGTGCATTTTGTATGTGATAATATCTGTACTGTATTAGGACAGGCAGGCATATTCTATCCCTTACCTGATGAGGAAATGATAGATCTTATGGGTTTGCTTAATGTGATGACTCAGTTCTTATTCTTATATGTTAGTTCAATGCCACAAACAATTTGGATATGGCTAGAAGGATAGCAAGCCCGTGAGTGAACAAACCATGCACAGTAGGTTTGACAGATTAGGGAAAATAGCCAAATTTTGTAGCTTGGCATGAACCACATATGCAATCATGACTGAAGATGACACATGGACAACATTAGTATGTATCACAGTACATCTTGTCGCATGGAAAAGGACACTTACCTTAAGGGTTGTAATAAGCCTTGGTTGTTCATTACTGAGCACACCGATTTCAGATGACCAAGTATCTCCATTGCAGCAACAGTAGTGGCCAGTGATACCACCTATAATACCAGTTATAAGCTTTGAACCATTTGAGTCCAAGCACTGATCTTGCCCTCCAGTCGTTAATGCAAATATCACAACTAGTACAGTGGCAATTACGCTATTTGCTAGAACTTGGATCCTATAAGATGTAAAGTGATATAGTAAGATACACCAGCAAGGTTGATTTGACAAAAGTGCAGCTGCTATGGTATATCTTTTATGAAGTCTGATTACATCTACATCACAAAACAATTATATGGCCGAGAAAAGAAAGAAGAGGTTCACAAGATGTTTTTAGCTTCTGACATGTTTTTTTTTTTTTTTTGAACTGAGCAAAGAATATTACCAATTCGAGAATAATTTCAAGAAAACAGATTAAGCAACACATAATGTAGTTTCATCAAAACAATCAAACATGTAAAGCTTGCACGGAAGTTCCCTAGAATTCATAACATTTTGGCTTAAGTTGGAACTGAAATTACTGTTCCATTGTACGCATGCTGACAACAGCATAAAGTGTTAACTCTGAACAAAGATAGTAGTAACACACGACTGAAAAGGAAGTGCTCTGTACTTGGTAACCATACCAGGCTGTGTCTCTGCGCATCGTTGTATATGTGAGTTGAATTCCTACAGTAATTGTTGTGGGCACGCTAAAGGAAATGGTGAGACAGACACAGACAGTGAGGGATGTCTGATTTACGACAGGTGACAGCCCAGCTCGGGCGCAAAACAGAGAGCAGATAATTCTGGGTGGGGGATTCGCAAATTCCCCACGAGAGAGAGAGAGAGAGAGAGAGAGAGAGAGAGAGAGAGAGAGAGAG
>CM041630.1:58052126-58081520 GCA_023333625.1 Bothriochloa decipiens | reverse complement strand
GAGAGAGAGAGAGAGAGAGAGAGAGAGAGAGAGAGAGAGAGAGAGAGTGCTGTGCTGATTACCAGTTGCGCTGGCCGCCCTCCTTGAAGTCCTCCTCGACGCGGCGCTTGCGGTCCTCCCCGATCTTGGTTAGCTTGGAGGAGGAGAAGAAGAAGGCCAGCAGCAGCGCCCCGTACCTGTAGCCGCAGGCGAGGTGGACCGCCATGACGACGAAGCCGGCGACCCCGCCCGAGGCGTCCAGGGAGCGGCGGTGGACCGAGCGCGCGGCGATGGCGGCCGCCAGCGCCGCGCCGACGGCCGACCGGACCGCGAGCGGGGAGGCGAAGGCGTCGGGGATAGTAGCCATGGCGGGGCGGGCGCGCCGGTGCCGCTCTCGGGGTCAGCAGCAGTCAGCCGTGGTTCGCAGCCGGAGCCGCCCGGTGGAGTGGATTTGTAGTGGAGTTCGGTCGCCAAGTCGGAGAACGGAGATGACCCCAGGACGGCGACTCGCCGAGGGGCTTCTGCTCACGCTGCTCAAGTCTCCTTCAGCAGTCTCCTTCAGCCGTTCAGCGGCCGTATGGCAGGGTAAAAAAACATTTTCACGTGCGAAATCACGTGGGCGACAAATAAAACGGAAGCTTATTCAGGACTTCAGCCATCCATCCAGCTTATCCTTGGTATGAAATGTATTCCGCTTGAGTTTAGTTTGTGCATATGTCGATTTTTTTTCTCAATCACGTGCATATGTCGATTTTTTTCTCAATCACGCAAAAAATTTACGTATTTTTTATTAAAAAGAAAAGTTTAGCACAACCGGAACGATTTACAAGATTGATTTTATAATAAGCGCACACCCCACAAAGATCTATAGCTTATTCCACTACTCGCTGAACTAAACACCCGAGGCACATGGCTGTATCCATGGCTAGCTCAAGCCCGTGCGCGTGGCGCACGGCGGCGTCTCTTGCATACACCAACGTTACATCCGTCAAGGAAGAGTTCCCTGAGAGCCTCGTCATCCTTCGGGTTGTCCCCGAATAAGGCGTTGAATTTGTTTGCCGCCGTAGACTCAGACATTGGCGAGATCTGGCCAAGGTGCTTGAGAATCAGTGTCACACTCTACTTTTAAAGATAAAAGTAGAATGCATAAATAGTTTTATATGCGCCCCAGGAACAGTCGCACATATAGGATGACAAATTACAAAGAGTATCATCACCCTATTTATTACATAGCGTACCAATATTTAATATAGAGTATTGCGCACAAACAATAAATAACTAAGTTATCTTTAGTGCGGAAGCTCCACACAGGGACACGTCAACTGGTGAATATCAAGCATAGTACTCATCCCGATAGCTCTCATTTCAACCTTCATCTGTTACCCATCCGGGATTTTTTAAAATTGAAAGTAAAGTAAGCGTAAGTACACAACCGTACTCAACAAGCATAACATGGGTTAACGAGGCTCATATAAGCTGACACGGTTTAACTGCATTTAGTTTTTATATGTTAATCAAATTGATCAGTTAAGCAGCATCAAGGTGGCAAGTGTTTTCCAAAACCATCATGATCAATGTAACATAAATAAATAGTAAACATAACAGCAAATGTATGAATAATTTAACATAACAAGAGAGATCATCATTAGTGTAAGGAGTTCCAAGGCCGCTCGTGTCCTTGAGCAAGGCTAGTATACAAGCTAAATGCTCATACTGAGCTAACATGCTAGAAAAGGTCCTCATACTGAGCTAAAACCAGAGCCATATAGCCCTCACAGCTGTACTGTAAATCCCGGAAGGTACGTTACTGATTAATCCTCAGGTGGTTAAAAGTCATTATTACTGTTCATGACACAAATACTCATCAAGCCACAAGATCATGATATCATTAAGCGCTAGCATCATTGCTACCCAATGCACCCAAAAGGTTCAAGGAATCAGGATATCAAATCTAGTTATAACCTCTAAGTCATCAAACGGCCTCATGCAAATGCATTGTTATTATAGTGAATAGGTAACAAGGGAGATCCATGCTATACTTGTCTTGATTCACAAAGTCTTGCATGTCCTGTTGATCCTCAAAATAACTTGGCTCAATAAAACCCTCACCGTCTGAACTCGACATTAGCATTCAACACCAGACAATCCAATCGAGCATACATACACGAAGCAAACAAAGAGCTATTAGAGGAATAGTACATCAATCTCATCAAAACAGAATAAAATATTTATAAAACTATTCTACTTGTTTCTACGATCACACAGACGTCAAGTTCACTGAAAACGGAGTTATAACGGCGAAGTTATGATTTTTCAAAGATTTCCTGTAGACAAATAAATACTTTAAATGTAGACAAAAATATACAGTTTCTAAAATACTTCAAAAGTAGTACCACTGCGTAGATTATGAAATTATGAATCTAATGAAATTTGAACGGACCAAATCAGAGTTAAAACGTGAAAGTTATAAGCTTTTAAAGATAATGGCAAAACTGTAAATAGCTGAAAATGAATTCTGAACTGAAAAGGAAAAATACGTTTTCCAGAGAAGAAAACGTATTCTGGAAGCTGTTACAAGGAAAATACGCTTTCCAGTGGACAAAGCATATTATGGATCTGTTAAGCAGAATTTACGCTTTCCAGTGGGGAAAACGGATTCTGACCAAAGCGCCAAGGGTTCTTAACAGATTAAACCGAAACCCAGGGGGTTTTCGGCAAATCTGCTAGCCGAAGGGGTACGAGCTGTTTCTGGCCGTCCGATTCAAAACTGACGGTGCAGATCGACCGAGGCGATCGGCCTCGCCGGGGACGACGCCCGATGCGGCGGCGACATGGCTGACGGCGTACGGAGCTCGCCGATGTTCACACAGACCATGATTCCGGCCACCATTTACACCGTGGCTGGTACCAAACGAACGGGGAGCTCACACCGTGCTCACCTGTGAGGTTAATGGAAGCCGAGGGGTGTCAGGGTCGGCGAGCGGCTCGGAGCGGCGGCCGGCGGCGAGCTGCAAACGGCGAGGGCTCGAGTTAGACCATATTGACTCAAATTGAAAGTACTGGAGCGCTCAGGTGATCAAGGCGGAGCTTGCCGACCAATAGATGCCGAGGATTACCCGAGGAAAGCGGCCAATTTCGGGTTTTGGCGGCGGATGGCAATGGCGGCTAGGGTTTCGGGTCGCGGCGACTTCGGCGAGACGAAGGCAAAGGCGGTGCTGACTTAGGGTTGCGGGTGGGGGCTCATGATGGGGTTAAAGGCCTTTATAGCCTGATGACAGGGGTACGGTCGGGTGTGGCACGGACATCGAGTCGGGCTCGATGACGCGCGCGCGGTACGAGTCCGGTTCGGAGGAGGAAGGCAACGCGACGGGCCCCACCTGTCAGCCAGCGAAGAGAGCGGACGCGGGCACTCGGCTTGATGGGCTGCCAGCCTACGGCCCAAGATGGAGGCGAAGGCGCGCGGACGGGCCGAGCGACCAGAAGGAGTGCGGGGAGAGAGCGGACCACGCCTGGGCTGCTTTGCCGGCCGGGCCGAAATGGAAGAAGAGGGGAGAGGGAAAGAAAATAAATTTTCTTTTATTCAAACCTCATTTCAAATGCATTTTCAAATATATTTTGAATTAAAAATCAAATTCAAATTTCACCACAGCAAAATATGCACCAGCATGAATGCACAAGCATGTTTCTACCATGTTGCAACTTCATTTTCATAAAAAATATTTATTTTGTCTAATTATTTATATTTCAAGCATCATTTTCAAAAATTGGGATATTACAAATCTACCCCCCTTAAGAGAATCTCGTCCTCGAGATTGGATGTTGCTTACTCAAATAACTACGGATAAGCTGCCCTTAAAGCATCCTCTGTTTCCCAGGTTGCCTCAGCCTCAGAGTAACGATTCCACTGCACCTTACACATCTTAATAACCCGACTTCGGATAACCTTCTCTACTGTATCCAAGATTCTTACTGGAAACTCTTCATACATAAGATCATCCTTAACCATAAGTTCCTCCAATGGTAAGTGCTCCTTCTCAGGTACACGCAAACACTTCTTAAGTTGAGACACATGGAACACATCATGCACTCTGGCTAAACTCTCAGGTAACTCCAATTGATAAGCCACTTCACCACATCTTTTCAAAATTTTAAACGAACCAACATACCTTGGTGCAAGTTTCCCTTTCTGGTTAAACCTCTTCACACTTCTCATAGGAGATACCTTCAAATACACATAGTCACCTTCTTTGAATGTCAACTCTCTTCTACGTGTATCTGCGTAACTCTTCTGGCGAGATTGTGCGATCCTCAGGTTTTTCCTAATTACTCATACCTGTTCCTCTGTGGTTCTCATTACATCTGTCCCAAACAACTGACTTTCCCCAGTTTGATTCCAGAACAACGGTGTCCTGCACTTACGCCCATACAGAGCTTCAAATAGTGCCATCTTGAGACTCTGTTGATAACTATTGTTGTAGGAGAACTCCGCATAACACAAGTTCTTATCCCAACTTATGCCAAACTGCAATGCACAAGCTCTCAGCATATCCTCCAGAACCTGATTAAGCCTCTCAGTCTGCCCATTGGTCTGTGGGTGATATGCGGTACTAAAGTTCAGCTTTGTTCCCAAAGCACTATGAATTGCTTTCCAAAAGTGAGATGTGAACTGGGTACCTCTATCAGACACAATTCTCTTGGGTACCCCATGAAGACAAACAATCCTTTCCATATACAGTTCCGCTAACCTTAGACCACTGTACCTTGTCTGAAATGGCAAAAAGTGAGCAACCTTGGTCAATCGGTCAACTATTACCCAAATGGAATCAAAACCTCTCTGTGTACGAGGTAGACCTGTTATAAAATCCATACCAACTTCCTCCTACTTCCATTCTGGTATCTTCATTGGCTGCAACAATCCAGCTGGCCTTTGATGTTCTGCTTTCACACGCTGACAAATGTCACATATAGCAACATACTCTGCCACCTCCTTCTTCAGACCAATCCACCAATACTTTTCCTTGAGATCCATGTACATCCTAGTACTTCCGGGATGGATAGAATAAGCTGACTCATGTGCCTCTCGCAGAATTGCCTGACAAAGATCTTTTATCTCTGGAACACATATCCGGTTGCCATACCATAGAGTACCCTTTTCATCAATGCGAAATGCGGAATCCAAGTGCTTTCCCTTCAGCTAACTTCTTGGCTATGTACTTCAAATCCTCATCTTCCCGCTGACCCTTGCGAATTTCCTCCTCTAAGGTTGATGTCACCTCTATTTCCATTGAATTAGCAACAAGAGTAAGGTTCAGATGAGCAAACTCTGCACACAACTGATCAGATTCAGGTGTCTTCCGAGGCTCATTAGCATGCTTCTTCCTACTAAGGGCATCGGCCACAACATTTGCCTTTCCAGGATGGTAATGCATTTTAAAATCATAGTCATTTAACAACTCTAACCAACGGCGTTGTCTCATGTTCAGATCAGACTGAGTGAAGATATACTTCAAGCTCTTATGGTTAGTGAATATATCAGTCTTGTGGCCAATGAGGTAGTGTCGCCAAATCTTTAGAGCATGAATCACAGCTGCTAATTCTAAGTCATGAGTAGGATAGTTAAGCTCATGTTTTCTCAACTGCCTTGAAGCATAAGCAATAACTCTACCTTCTTGCATAAGAACACACCCCGAACCCAAATGGGATGCATCACAATAGATAGAGAACTTCGTACTTAGGTCTAGCAATACCAATACTGGAGCGGTTGTCAATCTCTTCTTGAACTCTGCAAAACTAGCTTGGCACTTGTCGGACCACACGAACTTGGCATTCTTCTCTAGTAATGCTATCAATGGCTTAGCAATCTTCGAGAATCCCTCAATGAATCTCCTATAATAACCAGCCAACCTAAAAAAACTGTGAATCTCACTGACATCTGTAGGTGGCTTCCAATCCAACACATCCTTCACCTTGCTTGGATCAACTGCTATTCCTCCATTGGAAATAACATGGCCAAGGAAAGAGACTTTCTCCAACCAGAACTCACATTTGCTCTTCTTAGCATAAAGTTTGTGCTCTCTAAGCTTCTGCAAGACTAACCTCAAATGCTCTGCATGTTTCTCCTTGTTCTTCGAGAATACCAGGATATCATCAATAAAGACCACCACAAATTTATCAAGATACTCCATAAACACCTTGTTCATCAGGTACATGAAGTAGGCAGGTGCATTGGTCAACCCAAAAGACATAACCGTATACTCATATAACCCATACCTAGTGGTGAATGCCGTCTTCCGTATATCAGAACTTCGAATCTTCAACTGATGATAACCAGAATGCAAATCAATCTTGGAGAACACACAGGCACCTCTCAACCGATCAAACAAATCATCAATCCTGGGCAAAGGGTACTTGTTCTTGATAGTAACCTCATTGAGAGAACGATAATCAACGCACATCCGTTGAGTTCCATCCTTCTTATCAACAAAAATCATAGGTGAACCCCATGGTGATGCACTAGGATGAATGAATCCCTTCTATTCTAATTCCCTTAATTGTTTCTTAAGTTCTTCTAATTCATTAACCCCCATTCTATATGGTCTTTTAGCTATGGGTGCAGTGCCAGGTAATAATTCAATAATAAATTCAATGTCGTGATCAGGTGGCATACCTGACAATTCATCGGGGAACACATCCGGGAACTCCTCCACCACTTGATTCTGAGAATCTGCATTGTCGTCAAGCTGATTTAGTGTGGCTGTAGGTAATGCTTGTACTCTGACATCAACATTGATTCTATCCCCTCTTGGTGTAGTCAGATCCACAACCCTCTCTTTACACTTTATCACTGCTTGGTGAGCTTCCATCCAATCTAACCCCAGGATTAAATCAATACCAGATGCATTCAATACTACAGGGTTTGCTGAAAAGTCTACCCCCCTTAAGTTAATGTTAGACAAGGGGCAGTAGTAAGAAGCTGGTATAGCACCCCCTGGTGAATTTACTACCATTTGATCTTTCATGGGTAAAACTAGCATGATATGCTTTTTAACGAATGCTTGTGAGATAAAGGAATGCGAAGCTCCAGAATTAAAAAGTACAGTAGCAGGGATAGAGTTGATGTTGAACGTACCCAGCATAACCTCTGAAGCTTCCTGAGCGGTCTCTGTGGACACATGGTGAACCTTCCCATACTGCGGAGGCCTCTGATTGTTGTTCGGACGTTGAGGGGTCTGCTGATTCATCTTGTTATCTGGACAGTTGTAGGACATGTGCCCTTCTTTCCCACATATGAAGCACCTTGTAGGCGTGTTGGGACCACCATTCTTCAAAGGAGTGTTGTTGGGGGCAGTGAGACGTGGAGCCTGATTATTATTGGGACGCTGCTGCTGGTGTGAGCGTTGATTCCCATTCCCACTCTGCTGGTTCTGACCATGGTTCCTCTAATTGACTGGTCCTTGGAACCTCTGCCTGAACCCTTGGTGGAAGTTAGAATGGAAACATGGGTTACTACCAGAGCCCTGTCCATTCATCTTCCTCTTCTTGTCTTGTGCCAGACGTTCATTATCTAGCACAATTGCACTGTTCACTAACTCCTCGAAAGTGTCATACCTACTGCCCTTCAGTTGCAGTCTGAGCTCATAATAAATACCATTGAGAAAATGGCGCCGCTTATCAACATCCCTCATAACTTCATGGGGAGCGTAGCGAGCCAACTCCTCAAACTTAGCATGGTACTCGCTCATGGTCATCGAGCCCATTCTGAGATTCCGGAACTCCTCGGCCTTCTGTTCTATCAAACCCTCGGGGATGTGGCAAGCCAAGAAATCCTCTTTAAACCTGTCCCAGGTGATAGCAGGAGCATTATATGGACATGCAGCTTGGTATGAATCCCACCAGTTCTGGGCAGCTCCCTGTAGTTGCCCGTAGTATACAACACCTTCACAGCATCGTTGCATTGAGCCAGGTCTAACTACCTCTCCACAGCACGCAACCAGTCATCAGCATCTAAGGGATTTGTAGTATGGGTAAACATAGGAGGATGACCTTGCATGAACTCCCTACGTTTATCCCTTGGTGGTTGTGCATGTGGTAGCCCTCCAGCTTGCATGGTCTGCATAAACTGGGTCATGGTCTGCATCATCTGCACTTGTGCCTCCATCACTTCCTCATTAGTGATATGACCAGCACCACGGCCACGACCTCTAGCACCATGGTTACCTCTTCCTCCCCAAGCGGCCATCTGTATTTTAACAAAATCAAAGCTTAGAGTTATTCAGGTTACAAATCACTTATATAATAATAAGGATTACAAAACTAAAAATTCTGGGCGAGCTTCAATTTTAGTAGTACAGAAAAACCTTCATAACTCAAGATCCAGATGTCGAATCAGGAAGTTCTATACATGGTTGGAAAATTTAAGAAATTCTCTACAATTTTCATTCAGACCATATTACCAGATTCTGTCATCTAAGTCATCGAATTAATCAAACAACAGAAACTATTTAGAAATTCCAGACAGCACTGAACATCAGATTGCAGCATGCATAACTTCCAGCTCAGAACTGATATCGACATGATTTTTATGGGAATTGTTAGATAAAGAATTCTAATTTCTCCCAGAAAAATCTCATAGGCATTGGAATAACAAATTTCGAGATATAACCAAAATATCACGGACTGCTCAGAAGATAGCAAAGCGAGAGACAGGATAAGCCAACCCAAACTTAATTTATTTAAACTTTAAACTCAATATACTTAACTAAGGAACTTGCGGATAAGCCCACAAAGCTCCAGCAATCACTCAAAAATCCAAATCATCCATATTACATAATCATAAATCATCAAGCACTCAAGGTTCACACACACTAGAATGATACGATTAACTTGACTTACGATACTAATAACGTGTCTATTACATAAGGGTTTGCAAGCTAAGGTCGAAGCTCATGGTCCAGCCGTTCATAGATCTTTGGTTGCCTAGTCATGGTTCTGAGCCTATCAATCTCTTTTTGCTTCTCCTTAAGCTTCTGCTCCAGCTGCTCCACCGTGCTTACCATGCGCTGATGCTTGAGCATCATGTCACACGCAAAGTGTGCCAATTCCCATGACTCAGGTGGCAAATCATGAGGACTCTTCATACCCCATCCAACCTCCATTCTGTGATCAGCGCAAGGCAAATAGCAAAATTCATCATCTCGCATATTCCCAAAGCGATGGCCACGGAGAGCAATCCAGGCTGTAAAAGCAGCACCCTCAATGCCATCCTCTTGAGTTGGGCTAGGACCAAGATGCTCATAAATCATTTCTATGTTGTAAGAGTTCTGCATCCCTCCTGGGGAACATATAGCCATATTTGTCTCCCAGTAAGTACCTTCCAACGGATGGGTGTGTTGAAAACAAGTGTACTACACAGCGGGGTCCCAATCAGCATAATAGCCACGAAGAAGCTTCATGAGTCATATATGCGATCTGGTGCGGCACTCCGGTACACAAGAGATATTCACAGTCCATCCCATAGGAGCGTGCGGTCCACCTCCTCTAGCAGAACCACCAGCAGACGGCGGTGGAGATTGACCATCATCTTGAACTGCTTCTAGCTCTTCTTCTTTAGAAGCTTCCATTGGTTTTTCTTCTTCAGAAGCTTCCATTGGTTCTTCTTCTTCAGCTTGAGGTGATGGAGGAACCGGGGTTGGTGATGGTGGAATAGCTTCCCTAGTCTCCAGGTGGGTGAACAGATCATGATACGCAGCAGCAGTCATGCGGCGAGTATAAGAAGGCATCTACAAGATTTAGACAAGAGTTAGAGTGGAGTCAGGATTTTCTCAATAGAGTAAGTGTAAGAGCATAAAAATTGAGAAAATAATAAGGTTAAAGTTAAGAAGCATGAAACTAGTGAAGCAAAGGAGACTAAGAACGACCATTCTATCTAGGCTTGCGTCCTACAGTCAACACGGCTCTGATACCAACTTGTCACACTCCGCTTTTAAGGATAAAAGTAGAATGCATAAATAGTCTTATATGCGCCCCAGGAACAGTCGCACATATAGGATGACAAATTACAAAGAGTATCATCACCCTGTTTATTACATAGCGCACCAATATTTAATACAGAGTATTGTGCACAAATAGTAAATAACTAAGTTATCTTTAGTGCAGAAGCTCCACACAGGGACACGTCAACTGATGAACATCAAGCCTAGTACTCATCCCAATAGCTCTCATTCCAACCTTCATCTGTTACCCATCCGTGATTTTCCAAAATTAAAAGTAAAGCAAGCGTAAGTACACAACCGTACTCAACAAGCATAACATGGGTTAATGAGGCTCAAGTAAGCTGACACGGTTTAACTGCATTTAGCTTTTATATGTTAATCAAGTTGATCAGTTAAGCAGCATCAAGGTGGCAAGTGTTTTCCAAAACCATCATGATCAATGTAACATAAATGAATAGTAAACATAACAGCAAATGTATGAATAATTTAACATGACAAGAGAGATCATCATTAGCATAAGGAGTTCCAAGGCCGCTCGTGTCCTTGAGCAAGGCTAGTATACCAGTTTATTAAACTCTGCGCAGAGGTGTACACTTTCACTGTGAGCCGTGATTTACCCTTTCGCCCAAGGGGATCAGCCTCTTAGCCCACTACCAAGGAGGACCGGCAGGGTTCACTATGAATCCTTTCAAAGGTTCGTCTAACAAGTTAGGACCACTGAGGTTTCTGTGCCCTACGGATGTAGTATCCCCCCTTCTGATGGCACACGACCGTAGCCTATACTCATACAGACAGAGGTCCAACTACACCCAACCTAAAACAGACCCCCCTTGCGCCATAAAGGGAACCGCTAACATGCTAGAAAAGGTCCTCATACTGAGCTAAAACCAGAGCCATATAGCCCTCACAGCTGTACTGTAAATCCCGGAAGGTACGTTACTGATTAATCCTCAGGTGGTTAAAAGTCATTATTACTGTTCATGACACAAATACTCATCAAGCCACAAGATCATGATATCATTAAGCGCTAGCATCATTGCTACCCAATGCACCCAAAAGGTTCAAGGAATCAGGATATCAAAGCTAGTTATAACCTCTAAGTCATCAAACGGCCTCATGCAAATGCATTGTTATTATAGTGAATAGGTAACAAGGGAGATCCATGCTATACTTGTCTTGATTCACAAAGTCTTGCATGTCCTGTTGATCCTCAAAATAACTTGGCTCAATAAAACCCTCACCGTCTGAACTCGACATTAGCATTCAACACCAGACAATCCAATCGAGCATACATACACGAAGCAAACAAAGAGCTATTAGAGGAATAGTACATCAATCTCATCAAAACAGAATAAAATATTTATAAAACTATTCTACTTGTTTCTACGATCACACAGACGTCAAGTTCACTGAAAACGGAGTTATAACGGTGAAGTTATGATTTTTCAAAGATTTCCTGTAGACAAATAAATACTTTAAATGTAGACAAAAATATACAGTTTCCAAAATACTTCAAAAGTAGTACCACTGCGTAGATTATGAAATTATGAATCTAATGAAATTTGAACGGACCAAATCAGAGTTAAAACGTGAAAGTTATAAGCTTTTAAAGATAATGGCAAAACTGTAAATAGCTGAAAATGAATTCTGAACTGAAAAGGAAAAATACGTTTTCCAGAGAAGAAAACGTATTCTGGAAGCTGTTACAAGGAAAATACGCTTTCCAGTGGACAAAGCGTATTATGGATCTGTTAAGCAGAATTTACGCTTTCCAGTGGGGAAAACGGATTCTGACCAAAGCGCCAAGGGTTCTTAACAGATTAAACCGAAACCCAGGGGGTTTTCGGCAAATCTGCCAGCCAAAGGGGTACGGGCTGTTTCTGGCCGTCCGATTCAAAACTGACGGTGCAGATCGACCGAGGCGATCGGCCTCGCTAGGGATGACGCCCGACGCGGCGGCGACATGGCCGACGGCGTACGGAGCTCGCCGACGTTCACACAGACCACGATTCCGGCCACCATTTACACCGTGGTTGGTACCAAACGAACGGGGAGCTCACACCGTGCTCACTGTGAGGTTAATGGAAGCCGAGGGGTGTCGGGGTCGGAGAGCGGCTCGGAGCGGCGGCCGACGGCGAGCTGCAAACGGCGAGGGCTCGAGTTAGACCATATTGACTCAAATTGAAAGTACCGGAGCGCTCAGGTGATCAAGGCGGAGCTTGCCGACCAATAGATGCCGAGGATTACCCGAGGAAAGCGGCCAATTTTGGGTTTTGGCGGCGGATGGCAATGGCGGCTAGGGTTTCGGGTCGCGGCGACTTCGGCGAGACGAAGGCAAAGGCGGCGCTGACT
Source organism: Bothriochloa decipiens (assembly GCA_023333625.1). NCBI lineage: Eukaryota > Viridiplantae > Streptophyta > Magnoliopsida > Poales > Poaceae > Bothriochloa > Bothriochloa decipiens. The sequence goes on along the minus strand of CM041630.1, from coordinate 58,069,197 downwards.
TAGGGTTGCGGGTGGGGGCTCATGACGGGGTTAAAGGCCTTTATAGCCTGATGACAGGGGTACGGTCGGGTGTGGCACGGACGTCGAGTCGGGCTCGATGACGCGCGTGCGGTACGAGTCCGGTTCGGAGGAGGAAGGCAACACGACGGGCCCCACCTGTCAGCCAGCGGAGGGAGCGGACGCGGGCACTCGGCTTGATGGGGTGCCGGCCTACGGCCCAAGATGGAGGTGAAGGCGCGCGGATGGGCCGAGCGGCCAGAAGGAGTGCGGGGAGAGAGCGGACCGCGCCTGGGCTGCTTTGCCGGCCGGGCCAAAATGGAAGAAGAGGGGAGAGGGAAAGAAAATAAATTTTCTTTTATTCAAACCTCATTTCAAATGTATTTTCAAATATATTTTGAATTAAAAATCAAATTCAAATTTCACCACAGCAAAATATGCACCAGCATGAATGCACAAGCATGTTTCTACCATGTTGCAACTTTATTTTTATAAAAAATATTTATTTTGTCTAATTATTTATATTTCAAGCATCATTTTAAAAATTGGGATATTACAATCAGGTACTCTCCACGTCTGGACACTGGTGATCGGGAATGGCTTTGAGCAGCGATCCGTCGGCTCCATAGCGGCCTCTGCCAGGGCGTAACGGCCTTGATGGGCGACGGTTGCTGGTGAATGGCAGCAGGTTTTGACTTCTTGACCTTGTCGGCAAACGCTCGGAAGCGCCGCTCTGCAGATGCGGTGTATTCCGATGATAGCGGTGATCCATTGCTCAGCCAACTCCCGCCTCGATGGGGCGATGGCGTGCCCTGCTCTGCCGGTGGGCCAACCTCCATTGCGGTCGGCATGCCCTGGAGGTTGTCGGCGGCCTCCGTGACATGCGTGGCCTCCGCAATGACCAAGATCACCTCCGTGGCATACTCCTCTCCGGAAGGTTGGTTGGCCTCCGTATCAGTTGACGACTTGTCCAGGGCGGCGCACTCCTCGACCGGAGGGGTGGCTACCTGTAACAACCCGAAACTCCGAGCTACAATTTTTTTTCAAAAAACCTATGAGTGATGAGTGTGACATGTCATCATCTACCCTAACCATGCATCAACCGTATCATGTCATGCATGGCATCCCATGTGAGCATAGCATAATTAAATGTTTTCAAAGTATATCTTGACCAATGTTTCATATGTTATGTTTTAATGTTGCATTAGCTTTATCATCAGTGTTTCATTAGCTCTCATGCCATGTTGCATGAATGTGTGATTTGGATTTTCATTTGATTTATGTAATGCTTAATTAAAATAAAACCATAATATTTATTTTGACAAATGAATATTAAGGGAATCGTACCCTAGCAATATCTGGGCCATGTATGCTCACTATTTTGTCACTCATAGTTAGCACATCATAAATATATATATATATATGTATGTATATATATAAACATAATTGAAAATAAAAAGAAAAAAAGAAAAGAAGAAATCTTCTGGCCCAGCAACCGAGAGCAGCCCAAGTCCGGCCTGCTCTCTTTTCCCCTCTTCCCGCCGTGCAAGCCAGCCCCGCCGGCCTGCCTCGCCTGCCCGCCTTTTCTCCCACTCGCGCACGCGCTGGCCCAGCAAGCCAGCCAGGCAGCCCAGCATGCCTGCGTCTGCGCGTGAAGGGAACCGGCCCAGCAGGCCCAGCATGAACCCGCGCCGTCCGCGCCACACCGAGCCGCTGCCGAGTCACTGACGAGCGGACCCCACCTGTCATCAGCGTCGCTGAGGTCACCCGACCGGATTGCTTTTCCCCCCGTGCGCTCGCGTCAGCGCTATTTCCCCCGTGTCGCCTCGAAGCAACCCGCCTCGGCCTCTCGATCCAAGCCTTCCCCGCATCCACCGCGTCCGCCTACCACCTCGGCCAACAACCCCTTCACGAGAAGCCCGCGGCCGCGAGCGAGATTCTCCGCAAGCGCGTGCGCACATGCGCTGCCATCGCGGTGAAACGCTGCCGCTGTAAAGGGTTTTGACACCCGGCGCTACCTAGCCCTCTCTCGCTGCTCCATGGACCCGACCGAGGACCCCACTTTGTTAGGAATATGCCCTAGAGCTAATCATGTAGATGATGATATTCCGATAATATCCATGATTAATAAAGTGTTCATTGAATATCCATTATAGACAACTTGTATTGATTGATAATTATGTGAATTGTCTATGGAACTCAATTACTTGAATGGTTATTCTAAAGTAGTTCCTGGTCGGCGTTCTTGTGAGAACACCCTTGAATATCAGACCAGCACATGTATTAGTTGATGGCTATGTTTCACAAGTCATGGACATGAAGATGTCAAACTAATAATGTGGGCACATGTGAGACATGTAGGCTGGACTGACCCGACATGTGAAAGTCTCTATTCACGTCATGTACGTTATGTCCCTAGACCTAAGATTGTGGTATGTACTCAAGATGTGAAACGGCCTACTTAGGGGCTATCAAACGCTACTCCATAACTGGGTAGTTATAAAGGTGGTCTTCGGGTGGTCGGGAAGTATGCTATGAGACATAGACAATCAAGATGAAATTTGCCCCTCTCTACACGAGAGAGATATCACTAGATCACTCAAGTGATTGGATCAACAAATGCATGGTCGTGCTTGGGTTAAGTGTTAACCCACGAGTTGAATCATATATCGAGTGGCAAAGGGAATAACTTGTATGTGGTCATAGTGGTTCGTCTGATATGATCTTTGCGTGCACATAGGAGTTGTCACGCCTTGCTAGAGGCCGCTGTCAACTATTGGATGAGTAGGAGTACTCGGCCCATGTCAATGTGTGCGTGAACCCATAGGGTCGCACGCTTAAGGGGCTGGAAGCCTAATTCGGGTTGGACCCGAATTAGACAAGGCTTAGAGTTACTAATGGGCCTCCAACTTATGAGCTCATTGGGGACGCCTATATAAGCAAGGGGAAGGGGCGTGGCCACGGGGGTTACACGCCTTTAACAGCCGTCGTCGCCCTCCCCACGTTCGCGCCTTTCTGCTTCTCGCGGACCTAGCAGTCCGAAGACGCATCGCTTCTTCCCTGCACGTGTGGGATGCCTCGGAGGTGCTGCATCTGGAGCACTGGGACGAACCGCGCGAGGGGGTTGACATGACGGACGACCACGCAACTGCACTGCCTGCTGTGACGCATATTGACTACATCGAGTCGTCTTCCACTGCACCTGCGCATCTAGTGGTAATCCCATAACCTGTAACTAGCAGTAGATCCTGGTTTATGAGGTCAAAAAGTTTTGTTTTCTGGCTAGCGTAGCACCCTCATAACCCTAGATCGGTGACCTGGCACCCCTCTCGGCCGCCTGATCAAGCCTTCGCCTGATCGACCGTTCGCCAGCCACCTACCTCCGCCTCTGCCCTATAAGAGCAAGGCTCAGCACTCTAGGGTTCCTCAGGACCCGCCGCCGCCTTGGTGGCCACTCAATTGCATCTTGCCAACCTCAATTTGGAGAAGAAGAGGAGGAAGGAGAAGAAGGGAGTCGGGGAAGAAGAAGGAGCCACCGCCGGAGTTGGAGAAGAAGAGGAGCGCTGTCGTGCTACTGCGCCAGGAGCAACAAGGAGAAGCCGTACCGCAAGCCGAAGCTTGGACTTGTACCGCACCTCCATCCTCTGCAATCCGTCGGTGAGCACCGCCGCCATCGCCGCTCTCCCGAACCTCCGCCTTACTTCGCGGTCATGGCACTCCACTGTGAGCGCGTAGGCCAAGGTCACTGCTGACCTCACAAGACACACTGCACACTCACTCATACGGACCAGCCTAGCCCCATGGACCACGGCATCGGGGGGATGCCAGAGCGGAAGCCGCCCTGTTCGTCGCCGCGCGCCGAGCGCCGTCGCGACAAAGCCACCCAGCCGCCTCACCGTCGAGCTCTGCCCTCCATCGACCTCGGATCCATGCTCACCTTGATGAGACAGACTTCGTGTGCTCCTTGGCTCCGTGTTTGCTCACCGGAGCACCGACCTGAGCCACCTTGCCATCGTCGTGCCGGTGCGCTGCCGCTCCATAGTGCCGCTGTTCGCTGCCGTTTTCCCGCCGCTTCCGACCACAGTAAGGACCAAGAAGGAGCTGAGGAGCACCGTTGGAGGAAGCTGCGTCAACTAGACAAGAAGATGGAGGCCGTGGACCCTCTCGGAGTGCTATAGCCATGCACCGTGGACACGCTGGAGCTCCGCCGTGGGAGTTGCTGCCCGCGCAGACTCCGCCGTGGATTATGGTCACCGCGGCGCCTTGGGCAGGTGTTGCGTGACTCCAATCGTTGTGTTGACCCTATTTGACCCATGCGTGACACGTGGCCCAATCCCGTGCTGCCACGTGTCAGCACCAGATAAATCGCCCCTTTTTCTTTTTCAGAAAATGGTTAAATCTTTGAAAAATTATAACTAATTCATACGAGCTCAGAAAATTATGATCCACATATTCAAATTTTCTATAAATCGAGCCCTATCTACCTAAGCTATGTCTGAGTGCATTTGGATCTTCTATTTTGCATTCGTTCTTTGTGCTAATCTATAGGGGTCGCTCCCGCGACCATTAAATCTCATTACAGGCTCGAGCGAGGACAAGTCTGATGACAGAGACTACCAGGAGAAGTCCGACAGCTACGTCAGTGAAGGTGCCACACCTCACCCAACCTCCTAGATCCCATTACGCATGGCAAATGTAGTATGGCTAGTGCTTTAATTCCTTTTGCTACACTGAATTGCCTATGCTAGGATTGCATGATAGATTATTATTTAATGTGCCCTACCTTATTGTAAACTTTTACCTATTTACCCGCTGTTATGTTAGCCACTTGCTTATCTGCTATATTTTATATATATACTTCACTCGCTTACATTTTGATACGACGTGATGAACCCCGGGAAGGCCTAGAGGGTGCCAGGCTGGAGATATGTGAGTTGATGGATCAGATGAGCATGTGAGCTGATGATACTGTATCTGGGTTTGGGGTGGAAATTACGGCAGGGAGTAGAGTGAGGGTTGAGTCAATCGAGCCAGGATCTACGACGAGCTTTTGGAGCAAGTCTTGCCAGGGAATGGATCTGGACATTCCCACGAGAGGAGCCTGTGGCGGGCTAACTAAGATGTGATGGTGGTCTTTGGGTGTGATCCTCTGAGAGGTGGAGCCCGGGACGAAGGTGCCGTGGTAGCACGTTAAAGATAAACCCTAACGAAGATATCCCGGTTTGGTCACACTTAGGAACTGCTGCGCTGGTATCCGGACCTTAGGAATCTCTTGCTTTCCACTCGCTCTCCATGGGGGGGATGGTCGAACCGCTGGATAGATCGATGCCACTACTGCTAGGCGAGTAGTGATAGGAAGGTATATGCATGGGATGGAGCTAACACCCTACCGAGACGATCATGGCACCCCCTTCGAGAGTGGGTACATGGCATGACATCCTCTACGGGAGCTAATACATGCTCTCTTCATAGTTCCAGCGATCCAGAGCTGGATGCTAGAGTGGCATCGTTCTATGGCAGTAGGCGCTGCCTAGGTGGTGGTCAACACCGATGATGGTTATCTAGTGGATTAGTGAAACCTCTGCAGAGTGTATGGTTGATCGATTGATACATAAGCCAATTCGTTGGCTATGGATTTTTCCTTAGGAGGATGCACCAGACTAGTGAGCGGAGTGTTCTACCTTACTCTGAGTGTGATTTTTTTGGTCGTGAGCCAGGTTGAGGGCTGTGGGCCGCTGAGACAAGCTGAGAGGGAGTTGGCTTGTCGACTTGAGTCTGAGATGGTGTTGGAGGAGTTGGGATGGTGCTACAGATATGGATGGTGATAGATGTGGGAATAGGAAAGTGCTTAAAACTTGATTACTATATTATTATTCAATTATATACCTGATGCTGCATAGGAAACCCAAGCTTTATATTTTACTTTTGATATATCCATATTGCATCCAGTTACCACAAAGCAATGCATAGGATGAGAGTGTGGCTAGTATAAATCGTACTTAAAATTTGGTTTCAGGTTCAAGGAGTGAGTACTCATCTGGGGAGTACAGCGATTGAGGGTTTCGTGCCTACGCTCAAGTTGGATCGAAGATGATAGCTTCCGCACCTCAAGCTTTTATTGTTATGCTGCATGAACTCTAATTCCGCCAAGTGGCGATGTAATAAGTTATTATAAACCCCTCTATTGCACTCTTTTATTCGATGTATGGATTATGGTATTCAACTGTTATCGGGTAATGTGATTTAAATGGTCATATTACACTCTGACTCTGTGGATTTTCCCTTCACGGAAATCGAGGTCGTTTCACTACCGGCTCCGGGCTGGCCTTTCGAATGTGGGTAGGGGCGTGTTGCCGAGCTGAGGTAGCGGGCCTTCGAGGATGACGGCCCAGGCGACGTCCTTCCAAGTGGCCATCGGATCTACAGAGTATGATCCATGGCCTGAGCCATCGATTAGAGGCTTGGTCGATGCTCCAGCCACAAGGCGAGCACACCGAGGCCGCCAAACCTTGGAAGCCTGGGTAGCACTGCCATCCTCCTGCTTCCTCTTCTGCCCGCGACGCTTGTGCTGGCATGAGCGATGGCCCTCGCCATGCTAGTGGTAGTGGTCGGGCTGGGCCGCGTCCCCGCCCGCCACGAGTACACAGCCGCCGCCCATAGCTTCAGTCTCGATGCTGTCGCTCCTTAGCCGAGCGATGTGCTCGGCTACGTCACCGGCGCGCCTCGGCCTCTTGCAATCCCGGGCGACGTGGCCAAGGCCACGGCAATGGAGGCACCGCCAAGGGGGGTTGCAGGTGGTGACCCGATGCCCCGTCGCGAGACACTTGAAGCAACGACCATCGGCGTATGCCGGAAACTGCTGTGGCCCTAAGCACTGTCCTATGACAGGCACCACCTGTCACTGCCGCGGCCGTGACGACAGTGCTGATTAATGAGGATGCTGGGGAGCACTCACTGCCACCCATCAGCGTCCGGAGCGGTCGCACGACGCGTCGACCCTAGACACTGGTGGGCGGGTATTCTCTCTGGTACAGCCTTGTTGGCCGCATGCCCGTTGCGCCCGCGTTGGCCGGGGCGCTGTGGGGTGCGGCACGCCCCTCTAGCAGGAATGCTTCTCACCAACTGGGGACGCGGCCGACGTTGCTTCCTCTGCCTCCATGGAGGGTCACTCGGCATGGCAGCCGTCCCGCCGTGACCCGGAGCCACGGTAGAAGGCTTCGGTGGGTGACGGGCGACAGCCAGGTAAGATGTGGGCTGCTCATCACCGGACGCATTGTCATCGTCGTCCGCCCATCGCCGGTGCTTGGAAGGCCCACACAAGGCTAAAGGGGGCCGCATGTGGGGAGAGGGAGGACCTTGGGGCCGGCGAAGGAGCCTCGGTGCCTGCCATCGGCTGCGGCCTAGGGGATACCACATCCCCCTTCCCGTCGTCCTCGCCCTCTGAGGTGTCCTCGATGATGACCTCCACCTCGGATAGGCGGCGGGGCTGGGTGGCTTGCGCCGGTGTCGACGATGCCGGGAAGCTCGTCGTGATCATGGGCGGGTGAGCCACGGTCAGCAGGGGCGCGGTTGCCAAGGCCACCGCGTGGTCGATGAGGGGTTGACAAGGAAGGTGTCGAGGCCAAGACCTCCTCCGCCCATGTTCCCGTCATCGTCGTCCTCCTCCTCCTCTGGGACCTCCTCCACGACGGCAGGGGTCAGAGCCCCGACCACCGGCAGAGGAGCGGGGGCAGGGGAGGGGGAGGAGGAGGAGACCGCTGGCGAGGCTGGCCCTCGTGTGGCCACTAGCGTTGCGGGGTCACCCGCGGTGCGGCCCTCCAACCCAGCACGAGGGGGACGGCGGCGGGGCTGAAGTCGTGGAGAGAGGCCATGGCGCGCCTACGCCTGCGCCCGCGGCAGCCGAGCTCCCATCCTCGCTCAGTCCACGATGCAGAGGCGGGGACGCCGTGATGGGAGCACACGGGGAGGCCGCGACAGGAGGCGGCGGCGGCCCACTGGCCCTTGCGTGGGTTCGCTACCGAGGAGGAGAGAAGCAGGAGGTGCGCCTGGGGTGGGGAATGGGTGGATCTGCGTGGGGAGGGTGGGAGGAGATGCGGCTGGGCGCCAGCGCCGGGGTGGTGGACGGCGCCGCCGCCGCCGGCGGTGAGGAGGGGACCAGGAGAGGGGAGCTAGGTCATGAGCCCATTGGGCCACAACACCATCCTTTGAGCATCCATGTATATATAGTGTTTTTTCATAGTTCAAATCAATATAGTGGTTTCTCAATACATTATTATCAATTAAATGATCATGACAACTTTTGTCATATCTTTAGAGACAAACTAAGAATCCTATTTTTATATCCGATGAGCAGGCCTAGTGCAACATTCAGGCAAACAGAAAAACAGGGATAAAACTTAGGTACTTTTTTTCTCACAAGAACCTCAGATTTTAAATGTAGGCAAAATCAAAACACACCCTTGAATCCCATTAGAGGGGAAACAACAACACAAGTTTTATACAAAGCACTACTGAAAGGGAATTCCTTGGCAACACATAAAAGATACTGAAATACAATATCCACAAATTTTATTGTTGTATGATGCAAAGGCTAGTACATAATCTCCATAGATTGGCTATCATAATTCACCGCTTCAAATTAAGCGGCGAATCCCTTCAATTCCTGGCCGGCTTGTGTGGACTGCACATTGATTACAAGTTTGTCATTTGGAACACAAATGTTCAGTAACTCCTCGTGTATATTGTGGCAGAACCTCCTAAATAATATGGCCCACATGCACATCTCAATGTCTAAATAGACTTCTGATAACAATGCATATGCTCCATAAGACTTAAAAGGTCTGACGGGTGATCCCGAATCATCCATGATTCTCCAAGCAGGATCAATCATTATAAAGAGACATTGCAGTATTACAGTAGTTTTATACAAATAATTTACATCAGAGTAAAATAGCGGAAGGATTACAATAACATAAGTTTACAAACTATTTAGTTTAAAACTTATAAACCATAAGTTGGATTATTACAAACCATAGGCTTTGCCCAAGAGCCTAACTTCCTACTCATCGTCACTCTCTACAACGACTGTCACACAACAGGATGCAAAGCAAACCTGCTCATGGGGCTCACCTGAACAAGGGTTCAACAAACCCTGAGTATAAAAGTACTCAATAAGACTGACCCGACAAAAAAGAGGGGTGAAGACTCAGGAAATGCAGACTAGAGGGACAAGGTAAGGCTTGCAAGAGATAAAAATTTTTGTAGAAAAGCTCGGCAGAAAGTAAAGTTGTCTTTCTCTTAGCTCAAGATTACCAACCAACTCCATTCTTAGACCTTAACCATTATTCAAGTTGTTACTACGATGTAGGGCAGTGATCAAGTCTTCTTCTCTGAGAAGCAACGACGATTCGAATCGATTGTACCCAGCTGGGACCTAGATCTCGATATACATGAGGCTCCAACCTTAAATGCATACCAAATCACACGATATACACGGGCTCCAACCCAAGAATATATCGACCACACGATACACATGGGACCTCTGACCCACAGTGTAACGATATACGTGAGAAGCCAACCCACGGTATACCACACCATTGTATGTGGATTTTCTAGTCTTGATCTAGCAGGCCTACAACGAATGGGGCCTAGGTCATCAACATACGAAAACACTACAGAGGGACTCCTTTCCCAAAGAAAGTTAACCGTCTGGACTTAATTTATTAACTATCATCATGATTCCATCAGATAAAACCAATCTCATCTTTTGCATTCTTTTACTTTTTGAAAACCTAGCTAATTAAGCAGGGCTAAGCATTACTACGCATTTTTCAAATAACAGGTAACAAGGAATATGGAAATAAGACAGGTAATGCAATTGGTAGGTTTTCACTCAACTCCTATTACTTAATGCAATATTTCATAACTGAAGTGATAAAAACTTTATAAAAATAAGGATAGGGTTTGAATACATCCGGGGCTTGCCTTGGTGGTCGAGATAGACGGTCTTGAGCTCTGGATCAACACCCAACTCCTGAGTCTGCTCTTCCTTAGGATCTGGTGTGACAACGTTAAACTCTTTGTTAACGGAGGCTGCACGATAACATGATATGCTTCAACATGATGGAATATTAAACATGATGCTTGATGAATGCATAACCAGATTAAGAACTTGAGTATAACTTTCCTTCACGATAAAGTTGCAAGCCAACAAAACTTACTAAGTTCGTTAGGATTAACTATTTATTAAAGAAGTTCATTAAACACATAAAATAACATTGATTAAACCCTAATGGCATGACCCAGGTAAGCGCAAATAATTAATTAAAGTGCCAAGGGTCATTAAGGCAAATGACCCAAGGTCATCAATCAATCCCAAAGCCAAACAACCCTATAATGATTAATTATGATTAAAGGGATTAATTAATTAATTAAAAGCATTAAATAAAGGCATAAAACTAAAGTTGTCTAACTAAGCTCAAAATTTTATTTTGAAAAGCTCTTGATCTGAATAGATGGCAAAACGATTTTTAGAAATAAAAGCCAATTATTTTATTTATTAAAAAAATCAAAGAATATGCATTTTTCAATTAAAACGACTAATTTTAACTTATTCAAAAATTACTCAAATTTGGCATATTATATTTTTTTAAGTAGAGGACATCATAAAGAGCATACACAAAAATTTTTAGAATTTTTGGAGCTATAAAAGAATTACTATGATTTTCCAAAAAATAGCATTTAAATTATTTTCTGAAAATAGAAAAGAAAAAGGAAAAATCCTTTCCCGACGTTGACCGGCGGCGGCTCGGTTTTGACCGGCGATTTCTCGCTGACGGCGAGGTCTCCGGCGATGAGCTTGGGCTCTAAGGACTCAACGCAACAAGGCGATGCTCCTAGGCTAGTTAATGAGGCGGCGGACTTAGTGGAGCAGGTTCGCCGGCGGCGATGGCGGCACGGCCGTGCAGCTGCACATCCGCAGAGCTCATCGGAGTTTCTCTGGTGTGACTAACGCGATCAGTAGGACCAGCGCGACTAGGCGGACACAAAACGTGAACCAATTTGGCCAAAGCGCGACCCTAGCGGCCTCGGCCTCGCACGCGGCGGCTGGCAAGACCATGCCGGCGGCGGCACACGGCGGCCGGCCACAACAGCAAGGCCCGGGCCCAATCAATGGCATAGGCGTGTGCAGGAGCTCACCACGGTGCGGATGCGCACGACGATGAGGACTCAGAGTGATCGGAGGTGAAAGTTCCACGACGGCAGGATCGTCGGCCTCCGGTGTCACGGACGGTGTTTCGGCGAACCTTGTGAAGCAACGTGCGAACCAAGGAGAGCACATTGAGCAGAGAATGATGGAGAACATGACTGCCAAAGGAATTTGGAAAATGAGCACGGACGACGGTGAATGACGATGGCGAATTCGCGGCGGCCCAGCGGCCGGCCGTGAAGAAGACGACGGTGTGAAGGCACTACGAGCTGCTATGGCTTGCACTTCTCGGCTCAAAAGAAGAGTAAAAACAAGGCAGAGCTGGTGGCAAGAGTGGACGACACGCGGTGGCTCGACGACGGCAGCGGCGAGCGGCGGAGCTCGGAGCGGAGCAAAGGCGGCGGCGACAGAGGAAAGAGAAGATGGCGACGTCTCTGCTACTTATATGATGACGATTGCGCACGGACGGGATGACACGTCGAGCGAAGAAGCTTCCCGCGCGGGCGTGAGCTGGTGGTCGCGGTGACACACCGGCATGGGCACCGCGGCCACGGCGACGGCGAGGAACAGAGGGGGAGAAATGAAGACGATGACGTCATCGCACTGTAGCAGCTGATGTCACTTTGGTATTTTGCAAATTACTCCAGAATTTATACAATAACTTGAAAATATTCTAAAATATCATTTGCATAACTTTTCAAGAGCTATATTTTTCATTTAACCAACATTTTCAAATTTTGCATAGTTTTTGAAATATGAATTTAAATTCAAAAGGGAAATAAAACCCTAGAAACAAATATTTGAAATTACTTTTGATTTTTCAATAAAACTTGAAAATCTTCAAATCTATGAAATGTTAACCTTTCAAACCAAACATTTTTTATATGTAAAGTTTTTCCAAATAATGTAAAAGTTTTGAATTCTGAGTTTAAAATCAAAAGGGGACAAATGCTGAAAAAATGTTTTTTCAAATTCATTTGAAAATATTTTTGGAAATTTGAAAAATTTTGAATACCAACTTTGTAGCTCTTGTCAAGATATACAAACTATCTTTTTAGATCATCTCCAAATTCTATATATATTTTGAATTATCTAAAAGGGGATGAAACCAGCTTTTGAAATAAAGGGTTTTTTAAACCGAATTTAAACTCGATTTGATTTCTAATTTAGTTGGTTGGTCATTAGTGATCACAAACATCATCCAAGGACATTTTTGGGTCATTAACCAAATGACACCCCTGGTTGACCAAGTTGACTTTTGAAAAAAATAATTATAGCTTTCCAATTTGAATTTAAATTTGAATCACAAAACTTGAAAATAAGCTTTGAAATCCAAATTCAACTTTAAATATGAAAATCATTTTTAAGGGTTGTACTTAGATTCATACACTATGCTTGACACTAGTGTAAACACAGTTTACACCTCAAGTACATAGAATATAAACTAAGTATTTTGGATGACATTCGAAATTAGATTTTATGATTTCATGTCACGCAATATTTCAGAAACACAAGCAACTTGTGAAATATAAACTTATTTTAGTTGATGCATATCAAGGTTAAACTAAACATAAATGCTTTGCAATGCATATGATGACATGACATGTTTTAGTTGATATAACACCAGAGGTGTTACATATATACTCCTTGTGTTTGTTTTCTATGAGGGTAACGGTGACCCTGTTGTGAAAGGCTGCACTATATTGACACAACAGCTTAACGAATTCCACCTCGTGGTATGCTTGCTTGCGTGCCCCTATTTGTACATATTCAAGTAAACCCAAGGCAATGTCGTCTTCCCCATGTCCCGGAGCCCACGGACCAGCATTTCCCTGGTATGCATTCACATTTACCCTGAAAGAAAATAAAAAAGATTCAACATATAAGACAAGAAATAGCACCACTTCTGTCCCATGACTCCAAATGGTAACTATTTATACGAAAGTCAATAATAATAACACTAAGTCATCACTAATAACCGTAACAATCGACAGAGGACGCATAAAAGAAAACAATGTTCCAGCATATTCGACCAGCAAACAGCAGTGGACTTCCAAACCTAAATCTAGAAAGAGCAGGACCAAGTCTTGGTGCACAGAATTTCGGCCTATATATTCAATTCATGCAGAGACTCACTCAACTAATACCAATCATGATCTTTGCACTGGCAGACATCCCTCTTATGTGACGAAGGACCACCCATCTCAAGTGTGGTGCTTGGCGGTGAGAACTTCTGGATCTTCTTGCATACTTCCTCACTTAAAGAGACATCGTCAGCCACATTGATTACCATCTTTTGAAGTGTATTCTTGCACACGAATAGCAGCTTCACCAAGTCTACTTCTTCGTCAGACCCTGTGAAGAAACTGAATTCTATCTCCTCAAGCAAATCAAGGGCGACGTTGTCAGTCCTCAGCATCTCTTGTTGAACACAAGGGCAACGAAAGAATTTGCACAGTGACACCTGATCAAAGAACTGCTCAGTCTATGCATGCTCAACTTACAAAACAGCCATACAAATGTAATTAACACATGTGTCCAGCAAATGGAGATCATGAATAACTAATATAAAATTAAAGGAAAGCTTGCTTTTGGTGCATCATGGTGGATCAACTCAATCTCCAACTTGGTAATTCCATCACATTTCCTGAGGAGATGCAGCAAGCTGGACTCAATAGAATGTGAAAGTACTTTAAGCCCCACTGTTAGAGCTTTGCTCTTGGGAAGCTTACTTGTATTCTCCAGGAATATACGGTATTGATCTGGTAACTGTCAACGGCATATATAAGAATAAGAATAGTGGATAAAGCTGGCATAAAAGAGGAAAATGCATTCCCTATAACAGATATATCATGATAAAAGAAAACAAGACATGCATGCTTTAATTTCAACTCATGCTCCACTACTAGTTTACCACTACAACCTGCATGAACCTTGAGTGTTCACACAACTCAATATGTAAAAAAAGAAAAAGGTTAATTTGGCATTTACTATCTCTTAATTATATCTTGTTTGCCTAGAGATCAATTATTTTCTTAAGAAGACTGTTAAAATCCTCCTGCAAATTGTTGGGAAAACAATGTCGTCAAGAGAATATGAAAATCTTCTAGAAATAATAACAAAAACCTGGCAAAAATGTTGAGCTTGTAAAGTGAATAACAAAGTACGAGTAAGTAACTAATTATGTTATTGGTTTTAGTTTTATTTAGATGATTTGGCACTTCTCTTCATTCCAAATTGTAACTCGTTTAAAATCTGCCCAAGTTTAAAAAAATATGCTATGTGTCCAATATAAGGGGGCATTATCAAAAGATATTCGATGGTATATCTAATAAATATTGTTTGTAGATGTTTTTATTTGCGTACATATCAGCTTGTAAAGTGACATTAGAAGCAACTTGTCAGCCTGGCTAAAGATTGGGAGATTTGCGTGTGAGTATGTCAGTGCACGTTGCCAAAATAATTAATTGCATGGCAGAGCTTGGCACACATCTTCAGTTGCTGCAGAATCAACCAAAAAGGGAGATTGGGAATTTGGGACATAAACTCACTCACCGGTGGAATGACGAGGTGTAGGCTCAGTTCATCCGCAGCATCGAACCGCTCCAGCAGTGGCGGCATCGGAGTCCACTGTGTCACCGCCAACCTGCGGAGACAGCGGCCAGTCTGTGTGATACGGTGGCGCGCCGGGTCGTAACCATCGTCCCATTCTACCTGCGTTAGGATAGGAGCGGCGATGCGCACCTCCTTGTAATTGCATCCGTGCACCTGCAGCCACTCCAGTCTCGGAGCAACGACGTCGAGACTGTTTTTGACGCCGACGACACGCAGCGCGAGCCTCTCGAGCGTGTCGGAGTGGATGGAGATGTCGCCGTCGACGCCCAGCATGCCGAGCTCGAGCACCCAGAGGCACGGGCACTGCAAGGACACGACGCGTCTGAGGTCGCCGCCGCTCACTCGGCCGAGTTTTATGGTTAGGATGCGCAGCTCCGCGAACACGCCGGCGCTGGCTGGAGGTAACCGGAGCCGGAAGTCGTACACGAAATTCGCGCTGAACCATAGGGTGCTCTCAAAGATCGGCACCTCGAGCTCCTCCTCCACGTCGTCCTCCGGCAGCGGCGGCGGTTCCTTGCAGGGCAGACAGACGTGGACCTCTCTCGGCGCGCGCGACGCGGCGAACCGCAGCCACGCGGCGGCGCGGGCGGCGGTGACGGGTCGCGACATAGGCCGACGGCGAACCTTTCCATCGCGGGAGCGGTGTACGCGCTGATGGCGGCGTCGACGGTATCTGGGGAGGAGTCATCGTCGAGGAAGATGAAATCCGGGACCTTTGTCCAGACGCGGCACCATCGGCTGGATAGCACGCTGGTCCGCGCGGCTGCTGCGGTGGAGTGCAGGCCGGTGAGGATGGTGACGAGGATCTCCTCGGAGAGACCGCTGATGCGGTCGAGGCCCGAAGCGGCGCGCGAAGACTCCATTAGGGTTTAATTGTGGCGGCGGATGGCGAATGGCGAAGCAGAGATTAGAGAAGGCGACACGAGAGGAAGGCAAAGTTGACAAGGCGTACATCGAAGGGATTTATTTGGGCTAAGTATAATGAATAGCTGTTTGCTCCCTGTATTTTTTTACATTTTCATTAATTTTTCCTAAGTTAATATTTTAGGATATTTTAGCTATTATTTATTTTCTCTTAAAATACAGTATAGGTTAGTAACAAAAGATTTATGTTTTTATAATTTACTATAAAAATGCTTTCATAACATATTATTCACATGTTATGAAGCTTGAATGATTTCTTGAAATTGGCAAAAAAAAAGTTTGAAATGTTTGACTTAGAACTAATCGAACACGAATGTTAAAAAAAAAAATGGAGACAGTACGCGTCGATTGATCATCCAACACGACACATTTAACTGATAATCATAATCACTACCTGAACAAGGTCAGTGGACAAAATTTCAAGCGTTCTTTGAGGTGCTTTCACTCAGGTGTACGTGCACGTGGAGGCAATAACATAACATAGAATTTCAGGTGGAATTTTAGATAACATAACAAGAAAAATTAACTGTCCATGCAGATTAGACTTCTCAGGCGCCTCAACTTATTTGTACACGGCGCACGCATATACTGAGCCACGAACGCATTGCATTTCTGCAGTGTAATCCTCCTTGCAACACAGTGGTCAAAAAATGCAGTGACCTGTAAATTAAAGATCTTATGCGGCACACATGAAGTTGCGGTAACAAGTTAAGTACCATGTCACCAGGACTGGTGCTCGGGTACGGTGGAGGCGGAGCTCGCTGGTCAGCTGCCGTCGTGTATCTCGCCGGAGTGGTCCGTCCCCCCCTCCCCCCCCCCCCCTCTCCCACCGTCCGCGGCGGTGGGACTGGGTGATACCACTGCACTAACCGCGTCCTCTTTGATCCAGGAGGCAATCGAGGGGCCAATTTGTCTGCCCTTGCAGACGCCGTTGCTCAAGAAGCCATGCTTGCGGAGATCGTGGACGCCGATCTCGAGGGGTTTCCTAAGGAGGAGTGGCAGGCTCGCGGCCAAGCCGAGGGCGGCCAATGCCACAAGGCAAGCGCAGAATGTCTTCTTTAAGAAGATGGGCATTGCGGTGGAGGAGAACGCCCCTGATGCTGACGTTAAGACGAAGTTCAGGGCGGTCCTCTGCGGGGACATGCCTGACGCAAAGAGAGAGTTGCTCCAGACCGTATTGGGCGGCCAAATCGTTTTCAGCATGGTTGAGCTCGAGCTTGATGGGCTCGACGAGAAGGATCTCTGGTCACCGCACTTCTGCCTGGTTGATCTCTTGCAACTGCTCGGTAGCCAATTTGTTGCAATGTAGTGCTCTTTGTAATCTGT
>CM041630.1:57964466-58037126 GCA_023333625.1 Bothriochloa decipiens | reverse complement strand
GCACCCACAGTATTCAACAAATCATAAAATAAAAAATATGAATGCTAGTTTATTGACAATTTTTTGGGCGATTGTTTCAAATCTAGCAGGGTTTGTATCCCAGTGAGGCTGTGACATTGTTGACATGTGTTTATTCTGGGTACTGTTTGTTGATTTCAGTTTCGATATAGTGGAAGTGGACCTTATATCTGTTCACTCCCTACCTTCAGTGCTTAAAAAAATATTCTAAACATTAACCAAAGCTTTTATCTATTCACTTGGCATAGCTTTATGGAACTTTGTGGTTTCTAGTGTTAGTATATGTGATTGCAACAGGCTCGCTTGATTGCAGTTTGAAGTCACTAATTATATTTTGATTCCTTACAGCAACTGAGCTGAGTGGTTGTACCATTGTAGTATTTTTTTCCCAAACAACATGCCAGTGTACAAAAAGATGTCTTTCGAGTACATTTCTGCATAATACTGGCTTATCAGCCTAAGCTCAGACACACAAACCTTTTGGAGTTTTGGAATTGGGTTTCTGCATATTCTTCTATTGGGATCACAACCTCAGATGCTGTTCCATGTTCAATCTAGCTAGGGTTGGTTACACAAGCTAATTTGTTTGGGAGCAGGGAGCTATACTATTCCAACTTTCTCAGCTTTTTGCAACAGCGAACTGAATTGATGGTTTGTATTTGTTTGTTTTCTACATTAGTGTTTACTGCAATAAAGTGTCACCTCTCAGATAAAAAAAACTGTTAGTTTTTACACCTTTTCCCTTCTGGTTCAACTATTTCTGAGCCATTGACATTGTGCTGAACTGAACTGTGGACTGTCCACCCTTCAAATTATAGCTGGTACTGCAACTGTGGAAAACATTTCAAGTAAATGTTTTGGGATCATCTTCTTTCTGCAATGATGGCTTCTATGTTCTATATGTTCTAACTGCATCTACTAGGTTGCAGGACTAGTACTCATCCGGGTTGGGGGCTCTTTGGCGACTCACTACCGTTTCAGAGCATTGGAGTAGATGCATCCTGATGCATCTCAATTTCGGAGCAACATTATGATGCTGTATTTGCGGATGAAGTGTGGACAGAGTTGAACACTTCTCAACGCAATAAGGGTGTCCGGGAACACCTCTAATGATTGCTGTTCTAAAATGCTGAGTGTTCATAGGGTTTACGTATGTGTGTTCATAGGGGTGAATGTGCGTGCGTGTTGTGGGTGTCTGTGTTGTACTGTGTACTTTTCAAAAAAAAAATGCTGCTGCCCTGAGTTGCACGTATTTTGTAAGAAACACCACTGGAATACACGTGGTCTTCTACATTTCAGCATTCATTGCCTTGTAACTGAGCGTTTAGCGTTTGGAACTTTGGATATCTTCATCTATATCTAGTGACCGACCAAAAGAAATCTGTGTTCCGGTTGGAACTTTGGATATCTTCAGCTATATCTAGTGACCGACCTAAAGAAATCTGCCGGTTGTGTTTGGGGATGTCCACCAGCTTTTATCACCATAGACGGTCTATCATTGCCTCCAAACAGGACCAAAAGGAGCTTGTGGCTTGTGTGTTGGCTTGTGTTTTCACAAGCGCTCTGATGAATCCTATAAC
The DNA here is from genome assembly GCA_023333625.1 of Bothriochloa decipiens. Lineage (NCBI taxonomy): Eukaryota > Viridiplantae > Streptophyta > Magnoliopsida > Poales > Poaceae > Bothriochloa > Bothriochloa decipiens. The sequence goes on along the minus strand of CM041630.1, from coordinate 58,035,528 downwards.
CCGGGTGGGTGCAATCTCGGTGGATCATCTGTATGCGTACTGTCTCTAACAGGGAGGCTGTGAAATAGGGTAAGGATGTTGTTCTGAGTGTTCAGTTCTACCAAATTTCTGTCATGCATACTCTTTCTGTGTAGTATGAAGTCGCAAACTACATCGTGATCTACTGAAATATTGGTACAATGCTTTGGTATACAAAATGATGGCTTTTTTAGGGTACTTGCCATAAAGAACTAGTTTATGGGATAAGCCCGAGGCCGAGCTGACCCAATTGCACGCTAAAGGAACATATATATAACTTTGTGCAAGTGTATACTGAATATAAGCCTAGTTAATGGACCTTTTTTTTTTCACCCTTGTGCATTGACATGCGGGACAAGGTAGTGTCAGTCCTGAACTCAGGCATGGAGGGTTTGTGTCTTCTTTGTAATCTGTTTTAACTGACAATTCACAATGATACTTTTTTTTTATCAGAAAACACCTTATACATTAAACAGCACACACAGGCCAATCTCCTTTTACAAGGTCCATTACATATGACGGTACTTGGCTCATTAACAGGTCTGAGCCAGATTGCAACACATAAGCTCCATGGACAGCTAGACAATCTGCCACCTTATTACAAATTCTATTACATAATGAGACAGTACATGAAGAAAACTCAGATTGCATTATGTCTCGAATCTTGAAGATCAGAGCACCAATGTTGCTACAATCTATACTTGACGATTTGAGGGCAGCAACTAACATTGCAGCATCCATTTCCAAGATGATTTGCGACATACCCAATTGTGCTGCCTGAAGAATGCCTTTGTAGGCTGCAAATGCTTCAGTATGCAATGCCGATGAAGCATGAGAAATATTCCCGGCACCGGCTGCTAACACTTCCCCGTTGTTGTTCCTTATTACAAAGCCCCATCCTCTAGATTTCTTAGTATTGTCAAATGATCCATCCGAATTGATCTTGTAAATATCCTCTGGCGGTGGTCTCCACGAACACTGAGCTGCACATATTACTTTCTTTTCATTTCCCTGGAGCTTTCAAATTCCATGAGGAAATATGATATAGAGCTACAAATCTCATTCACATTCGGCGTCTTACCATTTTCATTGGCCTTATTTCTTGCCGACCACCATCTCCAAAGCAAGATAAACACTTTTAGTTGTACATTCTTTTCTAATTCCCATATCTTACTAATGGCTTCTATTCCAGATTGGCAAGATACTAATTTAGCTCTTATATCTTCCATATCCAATAAGCGCCAGCACATCTTTGCATACTTACATTTAAAGAAGAGATGCCCACAATCCTCATCAAGCCTTTTACAAACTGGACAGATTGTATCTAAATCTACACCTCGCCTGGCCACATTTCTTTGAACAGGAAGGCAATTATGTGGTAGACACCATATAAATATTTTGACTTCGTTAGGTATTTTGAGATTCCATATCTTAATCCATGGGAAATCACCTTTATACCCAACAGCACATCCAGAACTAGAAGCGTCACTTCCTGTACAAGCATCTCTTCTCGCGACAGCAAGCTTGTATGCTGATTTGACTGAAAATAATCCTTTCGTATCAAAGTGCCAAGCAGGCCAATCCTTCATCTCCACATTAATTGGAATTCTTAATATCTCAGCTGCATCCTCTGGCCAAAATATATCACATATCAGTTGCTCATCCCATTCACCAGTGCTTGGATCTATAAGCTCATTAACTCTTGATAGCAAGCAGGACCTCCTGGGTGTTATTGGTTTTCTTGTGGAGCCTTTGGGCAGCCATGGATCTTCCCATATATTCACATCAGTCCCATTCCCAATTCGCCATATAAGTCCTTCCTTCAATAGTTCAGCACCTCTCAAAATACTTCTCCAAGTATATGATATTTTACCTCGAGGACTACAATGGAGAATATCTGAATTAAAAAAGTATCTTGCTTTTAAAACCTGCGCACAAAGTGTATCAGGATTAATAAGTAGCCTCCACGCTTGTCTGCTCAACATTGCCAGATTAAAAAGATGCAAATCCCGAAATCCTAAGCCACCTTTCTTCATAGATCTGGTTAATTTTTCCCAACTGAGCCAGTGGATTTTATTTATTTTGTCCTGTTGACTCTATCAGTATCTCCCATTAATCATACTAAGCTCATCACATAGGCCTTTTGTAAGATCAAAACAAGACATAGCATAGGTGGGAATAGATTGTGCAACTGCCTTAATAAGAATTTCTTTGCCAGCTTTGGAAAGGAGTTTTTTCCTGCCAGCCATGAATTCTGTTCCAGACCTTCTTTTTAATGCATTCAAAAGCTTTCTTTTTTAATTTCCCCATCGAAATTGGTAAACATAAATAGCGTTCACTCCATGCTTCACACTCAATAGAGAGGTTGGATCTGATTTGACACCTAATTTGCTCACTTGTGTTCGGACTAAACATGATTGATGACTTATCTCTGTTAATTACCTGACCAGCATGTCATTTGCCCTTGCTCTCATCAATATCAACGAGTCATCAGCAAAGAATAGATGATTTACTTTTGGTGCATTTTAACAAATCTTAATGCCTTCAATCTTTCCTTCTTGTTCAGCTTTTTGCAGCAATGCTGATAAACCTTCTGCACTAAAATGAATAAATAAGGGGAAAGAGGATCGCCTTGTCTTAATCCTCTTTGAGGGAAAATTCGATGTGTAAATCCTCCATTAACTTTGATTTTGTAAGTAACTGAGGTCACACAGTTCATAATAAGATGCACCCATTTTATGTTGAAACCCATCTTTATTAGCATCATTTTTAAGAAAGCCCATTCGACTCTGTCATATGCTTTACTCATGTCTAATTTAATAGCAGCCAGAGCCCCTTCTCCCTTTCTTTTAGATTTTAGATAATGTATTAACTCATAAGATAACAAAACATTGTCTGTGATTAATCTTCCAGGAACAAAAGCACTCTGATAAGGGGAGATGATAAAAGGCAAGAGTTTCTTTAATCTATTTGCAAGAACCTTAGAGATAAGTTTATATAACACATTGCATAAACTTATTGGCTGGAAAACTTTAAGCAATTTTGGTGAACTTATTTTGGGTATTAAGACAATAATAGTATCATTCCAGCCTATAGGCATTGGCCCTCCATTAAGGACATCAAGTACTTCTTTTTTAACATGAGCACCAATAAAGGACCAAAACTTCTTATAAAAAATAGAGGGCATACCATCAGCACCTGGAGCTTTCAAGTCGCCTATACTTTCAAGAGCATCCCATATCTCCCCCCCTATAAATGGCTGCATTAGAAACTCATTCATTTCCTGTGTGACACTGAATTCAACACAATTTATCACATTGTCAAACTGTGTACCAAACAGATGCTGTAAAAAATTGTTGGTACTGATTTGCAATAAAAGGCTTTAGTTGTGTTCCTAACACGTCATTCCATTCTCATCTTTCAATCCCCTAATCCAATTTTTCATTTTGCGTTTTGAGGCAAAAGCATGAAAAAGTCTAGTATTTCGGTCTCCTTTTGTCAACCATGTGTTATGCGCCCTTTGTTTCCAGTAAATATTATGTTGATCTTGCAAACATTCGAGCTTATACCTCAGAAGATGCTCCCGATTTACTGATTCTTGAGAAATGTTCATCCTTCTACATCTTTCCAAATCACTTCTTACTTTTTTAATTCTTTTCTCTAATTCCCCCAAAATATATTTATCCCAATTCCAAAGATTTTCCAACACCTTTCTCTGTCTTTCCATCATACTGCTGCATCCTTCTTCCATGGCTTTGCTCCAAGCCTCCATCACGCGGATTTCACATTCCTCTTCTTCAAGCCACTTTGCTTCAAATTTTGGCATAAATTCCACTTGTTCAAAACACTCCCTGTTCTCTCTACGTCCAACATCAATTATAATTGGTCTATGATCAGAATGCCGAGGGTCTCCATTAGTAACCTTTACCAAAGGGAACACTCCTCTCCAAGCACTATTTGCTACCGCACGATCAAGTCTTTCTTTTATATAGCTGGCAGCTACATGATGATTATTGCGCCAGGTGAAAGGGTCCCCCACAAACCCCAAATCCTGCAGATCACAATCTTCCAGAGCAAGTCTTAAATTAAGCATATTCGATTCTGCCCTCGGCGGACCTCCCTCCTTTTCAAATCCAAATAAAATCTCATTAAAATCACCACTACAAAGCCATGGCATTTCAAACTGCTTCTTCAATGTACACAAAATCTCCCATGTATTATCCTTTTCCTCATTTTTTGATTCACCATAAATACCGGAGAATCTCCATTGAAATCCATCTTCCTCTTTTATCACACTATCAATATGGTATTTTGAAAAACTTTTCACAACCTCAATACCTCTCCTCCAAAATAGAGCCAAACCCCTGCTAGCTCCCTCACTATCAACTGTTACCATATTAGGCATTTCTAGCTTCCACCTTAACCATTCCATCCATTTCCCATCATGCTTAGTTTCTGACAGGAAAAGGATATCCGGGGCCTCCTGCTTCTGGACATCCAGAAGCCCTCGAATTGCCGGGCCATTCCCCAGCCCCCGGCAATTCCAAGTGATTAGCCTCATTTTTGCACGTGAGGCTGCTCCAGCAGCCTCGCGTTTTCATTTTTAATTTTTTTCGAGCTTTCAGAAGATCCACTTTCACTCCTCCATTCTTGTGAGGAATTCTTCTCAATAATCACTGTCACTAGGACCATCGATGAATTTCCAACACCTTCCAAGTTATAATCTTCTTCTCCTTGTTCTGTATTTTCCTTCATCAAACACTGATCAGGCTTACGTTTTTTTGTATGGGTAGATAATTGATTGACATCCTCTGAGAAATCATACAAGATTATATCATTTAAATGTATGTTATCACTCTTCAGTACTTGATTCCTGATTGGCAAAGATGAATCAGTGTCAGCTCTCTCCCTCTCTTTCTTCGCAGCCTCTAACATTGACATCACTTTTTGTTGTATCAGACTTCCTAGAATCTGAATTTCCCCAAGCACCAGAAGAGTAACTTCTTCTAGATGAGCTACTCCCGTGAGCAAACCATTCGCTTTGATTCTTTCATCTTTTCTCCTCAGGTGCACACAACTTTTCACTACATGGCAAGCAACCATTTTCATCCCGAAGAGCTGGTGTAGGACATTGAATATCTGAATGACCAATAATACCACAAGAAAAGCAAAAGAAAGGAAGCCTCTCATATACCACATCATACCATTCCTTTCTTTGTCTCCTAGATGAAAAAACAGAAACACCTCTTGGCAAGGGATCATTTAGCGAGATAATTACCTTTGCTCTTAAATTCTTGCCCACAGCCCTTTTCTGATCATCCACATCCACTTTCAGTACCTGTTTCCCAATTTTGCTTGCCAGCTCAAAGCCCCATTTTTCATTCCTTAATCCCAAAGGAAGATTCGGAAACTGTACCCAAATGGCCAACTCCTCAAATGATACATCAGTTGGATGCATATTATAATTAAATTCTTTTAGGATCACAACCTGTCGCCCCACTGGTTGTCGTCCTATGTACCATGGAGAGCCATCAAGTATTCTGTTTTTGTCTGATATAGACTCAACCTCAGCAATAAACCGATTACCTTCCACCATTCTCACCTTAAGTCCTTTTGGATTACCCCAAGCAGGACGCATAGCAGCCATGATGGTTTCCAACTTCAAGGGATAAGGTGCAAGAACCTTCCCAATTACTGCATGTTTTACATCAGCTAGATCTGAATCTTCAGCATCTTCTAAAGCTAATACTTCTTTCTCTTTAGCAGTCAATTTAAGCTTTCCAAATAAGTCAGAGACCTGCTCTTCAATCCCATAGCATTAATCTGTTAGACCCACCACATTCCTTCTATCAATTCCAGAAGCAGAGAGAGAACGCCTTCCTGCTTCCGAAATAGCAGACTGCATCTCCTTTCCCTGATTCCGTGCCATTAGCATCACCACCACCGAAACACAAGAATTTGACCAAGGACGGGCAGCGATACTATAGATCGCCCCTTGTTTGTCCCGAATCAAATCTTGGCCTGGTAGGGCAAGCTTACAAGGAACAGGAGATAACTCACGGGTAAACTACTTGAGAACACTTACTTAGCAAGTAGCACGCTTCACTCTGATGGCTGCAAGACTTCCTCCAATCTCCAGGTCCAAATCTCACAGAAGGAGGAGTGGAGATGAGACAGATCGCCAATCTCTACTGTTCACTAATGAACATTCGAGAAGGCAAACTCTTAAAACAGGTTGAATGGATGTTTGTGTGTGTTCACGGTTGGTCGGAATAGCAAGCAGCACACTCCAATCGGATGCCTGCAACACTTCTTCCAATCTCCAGTTTCCAATCTCACGAAAGAAGGTGGAGATGAGGAAAATCGCCTCTCTCTACTGTTCACCAACGAACTCTCGAGAAGGCAACATCCGTGTGCCTACATACAATTCACAATGATACTTAATTCAAGGTTTGTTGCTTTTGAGTGCTACTCAGCTAACATCCACCCTTGAGACTCAGCACACAGAACTACGGATGTGCTGGGCCGGACGCTGGCCCAATTCACGCCATCCTCGTGATACACGTACACTGCCACTGGGACTCGACTCGAGAGGACGAGGCTTAGAAAAAAAAAAAAACTCCTCGATCCTCACCCCTCTTTCTGTGTGCTTTCCGCACTCGATCTCCTTTCCTCCCTTCCGCCGGCGGCTATGGCGTCGCGGATTCGCCGGACCCTCCCCTGCCTCGAAGCCACGCATCCGGAGCGGCCGCCGCCGGCCCTCTCCAGCGATGTCCTGGAAGAGATCTTCCTCCGCGGCGCCTCCCCTGCAGACCTCGCCCGCGCCTCCACCGCGTGCGTTTCCTTCTGCCGCCTCATCAGCGATCCGTCCTTCCTCCGCCGGTACCGCTCCATCCACCCGCCGCTGCTCCTCGGCTTAATCAGCGATGCAGGCTTCACACCTGCCGAAGCGCCCCTTCCCTCTGCTGCTATCGCGCGCGCCGCCGACTTTTCCTTCAACTACCTACCTCGTCGGGCCTATGATGGGTACCTCTGGTATCTGTGCGATGTCAGAGACGGCCTTGCTCTCTTCCAGTGTAGTCGCAACGATCCTGCTGTCTACACGGACATCGCGGTGTGCGATCCTTTGTCCCAGCGATACCTGCTGCTACCTCCCATGACCCACGACAAACTCGCCTCAGTCGGGTTCCATGAACCAAATGTGATTCATTTTGGGGTCTCGTTTATTCCTTCTGGAGGCTTGGAGGAAACATCATTCAGTGTGATCAGCTGGATATATTGCAGGACAAGGTTAGCAGTTTTTGCCTTCACTTCATCTTGTGGCAGCTGGAGTGTTGGTACATCTACCGGCCTGGATGATCTAGGCTTGCACTACGGATTTCTCTCGCTTTATTCAGTATAATATGTGTATGGCCACATCTATTGGAAATCATGGGCCACAAGAAAGTTAATCAAGATCGATATGAATAGTATGGAGTTCTCCACCATTAACCTCCCATCTGATCACGACAGGAGGAATATCATCATTGTGGAGTCATGTGGAGGGAAGGTTGCGATGTTTAGTATGATGTATGGAGGCACATCTGTAGATTATTACACCCTTTCGCAAAATGCCAAGGAGAAGTCCCATGAGTGGCATATGATGAGTACCATCCCTCTGCCTACAGATTATATTCTTCATAACATTAAGGGTCCAGCTGAAGGATACATTTTCCTTGAATGCAGTCCAATAGAACCGGGTGCTGAAATTTTAGTATTCTTCTCACTCGAGATTAAGTCTTTCAAAATTGAGAGGGTCTGCGTGCCATGCTTTGGCTTTTTTGGCTATCCGTATTTTGGTTTCCCACCATCTATGTCATCAAAAAGAATTCAAAGATACGGAGAGGTAACTTTTTAATTCATAAGACTTGCCTTTTTCACTTTAGCAGACCTCTAAACTATTGCCATGTGCCATGTTATGCGGGAATAACCTTATATTTGTATGACACAATTGGGGGTTCTTGCAAGTCTTCTATAGATCCTTGTGTTCTCCACATATTTCATGTTTTATTTGACAAGTTGCTTCCATTAGAGACTTGCAGGCTGTTCTTGTTAACATGATCTTTTTTCTTGTCCTGAGTATTTGTACTCAGGAAGTCACTCATGACCTGCTTGCTGTTTTGTGAAGTAGTGTGCATGTAAGAGCGTTTCTCATGAAGGATGCATCCCACAGTATTAAGAAAATCATGAAATAAAAAAGATAAGTGCTAGTTTATCAATATGCTTCTGGCCTCTGGGCAATTTTTTCAGATCTAAAAGGTTTGTATCCTTGTGGCTTTGTGAGGCTGTGACCTTTTTCACATATGATTAGTCTAGGTGCTGTTTAATTATTAGTTTCAGTAGTGCAGGGGCTTATATCTGTTCCCTCCTTGCTTACCATGCTTATGCAAATATTCTGAACTTTGACAAATGCTTCTTTCTATCGATCTATTCACTTGGAACAGCTTTATGAAACTTCATGTTCTCTAGTGTTTGTATTTGTGACTGTGATAGGCTCACCTGGTTAAAGTTGTTAATTATAGATCCACTGAAGCAACTGAGCTGAGTGAGTTCTGTAGTGTTTTCCACACAGCATTGCCGGTCTACAACAGTGTAGTCTTTTTAGCTGTTTGTTGTAAAATTCAGGCTTATGAAACTAAACCCAGCTACATAGGCCTTTCAGTTAGAATGAGCTTCTGCCTATTCTAGTATTATTGTAAGTTTGGAATCTCAGCTCATGTTCCTTGTTCAATCTAGCTAGTCCTGGCTGCACAAATCAATTTTTGGTGAGCTATACCATTTCAACTCTTGCCATCTTTTTGAACCTGCAAACTAAAATCAATTTTGTGTAATGTGTGTTTTCTACATCAATGCTTACTGAAGTAATAAGATTGTCAGCTCTGATAAAAAAAAAACATGTTAGTTCGTCAGCTCAGATTAAAAAAAAACATGTTAATGAAGTGTATGCAGCTTTCCTTTTTGAGTCAAAACTATTTCTGAACTGTGAGCAGTCCACGCTTCAAATTATGCCTTAGCACTGCAACTGTGGAAAGCAATTAAGCAAACGTTTGGGGTGCATTGTCTTTCTACAATGGTGGTTTCTATGTTCTAATGACTTCATTCATTCTGTTGGAGGACTAGGTTCCTATCCTGATTTGGAGCATTGGAATGGGTGTAGTCTTTTGTATCAAACCATCTTCCAATATGCTTCTGGTTGTACTGGGTTAATCTTATGTGTGGTGACCGCTGTATTAAAATGTTGCTGCCCTGAGTTGCATGTGTTATATGTAGATATGGTGTTACACATATGCCCTGAGTTGCCCTGAGTTACACATATGGTGATTCTGTATGTCAGCGTTCATTGTCTCGTAACTGAACTTTTAGCATTTGGATGTCTTCAATTATATGTAGATATATCTTGCCGTGATTGCTGACCTTTTCGGGCTAGACTCGGCTTATAACCTTTGTAAAGGTGACTTCTACCACCCAGGGCAGCTGGTGATATGTGATCGAGCGATTAGTGACATCTAAGCCACGTACGAAATGGGATATTTGTGCAAATTTTGGGATGAAACTTTAATAGAATTTAACACTTCCATCAAATAATTTAATGAAGAACTCAGGGCCCTATCTTGGGATGAACTTGGATAGAATTAAGCAACACTAGTCAAATGATTGGACGATACAACTAAGAACTCTCAGAACTCTCTCGTAAAAAAAAAACCCTTTTTTTTAGCAACACCACCCTTTTTATTCAGCCAAGAGGATTGTACATATTACAAACACCATCAGGTGGATTTCAACTTTCAAGAACCATACATGCCGTCCTAACTCGGCATGGATCGAACTATGAGCTATCCTATGAGCATCAGTATTTGACTCTCTATGCTCATGTACAAACTCGACACTTCTAAAAGATGTCTTCCTCGCATTGATCTCCTGAATGACCTGTCCATAGATCCCGAGGTCACCATGGTGGATACTCTTCACGACATTTAGGTAGTCACTGGCTAGCCTGAAATTGTCAGCTCGTAGGTCTGAAGCGAGAGACATCCCTTCTTTGCATGCAATGGATTCCATCACCTCCGAGTCAATGATTTCGCGAAGGACCAGCGCCGAGGCACCCATAAAACGACCATCCTCATCTCTTGCTATTGCTGCTACTGAAGCAATGGATGTGTTCTTGGATAAAGTCGTGTCGACATTGATTTTAACAACACCGGAGGGGGGTGCAATCAATGTCAGCCTACTCCGGTGCACCGAAACATGGGGCCATTGTACTTGCTCCCCTCCCCAAGCTCCAACACGAGTTTGTCCACAAAATTATGCGTTGATAGAGGGCTTTGGTAAACATCCTCGTGGATCGCCTTTCGCCGTGCAAACCAAATAGCCCACAGTGTGATCGCCACTCTAGCGACGTCTCCTTGTGGTAGGATTTCCGCCATGATCACCAACGTCATTCTCCAAAATTCCACTCAAGAGCTCCACTGTCTCTTCCTTCTCCAGTGCCCAAATGCATCTCTCCATGTTGCATTCTAGCAATGAGTGTCTCCACGAGTCCTCCATCCCACAGAAAAAACAGACACTGCCTTGTGCCATTTTCCTATGGTGAAGTACGTCTCCAGTCCGCAGCGAGTGCTTCGCTAATCGCCAAAGAAAATGCGAATCTTTGATGGGACTCTCACCTTAACGACAACCATTCCTTTGAATTAGTCCGGTGATCCGACCGGCCAGCAATATTCTGCACGGCTGCATCTTGTTGCTCCCACCGATACCAAGAATTTGCCCCGTTTGTCAAAATGCCATGCCAAGAAGTCATTCTGCCTTCTTGTACATAGAGGTATGTTGGCAATTGTCATCCCATCAAGAGAGCTGAAGAACTCCTCCAGCATGTCGTATTTCCACACCATTTCAGCCTGATTAATTAATTCATTAACCATTTGAGGCGGGTTTGGTCTATCCAACCTAATGGGGCGACGTAAGCTCTCCAAAGGTAGCCAATTCGTCGTCCAGATTGTTGTCGTTTCTCTTGTAACTATTCTTTTTATCAGTCCCTCCTACGGCACCTCGTGCCCATCGACTATTGAACGCCAAATGCACGATGGGGGGGACCAAGTTCGGCCTACAGAAAATCTTGCTCCCCTGGGTAGTAGATAGATTTAAGAATTCGAGCACTCAAGGAGGTTGGTTCCTGTAATATTCTCCAAGCTTGCTTGGCTAGCAAAGCTAGATTGAACAATTTCATGTCTCGAAAACCAGGCCACCAATAGATTTAGACTAGATCATCTGGTCCAGGCTACCCAGCATGGTTTCCTCTTTCCATCTCTACAGCCCCACCAAAAGTTCCTCATCAAGCTAGTCAAATGCTCGCAAAGTCCCTTTGGCAGTTTGAAACAAGACATAGCATAGGTAGGAACTGCTTGTGCCACTGCTTTAATCAAGATCTCCTTACCGCCCACAGACAAGCACTGCTCCATCCACCCCTCAACCCTGCTCCAAACCCGGTCCGTCAAATATTTAAAGGCACCATTGGAAGCAGTCCCAACATCTGAAGGCATACCAAGATATTTCTCAAGCAAAGCCTCATTGTTAACCTCCAATTCACTCTTAATGACATCACGACATTGATGTTTGACGCCCTTGGCGAAATGTATGGATGATTTCTCCATATTGATCCTTTGTCCCGACGCTGAACAATACAATTGTAGGACAGCCTTGATCAACAAAGCATTCTCCCGATTTGCTCGAAAAAACAGCAGGTTGTCATCTGCGAAGAGGAGGTGACTTACCATCGGAGTCGACGGTGCCACCATAATATCTTTGAGTTATGATGACTGAGTTCTTGATTTTAAGAGGCACGAGAGGCCCTCTGTTGTTAGAAGAAACAAGTAGGGAGAAATTGGGTCCCCTTGTCGTATTCCACGAGTCGGTCTAAAACTCTCCAACTTATCACCATTAAAAAGAACTGAAAATGAAACCGATCGGACAAACCTCATAATTGTGTCAACCCAACGATGATGGAAGCCCAAACGGCGCATTATGGCATCGAGATACGCCCATTCAACTCGATCATATGCCTTTCTCATGTCCAACTTTAAAGCGCAACATCTTAGATCAGTTGCTCGTTTCCGCTTCATAAAATGCAGGCACTCATAAGTGGAAATGATATTGTGAGTAATGAGACGGGCTGGAACAAAGGCTGATTGCTCCTCTGAAATAATTTCTGACAAGAAAATCTTCAACCTATTTGTCAGCACCTTGGATGCAATTTTATAGATAACATTGCATAGGCTTATTGGTCGAAATTGTCCAATCTCCTCCGGGCTAGCCACTTTGGGGATCAAAACTGTAAGAGCCCCGTTGATGCCCGTTGGCTCCTCCTCTCCATTTAGAAGTTTAAGCACCATGGCTGTGACTTTCTTCCCACAAAGCTTCTAATGTCGCTGAAAAAAGTGCGCCGGGAAACCATGAGGACCCGTTGCCTTTGTCGAAAACATTTGGAATAAAGCGTCCTTGACCTCCCTCTCCTTGTAGGGATCAAGCAAGATCCTGTTCATGTCAGCTGCTGCACACCCTCTGCATCCTACTTTCCTGGCCTGGCCTGTGCGGTCACGTTCAATATCCAGCTAGGATAAGGATGGGCCCGGCCCATGAAACTAAGCTTTCCCGAGGAGGCCATTCCACAGTTCGCACTTCTATCCGCTACTCGCTCCCCGGTTCGCCACTTCCAAGCACATTGGGAGGCGTACCAGATCTTCCACTCCATACCCTACTGCGGCCCGTGGACAGATCCACCCGAAACCCTCGATTCTCTGCTTCCCTCCCTTCGCCGGCGGCGGGAGGCTTGTCGGCCATGGCGTCGCGTGCTCACCACCCGGTCACCCCCCGCCTCGATCCCATGGAGCCGGAGCGACCGCCGCCAGCACTCACCAGCGATCTCCTGGAAGAGATCTTTCTCCACGTTGCCTCCCCTGCAGACCTCGCCCGCGCCTCCACCGCGTGCGTCTCCTTCCGCCGCCTCATCAGCGATCCGTCCTTCCTCCGCCGGTACCGCTCCATCCACCCGCCGCTGTTCCTCGGCTTCATCAACGCAGCAGGCTTCACACCCGATGAAGCGCCCCATCCCTCTGCTGCTCTCGCCCGCGCTATCGCCCGCGCCACCGACTTCTCCTTCGACTACCTACCTCACGCCGACAATGGGTACCACTGGCTTCCGTTCGATGTCAGCGACGGCCGTGTTCTCGTCAGGTGTAGTCGCAACGATCCCGTTGTCCGCGTGGACATTGCGGTGTGCGATCCTTTGTCCCGGCGATACCTGCTGCTACCTTCCATAACCCACGACCAACTCACCTCCGTCGGATTCCAAGGACCAAGTTTGATCAACAATCCTTTGGTCTCGTTTCTCCCTTCTGGAGACGTGGAGGAGACATCATTCAGTGTGATCAGCTGGATATATTCCAATACAAGGTTAGCGTTTTTTGTCTTCACTTCATCTTCTGGCAGCTGGAGCGTCGGTACATCTACCAGCCGGGATGATCTAGGCTTGCACCGCGGATTTGTCTTGCTTCCTTCAGTAGTACAATGTGTGTATGGCCACATCTATTGGAAATCATGGGGCACAAGAAAGTTAATCAGGCTCGACATGAACAGTATGGAGTTCTCCACTGTTAAACTCCCACCTGATCACGACAAGAGGAATATCATCATTGTGGAGTCATCATGTGGAAGCAAGGTGGCGATGTTTAGTATGATGCGTGGAGGCACATCTGTGGATTATTACACCCTTTCGCAAAATGGCAATGAGAAGTCCCAGGAGTGGCATATGATGAGTACCATCCCTCTGCCTGCAGATTATATACTTGGTTCCTACGTTACGGGTCCAGTTGAAGGATACATTTTCCTTGAATGCATTCCAAGAGGACAGGATGCGAAACATTTAGTGTTCTTCTCACTCGAGATTAAAGTCTTTCAAAATTGAGAGGGTCTGTATATCATGCTCTGCCTTTCCTGGGTGTCCGTATTTTGGTTTCCCACCATCTATGTCATCAATAAGATTTCAAGGATATGGAGAGGTAACTTTTTATTCATAAGTGTTGCCTTTTGCACTCTAGCAGAACTCAAAACTATTGGCATGTGCCATGTGACTATGACGCGGGAATAACTTATTTGTATGACACAGTTGGGGGTTCTTGCAAGTCTTCTATAGATCCTTGTGTTCACCACATAGTTCATGTGTTATTTGACAATTTACTTCCATTAGAACCTTGTGATTTTTTCTTGTCCTGAGTACTCTCTGGTGTATCAAATGTAAAGCGTACTAAGGAAGTCACTGAAGACCTGCTCTCTGTTTTATGCAAATCATGAAATAAAAGAGATAAGCACTAGTTTATTGATAAGCTTGTGGCCTATGGGCAATCGTTTCAGATCTAAAAAGGATTTGTATCCTTTTGGCTTTGTTAGGCTGTGACCTTGTTCACATATGATAGTCTGGGTACTGTTTAATTATTAGTTTCTGTAATGCCGGGCTTATATTTGTTCCCTCCTTGCTTATCATGCTTATGAAAATTAATATTTTAAACATTGACCGATACTTCTTTGTATGGATGTATTCTCTTGGCAAGTTGGCATAGCTTTATGGAACTGTCATGTTCTCTAGTGTTTGCATTTATGACTGATAGGCCCGTGTGGGTGCAGTTGAAACTTCAAAGTTGCTATACATTGGAGCAACTGAGCTAAGTGGTGTACTGGTTTTGTAGTTGTGTTTTCCAAACAGCAATGCCAGTGTAGAAAATAGTCTTTTTAGCATGTTTGCTGTAGTAAAATTCTGGCTTATGATCCTAAACTCAGCTACATAGGCCTTTCAGTTAGAATGAGCTTCAGCCTATTATTATAAGTTTGGAATCTTAGATCTTGTTCCTTGTTCAATCTAGCTAGGTCTTGCTGCACAAGTCAATTTCTTTAGGAGCTATATCATTTCAAATTTTGTCATCATTTTGTACCTGCAAATTGAAACCAATGTTGTGTAACGGATATGTTTAGTACATCAATGCCTACTGCAGTAAGATTGTCAGTTCACATTTAAAAAAAACATGAGTGTATTATGCATCTTTCCTTGTTGAGTCGAAACTATTTCTGAAACGTGAATAACATTCCCTTCAATTTATGCCTTAGCCCAGTAACTGTGGAAAGTAAACGTTTTGGTCTTTTGGATGCATTATCTTTCTGAAGTGGTGGTTTTTCGATGTTCTAATAACCGCACCCATTCGGTTGCAGGAATAGGTTTCCATCCACATTTGGAGCATTGGAGCGGATGCAGTCTTTTGTATCACTATCACACCATGTGTCCTCTAATATGCTTCTGGTTGCCCTGATGTTCTGAAATGCTGCTGCCCTGAGCTGCATATTATATTATATAAGATGCACCACATCATACACAGTGGTCTTCCTCTTCTATATTTCAGCGTTCATCGTCTTATAACTGAACTTTCAACGTTTGGATATCTCCAGTTATATCTAGTGACCGACCAAAAGAAATCTTGCCTTGAGATATCGTTTCCACTATTACCCATACGCTGTTGGAACTTGATCGTCTCCTCCACATGGCGCAAGGTCAAGGCAGTCCTTGATCGCTTTTGCTTGAAAGCACTAGCAACAATATTGGATTCGACGTGGAAGTGAATTTGCGACGTGACTTTTATGTTGAGAAAAAGTGACTGTAACCCACCCCAAAGCGAATAGTAACCAATGCATGGGGTATTCTCTTAGTTAGATTTTTCGGTGACTCCACACTAATATTGCTTGACTCAGTACTATTAAAAAAATTAATCTTGAGAAAACTACTTTTTTTGTTTCAAATTACAATTTCTTTGACTTTTTATCTCTAAGTTTGACCACTCGTCTTATTTAAAAAATTATATAAATATAGTTAAATTTATTTTTTTAAAGATTTTTTATTAATAATAAAACATACCACAATAAAAGAAACGATTTATATAAATTTTTAAATAAGATGAGTGGTCCGATTTAAGGACAAATAAGTCAAACGGACTGCAGAAAAATACAGATGAAAGGTTGCTCCGTTATAGATTTTGTAGCGTTTCCCGTCAACTCCACGTTAGTCGTTCTTAAATAAAAAACTCCACGTTAGCTGGAGGAAAAAAAATGGATCCAACTTGGCCGTTTGGCCCAACGCTCCAGCTACTGAGTCCGGCCAACGCATCCAGCTACTGAGAGAAAGCACAAAGGACTTCGGTGCTCCTCCCCTCGTCGACGATTCGAAGGCAGCGTCGGCGACATCTCAGGCCTATCCCCATGGTGCGCCCTCTCCAGTCTCCATCTATTTTTTCTTGTTCTCTATTCTTCTTGTTCTCTTCTTCCATGCTCTGAACCCTAGTTTGGGCATTCTGTACTGCAGTGACAAGGGATTGGGGATTTGAGCGAAGATGGACGCTACTGAGATTCCAGAATGGTAATCTCGGCGGCTCTCCACTCTCCAAGCACACTAATGCGGCCCGTGCCCAGATCCACCTGAAACCCTCGAGTTTCTGCTTCCCTTCCTTCGCCGGCGGCGGGAGGCGCGTCGGCCATGGCGTCACGTGCTCACCACCCGGTCATCCCCCGCCTCGATGCCATGGAGCCCGAGCGGCTGCCGCCGGCACTCTTCAGCGAGCTCCTCGAGGAGATCTTCCTCCGCGTCGCCTCCCCTGCGGACCTCGCCCGCGCCTCCGCCGCGTGCGTCTCCTTCCGCCGCCTCATTAGCAACCCCTCTTTCCTCCGCCGATACCGCTCCATCCACCCGCCGCTACTTCTCGGCTTCCTCCACACAGGTGGCTTCTACCCTGTCGAGGCGACCCGTCCCTCTCCTGCTGTCGCCTGGACCGCCGACTTCTCCTTGGACATCCTTCCTTCGGGAGACTGGCATCCTTGTAATGTCCGCGATGGGCGTGTCCTCGTGTATCGCAGGGACATGCACGTCAAGAAGCTCGATATGGGGATGGAGTACCGCTTCTACTGGGACCTCGCAGTGTGCGACCCCCTGTTCCAGCGATACCTGCTGCTGCCTCCCATTACTGATGACCTACTTGCCTCAGTCGGCCTCCATAACCATGACATGCACAATGCCGGGGCCTCCTTGATCCCTTCTGGAGGCATGGAGGAGGAAACCTCGTTCAGTGTGATCTGCTGGATGATTTCCAAGACAAGACTGGTGGTGTTTTTCTTTTCAACAAGCTCTGGTCATTGGACTGCCGATACATATATAAGTTGGGCTGATCTAGGCTTGTATGTAGAAGTTAACAGGCTAGTTTCAGGCCAATGCGTCTATGGTTGCTTCTACTGGAAAGTAGACGGCAGAAACAAGTTGCTCAAGCTTGATATGAACACTATGGAGTTATCCACATACGACCTCCCTCCTGAATATGACGAGAGATATTTCGTCATTGTGGAGTCAGGGGAGGGCAAGGTTGCCATGTTTGGTGTACTTGGTGGGGGCACGTCTTTGGAATATTACACCTTGTTGCAAAATGGCACTGAGAAGTCCTGTAAGTGGCATTTGAAGAGTACCATCCCATTGCCTTTCCATGGTACTAGTGGGTTTCTTACTACTGGTCGAGCTGAAGGATATGTTTTCCTAACCAAGGTTTTAAAATCGTCTAATCGGACCTAGTCGCCGTAGCACCGATAAGGTGATTAGTCGTGATTAGTCGTCGATAAGCTCGATTAGTCGAGCCTAGTCGAGCCTAGTCGTCTATATAGTCGTCCTCTATGTACCAGAACCAATATAGTATATAGTATATAGTTTAAGGCTACCAAAATAATATTTAAGACAAGATGGAGATTTGATCACTTACTTGTGAGATTTGATCTCTGAATTGTCCAGAATTCCACATCCCAGACTCCAACTTCTTGCTGATTTGCGGCTGCAATTGCAATAATATTGTAACAAAGAAAGAAATGAAGTTAGTATCTGTAAATAATAGCGTAATTTGAGCAGCTGACCAGCAGCTGTACAACAAGTACATAATTAAATAAACACAAAGTATTAAACTAGAAAAAACATACTACCATAATCATAGTACCATAGTGGCATACTACTATATAACAGCCAATGTTATGCTGGTAGCAACTCAGCAATTAGCATACAGCTATCAGCTCACAACATAGAGCAACAGAGCATACATGATAGTTAAATTAAACTAAAGTTGAGTACTTCTACTTTAATAGTTCAACACAATACAAAAACAACATAGAACTAAGTTCATTAGTCAACAAAAGCAGCCATCCATCCATCTAGTCAACCAGATCTTCATCCAAGCAAAAGCCCCCTCCATCTCCAGTTGGTGCTCCTGCTGCAGGTGCACCCGAATCTTCATCTTCATCCATTGCTACATCTATTTGTGGCCCTTGTACTTCTACTTCATCAATCTCATCATTATCAATGTCATCGTCTTCATCTATATCTTGAGCAGCAGCTGACTTCCTTGGACGCTTAGTTCTCCTAGCATACGTTTGGCAACTTGGGCCTCCAGTTTCAGCAGGAGCAGCTCTAGCAGCTGCAGCTCTGGGCAAATTACGACCCCATAGAGCCTGAGATGCACCCATAGCTTCATCAACATGAGCCCAAGTGAGATCAGCTCCATCCCCCTCATGAACTGCATCAGAATTTTCATATACCCATTCACTTTCCCACTGAAATTCTTCAAGCAGTAGGGGGTTACATTTCGTTCCTTTGGAGCCAAGCTCTCTAATTTTCTGAAATCTATTTGTCATCTTCCGGTTGTAGCTAACATAGACCAGCTTGTTCAACCTTTTGTGCTCTAATCAATTCCTCTTTTTGGTATGGAACTGCACAAGGAATACAAAATCAGATTGGTACACAAGTACGCAACGAAGAAAAGCAAATTTATTGGAAATTCACATTGCTAGCAGTCTAGCACTACTTAGTAGTTAGTACTTACATGAGAAAACACACTCCAACTACGCTCACATCCAGATGCTGAACAACAAAGACTAATAATCTTTTTTGCTAAACTTTGGAGTTCGAATGCTAGGCCACCATATGAACTCCACCAAAGAACTGCAATACAATTTTATATTTTAATGAATTCATCAAAAAAAAGAAGGGAAGGAAAACAATTGCTAAAAAGACTTACTTGGATTCTTTTTAGTCCTATCTCTTATTGCAAATGCCTTTGAGAAGGCATCCCCTTCTGACCTCTCATAGTCATCAGCTTGCTTACTAATCTTGATCTGTTCATCATCATCAGCCACCATCTTCCATAAAACATCATTGAACAAGGACCTTAGTCTTGCAGCTTGTCTCCTATCATTTTCCCTTATGGGAAAAAACTTTGCTGGATTCAAAAATAGGGCTGCCCCATACAACTTTTGCTCCATTTGGTTGTCCCACCTCTTTTCAATGTACCCCATGACCTCTTTAAGTAACCTTGGCCTGTCTTTCAAAGCATCCTTCCTGCTGCCTTAAAGTTAGATCCATTGTCTGTGACTACCTGCACCACATATTCTTTCCCAATCTTGTCAATTTGTTTTTCCAACAAATTTGCTAGCATTTCTGCATTAGCAACCTCACTTGAAGCATCTACTGAACCAAGGAAAAAGGTCCCTGCTGGACTGTTAGCAAGAAAATTGATGATATGGCGATGGCTTGTGCCTGTCCATCCATCAGACATTAATGTGCAACCAAACTCCTTCCAAGATTCCTCGTGCTTCTTCCTCAATTCTGCTGTCCTATTCACAGCCCTTTCAAGCAAAGGACCCCTAACCTCATGGAAAGAAGGTGAGCGGTACCCATGGCCATACTGCCCAATGGACTCCAGCAAAATCTCCCAACTTCTAGAGTTGACGACATTGAAGGGTATTCCATTCTCATACAAAAAGTCAGCAACATGATCATCCACAATCTGTTTGGCCTCTTTAGATTTCTTAGTGCACTGCTCTAGAGAGGGTTGGGAGGTCTTGGATTTGTGTCTCTCTGCCACAACTTCTTCTGGTGTCTTACAAAGCATAGCAGCCACTGATTTGGAGTGCTTCTGAGTTTGTGGTTTTACTGGAGCAGCAACTATGAAAGAGGTGATGCCAGCTTGCGCAACTTTCTTTTTTGCTTGCTTAATCTTGGTTCCAGAACTTGGCACTGGTTGAGGTTCTTTCTCAGGTACTTCTTTGTCACCCTCTTCACCTACACCTCCTTCATCGTCTTCACCAGGCACTTGTAGAAGCGTTGTCCTTGAGTTTTTCTTCAAGTAGGCATCCATCTCTCTCCTAATTAACTCTGGTGCAGATGGGCATTTCACAGCATCCCCATAACCCCCAGCAATGTGTTGCTTAAACCTCTTAATCCCTGAAGGTACTACCTTCTTACAGAATATGCATTGCACAAACTCCTTCTTTGCAGGATCTGGCCACCATCCATATTTCCACCCTGGGTCTGAAGATTTAGCTTTCCTTGTGACATCTTTAGCTTGCTCAGCGAGATCTAGAGGTAGTTTAGCAATTGCCTTTTCTATAAGGGATGCAGCATCTTGTGTGACAGAGGAAGCTGATGCAATAGATGGCTCGGGATCGAGACGGGGGTCGGGCATTAACACTTCCACTACAGCACGTCGTCCTTCATCTTCTGCGTAGTACATGGCAGATGATAAGGGAAGCAACCAAAAAAGAGATAAAAACAGATCCAGTGGTGTGGAGGAGCTTGAAGCAAGAAGAAATGAACAATAGCTAACAGCAAGAAACAGAGAAGATGGAGGAGGAGGTACACTGACCATCGGATGAGAAGCTCATCTTCGAAGTCCCTAGCGCCTAGAGAGGTAGGAGGTGCCTGCTGCTGGAGTGTTGGTCGCTGGAGAGGGTGGAGACGCTGCCTAGAGAAGCTGAGCAGATGGAGGAGACGAGCTCCCCCTGTTTGAGAGGGAAAAGAAAGAAGGTGGTGGCTGCTGTGTGCATGGGAGGGAGTGGGGTGGGAACTGGGAAGTAGAGTGGGAGGTAAGCTTATAAAGGAAACCCTAATGGGCCAAAACATGCAGTGAAGTTAATGGGTCAGAATGCATATGCCAGCCCAACATAGAAATGCTGCCAGTGAACTAGTCGTCCATGGCCTTATCGTCCGATTAGTCGCGATTAGTCGACGACTAATCGGACGACTAAATTTCTAGTCGCTCAAATCGCCTCGGTGGCCATAATCGGAGCTGGGAAACCGATAAGGCCGACTAATCGCGACTAATCGTGATTAGTCGGACGACTTAATAACATTGTTCCTAACACGTTTTATAAAAGAACAGGATACAAGATTTGCAGAGTTTTTCTCTCTGGAGGTTAAGTCTTTAATATTGAGAGGGTCTGTAGGTCAAGTCTTGCCTTTCATTCCCCTCCGTATTTTCCATATTTTGGTTTTCTGCCATTTATGTCACCAAGGAGGATTCAATAATATGGAGAGGTAAAACTTTTTTTGTTAGTCTTGGCTTTTGTGGTTCTCAGACGTTTAAATTATTGTCATGTGACTGTGATCCTGGAATAGACCTATGTTTGTACAGCAATGATTGTGGGTTCATCCAAGTCTTAGATCTTTATAGTCACCACTACATAGTGTACTTGCTATTGGACAATTTGCTTACTATAGAGACTTGTAGTCTTTTCATATTAGCATGGTTTTTCTTAGGCTGAATATTCTTTGTTGTAGCAAACTGAAAGCGCATTTAGGAGGCCACTCATGATATGCTTGCTGTTTTGTACAGTTCCTATCATGTTGCCTACTCTGAAAATCATTTTTTTGGAGCACCACAATATTCAACAAATCATGAAATAAAAAAGATGAATGCTAATTTATTGACAAAATTTTGGGCGATTGTTTCAAGTCTAGAAGGGTTTGTATCCCAGTGAGGCTGTGACATTGTTGACATATGTTTATTCTGGGTATTGTTAGTTGATTTCAGTTTCAATACAGTGGAAGTGCATCTTATATATGTTCACTCTTTACCTTCATTGCTTAAGCAAATATTCTAAACATTAACCAAAGCTTTTATCTGTTCACTTGGCATAGCTTTATGGAACTTAGTGGTTTCTAGTGTTTGTACAACAGTACATGTGATCGCGCCAGGCTCGCTTGATTGCAGTTTGAAGTCACTAATTATATTTTAATTCCTTAGCGCAACTGAGCTGAGTGGTTGTACCATAGTGGTTGTTCCCGAACAACATTGTCAGTGTACAAAACGATGTCTTTTGAGTACATTTGCTGTAAAATACTGGCTTATCAGCCTAAGCTCAGATACACAAACCTTTTGGAGTTTTGGTTATATTGGGTTTCTGCATATTCTTCTATTGGGATCAAAACCTCAGATGCTGTTCCATGTTCAATCTAGCTAGGGTTGGTCGCACGTTAATTTGTTTCGGAGCAGGGAGCTATATATTCTTCTATTGGGATCAAAATCTCAGATGCTGTTCCATGTTCAATCTAGCTAGGGTTGGCCACACAAGTTCATTTGTTTGGGAGCAGGGAACTATACTATTCCAACTTTCTCAGTTTTTTGTAACAACAAACTGAATTGCTGATTTATATTTGCGTGTTTTCTACATTAGTGTTTACTGCAATATAGTGTCACCTCTCGGATAAAAACAAGTTAGTTTTTACACCTTATCCCATCTGGGTCAAAACTATTTCTGAGCCATTGACATTGTGCTGAACTGAGCTGTGGTCCATCCTTCAAATTATGCCTGGCACAGCAACTGTGTAAAACACATAAAGTAAATGTTTTGGAATCATCTTCTTCTTTCTGCACTGGTGGTTTCTAAAGTTCTAACTGCATTTATTCGGTTGCAGGACTAGTACTCATCTGGGTTTGGGGCTCTTTGGCGACTCACTGTTGTTTTGGAGCAAATGCATCCTGATGTATCTCACTTTAGGAGCAACATTGTGATGCTGTATTGCGGATGAAGTGTGGACATAGTTGAACACTTGTCAACACTATAAAGGCGTCCGGAAACACCAAAAACGCTCTAATGACCGCTGTTCTAAAATGCTGCTGCCCTGAGTTGTATTTTGTAAGAAACACCACTAAATACACTCGTGGTCTTCTACATTTTAGCGTCCATCGTCTTGTAACTGAACTTTTAGCGTTTGGAACTTTGGATATCTTCAGCCGTATCCAGTGACCCACCAAAAGAAATGTGTGTTCCTTGCCGACTGCTCGTGCTAGACACGGTGAAACCTTGGTGAAGGTGCCGAAGAATTGACGCTTACCACCCAAGGGGGTTCAGGGCAACCGGGTTGTGTCTGGGGCCGTCCACCAGCTTTTGTCACCATAGACGACGGTCTAGAATTGGCTTTTGTGTTTTCACCAGCACTGTGCTGAATCCTGTATCCTGGCTCCGGGGTGCAAGTTCGGTGGGCGCGCTGGATCTGCCACGGCAGTAGCCATAGGCATTGATCCACGAGCAGGCGGTGCGTGGCATGGCATCAGACAACGGCCGCACTCATGAGGATGCAGGCTCGGCGCCGACCGATCACCTGAACCCTGCGCCGTCACTGCCGCTGCTTTCCACTCCCACACAGAGTTACTTGGCCAGCAAAATTCATCCTTCATACAGTCGTCGTTTCGTTAGACGGATGGTGGCGGAAATGGAACTGCGGCGCGGGCTGGGCTGCGTCGCCTTCCCGTGCTTGTCAACCCACGCCTCTTGACGGACCTCGCTGACCTCGCCGTCCTCTCCCATGTAGTGACCTCGTCCTCCCCTCCCAAGTAGCGATCTCCGTTCTTCGATGATGATGCGACTTGGATGCTGGGGACAACTAAGAGGAGTTCGATTTGCTCACCATCACGACTCATGAGTGATTTACTATGGTACGGCGTGCCCAGTGGTTTGTCCTGATAGACTTCAGCAGTGCGTTAGCGATCGAGAGAGCGCGCTGCCACACTGTCTCACCCTGCCACTGCCAGTGCACTGTGCTATGTTCTATCATCGCCGTTTCCACACTTCTCAAAAAAAAAAAAAAATTGCTGCCGAAGCTCGGCTGTTTCCTCTGCTTGGTGCAGGGTAGCGCGACAGCAGAGAGCAGTCCTTTTGAACCCCAATGCTTAAAATCAATCTTACTGCTTCGGCAGCGCTAACTAATCGGCTGACTACTAATCACCCCTCCCCGCTCGCAAATCGCCCTAGCAGATGCCATTTGTGATACTCGGTGACACTTTCATAACGATAATATGAAGTATTTGTGACTTCTTGGCTTCCTCCACACAGGTGGCTTCTACCCTGTCGAGGCGACCGCTGCTGCTGTCGCCTGGACTGCAGACTTGTCCTTGGACTTCCTTCCTTCGGGACACTGGTATCCTTGTAATGTCCGCGATGGGCGTGTCCTCGTGTATCGAAGAAGGGACATGCATGTCAAGGAGCTCGATATGGGGACGGAGTGCCGCTTCTACTGGGACCTCGCGGTGTGCGACCCCCTGTTCCGGAAATACCTGATGCTGCCTCCCATTACCGACGACCTACTTGCCTCTGACGACCTCCACAACCAAGACATGCGCGATTCCGGGGCCTCCTTGATCCCTTCTAGAGGTATGGAGGAGGAAACATCGTTCAGTGTGATCTGCTGGATGATTTCCAAGACAAGATTGCTGGTGTTTTTCTTCTCAACAAGCTCTGGTCACTGGACTGCCGATACATTTATAAGTTGGGCTGATCTAGGCTTGTATGAAGAAGTTAACAAGCTAGATTCAGGGCAATGCGTCCATGGTTACTTCTACTGGAAAGTAAGCTGCAGAAACAAGCTGCTCAAGCTTGACATGAGCAATATGGAGTTATCCAAATATGACCTTCCTCCTGATCATGACAAGCAAGGTGTCGTCGGCGTGGAGTCAGGGGAAGGCAAGGTTGAGATGTTTAGTCCACTTGATGAAGGCACGTCTATGGAATATTACACCTTTATGCAAAATGGCACTGATAAGTCCTGTAAGTGGCATTTGAAGAGTACTATCCCATTGCCTGTCCATGGTACTAGTAAATTTTTTATTACTGGTCAAGCTGAAGGATACATTTTCCTGGCACACATTACAAGAGAATGGGATACACCATGTTTTGAGTTTATCTCTCTTGAGGTTAAGTCTTTAAATGTTGAGAGAGTATGTAGGACAGATGATTTTGATATCTTTCGTGCCGTTCCATATTTTGGTTTCTCACCGTCTCTGTCACCAAGGAGGGTTCAAGGATATAGAGAGGTATGCACAACAAATTACTGTGGGGTCATCCAAGTCTTAGATCTTTATGATCACCATATAATGACTTGCTATTAGACAATGTTCTTACGTTAGAGACTTGCAGCCTGTTCATATTAGCATGATTTTCTTGTGCTTGTATTCTTGGTACCAAAGGTAAAGCACATTCAGGTAGCCACCTCATGATCTACTTCTGTTTTGTACTGTCGTTGCTATTTTGGAGCCTCTTGTACTCTGAAAACCATTTTCATGGAGCATCCCACGGTATTCAACAAATCATGAAATAGAAAAGATGAGTGCTCACTTATGAAAAACTTTTGGAGGATTCTTTCAAATTAAGAAGGGTTTTGTATACCAGTGTGGCTGTGACATTGTTTACCTGGGTACTGTTTATTAATATCAGTTTCGATAATTTGGACCTTACATCTCTTCGCTCCCTGCCTCCGGTGCTTATGCAGATGTTCAAAACATTAACTAAAGCTTTTACCTACTCACTTGGCATAGTTTTTTGGAGCTTCGTTGTTTTTAGTGTTTGTACATGTGATTGTAATGGGCTCACCTGGTTGCAGTTTAAAATCACTAATTATAAGCAACTGAGTTGAGTGGTGGTACCATAGTAGTGTTTCCCAAACAACATTGTCAGTGTACAAAATGATTGAGTACATCTACTGTAAAATGCTGGCTTATCAGCCTAAGTTGGGATACACAAACCTTTTGGTTATATTGGTTTCTGCTTTTTCTTCTATTGGGATCGCAATCTCAGATGTCATTCCATGTACAATCTAGCTAGGGTTGGTTACAAAAGTTAATTTGTTTGGGAGCTACAATATTTCAACTTTAAATATCATCTTTTTTTGTAACTGCAAACTGAAACTGATGACGTGTATTTGTGTGTTTTCTACATTAGTGCTTACTGCAATAAGGTTGTCAACTCTCAGATAAAAAACATGATAGTTTTTTTTTTTTCATCTTCTCCCTTCTGAGTCAAAACTATTTCTGAGCCATTGACATTACAGTGAACTGAACTCTGAACAGTTCACCCTCAAATTATGCCTTGGCACTGTAACTGTGGAAAATGCTTAAGTAAAATGTTCTGGAAGCATCTGCTTTCTGCAAACGGTTTCTATGCTCTATAAGTTCTAACTGCATCTATTCGCTTGCAGGACTAGCACTCATCCGGGTTGGGGGCTCTTTGGCGACTAGCTGCTGTTTCGGAGCATTGGCATATGCATCCTTATGTATATCACTTTCTCCATTCTGCAGTTCTACTAGGTGCTTCCGGTTGCCGTGGACTTTGCTGATGTCTGACGAATGTTGTTTGTTTTGACGCAATGGAACATTAGGTGCCAAGTTGGCCGATGTATTTCTCAAAGGCTTTGCAGTATGATGTAGGAGTAAGAAGCAAGACATTATAGACTTTTTGTCTCTTAAGTGTTCAATACCTTGTTAATGAAGTACTGAATCTTTTGCCTTTGGATATCTGGAATTGTGAACCACTCAAAAAAAGCATCTAGGAGTAGTGAGGAATTATACCGTGTGAAAGAACGATTAATAAGTGAGGAACTATGCTGTGATATGGCACTTTGAAATGCGATGTTGTAGTGATGTGTTTGCGGATGAACTGTGGACAGAGTTGAACACTTCTCAACACGATAAGGGTGTCCCGAAACACTGACGACGCTCTAATGGCCGCTGTTCTGAAATGCTGTTGCCCAGAGTTGCATGTATTTTGTAATAAGCCCCACGGCATACACATGCGGTCTTCTACATTTCAGCGTTCATTGTCTTTTTTTGTTTTTTTGGCAACTTCAGCGTTTATTGTCTAGTAACTGAACTTTTAGCGTTTGAATATCTTCAGGTATATCTAGTGACCGACCAAAAGACATCTGCATTGTTTGCCGAACTGCTTGTGCAGACAAGGTGAAACCTTGGTGTAGGTGCCGAGGAACTAACGTCCACTAGTTAGCTCCGAACAGGGCCTAATAAGGAGCGCGTAGCTTGTGTTTTCACCAGCGCAGTGCTGAATCCTGTATCCTGGCCTCCTAGGTGCAAGCTGGGTGGGCTCTCCGGCGCGACGAGGGTCTGGCTCGTAGGCATGATCCATGGGCAGGCGGTGGGTAATTAAACAAATCTTGCATACTCATTGCATTATCCAAATTCATAATGGCAATTCTAGTATGTGGTCTACTCCTCGGTGTGCTATTGGGGATTCAATTCATAATCATATCAGATTGCATGTCACTGTTAGTTCTCTTCCTAATACTGTATCTCATCTTTGGATCCCACAGACCCAATCTGATTTAATTTCTCAGATTTTTTATGGCCAAGCTACACAATGCATAACTCAAACCTCTGTGGTTCTTTCTGATTCTAATGATATCCTAAGGTGGAAACCTGCCAAGAAAGGTCTTGTACTACTAAGGAAGCTTTCAGGCTCTTAACAATGAATTGCAGGTACCAATTCCCCAGCAAGGTGCTAGAGGCATCATTCAGCAGGCATTGTATATCTTAAAAAGAACATGGAAACACAACCCTTTCTCTATGCATTAAAGCCTTCACCTAGAGGCTCATAAGGGCTATTGCAACAGGTGACAGACCAGGGAATCTATCCCCAAAATAACCAAACTCTGTATCATTTGTAATCTAATTGAAAATGATTCCCATTTATTTTTCCACTGCAATTTTGCAAGGGCCGTTTGGTTCTCTACATCAACACCTCGGCTCACCTCTATGCTTCCTCAGGAACAGGATGGCATCTAGGAGATTTTATCAATGATTATAACCACACACACCTCAGAAAATAGAGTTCCAAAAGATCTTAACAACTCTACGGTGTATTTGGACTCACTTTCGAAACAAGATATAGTCTGTTTTGCAGGTACATTTTGCGGTGGAAGCAGATAGTGTCAAACTGTGTAGAGATGCAAAAAATACAGTTAGCCGATTTCAATCAACAAGGTTTATTCAACCTTCACTCTAATAACATGCACAATGCAGGTGATATTTCTACAAATTCAAGAGAGAAAAGCATATTACGTGGACCCCTGAGGAGTACTGATCCTATCACAGGACCTCCAAATTTCTGAATCCATTCATCTTTTCAGTTTTCAGGTACCCTGTCCGGCCATATTACCAGGAGACGAGGCCACTCCACACTCTCCGCCCCGAGGCCTCTCTCACCGCATCAAACGGTCAGCCAACCTTTCCATTCTGCTGCCCGCCTGCCCGTGCCCAAATCTGCTCCGAGAGTGACCTCGATCCTCTGTCCCCGTCCTCCCTTCGCCGGTGGCCGGGAGGATCTCACTATGGCGTCGAGGGTGGCCGCGGAGCCAGAGCGGCCGCCGCCGGCCCTAACCATCGACCTGCTCGAGGAGATCTTACTCCGCGTCGCCTCCTCTGCAGATCTCGCCCGAGCCTCCGCCGCGTGCGTCTCCTTCCGCCGCCTCATCGCTGACCACTCCTTCCTCCGCCGGTACCGCTCCATTCACCCGCCCCTTCTCCTTGGATTCGTCAGCTCCTCTGGCTTCCACCCTGTCGAGGCGCCCCATCCCTCCGCTGCTGTCGCCCGGGCTATTCGACCACCTCCCTAGGCCCACCACCGAAATTTGGGACCGCTGTGTTCCTTGTTGTAGGGCCGCGTCCTCATCCAGTGCCTTAAGAGCTTCCCCAAGGCTCCATGCTGGTGTACTGTCTCAAGCTCCACGTCCGTGTTCTGTAGCCGAATTAGAAAAGGTGGTGGTTCTACAGACCTCTAGAGCCTCTTGCAGAGGAGACGGTAGTCTCATCTGACAAAAAGGGCAGGCAGCTACCGGAGCGAGCGTTGCAAGAATGGGGCAGCGCTGCTCTGACGAAAATACAGACTAAAGCTGGAACAGATGACCGGAAAAAAGAGCATCATGGTCTTGAAAAGTGCAGACTGTAGATCACGCAAGGCGATGTAAAAAATAGTGGCTCTATCTGCTGCTGTCTTAGGTGGAGGCAAATTTTTTCATGGGGCAGTTCGCGCGTACTGCCAGCGATGGGGGTGCCCTAATGAGGAAAGCCCGGTCTACAGGGACCTCGTAGTGTGCGACCCGTTGTCCGGGCGACACCTGCTGCTGCCTCCCATAACCAGCGACCTAATCGCCTCCGTCAAGCTCCAATACCAAAATATGGTCAATTTCGGGGCCTCCTTTATCACTTCAGGAGGCACAGAGGAGGATACATCATTCAGGGTGATCAGCTGGATGCGATCTGAAACAAGGTTGGGGGTATTTGTCTTCTCTTCTGTCTCTGGCTCCTGGAGTGTCAGTATGTCTACCAATGGCAGTGATCTGGGCTTGAACAGAGTTGGTTTGTTGGGTTCAGGCCAATGTGTTTATGACTGCGTCTATTGGAAATTAAGCTCCAAGAGCACGATGATCAAGCTCGACTTGAATACTATGGAGTTTTGCACTGTTGACCTCCCGCCTGGTCACGATGAGCGGGATATCGTCATTGTGGAGTTAGGGGAAAACAAGGTTGCGATGTTTAGTCGGACTTATAAAGGCACATCTGTCGATTATTATACCTTTTCGCAAAATGGCAGTGAGAAGTCCCATGAGTGGCATATGATGCGTACAATCCCTTTCCCTGCCCATTATACTAGTATATGCTACATTCGTGGTCAAGCTGAAGGATACATTTTAATTGAATGCATTCAACATGGAGAGAGTTCAACATATTCAACAGCTTTGTCACTTGAGATTAAGTCTTTTAATATTGAGAGGTCATCCTGGCCGGGCCTATGTATATTTTGGTTTCCCACCATCTATGTCACCAAGGAGGATTTAAGGATGTGGAGAGGTACACTTTTTACTGTAAGTCTTGCCTCTCGCATTTCACAGATTTGTACATTTGGGCACTCGTTGTGTGAATCAGCAATTAATAAACACCCAACATATAATCTGCTTTCATTGTTGGTCTACATTAAGAGGGCCTGTTGGCTCATGAGTTAGGCTTAAGACGAGCAAAACAAGCCTTTGTTTATAGTGACCTCCAGCCAGTTCTTGTGTCGTTTGACCATTTGCTTCTGTTAGAGACTTGCAAGCTGTTCTTGCTAACATGTTTTTTCTTGTCCTGTGTATTCTATTCTCTACTGTAGAAAAGGTAAAGCGCACTCAGAAAATTCACACATGGTCTGCTTAATTTTTCATCAGTGGGAATGTAATAGCATTGTGCTATGAAAACAATTTTTCATGGAGCATCCATCCTGCAGTATTAAAAAAATCATGAAATAAAAAAAGGATAAGCGATTGTTTATTGACAAGCTTCTGGGCATTTGTTTCAAATCCAGAAAGGGTTTGTATCCTTGTGATTATGTGAGGTTGTGACCTTGTTCACAAATGATTAGTTTGGGTACTGTTAAATGGTTAGTCTGGGTGCTGTTTAATTATTAGTCTGGGTATTGTTTAATGACTAGTTTCGGTAATGCGGGGCTTATATGTGTTCTCTCCTTGGCTTCCGTCCCATGCTTCTGCAAAATTGCAAATATTCCAAACATTGACAAATGCTTCTTTCTATCGATCTATTCACTTGGCATAGCTTTATTGAATTTCATGTTTCTCTTGTGTTTGTATTTGTGACCGGTAGGCTCACCTGGACACCTGGTTGCAGTTGAAGTCACTATATATGATGATCAGTTAGAGCAACTGAGCTGAGTGGGGTAGTACAATAGTAGTGTTTCCCAATTTGCCGATCCACTAAAAAAGGTCTTTTGAGCATGTTTGCTGTAAAATTTCGGCTTATGAGCCTACGCTTGGGCTTGGCTACGCAGGTCTTCAGTTATAATGAACTTCTGCTTATATTGTTATAAATTTGGAATCTTATATCTTGTTCCTTGTTCAATCTAGCTAGGACTAGCTGCACAAATCCATTTGTTGGGGGAGCTATACCATTTCAACTTTTGTCATCTTTTTGTACCTGCCAACTGAAATCGATGTTGTGTAATGGGTTTTTTTTTTCTACATCAATGCTTACTGCAGTAAGATTGTCAGCTCAGATTAAAAAAAACATGTTAGTGTTATGCATATTTCCTTTTTAATTGAAGCTATCTCTTAACTGTGAATAGTGCATCCTTCAAATATTCCTTGGCACAGTAACTGTGGAAAGCAATCAAGTAAACGTTTTGGTATTTTGGATGCATTATCTTCCTGCAATGGTGGTTTCGATGTTCTAATAATTGCATCCATTCGATTGCAGGAATAGGTTCTCATCCACATTTGGAGCATTGGAGCGGATGCAGTCTTTTGTACCACTATTACACCATGTGTCTTCTATTTTGTACCACCATCACACCATGTGTCTTCTAATATGCTTCTGGTTGCCCTGGGTTGTCTAATGACCGGTGTTCTGAAATGCTGCTGCCCTGAGCTGCATGTATTATGTAAGATGCACCACATCATACGCAGTGGTCTTCCTCTTCTATATTTCAGCGTTCATTGTCTTGTAACTGAACTTTCAGCATTTGGATATCTCTAGTTATATCTTCTTCTTTTTTTGTGAACAAATCTCTAGTTACATCGAGTTACCGACCAAAAGAAATCTTGCCGTGATTGCAGACAGCAAATCTTGTTGTGATATATTGCACACAGCTCGTGCTAGACACGGGGTAACTGGTGATGTTTGGGACCGTCCACTTGCTTTTTTCCCCTACCGTACGAGGTCTAGAATTGGCTCTGAAAGCATCTAGGCCCCTTAATATCTAGGCCCCTTAATGTGGTTTCGATGATTGATGACAATATTTACCATAACTAACGTGTGTTTTTACAGAAACATTGGTAAGTTAGGTCATGGTGATGGATACCGTGGGAAATACGGGTTTTATGCTCCCTTGACGATGGAAATCGTTTCGGTTTTCAAAGGATGGACGACAAGGTCAAGAATGGTTAGTTCTGATCGTCCATGGTGTTGGGTGACGTCGGATTAGTCGTTAGGACTTCGTTTTTCCTTTGGCCGTACTATTAAGGGGGGTGCAAACGGGTAGCTTGACCTAGATAAGTCTAATGGTTTAGGTGTGATGCACACTTGTGAAACTTAGCACTAGGTAACTATAAAAAGGCCCTAAGGTACGTTGGAGTTAAAGCCGTTCACAAAGATCGTCGAATTCGAAGTGGAACGGTTGTTTTAGCTGCACCGGACGCTGGACCGAAGAGGACCAGACGCGTCCGGTCTATTCATTTGCGTGTGCGGCAGAATGTTTGAACGCACCGGACGCTGGGACAGTGAGTCCGGTGGTAAGCACCAGACGCGTCTGGTGCAACGCCGAAAATGATAACAGACCGGACGCCGGACCGGACGCGTCCGGTAATACACCAGACGCTGTCCAGAAGCTATGTTTGCAGACCGAAACACCAGACGCGTCCGGTGTAGCGCACCGGACGCGTCCGGTGGGTACGTAACGGCTAGCTGAGTTCGTTCGCGTATTTGAAAAATTGAACAGACCGGACGCGTCCGGTGACCCCGAAAATCGTGGTTTGGAAGGTAACGGTTGGATTTGGCCCGTGGGGCTATAAATACATCTCCTACCCCTCCATACCAGCGGTCTTGCCTATTTCTTCAGCTGAACAACTTCTTTAGTGTCTAAAGAGAGCAAGAGCCCTAGTGAGGTGCTAGTGATTTGAGAATCCATTGATTAGCACTCATTAGTAAATCAAGAGTAGCTAGTGTGCATCCATTGTCTCATTAGGCTTTGCGAGGTCAAGTGAGAGCTTGTGCTTATTACTCTTGGTGATCGCCATCACCTAGACGGCTTGGTGGTGATTGGGAGTTTGGTGATCATCCGGCGAAGCTTGTGGATGACCCAACTCAAGTTGTGAGCGGTACTTGGCGATTCACCGCGTCAGAGCGACGAAGAATCAGCCCTTAGAGAGCACTTGATCCTTGCGCGGATCAAGGGGGAGCGATATCCTTGCGCGAGTGCTCCAACGAGGACTAGTGGGGAGTGGCGACTCTCCGATACCTCGGGAAAACATCGCCGAGAAAATTTTAGGCGCAAAGGGTGAAGTTGGGCTTATAGAGTTTAATTTCGCAAGAAAATTTAGAAATAGCCCAATTCACCCCCCTCTTGGGCATCTTGATCCTTTCAGGCTCCAAACAGGGCGAGCTCGTGGCTTTTGCTTTCACTTTTCACCGGCGCTGCGCTGAATCCTGGACCATGGGCACTTGGGCAAGAGGTGTGGCATCAGACAAACGGCTACGGCCTTGTGTACCCTCATGAGGATCCTGTGTTGTGCCATCAGGCGACGGCAAAGTTGCCGTATTGCCGTGTCACCCTCGTAACACGTAAGGATCCACACCAAGTCACTCCAGCAAAATTCATCTTCTATAGGGTTATCGTTTCGGTTTCGTTAGACAGAAGAATGATAGCGGAACTACGGCACGAGCTCCAAATGTCAATGCCACATTCACGTGTGCCATACTGTCCTCGGGCGCCTGCTTTGCCCTCCCACACCTATCAACCGACGCCTCCTCGAAACCTTAACGATCTCGTATGCTCACTGATCTCATTCTTCGCTGCAATCTGCAATGCTCTCTGTTCTCCAAGGTTGAAGCGACTTGGATGCCGAGGATGAGCACGAGGAGTCTTGCCGTCATCACTCATCGCATTCACATGTTCATTATCGTGTGCCGTTGTTGTCCTAACAGACTTCCTTTCGTATAGTATGTTTGAGAGCATCGCATCCAAGATGCTCTGCCGCACTGCCTCCACCAATAGTGGCATCGGCATCACCCTGCCAAATGCACACGAACTAGGCGCCGTCGCCATTTCCACACTTACCCATATATTGTTGGAACTCATCGTCTTCTCGGTTTAGTGCAAGAGGTATAGTGCGGCGTGCAGGAGCCTAGAGCACGCGGCGCAAGATCAACACAATCCTTGTACGCTTTTGCTTCAAAACACTAGCAACAATATTGGATTCAATGTGGAAGTGAATTTTCGCCGAGAGTTTTAAGTTACTATCAGCAATGCATGGGGTATTTTCATAATTCTATTTTTCCGTGATTTCGCACTGCTATTGTTAGCCATTAAAAGATTTAATCTTTAGAAAATGGCCACTAAAGGTGGAACTGCGAAAAAAATACGGATGAAAGTTTGCTCTGTTATAGACTTTTTTAACGTTTGTGTTTCCCGTTTAGTCGTTCTTAAATAAAAATAGAAAAAAGAACAGCTGGAGGAAAAAATAAAAAATAAATCGGATCCAACTTGGCCCAACGCACCCAGCTACTGAAGAAGGAAAGCACGAAGACACCTGCCCGCGACCTCCAGTGGCGCTCCTCCCCTCGTCGACGACGGCAGCGGCGGCGACTTCTCCGGCCTTCTCATCCCAATGGTGCGCTACTCTCCATCTATTTTTTTTCCCCTTGTTCTCCATTCTTCTTGCTCTCTTCTTCCATGGTCTGAACCCTAGTTATTGGGGATTCTGTAGTGCAGTGACAAGAGATTGGGGATTTGAGCGAAGATGGATGCTACTGAAATTTCAGAAGGGTAATCTCCGCGGCTCTCCACTCTCCAAGCGCATCGTCCAGGCGTAAACCAATTCTTCCACTCCATACCCTACTGCGGCCCGTGCCCAGATCCGCCCGAAACCCTCGATCCTCGCTTTCCTTCCTCACTTCGCCGGCGTCGGGAGGCGCGTCGTCCATGGCGTCGCGTGCTCACCACCCGGTCATCCCCCGCCTCGATGCCATGGAGCCAGAGCGGCCGCTGCCGGCACTCATCGACGAGCTCCTCGAGGAGATATTCCTCCGCGTCGCCTCCCCTGCGGACCTCGCCCGTGCCTCCGCCGCTTGCGTCTCCTTCCGCCGCCTCATCAGCAACCCGTGTTTCCTCTGCCGGTACCGCTCCATCCACCCGCCGCTACTTCTCGGCTTCCTCCACGCAGGTTCCTTACACCCTGTCGTGCCGACCCATCCCTCTGCTGCTGTCGCCCGTGCTGTTGCCCGGACTGCCGACTTCTCCTTCGACTTCCTTCCTACTCCGCGCGGTTGGCGTCCGTGTGATGCCCGCGATGGGCGTGTCCTCGTCCAACGCAGGGGCGTGCACGACAAGAAGCTCGGTATAGTCTTGTCCTGGGACCTCGCGTTGTGCGACCCCCTGGCCCGACGGTACCTGCTGCTGCCTCCCATGACCGACGACCTACTCGTCTCTGTCGGCCTCTGTAACGGACACATGTTCAATTCTGGGGCCTCCTTGATCCCTTCCAGAGGCATGGAGGAGGAAACATCGTCCAGTGTGATCTGCTGGATGTCTTCCAAGATAACATTCGTGGTATTTGTCTTCTCCACAAGCTCTGGTCACTGGACTGTCGGTACATCAATCAGTTCGGCTGATCTAGGCTTCTATGAAGGATTTGGCGATCTAGGTTCAGGGCCTTTAGGCCATTGCGTCTATGGTTGCTTCTACTGGAAACTGCGCTGCAGAAACAAGTTGCTCAAGCTTGACATGAACACTATGGAGTTATACACATATGACCTCCCTCCTGATTATGATGAGAGATGTGTCGTCATTGTGGAGTCAGGGGAAGGCAAGGTTGGGATGTTTAGTTTACTTCGTTGTGGGTCTTTGGAATATTACACCTTGTTGCAAAATGGCACTGAGAAGTCCTGTACGTGGCATTTGAAGAGTACCATCCCATTGCCTGACCATGGTACTACTATTAGTGCATTTCTGATTAATGGTCAAGCTGAAGGATCTGTTTTCCTAACACGCTTTATAGAAGGACAGAGATATTATGAGTTACTCTCTCTCGAGGTTAAGTCTTTAAATATTGAGAGGGTCTGTAGGATAAGTCCTCCCTTTCATACCTCTTCATATTTTGCGTATTTTGGTTTCCCACCATCTATGTTACCAAGGAGGATTGAAGAATATGGAGAGGTAAAGCTTTTTTTTATTAGTCTTGGCTTTTGTGGTTCTCAGACCTTAAAATTATTGTCATGTGACTGTGATGCTGGAATAGCCTTATGTTTGTACTGCAATGATTGTGGGTTCATCCAGGTCTTAGATCTTTATGGTCACCACATAGTGTACTTGCTATTGGACAATTTGCTTACTATAGATACTTGCATTCTGTTCATATTAGCATATTTTTTCGTATGCTGAATATTCTTTGCTGTAGCAATCTGAAAGCGCATTCAGGAAGCCACTCATGATATGCTTGTTGTTTTGTACAGTTGCTGCCATGTGGCCTTGTACTCTGAAAATATATTTTTTGGAGCACCCACAGTATTCAACATATCATGAAATAAAAAAGATGAATTCTAATTATTGACAAACTTTTGGGCGGTTGTTTCAAATCTAGAAGGGTTTTTATCCCAGTGAGGCTGTGACATTGTTTACATATGTTTATTCTGGTTACTGTTTGTTGATTTTAGTTTTCGATTTAGTGGAAGTGGACCTTATATCCCCTACCTCCGGTGCTTAAGCAAATATGCTAAACATTAACTAACGCTTTTATCTGTTCACTTGGCATAGCTTTATAGAAATTTGTGGTTTCTAGTGTTTGTACATCAGTACATGTGATCGCGATGGGCTCACTTGGTTGCAGTTTGAAGTCTCTAATTATATTACTATTCCTTAGAGCAACTGAGCTGAGTGGTTGTACCATAGTAGTTTTTCCCAAACAACATTGCCAGTGTACAACAAGATGTCTTTTGAGTATGTTTGCTGTAAAATACTGACTTATCAGCCTAAGCTCAGATACACAAACCTTTTGGAGTTTTGGTTATATTGGGTTTCTGCTTATTCTTCTAGTGGGATCGCAATCTTTCAATCTAGCTAGGGTTGGTCACACAAGTTAATTTGTTTGGGAGCTACACTTTCAACTTTCTCATCCTTTTATTTTTTTTGCAAAAAAAATTTCTCATCTATTTGTAACAGCAAACATTGTCATCTATTTTTTTTTCCCAAACAACATTGTCACCTCTCGGATAAGACAAACATGTTAATTTTTTATTCACCATTTCCCTTCTGAGTCAATTATTTCTGAGCCATTGACATTATGCTGAACTGAACTGTGAACAGTCCATTCAAATTATGCCTTGACACTGTAACTGTGGAAAACTCTTAGGAAGCATCTGCTTTCGGCAAATGTGTTTTATGTTCTATAAGTTCTGACTGCATCTATACGGTTGCAGGCCTAGTAATCACCCAGGTTGGCGCCTCACTGCTATTTTGGAGCATTGGAGCTGATGCATCCTTATGTACCTCACTTTCTCTATATTCTATAGTTCTACTAGGTGATTTCGGCTGCCGTGGACTCTGCTGATGACTGAGGAATGCTGTTTGGTTTGACGCAATGGAACATTAGTTGCCAAGTTGGCTAATGTATTTCTTAGAGGCTGCTGGTCTGTGTTGCACACTTGCATGGATGTAGGAGTAAAAGAAGCACGACGTTGTATAGACACGTGGTCTCCTATATTTAAGCGTTCAATATCTTATAACTGAAGTACTGAACCTTTGCATTTGGATGTCTTGAATTGTACTGTCCAGTGAACCACTCAAAAAACAATGCATCTAGGAGTTGTTTGGAATTACACTATGCGAAAGAACGAGTGATGAAATACACTGTGATACGACACTTTTAAACGCGATGCTGTCGTGCCGTGTTTGTGGATGAAGTGTGGACAGATTTGAACACTTTTCAACGCGGTATGTCCGGAAACACTGACGACCCTCTGCATTGCCTTGTTCACCTGTTGTTGCAGTTCCTCGGCATTCCCCAGTCTGTGTAGAACTTGCATAATTAGAAAATTTTCTACGACCTCTGTACGCGCATGGATCCATGGGTGGGTACTCGCGTTCTTCGTTCGAGGGGGGCTTTGATCGTGGCTTGTGTTTTCGCCAGCGTTGTTCTGAAGCAGTAAAGGCATTGATCCACATAGGCAGGCGGTGTGTCATCAAACAACGGCCACGTTGCCTTGAGCCACCGTCTCGAGGGTCCGGGCTCAGCGCCGACGACACCGGTCACCTTATAGCACCTCCAACGGTTCTATAAATAGGCTTTGCATTCTTGTTTTTATAAAAAAATCTATAAAAACTCCTATCAAACGGTTTGACAAATGGGTTTTATATTTTTATTAACTTGGCAAAATCCTTAGATGGATTGACATATATACAAACTCGCGATCGGCTTGGCATTCCGTCTCGCGCGCTGCTCCCGTGCGCGCTCTTACCTCTCGCCCCATCAGGTTTCCTTTTTTAGATTTGGCAAGTCAATTCTGCGAAATCGTTAGAGATAACCTTTTTTTCTCCTTCCTATATTGATTTAAGAGTTGACAAACTACATATTTTGCTAAATAAAAAATACAAGAATGTTAAGAGTTAACTCTTAGAGCGACTCCTCCGGCGGTACACAGTTCCTCTCAGGCGCTGGGCCTTGGCCCAACAACGACGTTGCCTGGAAGAGAATTTTTTTTATTAATAAATTTATTTTTTAAAAAAATTACAAAATTAGTCTACGTTTTCAAAAAATTACAGGATTAGGCGACCAGTCGCCCGTTGGAAGGGCGACCAGGCCAAGTTCGCCCGGCCAAAGGGCGACCAGGCCCAGTTCGCCCGGCCAAAGGGCGACCAGGCCCAGGTCGCCCGGCCAAAGGGCGACCAGGCCCAGTTCGCCCGGCCAAAGGGCGACCAGGCCCAGGTCGCCCGGCCAAATGGCGACCTGGTTTTTTGGATTTTTTAAATAATATTTATTTATTTGGAAATTTCAGGAAAAATTTCGATTTTTTTAAATATTATTTATGTATTCGGAAATTTTAGAAAAAATATCGAAGTCGGAGAAATAGCAAAAATAATACGCAGTCATGCAATTGGCGTGCGAAAACGCCGTTGTCGTGTGCTCGCCCAAGCTTAATAGATGAAAAAATACAACAGTGAAACATTAATTAAGTTCTAAAAACTAAAATAGTATCAGTACAATATCATAGAAAACAACATCGGCGGCAAATCATACAAAACTAATATCGTCCACGCTTAGGTGCAACACCCCTAATCGTGCCAGGCTTTGGTGCTCTGCGGCCTGCTCGCACATGGCTGGCTGAGTAAGTAAGCGGCGAAGGAGGAACTGTAACACGTGCAGGACGGCCTCCAGCAGCAGGTGGTGTCGCGTACTCGTCCTGTGAGGGCTGTGTCTGTGGTGGTGCTTCACGTAGCTGCGATGACGCAAGTACGTCCGCCGGCTCCTGCTGCAGGTAACTCTCAAGGTCGAAGGGTGTCGGGGATCGCTGACGAAAAGTGTCAGCGTGCTCAGAGATGTCCGATCCCTCGTAGTCGTAACGGGTGGTCCCTAAACATATAAGACCAACGTTATAATAACGCTGATGGTAAAACTAATATATAACGTGTCGAACTCTTAAAAGTAAGTCATACCTGGAACCATGGGTACAGCGTGTGAAGAGGAACCTCCGAAATCGAACTGATGCCGCGAACCGTCAAAGTGCATACCTGACCATGCAGAGTGAATGTAATGTTACGAATAAAGCAGTATTAGATAATATAATTAAATTTCACCACTATATCGTACCTGTAGGCATGTGAGCAGGCTGCGAAGATGATCCAATGATATCGAACTCCGGACGCCAACCGGCAGAGTACGTAGGTGGACCTGAATAATGAAACTTATAAGTAACGAACAAGTTAGCATTACTACATACGAAGAAAATATAACTTACTCACCTGTTTGGTACGTAGGCCGCGGAGGTAGTGGCGCCGTCGGTCCGTCAGGCCTGTGTGTCACGTGTGAAGGTCGAGGGACGACATCCGGCTGTCGCCCGCAGGGCCGGCACGACGTCAACTTGACAATGTTTGCAGCAGAGTCGTACATCCTCTGGACCGCAGCGGTAAGCTCGTGGTTGGTCATCTGAATGCCCTCCCTCAACCGGTGCAAGAGCGATCCACCATCCACAGTGATACGGTGACCCATGTCGGCCTATTAACAAAACGAGAACATTGAAGTAATTACGATAAGAAAAATATTAAACGAAGTGGGTTGAAGTTCATAAAGATCGTACCGCCAACGACAACGCCTGATCTCTGTGCACAGGGTACGTGTCCGTCAACCTGGGGACGTGGGTCCGTGGCTCCGCTGGTGTATACGTGACTCTGATCCGTATGCGAGGAATATACCAACGTAAGTAGTCCGCGTAAGCCTGCAAGGAAAACGGTCTGGGCTCGTAGGTCACATCATGTAGTGCGTTGGCCCACTCGTCGACCCACGGCTGTATACGGGAGGACCAAGTAACGCCTGCCGGTAGACCCCTCCGCACGTAACTATGGATTTCAAAACATATTAATTATCTTTCTATATATATTAAATACTCAATCAGAACGAATTAATTGTCTTATACTTACCCGTGCACGGAAAGAGGAACAATATGGGCAACCGGAAGTGGGAACGTCTGGTTACGACCAAACTGCCGCATCACTCTGTGAGGAGCGTAGTCCTCGACAAAGATGTCGAAAACGACAGCCTTACGTGTCATCCAGTACTCCTGATCCCTCGTGCAGAACGACGACAACCCATTAGGCGCTCGTACGATAATCTCCTCCATGCTGTAAGGTGTCCAGCGGACGTCGTCTGGCCTAATCCGGTCGAACGCCGCCATGTACTCAGGATAGGCTCTGTGAACCTGAATGTTTGCCCAAGTAGGCTGTATAGAAAATAATAGTAAGGTGCAATTTATTCAAAAATAAATAGAAACAGGTTCAACCGCGATATAGAAGACTTACCCGCCGCCGGACCCACAACGAACCCATCGTAGGGCCGTCCTCCTCCGTCTCCCCGTACAACCCTGCTTCGTAAGTCGAGAAATCCATGACTGGTCGTCCAATACTAAACCGCTCGTACGACCAGAGTTGAAGTAATAGTGGACAACCAGAGAGGATAGCTGACGGGTCGGTCTTTGTGCACGCATCACAAAGACCTCGGTACGTGGCTGCCAAGATAGCGGACGCCCAACTATACTGCGGCACGGCGTCGAGCGGTGCGTCCGCTATCTCGCGCGCGAAGTGGATCAAGTGCTTCGCGACAGAGTTCCCATGCGACGATGTGAACATTATCCAACCAAACAACCACAACAGATAGGCCTCCAAGTGCCTCGACACAGTGGCCTCATCCGCCGCAGGGTGGATATACTCGGCCTGAATTAGAAAACAGAAGTTCAAATTTCATTTAACATACATATGAATATTTGATGTTAATGAACTATATCATAGTGTTATCTATTTACCTGAAACTGCAAGAGCCAGGTCTTCGTAGGCCCGTGATGCTGGTTTTCAGCAAGAGTTTGATACTCTGGAGCGTCTGGTCGACGCACAACACCCTCGAAACGGACTAGAAGGTCCTCACGCCAAGTGGCCTCCACGTCTGGACGGCTGACGGCCTGTCCAGCAGTGGTGACACCAAGTAAGTAGGAGACGTCCTCGAGTGTGGGAGTCATCTCCCCGCAAGGAAAGTGGAACGTGTGCGTCTCAGGCCTCCAGCGGTCCACCAATGCCGCAAGTAAGGAACGGTCAAAGTTGAACCGTGTCACCGCATCGGCCGGGGCCTCAACAGCACTAGCCTGCACAAGCCTACACAGAGGCAGTAGACCAGCTGCTCGTAGCCTGTAGCAAATACAACATTTATATATAAATATATATTACCAAATCGTCTGTATGAGTAAAACAAATAAGTGAACGTGTTATCATGCATACCTCGGTATCCATCGCTCGTCGAGCCGCCACAACTCCTGAGGTACCCTAGGCCGTAGAACAGGTAGCTCAGCACCTGTCACAGCACTCAAGTAGGACCGGTGGCGCTGGTCCAACTGTGCGTCCAACAACTCCAAGTGTCCCTCATCCATCGCCATACCTAAAATATCTTAATAATGTAAAAAAATAATGCATAAATATAATTAATACTATGAAACAAAAAAATCAAAAAAAGCAGACATACTATTATTTTTAAAGAGCATTTTCGCCTTGATTCCGAAATCCACGACGTGCACGAGGGCGCCGGCCGTCTTGCGGATTCCCTGAAGGTCCTGCTTCTGCAGCTCCCTCTGTGGTGGTTGCACGCGTGCACTTTTTGTAAGTATGTCCTGTGCCATTGCACTTGGTGCACCGATGCTCCAGTCTTCCCACTTCTGAGTCATCCATATCATTTCTAATGCGCCGTGTCTTACGACGACCAGGCTTCTGTCTTAATTTGTCCTTATCGGGCCCCCGCAGGTAGTTACTTCCAGGATTGTTTGTAAAACTACCAAATATTGCAAAACCATAAATCTCTGCATTCCAGGTTGTCATGACTACCTCCTTCGTAAAATAATGTGAGACATACGGCTTCGGGGACAAATTAGTAAGTGAACAAGCTGCTATAACATGTGAGCACGGCCTGTGTAGAAGTTTCGGTTTCATGCACAAACAGCTGCATGAGTTATAACGAATAACACACTCTTGTGCAATTCTCTCTCGATTGCCACCACGACGGCCCCGATCCCTACACAGAACTTCAAAGCGATTCTCTGCTGTGCCCATAGGACGTGCACGATGCAAGCTTGCCTTCTCCACCTTTTTTTCATGTAATTTGTCATGAATGTTGAAAAAATCAATGTATTATCTGACATCGCATTAAAAGCAACCATATATCTTTCACGGAAGTACTTGCATGTTCCATGCAAAATACCCTCTACGATTGCTACAAGAGGTAATCCTCTCATGCCTCGAATGACCCAATTGTACACCTCCGCCAAATTTGTTGTCATTATTCCAAACCTCGCCCCATCTGTGTCATATAATAATGACCACTTCTCCTTTGGCTCATACTCAATCCAATCTGAGAAGCACCTGATTGATGACCCCGACCTCCGAACCACGTTCCTCAAGGCATCCGTTGGAAGGCTTGAAAGAGGAACAGACATATTATTCGGGTCTTGATTCGTACGAGTCGTTAACTCTTCTGTTTGCTTTGTTGTTAATTCATCAAGACGTTTCCACATTGCATTGAATTTTCTTTGTTGGTTCTGATTGTACAACCTCTTAAACATATTCATAAGGTGTTTATTTTTGAAATGGCTGAAAAAATTTGCACCCAAGTGCCTCATGCACCATCTTGATTGTATGTCCGACCATCGAGGAGGAAGATCATGCTCCATTGAACCATATTGCATATCCGTTATCGCCTTCAACAAACCGGCATGTCGGTCATGTATGACACAAACATTAGGTCGCCCTTGCACCACTGCTAACTTCACACGCTCTAGAAACCAATACCAACTATCTGTGTTCTCACTTTCCACAAAAGCAAAAGCAACTGGTAGTACTTGATTATTTTCATCAACACCAATAGCAGTTAGAATCTGACCTTTATACTTTCCTGTTAGAAATGTACCATCCATGCATAAAACAGGTCTGCAATGACGAAATGCCATTATACATTGACCTAGTGCAAAAAAGGCTCGACGAAGTATTAACTTTCCGGCCTCTTTTGGATCAGACACATCCATGATATCATAATATGTACCAATATTTCTTTGTCTGATGGTTTCTAACAATCTTGGTAGGTTCTCATAAGATGCTTCGTACGAACCGAATCTCTTCTCAATGACCTTCTGTTTCGCTCGCCACGCCTTCGAATAGCTGATGGTGTATTTAAAATCTTCCTCTATAGTAGTCACTATAGATTTCGGCTCATACATTAAATTATCAACAATTCGATTATACATGTACTCTGCAATGAAGCTCGATGTAAGAGCAG
This sequence comes from Bothriochloa decipiens, assembly GCA_023333625.1. Lineage (NCBI taxonomy): Eukaryota > Viridiplantae > Streptophyta > Magnoliopsida > Poales > Poaceae > Bothriochloa > Bothriochloa decipiens. The sequence goes on along the minus strand of CM041630.1, from coordinate 57,991,520 downwards.
TATTGGACTTCTCTAATTCTTGTAACTCACATGTATGTTCTGTTACTATAGAGCACTTCCAAATTGTACTCCATTTTTGCTCATAAGCATGTACCCTAAATGGACAGTCCGAAAACACACATTTAACATCATATACTTTCTTGTTGGACTTCACAACTACAAAAGACCGCTTCATTGACAGAGACCAGTACTTCACGGCACTCATCACTTCATCTTTGCCTTTGTACATACCTCCCTCTACTAGTTCATTTTCATGATATTCCCACGGCACAGAATTTCCTTCGTTGATCATCAAATTCTTCGAACTGTTACTCTTCCACTCCAGTGGGACAGGAATTTTATTCTCATCTTCAGATGACTCAGTTTCAGATATATTCTCATTCTCCATATCTTCCATCGCCATCTCTTCAACTATATGTTCTATGCGCTCTCCTTCGTCCGCTTCACCCGTCGGTACCATATATGACAGGTGATGATCACCCTCTTCATTATCTTCCTCATTATCATTGTCATGGCTCGGACCTCCTTCTTCTTCTATACCGTGTACCTCATGAACCTCCTTCGTATATGCCTGAACAAGAAGGACTAGAGGCCACCCACGTTCTACAGCTTTGTTGACGTATTTTCTCCATGTTGATGTTACATTAAGCGGTACTAACTCCCAAAAAGTGCCCTCCCGAGCACGACTAACGATACCCATGACCTTAACGTCATGTTGGTTGCTGTCAAGCCCAAATATTCGCATCAACCAATTCTGCACACCACTAATTGTTCTCTCATTTGCCCTAGACACCCATCTAGTTACTGAGGCAAATCCTGACAGATCAACCCCGTGTACACCTTGAATAATTTCTCCTTCTCCATAATAAATTTGAAATCCTAACTTCTCCGACATCTGTGTAATCTAAAAATTTCAGCTAAAATACCTTTTTAGTAATATATTACTAATATTATTTCAACTATAACTATTTAATTTAACAATATATATAAAATAAAAATATAAATAATACTACCGAAATATAATATTAATCGCTTAACTGCTAATTATATTATCTAACAATTAATATAACACACATTAAATAATTATATATAAAATTATTTTTTTACTTACCGAAAATTTTCCTCTTCTCCTCTTCCTCTTCCTCTTCCTCTTCTTCTCTTCCTCTTCCTTTCTCTTGCTCTTCCTCTTCCTCTTCCTCTTCCTCTTCTCTTCTCTTCTCTTCTCCTCTCCTCTCCTCTCCTGTTCTCTTCTCCCAGCCGGCAGCGGCCGGCCGCGGCCGGCCGCGTTATATATATAGCGGCGCCACGTCGCCCCGTGGCCGGGCGACATGGGCCAAGTCGCCCACTGGCCGGGCGACGTGGGCCACGTCGCCCACTGGCCGGGCGACATGCGCCACGTCGCCCACTGGCCGGGCGACATGGGCCACGTCGCCCATCGTCCGGGCGACGTGGGGCCCACCCATGCCAGTGCATGGCCAAGTCGCCCACTGGTCGGGCGACATGGCCCTCTTCGCCCTTCCAACGGGCGACTGGTGGCCTATTCCTGCAATTTTTTAAAAATGGAGACTAATTTTATAATTTTTAAAAAAAATAAATTTATTAATAAAAAAAATTCGCCTGGAAGAGCTATGCGTGGCCTGCTATCTTTTTTGGTGCTAGTGTGACGCGGCCCATCTGCCGCCCTTTTCGCTTCGCTCGAAGCTCCGTCGAAGCGTGGCAGCGTCGCCACTCGCCGACGCTCGCCGCCACGGTGCCGCCATCCCACTCCAGTCCATTCTGCAGCCCAAATCTGCCCCGACCCGGACACTCCCCATCCTCAGTCCCCGTCCTCCCTTCGCCGGTGGCCGGGAGCCCGGGAGATTACTCACCATGGCGTCGAGGGTTCGCCTGAGCGCCCCCAACCCCGAGGCCGCGGAGCCAGAGCGGCCGCCGCCGGCCCTAACCATCGACCTCCTCGAGGAGATCTTCCTCCGCGTCGTCTCCACTGCTTGCGTCTCCTTCCGCCGCCTCATCGCTGACCCCTCTTTCCTCCGCCGTTACCGCTCCATTCACCCGCCCCTACTCCTTGGCTTCGTCGGCTTCTTTGGCTTCCACCCTCTCCAAGCGCCCCATCCCTCCGCTGCTGTCTCCCGCGCTGTCGCCCGGGCTATCGGCTTTTCCTTCGACTACGTCCCTCTCCCCACCACCGAGAGCTGCTGGCAAACATGCGTTGTCCGCAACGGCCGCGTCCTCGTCGGGTGTCATAGCGGGGAAGGCCCCGCATACTGGGACCTCGCCGTGTCCGACCCGATGTCCCGGGGATACCTGCTTCTGCCTCCTATAACCGATGACCGACTCGCCTCCGTCAGCCTCCAAAACCAAAATATGTTCCATACAGGTGCCTTCTTTATCCCGTCAGGAGGCATAGAGGATACATCATTCAGTGTGATTGTCTGGATGCAATCCGAGACAAGGTTGGTGGTATTTGTCTTCTCTTCGGTCTCTAGCTGCTGGAGTGTCAGTATGTCTACAAATTGCGACGCTCTGGGCTTGAACAGTATTGATGTTCTGGCTTCAGGCCAATGTACATATGACTGCTTCTATTGGAAATTATGCCACATGAGCACGTTGATCAAGCTCGACATGAATACTATGAAGTTTTGCACTGTTGACCTCCCGCCTGGCCACGATAATCGGCAAATCGTCATTGTGGAGTCAGGGGAAAGCAAGCTTGTGATGTTTAGTTTTGGCGGCACATCTGTGGATTATTACGCCTTTTCGCAAAATGGCAGTGAGACGTCCCATGAGTGGCATATGATGAATACCATTCCTTTGCCTGCGAATAATTATATGCGCCTTTTACGGGTCCAGTTGAAGGATACATTTTCATAGAAGGCATTACAATAGAAGAGGACGCAACAGAGTTTTTCTCACTTGAGATTAAGTCATTCAACATTGAGAGGCTCACTATAGCAGGCTTTGTCTTTTGTGGCCATCCATACTTTGGTTTCCCACCATCTATGTCACCAATACGAATTCAAGGATATGGAGAGGTAGGTTTCTTATTGTAAGTGTTGCCTTTTGCATTTTAGCACAATTTTCTAATTTATAGCCATGTGACTATGGTTCTGGAATAACATTATATTTGAATGACGTGATTGTGGGTTCGCCCAAGCATTCTATATATCTCTCTGGTCACCACATAGTTCATGTGCTGTTTGACAATTTGCTTCCGTTAGAGACTTGCAGGCTGTTCTTGTTAGTAGTTAACATGGTTTTTGTTGTCTTGTGCATCCTCTGGTATCGCGAAGGTAAAGCACACTCAGGAATCCACTCATGATCTGCTTTCTGTTTCATCAAGCAGTGCGTATGTAATAGCTTTGTACTATGAAAACCATTTCTCATGGAGCATCTATTCCACAGTATTAAAAAAATCATGAAATAAAAAAAGATAAGCAGTTGTTTATTGATAAACTTCTGGGCATTTGATTCAAATCTAAAAAGGATTTGTATCCTTGTGACTTGTTAGGCTGTGAACTTGTTCACATATGATTAGTCTGAGTACTGTTCAATTGTTAGTCTAGATATTGTTTATTTATTAATGTGGGTATTCTAGTTTTGGTGATGCAGGGCTTATATCGGTTCCATCCTTGCCTCCCATCCCATGCTTTATGCAAATATTCTAAACATTGACAAATGTTTCTTTCTATTGATCTGTTCACTTGGCATAGCTTTATGGAACTTCATGTTCCCGTGTGTTTGTATTTGTAACTGTGGTAGGCTCACCTGCTTTCAGTTTGAAGTCGCTAATTATATCATGATAAATTGGAGCAACTGAGGTGAGTGGTATTACAATAGTAGTGTTTCCCAAACAGCATTGCCGGTCTGCTAAAAGAAGTCTTTTGAGCATGTTTGCTGTAAAATTATGGCTTATGAGCCTAAGCTTGGATGCACAGATCTTTCAATTATAATGAGCTTCTGCCTATTCTTATAAATTTGGATTCTCATATCTTGTACCTTGTTCAATCTAGCTAGGCCTGGCTGCACAAATCAATTTGTTGGGGAGCTATACCATTTCAACTTCTGCCATCCTTTTGTACCTGCAATTTTGCAAACTAAAGTCAATGTAGTGTAATTTGTGTGTTTTCTACGTCAATTCTTGTTGCAGTAATAAGATTGAGCTCTGATTAAAAAAAAAGCCATGTTAGTTTGTTAGCTCAGATAAAAAAAAACGTGTTAGTGTTATGCATCTTTCCTTTGTGAGTCAAAACTATTTCTGAACTGTGAACAGTCCACCTGTCAAATTATGCCTTAGCACAGTAACTGCGGAAAGCAATTAAGTAAATAATTTTGGATGCATTTTCTGTCTGCAATGGTGGTTTCTACGTTCTAATAATTTCCATCTATTCAGTTGCAGGACTAGGTTCCCATCCTGTTTTGAAGCATTGGAGCGGATGCAGTCTTTTGTATCAAACCATCCTAATATGCTTCTGCTTAATCTTATGTTTGATGGCTGCTGTTATGAAATGTTGCTGCCCTGAGGTGCATGTATTATTATGTAAGAAGCAAATGTTGTAACTGAAGTTTTAGTGTTTGGATGTCTTAAATTATATGTAGTGACCGACCAGACCCTAATAATGTTGCTGTGTTATGAAATGTTGCTGCCCTGAGTATTACGTAAGAAGCGATACATTACACATGTGGTCTTCTATACTTCAGTGTCCATGTCTTGTAACTTTTAGCGTTTGGATGTCTTAAATTATATGTAGTGACCGACCAAAAGAAATCTTGCCAACCTGTTCGTGATAGACATGGCGAAACATTTGTAAAAGGTGCCGAGGAACTGAGGTTTACCACCCTGAGCAACTGGTGGTGTGAAAACGAGCGATTAGTAAGCATCCAAGGCACTTTGAATTGTGATACGTTGAGCCTTATTTCAGTATCAACTTGGACAGAATTAAACACTACTTGTCAAATAATTCAAAGAAGAGCTCTGCCTAATTTTGACAGAATTAAACAGCACTCATCAAACAATTGAATGAACAACTCAAAAGTCAGCTAGGCTAAGGTTCGGCCTGCATACGCTTTACAGGAGCTAAAAAATTTGAAGTGACTGAAACTTTTTGCGCGCCCTACTACCCATAATTACGTGCATTTTGTAACCATGTGGCATCATAACTTCATAAGTCTCCTCTTCTGATTGCGGTGGATGCAGTAGGCCGAGGGCGCCGCCGCCGCCGGCGGGAGGGCCGGAGGGATCGCCACGCTGGAATCCAGCGTGGGAGGAGGCTGCCGCGATCTGGTAAAGGGAGCCCCAACCACGCGCGCACCGTGCTCCGTCGCCGGCTGCAGAGAATGGAGAGGGAAAGGTTTGAATAGATATGAGACGAGGGAGACAAGAGTACCCCACGCAGGCAGGCAGCCGGTCAGCGACGACGCCGTGCTCCACGCGACGTGCAGCACGGGGCGCGCTGGGAGTCGCACGCTGCTGCCGCTCCGCCGCTGGTTGTGCAGCTCGACGTCTCCAAAACAATGCGGCAGGGCACTGCGCGGCGACGCTCGCTTGGCTCGGCCTCGGAGGAGCGCGTTCCCGCCACGCGTCGGCATCAGCGACCCCATGAATCGCTCTGATTTCCAATAAATTCCAACCATTTCATTCCGCTGCTGGTACCCAAATCCCCTCCTTTGCGCCCGCGGCAGCCGGCGGGGAGGAATGCGACCATGGCGTCGAGGGTTCGCATGAGGCTCCCCTGCCCCCGAGGCCACGGAACCAGAGTGGCCACCGCCGGCCCTGCCCACCGAGCTCCTCGAGGAGATCTTGCTGCGTGTCGCCTCACTTTCGGCGCGCCGCCACAGCATGCGTCGCCTTCCGCCGCCTCATCGTTGACCCCTCCTTCCTCCGCCGGTACCTCTCCATTCACCCGCCCCTGCTCCTTGGCCTAGGCCTCGTTGAGATTGCCTTTAAATTTTAAATTTTTTTATTTTTTTTCGTCACGTTAATTTTTAGACTCATGCATGTAGGTAAAAAAAATAATTAATTATATAATTTAGTTTAAAATTATGAGATAAATCTTTTAAATCTAGTTGATTGATAATTAGATAATATTTATTAAATATGATAAAAAAATTACTATTTATCAGATTGAAATTTTTTACGACCTAAACAAAGCTTAGTCAATTCCTCTGGCTTCCAGACTGTCGAGGCGCCCCATCCTTCCGCTGTCGCCCGTGCCGTCGCGTTTTCCTTCGACTTCCTGCCTCACAACACCGAACACTGGCATCTGTGTGATGTCCGCGACGGCCGCGTCCTCGTCGATCGCCACAGGAGGAGAGGCCCCATCCGGGACATCGCGGTGTGCGACCCGTTGTCCCGACGATACCTGCTCCTGCCTCTCATAACCGATGATCAACTCGCCTCCATCGGGCTCCACAAGAGTCCTTTCCTTGCGAGGACCGCCTTTATCCCTTCAAGAGGAGGCACAGAGGAGGAGGAGGATACATCGTCATTCAGTGTGATCAACGCGATACAATCCAAGACAAGGCTGGGGGTATTTATCTTCTCTTCGGGCTCTGGCTGCTGGAGTGTCAGCACGTCTGTCAGTTGGGACGATCTAGGTTTGCACCAAATTGATGCGTTGAATTCAGGCCAATGCGCGTATGACTGCTTCTATTGGAAACGAGAAGAGATGAGCACGGTGATCAAGCTCGACATGAATAGCATGCAGTTTTGCACTATTGATCTCCCGCCTGGCCATGATGAACGGGAAATTGTTGTTGTGGAATCAGGGGAAAGCAAGGTTGCAATGTTTAGTCTTCTGGTTCGTGAAGGCACATCTGTGGATTGTTATACGTTTCCGCAAAATGGCAGTGAGAAGTCCCATGAGTGGCATTTGAAGAGTACCATCCCCCAGCCTGACCATTGTACTGGTGAATGTTGCATTCGTGCTCCAGCTGAAGGATACATTTTCATGGAATGCCTTCCACATGAACAAGATCCAACATATTCAACATTCTTTTCACTTGACATCAAGTCTATTAATATTGAGAGGCTCGGTAGGACAAGTTATAATTTTCGTACCTATCCATATTTTGGTTTCCCACCATCTATGTCACCAAGGAGGATTTAGGGATACGCAGTGGTACATTTTTTATTGAAGTCTTGCCTCTTGCATGCATTTTACAGGCCTAAACATTATTTGGGCACTGGTTGTGTGAATGAGCAATTAGTAAGCACAGACTGCTTGCATTGTTGGTCTACATCAAGATGGCCTGTTGAGCATATTTGCCGTGAAAAAACCTGTCTCACAAGGTATGATTTAGATTGCAGTTCTCCCAATCCATGTGCCAGGACTCGGTCTTCTTGTTCTTTATTCAGCCTATCTATGGTTGGCTACACAAGTCAATTTGTTCGGGCTGTGTCAGTTCAAACTTTTGTCATTTTTTGTAATTGCAAATGATCATGATTCTTACTGCAATCCATTTTTCTATGTACCTCTTTGCGAAAAAAGTGCCGTGCTATGTACTAATGTACCTTTGTTTTTCAGTACTACATTAACGCAGTTCAGTTAAACTTTTTTGCCCTCTATATTTTCAGAAGTTCAAACTATGCATTGGCACTGAAAATTTGAAAACCGACTATTTTTGCTGCATTTGCAGTGGTGATTTTCGAAGTTGTAAATTCGTCCATTCAGTGTTGCCGGACTAGATTAAGTCCTGTACCCCTGGTCAGTGGTTCTGTTGGTGCACGTTGCTGGTGGTCTGGAGTAGTGCAAAGGCCTTTAGTGCCGCACTTTTTACATCAACCAGATTTCCCTCGTTGTCCTGTACTCTACTGATATTGTCTGTTGAACTTTGTATTGTCTGATGTGAGATGTAGATTCAGGACCTCTAGCCGACTGTTATGATCACCATTCTTTGGCGACTCTGAGATGCTAGCAGGTTTCTTTGCAGGGAGTATCCTCCGTCACATCGTGTTTTAGCGTTATTAATCTGTGATAATTTAGCAATCTGGACCAAACCTTTTTCCACAGAACCTCTTGAGCTTAATTTGGGCTGACGCTAAATGTACCTGCTATCCTTAGCGAGTCCCACATTTGCTGCTGTGAGATGAGGTCGGCCATGCCTAGTTTGTTCTACAATAATACTACCCACCATATACATGAACAAATTAATTCCTCTTTAAGTTAAAATTTAAGTTTACTTAAATTTCAAATTTATAGAAAATAGCATAATTTTGTTCCCTGGGCGTTTGTGTGTCTGAGGGCCTTTTAATGCTTCCATAGATTTGCTATAATTTCATTGCCTTGGTAATGAAATTCAGGTTACCGTTGTGGAAAAAATAGAAAAGAGCGTAATTGTTTAAATGCAAATGACCACATTATAAAAATATATTTTATGTTATACCTAATGATTTCTAATTTGGTTTCATAAATCATGACACTGTCTTATGAAAAATTATGTACTCCATCCGTCTCAAATTGTAGTTCGTTTGACTTTTTTGAACCTTAAGTTTTACCACTCGTCTTATTTAAAAAATTTAAGTAAATAAAGTTAAATTTAGGTTATTCTTGAAATTCCTTTGTTAAGAAAGCAAGTCACAGCAAAAAAAAATAATATTTTTAATAAGTTTTTGAATAAGATGAGATGGTCAAATTTGGGATCAAAAAAGTCAAACGAACTATAATTTGAGACAGTTAGTAATTCTTAAGAAAGACAACAGCCCTGCCATTGTGTAAAAAAAATGTTTTTTCTCAAACAAAATGCTTTGGAACATGTGCTTCAAGTAAATAAAATTTGTAATCACCCAAAGCACTTAGATGATATATATTGTGTCACTGTATTTGGGAATGAGCTTGATGACATATAGTTAGTTGCACATCCCGTGTTGCTTGTAGCCTTTTTAGTATGAAGTATGAACTCAACTTGCTGGCACCTTACCTAGCTAAGATCTATTCCTAATTGTATATTGGAGTATCCCAATATTTTTATGAATATTGAAGAATGAAGAGTTGCTACAACAGTAACCTAACTAATATATCCTCTCCCATGCCGATTGCCGAACACTGCAAACATCAAAAGATGAGATCATATAATTTATCTAAAACACATCCACTCCGGTCTCCAGATCATTCGTTGTCATGGCCCTTATTACTAGTCCCGCAGCAATTTCGGAGGAAAAAAAGGAAAGAAGTATGAAATCAGAACCCGCCTTTATTTAAAAAACTCAGAACTCGGCTTGGATAATAGGATGGGCCCGGCCCATGAAGGTACATTTTCACGAGTTGCATGCATTCCATCCATTCGCCAGTACGCCCGAAACCCTCGATCCTCGATACCCTTTCCTCCCTTCCGCCGGCGGCGGGAGGCACGTCGGCCATGGCGTCGCGTTCTCATCCGGTCCGCCCCAGCCTCGACGCCATAGATCCGCAGCGGCCGCCGCCGGCACTCCTCAGCGAGCTCCTCGAGGAGATCTTCCTCCGCGTCGCCTCCCCTGCGGACCTCGCCCGCGCCTCCGCCGCGTGCGTCTCCTTCCGCCGCCTCATCGCTGACCCCTCCTTCATCTGCCGGTACCGCTCCGTTCACCCGCCCCTACTCCTTGGCTTAGTCAGTTGGGTTGGTTTCCGTCCTGTCGAGGCGCCCCATCCCTCCGCTGCTGTCGCCCGGTCCACCGACTTCTCGTTCGACTTCCTTCCTACGCGACACTGGTATCCTCGTGATGTCCGTGATGGGCGTGTCCTCGTGGAACGCAGGGACGTGCACATCAATAAGGGGACAGACTGCCGCTTCTCCTGGGACCTCGCGGTGTGCGATCCCCTGTTCCAGCGATACCTGCTGCTGCCTCCCATTACCAATGACCTACTCGCTTCCGTCGGCCTCCATAACCAAGACATGAGCAATTCCGGGGCCTCCTTGATCCCTTCTGGAGGCATGGAGGAGGAGACATCGTTCAGTGTGATCTGTTGGATGATTTCCAGGACAAGATTTGTGGTGTTTTTCTTCTCAACAAGCTCTGATCACTGGACTGCCCGTACAGCTATAAAGGTAAAGAAGTTAACAGGCTAGATTCAGTCCAACGCGTCTATGGTTGCTCAAGCTTGACATGAGCACTATAGAGTTATCCAAATATGACCTTCCTCCTGATCATGACAAGCGAAATGTCGTTGTCTTGGAGTTAGGGGAAGGCAAGGTTGCGATGTTTAGTCTACTTGATGAAGGCACGTCTATGGAATATTACACCTTTATGCAAAATGGCACCGATAAGTCCTGTAAGTGGCATTTGAAAAGTAGTGTCCCATTGCCTGTCCATGGTACTAGTAAATTTCATATTAGTGGTCAAGCTGAAAGATACATTTTCCTGGCACACATTATAAGAGAATGGGATACACCATGTTTTGAGTTTATCTCTCTTGAGGTTAAGTCTTTAAATGTTGAGAGAGTCTGCAAGACTGACGATTTTGATATCTTTCGTGCCCTTCCATATTTTGGTTTCCCACCATCTCTGTCACCAAGGAGGATTTGAGGATATAGAGGTATGTTTTTTTTTTTCTTCTCTTCTTAAGTCTTGACTTTTGTGGTTGACGGACCTTAAATTTACTCTCATGTGATTGTGATGCTGGTATAGCTTTAGTTTGGTAACAATTATTGTGGGATCAAATCTTAGATCATTATGATCACCACATAATGCACTTGCTATTAGAAAAATCTTCTTACATTAGAGAGAACGTTCATATTAGCATGATTTTATTGTGTTTGTATTCTTGGTAGCAAAGGGAAAGCGCATTCAGGAAGCCACTCATCTTTGTACTTCTGTTGCTATGTGGGAGCCTTGTAGTCTGAAAACCAGTTTCATGGAACATCCCACAGTATTTAACAAATCATGAAATAGAAAAGACAAGTGCTAATTTATTGAAAAACTTTTGGAGGATTCTTTGAAATTAAGAAGGGTTTGTATCCCAGTGAGGCCGTGACATTGTTTAGCCTGGGTACTGTTTATTAATTTCAGTTTCGATAATGTGGATCTTACATCTCTTCACTCCCTGCCTCTAATGCTTAAGCATATATTCTAAACATTAGCTAAATCTTTTACTTACTCACTTGGCATAGATTTATTGAACTTAGTTGTTTTTAGTGTTTGTACATGTGATTGCGACGGGCTCACCTGGTTGCAGTTTAAAGTCACTCATTATAAGCTCTGAGCTGAGTGGTGGTACCAAAGTATTGTTTCCCAAACAACAATACAACATTGTCAGTGTACAAAAAGATGGTCTTTTGAGTACATCTGCTATAAAATACTGTTTATCAGCCTAAGTTGGGATACAAAAACCTTTTGGTTATATTGGGTTTCTGCCAATTCTTCTATTGGGATCGCAATCTCAGATGTCGTTCCGTGTTCAATCTAGGTAGGGTTGGTCACACAAGGTAATTTGTTTGGGAGCTACAATGTTTCAACTTTATCATCGTTTTTGCAACTACAAACTTGAAACTGATAATGTGTATTTGTGTGTTTTCTACATTAGTACTGCAATAAGGTTGTCAACTCTCAAATAAAAACATGATAGTTTTTTTTTTCACCTTTTCCATTCTGAGTCAAAACTATTTCTGAGCCATTGACATTACACTGAACTGAACTCCGAACAATCCACCCTCAATTATGCCTTGGCACTGTAACTGTGGAAAACGCTTAAGTAAAATGTTCTGGAAGCATCTGCTTTCTGCAAATGGTTTCTATGTTTCTATGTTCTTAATGACTTGTGTAGAGGCTGGAGGATTGTGAGCGGGAGTGATGCACGCAGTCCAAATGGCATATTGGGCCTCCTAATTAAGTGGCACTACCCTAGCCTTGTCACCCTCGACGACGGGACCAAGGTGGTGCCCTGGCATTGGTCGGACTTCTACAAAGCCAGGGACGCACACCAGGTCCCCATTGCGACCAAGATCAAGACGGAGTTCTGGGTGAGTCTTCATTGCACCGCTTTGTCAATACGCATTCGTTGGACGTTGTTAAAATAATGAAATGATATGTGATATCTGTATGCAGGACTGGTTCACGTGCGAGGCGGGGTACGAGGACCGGGCGTCGGCGGTGCTGGACAAGGTCGCCATGGGGCGACTCAAGGATATGTACTACGAGGCGCACGTCCAGGTCCTCATCACCTACTATGCCGACGTGAAGCGCGAGAAGCTGCTGAAGGAGGATGCCAGGAAGATGATCCATGACCCCGACACCGACATTGACAAGGAGATCTACCTCCAGGTAATTAGGAAACATTACTTATGATTCCTTCCATGAAAAATAAGTAGAAAATATTAATTCTGATTCATCTTCTGCCATGTCATGCAGTTTCCTGCTGAATGGTGCAAAAGCTATAAGGACTGCTGGGAGGCCATTGTGGACGAGTGGAGAAGGCCGGCGTCGTATGAGGAGCGTCGCCGTAGAAGTGAACATGCCAAGGCGAGGAAAGGGCCGGCACACCGCCAAGGGAGCCGCTCCCTCTGAGGGTTTATGGACGCATGGGTAAGCTTCTGTCGATTTATTTATTTATTTATTTAATCTCATTACGTGTAATCATCCTTGTGTTTTTCTTGTAGTCCCAGTCGTATGAGGGGCAGGTGATCAATGAGTACGAGGGCTATGCCCTGTCTCACAAGGGCAAAGCGACAGATCCGAACAACGTCTTCAGCTCGGTGGATAGGCCCGAGGTGTACACCAACCCGAACGCCTACAAGAAGATGGTCCAGTACACCGAGGCGGCTCGCCAGCGCCATGGTCCAGACTACGATCCTTCCAAGCAGCCCCTGGATATAGACATCCTGATGAGGACGGGAGGAGGGAAACAACACGGCAAGTACTTGATTGCCCACAGCGCCATCGACCCGGCCACCGTTCCCACCCTTCGTCAGATTCGTAAATCCGCCAGCATGACCTCCTCCGACGTCCCCATACGACCTCGGCAGCCGAGCACGTTAGCGGCGGTTCAGATAACTTTAGTTTCATTCATCGTTAATTGGTTTTAAATATATACCTTTACTTTGCATTGTTTAAACATTGAGGGTGTAACATTGCAGTCCGAGCTGGCCGAGTTGCGGGCCGCGACGGAGGCCTCGCAGGAGTCCTATCAGCGGGAGATGGCGGCCCGAGAGGAGGCCCATCGGCAGGAGATAGCGGCCCGAGAGGAGGCCCATCGACAGGAGATGGCGCTGGAGGCAGCCAGCTACATTCAGAACATTCAGATCCCTGGTGCTGTCATGCCTCCGTTGCCCGTCTCGATGTTCGCTCCACCCCCTCCTTCTGGCCCTATGGGGACTCCGGTGAGTATATATGTTTGTCCATTGTTTTGGCTTGTGCGGCCATCTTGTAAGTACTAATGAGATCGCTTCTCCTTTGTGCAGGCACTGTCGGCGGGTTCGAACCCGACTCCTCCAGATCTCCCTTCTCCAGGCCATGGGTGGCTGGTTGTTTTCCCTCAGCAACACTTCTGGCCTCCGGGTGGCGGTCTTCCTCGGCCTCCGTAGCAGGGGACCTCCGCGTGGGCGAGCTACCCTCCTCCGCCAACCCAGCACGCGCACTCCGGGTGGGGGCACCAGTACGTGTCGGCGCCGCTCCTGCAAGGCCAGTCCTCGTGGTCTGCGTGGTCTTTAGTCCATGAAGAGCATAGGGACGACGGGTCGCAGCACGAATGAGGGCCTTTGTTTGATGTTGGACTTATGGACTTGTTGAACTTCTTGAATGTTTTGACTTGTTGGAATTATGAACTTGTTGGATGTTTGAATGTTGGACTTGTGGATTTAGACATGTGATATATACGTGGATTTATATTATATATGTGTGCATTTATATTATATATATATGATTAACTACTGTGATATATATAGGAAAACAAGAAAAAAAAAGAAAAAAAAATTCCAGCTTTGAAGCCGCTCATGAGCCGGCTAAGTTGGGTTATCTATGTTCCGAAGGCGAGGGGATCATTGTTGATTCCATCCCGAACGACATAGCCGTAATCGTCGCTAACAATTTGTTAGCTTCTGAGTAATGCGAATGCCCAGTTTAAAAAAAAATAACAATTTAGGTCACAACTCACAAGTGAACAGATTACTGAAGCGTTGGTCTTCTTTCCTTAGCATTGACCTTGTTTCTCCTTTACATTAATATTAATATTTAATAATTAATTTTTTGAGCAATAATTTATAATTAATATACAAGCTTTTTTATGATTTTGACTTAAATCTTTTTTTAAGTTGATTTTGACTTAAATTAATATACAAGCTGGACAGGTCCTGCTAGCAATTTCGGAAAAAAGTAGTAGTATGAACTCTGAACTCGGCTTGAATAAATGGGCCCGGCCCATGAACATAGGCTTTCACGAGCCTTGGCATTACGTTTGCATCCATTCTACACTCCGTGACTCTGCACTTGGACTCGCCAATCTACAGGATCCTCGATTCCCTTCCTCCCTTCCGCCACCGGCGGGAGGCACGTCGGCCATGGAGGAACGTGCTCACCCGCTCCTTCCCCGCCTACGGGGTGCATGTTCTATGCAAGTGCACAATCGCGCGGGTGTTCTGGAGTCATGCAAAAACCCTAGCAGGTGTCAGATTACCAGATATGCACCCCGAGACGTGGGTGGATGATCTAATTTGTGCAAGGGTGGCCACGGGAGTGGAACAAGCTATGATCCTCATCGATATGTACTCGCTGTGGTCGCAGCGCAACGACCGACGGCATGGGGCGAGGGAGTTCCCAATCAAAGATGCAGTTCAGTGGGCTTTGGACCTTGCTTCTGAACTTTGGCATGATATAGAGAAGCTCCCAAAGGAGACGGTTCCGATCAAGGAGCAGAAATGGGAGAAACCACCGGAGGGATGGACGAAGTGTAATGCTGATGGCGCGTTCTATGATCAGCATTGGAGGGGTGCCACCGGGATGGTACTCCGTGATCAGATTGGAGCATTCATCAGAGGAGGCGCAAAGTGGTATGACCACTCCTGTTTCGACGCCCTGTCAATGGAGGCTCTGGCTTGCAGGGATGGACTGCTGACGGCAAAGCAGTTGAGAGTCCAACGACTGTGGTTGGAGACCTACTGCCAGGAGTTGGTGAAGCTCTGGGACGCGGGAGACAACCAGGGAGCAACGGTGACGGCAATTCTGAAGGAGATTCGGGAGTTGAGCTTGTGCTTTCATGATTTTAAGTTTTCATATGCTAGTAGAAAATGTAATATGGTAGCTCATGTGTTAGCAAAACAGGTTACGAGTGACACACGCTTTGGGTGGTGGCAGATAACCCCGGCATGTGTGGCGTCACTCCTAGCCTCAGATTGTAATCCTGGCTGATTAATGAATGAATTCCCCCCCTTGGCGCAAAAAAAAAAAAAAAAAAGGTCCTTCCCCGCCTCGATGCCATGGAGCCGGATGAAGGGGATACAACATATTCAACGTTTTTCTCACTTGAGATCAACTGCTTGAGATTAAGTCTTTTAATATCGAGAGGGTCGGTAGGACAATTTCTTTTGCTGGCACCTATCCGTATTTTGGTTTCCCACCATCTATGTCGCCAAGGAGGATTTAAGGATATGGAGTGGTATACCTTTTATTGTAAGTATTGCCTCTTGCATTTCACCACCTGTACATTTTGGCATTGGTTGTTTGAATGAGCGATTATATTATGTAAGCACCCAGCGCATTCCGCTTGCATTGTTGGTCTATATATGGTTTGTTGAGCATATTTTCCATAAAAAAACTGGCTCATGAGATAGGCTTAAGATGTGTAATAAACCTTTGTTTATAATGACCTTTAGTCAGTTCTTCTAATGCACGTGCCAGGACTCCAATCTTGTTGTTTGTTCAGTCTAGCTAGGGTTGGCTGCAGTCCTGCAGAAGTCAATTTGTTGGAACTATGTCAGTTCAAACTTTTGTCATTTTTTGTAATTTACAAATGATCATAATTCTTACTGCAACCATTTTGTTGTTTTCCACTTTTCCTCTCCTAGAAAAAGTGCTGCAAGTACTACATTTGTGCAATTAAGTTAAAAACTTTGCCATCCATGCTTTTAGAAGTTGAAACCATGCATTGACACTGTAACTTTGAAAAGCGGCTATTTTTGCTGCATCTTTAGTGGTGATTTTCCAAATTCTAACTTCATCCATTCAGTTGCGGGACTAGATTTGATCCTGGTCGGTGGTTCCTTCTGTGCCATGCTGCTGATTCGGGGCAGTGGGGCTATGTGATGCTGCTGCAGAGGCTTTTAGTGTCGCATTTCTACTTGATTTTCCTTCTTGTTCTGTAGTGATATTGTCTGTTGAACTTTGTTCAGGCCAGCATAGGTATCAAACTTGTGTTTTGTATATTTCATTCAAGTGTCATTACTGATCTGTGTGACTGCATCACATGGATGACGAGACTTAAGGCGTTGTGTGCCATATGACAAACATGGATGAGGTCCGAGTTATTGTAGTTTCTAGTGATGGTTTTACAGTGGTTCTCAGACTATATATCCAATGTCTGTCTTAGGGAAGCCGATTAATGCGTGGATCTTTTCCTGTTGCATTTATTTATCCCTTCCACATTCAGTCATTCAAACATATTTCTTCATAATCCAAAAAAATAAAAAGCAACCAAAGAGTACTTTTTCTTTCTGTGTGTGCATATTTGAAAGCTAAATTCTGTTGTCATCCAAAATGGGTTTTATTTGCAGGTACGCATATGCCCGTGCTTAACTGACGTGGCTCACTCAGAGCTACCTCCTATCATAACAATTGCTGCTGTCCTGGGGCAAATGAATTGGCTGTAAATGTCCATAATGATCAGTACAAGAGTTCCCAACAAGCTGAAAGTTTTCTTTCGTATCTTTACTTGAATAAGAGGCACGGTACAGTACCAGAACCAACCAACCTTCTAAGCAAGCAACTTGTACACAAGTGTATCCTCGAGGATGATGGTTGTCGCCAATGTGATGCTACTTCTGAAGACTGTTACCATGCTTTCTTCGAGTGCCCCCTCGTTTCTAGTGTTTTTTTAGGCAACACAGAGCTTTCATTAATTCATGGCAGTATTACAATCATTGGCTGCTAGAATCGCAAGCCAATCCGGGATCGAATCAATCCAAAAGAAGCAACGTTCGGTGGCCGAAACCGTAGCGGCACAAACATGAGCTACCGAATTTGCCTCCCTACTAACCCACGTAACTCTAAAGTCTGAAAAACTACTGTCAAGCTCCATGATATCGAAACAAAGCCCTCCAACAGAGGATCTCACTGACTCCGGGTTCTTCAACTGATTCGCCAAGCCTTGGTTATCAATTTCCAGGATCACCCATTCCAGACCAAGCTCGTGAGCAAGCTCGAGTTCCCTCCTTGGCTGCCAAAGCCTCCGCGGTCAGAGCATCAGAGACTTCATCCAGCCATCTCGCAGCAGCACCTTGGACCATGCCATTTGCATCCCGAATGACCACCCCCGCGGACCCCAAGCCTATGTCGTGGTCGAAGCCTGCATCGGAATTGATCTTGAACCAGCCCGTGCCCGGCGCCGTCCAGTGCATTTTGGACTTGACCTTTGGCACCTTCTCCTTCTGTTCAGTGAGGCCAGGTCCCCGTTTCTAGTGTTTGTACATGTGATTGTGACAGGCTCGCATGGTTACAGTTAAAAGTCACTAATTATATGATTCTTTAGAGCAGCTGAGCTGAGTGGTGGTACCATAGCAATGTTTCCCAAACAACATTGTCAGTGCACAAAAAATATGGTCATTTGAATATGTTTGCTGTAAAATACTCATTTCTCAATCTGAGCTCAGATACACAAACCTTTTGGTTATTTTGGATTTCTTCCTATTCTTCTATTTGGACAGATGCAGTCCATTGTTCAATCTGGCTAGGGTTGGTCGCACAGGTGAATTTGTTTAGGAGCTACCTATTTCAACTATGTCATCTTTTTGTAACTGCAAATTTGAAATTGATGTCGTGCATTTGTGTGTTTTCTACTTGAGTGTTTAGTGCAATAAGGTTGTCACCTCTTGGATAAAAGAACATGTTAGTTTTGTGCATCTTTTTGTTCTGAACCATTGACGTTGAGCTGAACTGAACTTGAACAGTCCACCCTTCAAATTATGAATTGGCACTATAACTGTGGAAAACACTTAAGTAAATGTTTTGCAAGCATCTACGTTCATCAATGGTGGTTTCTCTGTCTTTCAACTGCATATATTTGGTTCCAGGACTAGTACTCATCTAGGTTGGGGAACCCTGGTGCCTCACTGCTGTTTTTATGTATCTCACTTTCTCTGTTCTTCTAGCTAGGTGCTTTCGGTTGTCATGGAATCTGCTGATGTCTGATGAATGCTGTTTGGTTTGACACAATGGTACATTAGCCACCAAGTTGGCCAATGTATTTGTTAGACGCTGCTGGTCTAAGTTGCATTATGATGTAGGTAGGATTAAGAAGCAAGGCATCATAGATATGTTGGTGTCCGATATTTAAGTGTTCAATATCTTGTAACCGAACCTTTTGCCTTTGGAGATGCCTTCAGTGGGCTTGGATATGGATGGGCCTGGCCCATAAACATACGCTTTCACGAGTCATGCATCAACTTGCATGACACGCACTTTTACTCGCCGGTTGCCACTACAAGCTCTAGCCCACGAAATCCTCGATCCCCCCATCCTCGATTCCCCTTCCTCCGCCCCTCCGCCGGCGGCGGGAGGTACGTCGGCGATAGCGTCGCGTGCACACCCTGTCCGCCCCAGCCTCGATGCCATGGAGCCGGAGCGGCCACCGCCGGCACTCATAAGCGAGCTCCTCGAGGAGATCTTCCTCCACGTCGCCTCCCCTGCGGACCTCGCCCGCGCCTCCGCCGCTTGCGTCTCCTTCCACCGCCTCATCACTGACCCCTCCTTCCTCCGCCGGTACCGCTCCATTCACCCGCCCCAACTCCTTGGCGTAGTCAGTTGGATTGGCTTCCATCCTGTCGAGGCGCCCCACCCCTCCGCTACTGTCGCCCGTGCTGTCGCGTTTTCCTTCGACTTCCTCCCTCCTCACACCACCGAACGGGACCGCTGGTGCGCGCGCGATGTCCGCGACGGCCGCGTCCTCGTCTCGCGCCGTAACGACGAAAGCCCGATCTACACGGACCTCGCGGTGTGCGACCCATTGTCCCGGCGATACCTACTGCTGCCTCCCATAACCGACAACCTACTCGCCTCCGTCGGGCTCCAAAACCAAGGTTTTGACCAGTGGGAGACCTCTTTTATCCCTTCAGGAGGCATAGATGAAGATACATCATTCAGCTTGATCCACTGGGTGCAATCCGACACAATGCTGGGGGTATTTGTCTTCTCTTCAGTCTCTGGCTGCTGGAGTGTCAGTATGTCTACCAATTGCAACGATCTGGGCTTGAACATACTTGAGGAGCTGGTTTCAGGCCAATGGATGCATGACTGCTTCTATTGGAAATTAGAGCGCATGAGCATGCTGATCAAGCTCGACATGAATACTATGAAGTTTTGCACAGTTGACCTACCGCCTGGCCACGGCAAGCGGCAAATCCTCATTGTGGAGTCAGGGAGAAACAAGCTTGCTATGTGTAGTGTGGATTATGCAGGCACATCTGTGGATTATTACACCTTTTCGCAACATGGCAGTGGGAATTCCCATGGGTGGCATATGATGAGTACCATCCCTTTGCCTGCAGAGTATAGTATTAATTTTCGCTATTTTAAGGGTCCAGCTGAAGGATACATTTTCCTAAGAGGCGTTCCCATGGAACATGATGCAAAACATCATGTGTTTTTCTCACTTGATATTAAGTCATTCAAAATTGAGAGGTTCAGCACAACAGGCTTTGCCCGTAGTGGCCCTCAATATTTATTTTTCTTTGATGGCCATCCATATTTTGGTTTCCCACCATTTATGTCACCAATAAGAATTTGAGGATACGGAAAGGTAAGTTTCTTATCATAAGTGTTGCCTTTTGCATTTTAGCACAACTCTAAATTATTGCCATGTGACTGATGCTGGAATGACATTATATTTGAATGACATGATTCTGGTCACCACATAGTTCATGTGTTGTTTGACAATTTGCTTTCGATAGAGACTTGCAGGCTTTTCTTGTGGTTTTTCTTGTCCTGTGTATTATCTGGTGTAGCGAAGCTAAAACACACTGAGGTTTAGTTATTAGTCTGGGTGTTGTTTAATGACTAGTTGTGGTAATTTGGGCTTATATCTGTTCTCTCCTTGCCTCCCATCCCATGCTTATGCAAATATTTCAAACATTGACAAATGCCTCTTTCTATCAATCTATTCACTTGGCATAGCTTTATGGAACTTCATGTTCTCTTATGTTTGTATTTCTAACTGGTAGGGTCACCTGGTTGCAGTTTCAAGTCGCTAATTATATCATGAACCATTAGAGCAACTGAGCTGAGTGGTAGTACGATAGTAGAGTTCCCCAAATAGCATTGCTGGTATTTTGAGCATGTTTGCTGTAAAATGCGGCTTACGACTTTATGAGCCTAAGCTTGGCTAGACAAAACTTTTCAATTATAATGAGCCTCAGCCTATTTCTTATAAATTTGGGGTCTCATATCCTGTTCCTTGTTTAATCTAGCTAGGCCTGGCTGCACATAGATTTGCCACAAACTTGAGAAAATGTTCATGGCATCAGTCACTCAGTACATAATACTAGAACCTACTAGAACCTATGAAGCATAATTGGTTAGAAGTTAGAACCTATATCCATCTCTGGACACAGATAGCAGGAAGATTTTTCCCCAAGAGTATGAACATAACGCGGTGCAATCATCTGCGATTTCCAGTAGTTATCTCTAACTCTTCCTACCAAAGCTAAAACTTTGCGTGCTAACTGGTACAAATATAATCGTAGCAGTAAACTGTCATCAACTTGATGTAAGCAGGAAATATTTTCCCTGGAAACCAAACTTCCTCAAAAATCAGGTAACAAGAACAGGGCAACCTAGAAAGTTTTCATGGACTGATTCACTTGCATGATACTGTATTAAGTCAGGTGTGTATGCATCCATCATTTTAACACAACGGAAGGGTGGCTATGTCTCCGGTCGTGGCCCCATCCATAAAGAAACAGCAAACCACTTTTTTTTTTCTTTGCATAACAAAAATCCCATTCCCAGGATAATCACTGCGGCTTCAGTCGCGCTATCACCATAGTCCATAGCACAAGTAGCAGCTGCACTCTGGACTCCATAGATGATCACAGCAAAACGTCAACCTAGGATGCAAGTGGCGATAATGAAACTCGGGCTCGGGCATGAGTTGAAATTTTGATTACTTCAAGCACCATTGCAACAGATTGTATGGACCTTTACCCGTCCATACTGTTCAATCAGAATTAGCAAAGTGCATCATTGATTCGATACCACACTACAGCCTATTAATGCAGCCCAATAAATGTCGCGGCCAAGGACGCGCCATGAAGAAGATATACAGAAGAAGGTGTTGTTTCGGGAAGACACAATTCCAGAAGACGTTATCTGCTTTTTATTACGTATTATGTAATTTACGTTTTCGCATTAGACTATGCCATGTGGGACCCGGATGTCAGGGGTTGCGTGAGTACTAAGCGCAAGGCGCTGTTGTGTAACAGACATCGAACATTTTGCTTCTGAAATCAGAACTCGCCAAGGCAGAGGGCTTGCCCTGCCGGCTTCCTCGTCTCCGATTTGCTTCTTTCTCTAGCTCACGTCGTCGGCGATTCCCGCCGGCGGCCAGGAGTGTGACAAGTGGTATCGGATTCGGCTATCCTCGGCGTGGGTGCGGAGCTCCATCGCTCCTCATCGGCGTCCGCTATCCCGTCGCGCGTGCCTCCGACAAGTTCAGGTGACGAATCCATCGGTTCCCCATGTCCTACGGCCCTTCACCTAGATCCACTCCATTCATCCGTTCGCAGTTACATCGGGTCCTAGATTAGGTCGTTTGTCTCGATCGCGATCAAAATCCGGTAGGCAGGCTCTGCTCGGGTCACGCTCGCAAGGTGTTCGACCAGAGTACCCAGAGGTCCTATTCGGGCGATTGGATCAGCTTGCGTCCTAATCTGCACCTTCCACCTTCAATCCACAAATTTCCGATACGGATTCGTCATAATCATACCCTCAAGCGCGGAATTGAGTTCTCTGGCGTGTTTCGGTGGTGAGCAGTCCCATCTCTGCTCCTTGCTCATACTTGGCCACTTTGAGTACAGCGACAAGGGTTGTGGGGCACTTGTTCCCACGTAAAATTCCGGAGTCTGCTAATTCGAAGCTGTGCGGTGGCGTTGGCGGGAGAGTGTCCTTGAGCTCGGGTTGCGGGACATCGGTTCTCGTGTCAAATTCCAAGGCTCGGCCTCACTCTCAGGCGGCGGTGCGGTGGCCGGCAACGCTCGGGGAGGATTTTGTCTGAACCGGTTGTTGGTCACCAGGAGTTCCAGGGTCTTTCAGGGTGACTCTTCCTAAGCCATCTCAGCAGACGACTATTCTCTTGGACGCGATGTCCAAGCGATCAGACAATGAGCAGCGTTTCATGGACAAAGTGCTCAATCACTTCGAGTTCTTAGTCGGTCGAGTAGAAGAATTGGGCAAAAAGCAAGATGCCATGAAGCAACAAATGGATCTGGGTAATTCTGCCATGGATGATTTCACTGCAGAACAGCATCGAATTTCTCAACAGGTCAGAGCTAATGGAGCCGCTGTGGCTCAGCTGACAAGGAGGCAGTATGATCTGGAGGATGAATTTCAAGGTGCTCACTCTTCTGTAACCAGTTCTGAATCAGAGGTCCCTCCATTGGAGAATGTTTTTGCTGGCAAAAAGGCAGAAATACCAGAAGGTACTTCCAGGCAATTTGGGAGGCCTAGAAGATACACTGGAAGAACTGGGCACAGGACTGACCATAGACTCAGGGCTGAGTCTAGGAACACTGGCAATGATGGACAACTTCCTCATCAAGCAATTCCCAAGATGCATTGTCCTAAATTCAATGGTGAGCAACCCAAGGTTTGGAAGGACAACTGCGAGAGTTATTTCGCTCTGTGCAATATTCCCACGGGCATGTGGATTACGGCTGCTAGAATCAATTTCGAAGGTAATGCTGCTACTTGGTACCAAGCATACAAGCAACAGCATACTTTCAGGAATTGGGACCATTTCTGTTCAGTAGTGCAGGAAGAATTTGGGTCTGATGATTATCGTGCTGCTATGGATGAGTTACTGGGGCTGAAACAGAAAGGGTTAGTGGAAGAATACACTACAAAGTTCCAAGCTCTACAATACACAATCAACATGCATAGCTCTCAGTATGACAATGTATTTTTCACTGCTCAGTATGTGAGAGGTTTGAAGAAGGAGATAAGAGGGACGGTAGAGTCTCAAATGCCCACTTCGGTTCTCAGAGCTTCCATATTGGCCAAGGTACAACAAGGTGTCCTGGAGAGGGCCAAAGTAAAGCAGGGTAAACAACCTTATCAGAACAGACCATATCAGCAATACAAGCAAGAGGTGAAAGCTCTTCCACAACAGTCCATCCCCTGGCGTGATAGGCAGTTGAGGGACTACAGAAAAGCTAATGGTCTGTGCTACAGCTGTGGGGAAGGTATGTACCTGGTCACCAAGAGGTGTGTGCCAAAAAGAACAAAGCACAAGTCAATGCCCTGGTGGTCAATGATCTGGATAGAGAACTATCTGATGAAGTTCTGAATGATCTGGCAGCAGAAGATGCATTCCAGGAAGATTTTGGTAAGCTGTCCATTAATGCTATCTCTAGCCTTGATCATGTTGATTGCATGAAGCTTAAGTGCAGAGTCAAGGATAAAACCATGCTGGTCCTTATTGATAGTGGTAGTTCTCACAGTTTCATCAGTTCCCAGTTTGTGGACTGTGCTACTATAGCCAGTAGCCCAATGCCAGTTAAACAGGTTAAATTGGCAAATCCACAACAGCTGGCCACTGACAGAAAAGTCTCTAATCTTCAGTGGTATTGCCAAGATCATACTATGTCTATTGATTTCATAGTTCTAGACATGCACCCCTATGATGCAATTTTGGGGTATGACTGGCTGAAATCACATGGTTCAATGAACTTTGATTGGGAGGGTAATTCTATGGAGTTTCTGGAAAATGGCAAGCTGATCAAATTGCAGGGGGTTACTTCACAGAATGCACCACCATCAGTTATTTCTGCCAACAAAGTCTCCAAGACTGCCAGAGGCAATGATGTGTGGGCCTATGCTTTGGTTAATTATGTTCCAACTCCTGCTTCAGGGCCACTTACAAATCATGGTGAGCCAGTTCAGTTGGTTCTAGCCAAATACAGAGATGTCTTTTCTGACCACAAAACTTTACCACCCAGAAGAACATATGACCATGCTATCCCTCTGCACCCTGATGTTGTGCCTGTCAATTCAAGACCATATCACTATTCTTCACTGCATAAGTCTGAGATTGAGAAACAAGTGCAGGATTTACTTCAGGCAGGACTTATATCTCACAGTCACAGCCCATTTGCTTCTCCTGTCCTCTTGGTCAAAAAGAAGGATGGTTCTTGGAGGTTTTGTGTCGACTATAGAAGACTCAATGAGCTGACTATCAAGAATAAGTTTCCAATGCCAATAATAGAAGAGATTCTGGATGAGTTGGCTGGCTCTAAGTACTTCACCAAACTAGATCTCAGGGCAGGATATCATCAAGTGCGGATGCTTCCAGAAGATGAATACAAGACTGCCTTCAAGACACATCAGGGGCATTATCAGTTCAGGGTTATGCCTTTTGGCTTAACAAATGCTCCAGCTACATTTCAATGTATAATGAATCACATTCTGCAGCCATACTTGAGACAGTTTGTCCTTGTCTTCTTGGATGACATTTTAATCTACAGTCCTACTTTGGAAGATCATATTCAGCACTTGGAACAGGTGTTAGACCAACTCAGTAAGCATCAGTTCTATTTAAAGGAGAGCAAGTGTTCCTTTGCTCAATCTAGTCTGGAGTATTTGGGACATATTATATCAGCCAATGGTGTAGCTACTGAATCCACCAAGGTCGAAGCCATGCTTGCCTGGCCAAAACCAACTTCAGTCACTGAACTCAGGGGTTTTCTGGGTTTGACAGGGTACTACAGAAGATTTGTGAAAAACTATGGTATCCTGACAAAACCACTTACAACTCTCCTCAGAAAGAACCAGTTTGAGTGGACTGATGTAGCTCAAGCAGCTTTTGAAAAAACCAAGTTGGCTATGTCACAGGCTCCTGTTCTGACATTGCCTAACTTCAATGAGCCATTTACAATAGAGACTGATGCATGCAATGAGGGAGTGGGTGTTGTCCTTATGCAGCATGGCAAACCTGTTGCTTATTTATGCAAAGCTCTTGGTGAAAAGCATAGAGCTACTTCTTATATATGAGAAGGAATTTTTGGCCCTAATCATGGCGGTGGAGAAGTGGAGGCACTATCTGCTCAGGAATGAATTCATCATCTTGACTGATCATAAGTCTTTGGCATATTTGAATGGGCAAAATTTGCACTCTGAGTTACAGAGGAAAACAATGGCCAGACTAATGGGCCTTCAGTTCAAGATTGTCTACAGGAAGGGCAAGGAAAATGTGGTAGCTGATGCATTATCCAGGGTGGCACATCTGCTGGCTATTCAGGCTGTGTCCACAGTACAACCTGCCTGGCTCAGGCAATGATCCAAAGGCTGGCCCTTCACAGCCCTGATGAGCATGGTTACAGTCTTGACAATGGATTGATCAAGCACAGAGGTAAAGTGTGGATTGGACATAATTCTGCACTTCAGACCAAGCTGATAGCTGTCTGCCATTCCAGTGCTGTTGGGGGTCATTCAGGTACAGCAGCCACATACTACAGACTCAAGCAACACTTTGCATGGAAAGGCATGAAGCTGGATGTGGAGAATTATGTAAAGCAATGCAGCATCTGTCAGCAAGCCAAGCACTCCAATACACACCCAAAAGGTTTGCTTCAACCCCTGCCTATTCCAGCTGGTATTTGGCAGGACCTTTCCATGGATTTCATAGAGGGTCTACCTAAATCAGATGGTTATAATGTGATTCTGGTAGTAGTGGACAGATTCACTAAGTCAGCCCATTTTTTTACCACTCAAGCATCCTTATACTGCCGAATCTGTCGCTCAAGTCTTCTTTGAGAACATCATCAAGCTTCATGGACTTCCCAAGTCCATAGTGAGTGACAGAGATACCATAATCTCAGTACATTTTGGAAGGAGTTGTTTGATCTTTACAAGGTGGATCTGAAATATACCACAGCCTACCACCCACAATCAGATGGCCAAACCGAACGTGTCAATCAGTGCCTTGAGATGTACTTGCGGTGTGATGTTCAGGCATCTCCTAAAGCTTGGAAGAAATGGTTATCATTGGCAGAGCTCTGGTATAATTCCTCTCTACACACATCTCTTGGCTATTCTCCATTCAGAGCCCTCTATGGCTATGATCCAACTGTAGGTGCTGTCCCAGTTATACCTGCAACTATAAGCACTGCAGTAGCTGACATGGTGGAGCATAGAGAGGAACACCTCGAATCACTCAGGCAACATCTTACCAGAGCTCAAAACAGAATGAAGTTAGTGGCTGACAAGAAAAGAACTGATTGGCAATTTCAAGTTGGGGACATGGTGTTACTCAAACTCCAGCCATACACTCAATCTTCCGTGGCTAACAGGCCTTACCCCAAACTTGCATACAAGTGCTTTGGCCCATACAAAGTGCTGGAAAGAATTGGAACAGTGGCCTACAAGCTGGAACTACCTCCTGACTCTATGATTCATAATGTCTTCCACATTTCTCAACTGAAACCATATGTTGCAGATTATTCTCCTGTCTTTGATGTTCTACCAGTAACCACTGATTTGGAGGCCGCTGCAGCAGTTCCAGCAGCGATCTTGGAGAGGCGACTGGTCAAGAAAGAAAATACAGCAATCCCACAGGTGCGGGTCACTTGGTCCAAGTTTCCAGCAACAGTTACTACCTGGGAGGACTACAACGTGCTACGGCAGAGGTTTCCTGATGCCCCAGCTTGGGGGCAACCTGGTTCTTCAGGAGG
>CM041630.1:57925115-57964066 GCA_023333625.1 Bothriochloa decipiens | reverse complement strand
AAAAAAAAAATTGTATCGAGCCATCTAAGAAGGGCGAGGAATTACACCATGCGAAAAAGCGATTAATAAGTGAGGAGCTGCAGCGTGATATGGCACTTTGTTTCCCAGTTCCAACACCAATGTCGAAGTCGTCCTTCGGTGCTTATTGATTGTGTGATGTTATTCGGGGCGACAGCGACCTGCGTTGCGCACTTGCGCTTGTGCATTCGTGAAGCAAGCTAAGAGACTGCTGAGTGCTGAATCTTGACTCCGAGCAAGTATGCAGGATGGCTGTTAGAATCACTGTCTTTCAATATCTACCGGGGTAACAACTCTGCGGCCCAGATAAGGTCGGACGGTGGAACTGATGGGAGAAGTACGTCTGCCACACTCGATCTCCATCCCCAATTCATCCAGAGGTTTGTTTGCAGCATAAGTGCGTGTGCCGTGTGCGTCGTTGTCGATCGTTCTTTCTTACAGCTCAATAATTTATCCTTTCCTTCGATTTTTGCTTCGTGTCTGTTTGTTATTTGGCAATTATATAAATACTAGGGATAAAAAAATATATAAATACTAATATGTACTGTATGTGTTTGTGGTGTGTTTTCTTCGAGCATTCTATGGACCCAGGGTCCACCCAATTTTTTTCCGTATTAATCAAACCTAGGATAGCTTGAATTATAATAAAATTCTACCACTCATATTTCAAGACAATGGAATATATATTTTTAAAATATATGAAAGCTCAGATGTTATTAAAAATAACAAAATCAAATGTTATGATGAAAAATAAAACAGGTTATTATAAATCGAAAGCTGTGGATGGTGTAGTGCAACAAGGCAAAATCAAAATATTGCAGGCACAGGATGTTCTTGAATTTCAGGAGAATGAACTAACATAAAAAGCCTGTGGAACAGTTGCAAACAAGTACATCCATATTCACACAAGTCAGGCAATTTTGTCGATTGGAAGATTAATGAAATAACAAAAAAATTGAATTGCTAAAGTTACAAGTCAAAATTTACATAAATGAATCAACAAGCCCATGGACACTTTATTACATCGAGCACGGTATGGCTCTGATTATTTATTATACATCGGTTTGCGAAATCAAATAACAATAGGATATAGTGGACAAGAATTTTCAAGGTTTTTCCGTTCTCACCAGCCATTCTGAAAAATGGCCAGGTTTTCTCTGCATCTAAATACAGAAGACTCGGTTTCTCTCAAGCCAGCAGAAAACTGGCATACTTTGCGCCAAGAGCCTCTGCACACAGAGCAGCCCATTTTTCCTCACTTCAGTGTTCTCATGATTCATGAGCTTCATGGCTCGGTCCTTGGCCTTGAGGTCTGCCACCACAATTCGCCCAGATGGATGGTACTGGAGGAACTGTGAGAGGTCGTAGCAGGCCACAGCAAGAGCGGTGGTGTCACTTGATGTGTCAATGATTGTCATGAGAACTCGTAGAATCTGCCAAGTTATAGGTGCAATTTCATCACAACCACAGAGCCTATCTGATCGATTGAATTGACCAGAAATTGAGTATTGAACTACTTAGTCCAATTGTGCAACAAGTTTATTCAATCATTTTCATTCAAGAATGGACAAGGCATACCTGGAAATCATTTTCTTCGAAATTGTTAATGTTCTCACGCCAGAAACTTGGATCTTTGTGCATTGGAGACCAATCAAGATGACCAAGAAGAACTTGCTGTTTGTACTTATCAAAGGAACTCAACTTCTTGAGGTTTTCTTTGAGTCCCACCTCTAGTTGATTCAGAGCATCTAACAGATCCTGGGCGCATAAATAATAGGAAATTGCTGTCAGCACAAATAGGTGCAAAAGCATACAAGCTCAAGCTGAGCACTTTATAATAGACTAGATAAGATTGATCATCTGGGCAGCAAATGCACCCTTTGCCAGCAAATTACGGAAGGACAACACAACAACTCTGACCACCTTCAGTTTTATGCATAATGTTAACATTTCTGACATAATTAAAGTGGCATAATATGACATGCAAATTTAGAACATTACCTTCTCTTTAGTAGAGCCCTTGACAACGTCTGTTAGTCTTGGCATAACGCATAACCCTTGTGGTGGACAAATAATCAACTGCAGCATCATAAAAGGATAAAAGCCAGATGCAGAGGCAAGTTTCATAAAGGAGCTGCACAAGAAATAACAAAAAGGAACACACATGGGGAAAGTTAGTTCTCGAGTTGAAAGATGAAACAGTTTATGCCTGTTATCTGCAATCAAACAGCTAAGACCTAATGCTACACTCTTCTCCAAGATACTTCCATTCTAGATGCTTAGGGCCAACCAATCACCTGAATTGACTGTTGTGTGGAAGCTGGGGATATCAAAGGAATAAGCAGCTTGATGCCATCAGCTTGAACAAATAATGTCCTAACATATGGTTCTCTTACCAAAGTGGAGAGGCAATGGATAGAAGTAGGAATAGAGCAGCTCGGGTGTGTAGGATTCCTCAGCTGCAAAACATATCATAATAAAATTTCAGAACGCATGAATGGTAGTTTCATAGCATATAAAAAATAAAAAGTGTTAATCAACTAAAAAGGCCATTCACATTTCTAACCTGTGAACAGAGCCATCAACCAAACCTCTGAATACATCATGTGTTGAAGTAAGTTTGCTCTTTGAATTAGAAGCATCTCCATTTGGAAGTGTGCCATTCTGAAGCTTTGGTCGTGCACTATAGTCAAAGTAAAGTAAGATCTACAAATAACTTTTTTCTTGTACAAACCAGTTGCCTTTCCACAACAACCTGAAAATTATAATTTTGTTAGTTAAATATGGTGATCAGAGATCAAGATGAATCAGGCCTAGCATGGTGTGCATGAACTCTTTCTAGCATGAGGGTATTCCCGAAACAAAACAGGGTATTGGGTACAGAAGGTGACTATTCTAATTATAAAGTCTTGTCATCAGGATGCGGAATGGGCAATGTATGTCGATATATTTGCTGAACAACAAAATGAGCAGTTCCTTAAATCAATAAGATAAAAATAAAAGAATTAAACAAGCATAGTACACTTAACTTAAGAAAGACTCATAAATATCTTCACCATACAGAGATTGGTCATAAAACAGTGCTGCATGTTTAGGATTTGCTGAAAACAAAGGTATCGCCAATGTAACATAAATAAGCGATAATCTAATGGTTTAATGATGGAAGTGAATAGTTTTCATTTGAAAGAAAAAAGGCTGATAAATAGTGGCATACTTGCAAGCATTTCATCAATGAGGGCAAGCACGTATTCCACAGTCTCTTCCTTGGAGATGCTCTGCAAGATATTCAGGAAAACTCGGACATACGCTGGCCCATCCTAAAAGAACAGAGTTTTAAGGATCTTTGTGTCATATAAAACTAGCTGAGTAACCAAACATGTAATAGAGATTTACACAAATAGTTAAACAAGGTAAAAGTAAATTCAAGTGAATATAATATAAACGATTTTGAGGGGCATGTACAAGCAATATAGGCAGTAAGAGTTATTTGTGGGGAAAAGAGGAAAAGGGAAATCAGCCAACTAGATCCTGTTACAGTAAACCTATGCAAGGTTGAGTACACACCCTATTAATGCATTGAATCAATTCAGGAATTGATAAAATAAAGAGTGCATTACAGATATGATATGCATATCTGATAACCTCTTGTTAGCTAAAAGCATGATCTTGAAACACCAAAAAATGTAAGGATAAGATAGTTTACTAAAGACTGAGAAAACAGGAAAATTTTAATGCAAAGATGGAGACACCAAACATAACAAGGTAGTACCAAATCTGAAAGATGGAAAATGAAGGCAGTGATACAGTGGTCTTTAATCATTTTTACCCACACAAATTATTTAGGGTGAGAAAGCAACTCACCACCTCAAGCAAAGGAGCTCTTTGGCTCTCCGGTTTGTGGTCATATCGCTGTAAAAGCTGAAGGCACATTCCGGAGATAAGCTTAGTTGACATGTAATGCTCCCATGGAATATCTCTCTTGAGAACCTTGATATACAAAACCACAATACAAAAAAATAATTCTACAATCCACTGTAATGCTCACATGAAAAGCATTCTAACGCATGAAATTAATATGCCAGTGCTAGAAAAGTCTAATTTTCCATACATTTCACTTTAAAAAAACAGGCAGTCTTAGTAATTCAGCACCTAGTATCAATTATTAGTGAAAAACTTGCTAAATGTTGATGTATCAGGCACTCGATTCATAATATTAGAACCTATAAAGCATATGATGTCAGGTAACATATCAAGAGTTTCCAATTGGTTGGAAGTTAGAATCTATATCCATCCAATTGGTTGGAAGTTGGAATCTATATCCATCTCTGAACATAAGATGGCAGGAAGATTTTGCCCCAAGAAAGAAATTATCATAATGCGATAAAATCATCTGCAATTTCGAGTAGTTGCTTAACTCTGCCCACCAACGTCAAAACTTTATGTGCTAAGTGATACAAACATAAATGTAGCAGTGACAGTGATCCTTTATCAGTTGGTATAAGCAGGAAACATTTTCCCTGGAAACCAAACTCCCTACATAATCTATATCCACAGCAAAAACTTCAGCTTAGGATACAGGTAGCCATAAAGTAACAAGGGCATGAGTGGAAGTTTTGATCTACTTGAAGCACCATTGCAACAGATTGTATGCCCTTTAACCCGTCAATACTGTTCAATCAGAATTAGCAAAGCGCATCTTTGATATCCCACAATGTAATGCGGGCCAATAAACCAGCCCACACACCCAACAAACTCCACAGGCTCCGCACGAGGAAGCTAGCAAGCAACGGTAGCCGGTAAACAACCCAAGGCACCAAACCTGCTCGGTGGTGAGCTCGGCGCGATCCATGACGGGACGGGGGGAGTCCAAGCACCGTCCGCGAGCCGGCCCTACAGCTCAACCCCGGATCAGATCGGATTCCCCCTTCTCCCACCGCTCGCAGATCAGGTCGACGCGACAGATAAGAAAAATCCCTCGAAAGAGCGCGCGCGGAGAACAGAACCGCAGAGAGGTCGGATTTGTCTCGCCTGGCACCACCGGCGGCGAGGTGCAAGGAAGGATCCCGGCGTAATTAGATGCGACATGGAGCGAGACCCAGTGTCTGTGGGGCCTTTCCCGTTTACATGGCCACGTGGAGAACTATGCGATCGATCCTGCAGCACAAATCTTAGCGCCCGATTTTATTTATATATAAAAAATAAAAAAAAATCCTATCTGTAGGATTTTAGTCATCACAAAATTCAGTTGAGTATATTGTCTGTAAAAATAGATCTTCCATTTTGTTTGCGAAGTGTAGATCTTTATGTAACAGATTGGTCTGAACTTGGAACCATATAATTAACAGGTTTTCATGACTGCCTTGCTTTCCTATGGGAGCTGAAACCAGCACAGCACAGCATCGGATCGACACCTGCGTACATGGGTCACTAGATAGTACTAACATCGCAAACAGAATTCAGGTTTAACGGAAGTGGCCACAAAGATAGAAGACGATGAAGAGGAACTGTAATTTAGTTCACAACACAAGTTCATTCCTTTCAGGGAACTCACAAGCCCCATTGTGCTATTGTGTTCAACACAAATCCAGTCTTTATCCGTCAGTTTTACTAGTTTCACATGTACTCGTCACACTGCCTACACAGACACTTTTACCACTAGAGTTCTTCCCCCAAAGTCAGGTTTCTGCACTGAAACATATGAGCTCTATGAGCTATTATGGCTATCAGAATCTCAGTTGTTTGGGACCTCCACAATGCTGCATAAGAGGCTCCTTAGCTCCACCATCACAACATCCTGCTCACCTTTCACCTACACATATACAGGGGACAAGAACAGATTTGACAGTTAGAACACTCTCGGTGGAAAATCTAGCAGATCAGTGAAAGAGTGCAGGCAAGTCTTCTGCAAACAGTTTACCTCAATGGTGAAGACGCTCTCGGCGTAGCCATAGAATGTTATCGTGTTCAGGCTGGTGACCTGCGCGTTGTAGCTGCAGAGTGCTTCCAGCACTTTGGTGAAGACGCCGGCCTTCTTGCAGAAGATTCTGAGGTGGTATTTGTATGGTCCCAGAGGAACCAGCTCGATTTGGCCCTGCAGATATGTATGGCACAGTGAGTCTGTGAGAGATCAATAGTACATCACAGCTAAATTTTCAGCTTTAAAACAGACATGACCCAGTAGCCAGTAATTTCAGGTTTTCTGATCTCACTCATTCTAAGAAACTTCAGAGCTTAACCTTTCAGTATACATGATAGTTTGATAGTTGAAATTAATAATATTATACAGATAATCGAATAAGCAAGAGTCAATATGATGAACTTGAACTGTACCAATTCAAGCATCTGCTGGGCCTGGGGATAGTCAGCTATTGAAAGGTACTAATTTAGTGTCTCCCAAAATCGTGATGAAGCTGAATAGCTCTATCAGTTTTCAGTTGCAAAAGATGCACAACATTGATCCTGAAGTCCAATGCTATCGTAACATTTCTCCTTTACCTAGTTGAACTATTCTGCTCTCATTCGTTCAAAGAAGATTTCAGGGCTTTTCTAGTTGTTAAGGTTCGGTTCAATGCATCCGAAAATTATGATGAAATTGAGTAACCAAACCTTCTATGAAATGTTCTGAATTTCCAGTTCCAAAGATGCACAGAAACTAATCCTGATGTTTAATATTTCCCAAAAATTATCCTTGAACTAGCTAAACCATGCTTACAGTATCAACTCATAACAGCAGTGATCACCTGATACGGCATGTTTTCAGTGGCAGTGAAGGATTCAGAGCAGGACGCGCTGCCCTGCTTCTCCCAGGCCTCTCCAGGCGAGTCGGCGAGCTGGCGCTGCAGCTCAAGGACCTGGTTCTGGAGCTTCTTGATGTGATCGATAGCGTCCGACAGGGTGGACTCCTTGCTCATCTGAACAACCAGCAGAGAAACACATCAGGGTGGGTGGTTGAGGAGTTCAGCGTGTATTCAAGGACAGTGGAATTCAGATGAGAGAAACAAAAGAAAGTTCATCTTCAGTTCTTCACTGGTTGCGGTTGTTTCAGAAAACAATTGTCGGAATTTTAGGGGGGCATAATTTTTTTTAATATGACACACATGAATGTCTAATATAAGATTGATTGAAGATAGTATCTATTAATTCAACAAACTCCAACTAGACGAGTAAAAAAAAATCCAATTATCCAAGAGGTAAAAAACATCTCTGAATATATGAATTTGAAGAACAAATTAGTTATGTATCATATACGATTACCTAATCTAAAAATAGAACACAACAACGCCGAGGCATACCACCCGGTCCTCCATAACCTGCACTGCAGGACTGAGCTACTGAGGCAGATAGGCAGTAGTGAGTGCCAGGCGGCAGCCCCGCAGGCTAAGCCTGGCAAGGGGCGCCGGCGGGCAGCAAGGCCGCCGCCGAGCTCTGCGGCATCAAGGGGTCGGCTGCAGCCTGCAGCTAGGACTAGGGCGCGGCTGCGGCGTGCTATGGGCAACACAGTGGCGCGGCGACGAACTGAATGCGTGCATCACTGATGGGGTCATGGTGGTGGGGGTACGAAGAGGAGTCATGGTGGCGGTGACTGATCAGTCAAGTACGCACGTACCTTGGTGATGTTGGGCACGACGGACCTGAGATCGAGGATGTTGCGGTTGAGCTTGCCGCGCCTCCTGCGCTCGGCCACCAGGTTCTTGGACTTGAACTCCGCCGCCGGTGGAGCCGGCTGGGCGTCCCCGCCGCCGGCGTCCTTGTCCTCGTCATCCTCGTCGCCGCCGCCGCCGAAGTTGAGTACCGAGTCGACAAAGTCCTCCGCCTTGAGCTCCTCCTCGCTGCTGCGCGCCCTCTGCCGGCGCGGCATTGCTTGCTCGCTGCTGTGCGCCTGTGCCTCTCCCCGCGCGGCGCCGAACCACCGCAAGGAAAGGAAAAGAAGGGAAGTTCAGTGCGGCACTGCTGGCTGCTGCTGCTACTCCCCCTGTCTCACTCACTCACTCCAACGCCCTGGTGCGGTTGCGTCCGGGGCTCCGCGGTTGCCGTGGCTTATAAGGGCGGGGCGGCTGAGGAATCTCGCGGGGAGAAGGCACGGCAAGGGGGGGCAAGAACGCAAGTGGGATGGCGATGGTCCTGCTTGCCTTGTTCCAGTTCCAGGGGGGGAGTTGGTTGGAGGCTTGGTTGGTTACGCTGGCTGTGGACTGATGACACTGACGCGGGGCTCCAGGTTAACTGAAAGATGCCGGCGTGGTTGGGTCATGGGAAATGGGAATTCTTGGGACATCATCAGGGAAAAAAGGGGGGAAATCACAAGGACACACGGATCGCGGGTCGCAGTTGGAACGGAAGCCCCGGAACACGGTGGTTCGGGGACGACGCGGACGGGTTGCTGTCCCAAAGCACATCGGATCATCGATAGGGCGACTACCGACGAGGAAGCGGAGCTGCAGAGAGCGGCGGCGGCGCGGCGTTGGGCTCTGTGCTGTGCGGCACTGGGACGGGCGCTATCTGCGGCTCTACGCAGTGCTGGGGCCAAGCATTGGAGGCAAGTGAGCGACGCGGCGCTGGGACCGCCGAGCCGGCCGGCGAGGCGCTGGCGGCGGTGCGGCGTTGCGCTGGGAGCCTGGGACTGGGACCAGCACTGGCGGCGGTGCGGGCCTCTAATGTCCATCGATAAGAGTTGGGGCGCGTTTGCCAGGGTGGCCCAACCCGGCCTTGCGCTCGTGGGCTGCACTTGCTCGTATTTGCTGTCTTGGCCCGAGTTGCAGCCCGGCTCGCTGCGTGCAAAACCGACGCCGCTGCCCGGCTCCAGGGAAACGCCGCTAGAGTTCGTTTCTGGCGAGCTCGGCTGCGCGCGGCGCACTGCGGCGATTTTGGGCGATTTCGGAGGCCATGGCGGGTGGCTTGCGCGGGCTCGCACGGGAAGGGGAAACCTCCG
This sequence comes from Bothriochloa decipiens, assembly GCA_023333625.1. NCBI lineage: Eukaryota > Viridiplantae > Streptophyta > Magnoliopsida > Poales > Poaceae > Bothriochloa > Bothriochloa decipiens. Next base: position 57,955,122 of record CM041630.1, on the reverse strand, counting down.
CGCGCGTGCTTCCCCCGCGTGGGAACGGGAAACCGGTGGCCAATCTTGCCACCTATAAATGGCAGCCGCTCCCCCCAGCCTCTTCTTCTTCCTGCTCTCGACCTGGTAAGTTCCACCTCCCTCTTGAGAGACCGGCGGTGAGCTCTTGTGCGAGGCGGCGGCGGCGACCACCGACGTTCTTTGTCTCCGTTCCGCGCCTTGGGGGTTCTTCACCGCTTTGCTGCTTGGGCTCCTGCTAGGACTCGGCGGTGTTGGTGCTTCCACCTCTTCTCCGTCCACGTCTTCTTCAACTCGATCTCGATCTGCTTCCTCTACTTTCATATCTGACTCTTCTGCGCCTGTAGCACTCCGAGCCCAAGGTGAAATGGACAACCTTTCTTCCCCTCCCCCTTTTATCTTCTCTTAGGGTTCGATAGCTGATGATGACGGTCATTTTTTGGTTCCTCATGCTGCTGATGCTTTGATTCCCTTATGCTTTGGTACCTGGTACTATTGTTGCTTTGGATCTGTTAGATTTGGTACCTAATACTGTTGTTGCTTTGGATGTGTTAAAATTTGGTACTTGATGTTGGTTATTCACACTATTATTTTTGCATGAGATGTGATCGATGATGTAGTCCTTTTTGGCACTGGGAGGCATCATTACTAGATGTAGCTGTGCCATGTTGTTGTTCATTCATTTCATGAACATGTTGATGCCATAGCAGGGTCTGATGCGCTGAATACTTGTTTCATATTTGCATGGTTGTAGATGGATCCCTCATTGAGCCGTGACATGTTGTGCAGACAGCCAGCTTCTTTGACTGTTGTGATGGATTCTTTTGTTTCCAGTAGGCTTAAACGAAAAACCCCTAAGCCAGATACAGCCCACCTTGACCCAGCTGCACTTTCACTTCTTAGGGATGCAAATGAGCAACACAGAATGAGAACACTTGACATGATTTACCACTCCACCGATACTGAGTGCATTTCCATGATTAGAATGAAGAGAGCTCCCTTTTTTGAGTTAGTTAAAACATTCACAGAGAGAGGAGTCTGGTCAGTGATAGGGAGGGGTTTCAGTAGAGGAGCAGGTAACCATGTTTTTGCATGTTGTGGGGCACAACCAAAGGTTTAGAGTGGTTCACCATTCTTTTAGGAGGTTCATCCAAACTGTGCACGGACACTTCCACCAGGTTTTGTATGTAGTGGGTGAGCTTAGAAATGAAATGATCAAGCCACCTAGCACCACAACTCATCCTAAGATCCAGAGCAGTCCTAGATGGTATCCTTATTTCAAGGTAAATGTCTTGCTTGGGTATACAATTTCAATTTCATATGGTCAAGTCACTTACACATATATTTTAGGAGTGCATTGGCTTCATAGATGGCACATATTTCTTGGCAAGGGTGCCTAGGCGCAGCCAACAAGTATTCAGGGGTAGAAAAAAGGACCTCACACAAAATGTTATGGTTGCTGTCAATTGTGACCTGCTATTCACTTATGTTCTTGCTGGTTGGGAGGGTTCTGCCCATGATGCAACTGTCCTGGCAGATGCCATTGCTAGGGTAGATGGGTTCACTATTCCACAAGGTAATTGCACAACACACAATCAAATATGGTTTGCCTAACACATGCCACACACTCTCACAGTAGACAACCAATTGTAGGTAAATACTGCTTGGTAGATGCTAGGTATGCATGCAAGCCTGGTTTCCTACCACCTTACAGGGGAGTGAGGTACCACTTATCTGAGTATGGGCCCAGGAACAGACCCACCAATGCCAGGGAGCTGTACAACCTAAGGCACTCATCACTTAGAGTAACTGTTGAGAGGGCCATAGGTGCACTGAAGGGCAGGTTTAGGATTTTGGACAACAAGCCCTTCCACAAGTACAGAACACAAGTGAAGCTTGTTGTTGCCTGTGCGTTTGCACAACTGGATCCTAGGATTTGGCATGATGAAGTAGTGCTTGCTGAGGATGGTTTTACTGACAACCCTCCTGAATCAGTTGTCCTGCCTCCTGCACATCTTGACCAAGACAACATTGACATGGCTGCAATGAGGGATGCCATCTGTGAAGCTATGTGGGCTGGAAGGGGAAACAATAGGATTTGATGTGCCATGTACTTTGTTGTTGTATTCAGTTATTCTACCCTGCTATGGAACTCATGTTGGTGTGATGGTGATGTAATAATTTGTTGGACAAATGCTGAGATCACTATTTGATTGTAACTGTTTTTCATTCATTTCTTGGTTTGCTCATTCATTAATTCTGTCATTGGTTAATTCTGCCATTGGTTCATTCTGTCGTTTGTTAAGTTCTGTCATTGCTTAATTCTATCATTGGTTAAGTTTTGTCATTGCTTAATTCTATCATTGGTTCATTCGTAGCAGTCCTAGGATGGCTGGTCAGGGTGGGTTTGTGGCACCTGCTGATGTGTTTGATGAGCTCATCAATGTGGGAGTGCTGTTGTTGTAGATGGTGTTGTTGCTGGTGCTGGTGCTGCTGCTCATGGGGCAGCTGGTGGTGCTAGTGGTGTTGTTGCTGTAGACCTTGATCCTGCTGGTGATGACCATGCACCTGCTCCTGCTGGTGTTGGTGGTGCTGTTAGGTCCATGAGGTGGTCCAACAACAGCTCTGGTTTCATTCTTAGGAGGATGGCTGCTCTTGTTAGTGATGGCAGCAGACCTGACAAGGTTTTCAAGGAGAAGGATGTGAATCATGTGGCCAAAGCCCTCAAGGACTAGTGTGGGGAGGTTGTGACCTCTACTTAAGTGTACAATCACTTGAGGAAATGGAGACGAAGTGGGTAAAAGTGTCCAAACTCAAGGAACTTAGTGGTGCTCTATGGGATGACACCTGTAATGCTATCATGCTTGACCATGACCACTACCTTGGCCACTGCAAGGTAGCCATTTGCCTCTATTGATGTTGTTAGGGTTGCATTTGTTTGTACCATTACCTGTCTAAACCTACATGTCAACCAAACTACAGGACCATCCTAAAGATGCTGAATACCTAAACACCCCAATTAGGTTCTACATTGAGATGGAGGCCATATTTGGCAATGCTTTAGCCACTGGCAAGTTTGCACTTGGGTCTGGTGAAGCCTTAGGGCAGAACTAGGCTGACAGTGTAGCTTCCAAGGTTGAGGGTCCTCCTCTGACCCTAGCTGCTACTGCTACTAAACTGCTCCCCTCAGCAAATACTGGAGAGGGTAGCAAGGCCACTGCTGGTGGGAAGTGGAAGAGAGGTAATTTCTCTGAGGAGGAGATCCTTATGTTGACCAACATTTCAGATGTTGTTAATAATGTGGCTAATGCTCTTAGGGAGACTAGACTTGCCCATGTTGATGCCAATCTTTACCTTGCTGTGATGGAGATGGCTGGCTTCTCTGAGTCAGCCCTCATCTGTGCCTACACCTTTCTTCTGGACAACAAGGCCCAAGGAAGGGGCTTTGTCAACATGACTGATGCCCATAGGACCATTTGGTTGTAGACCTTCTTAGCCAAGAACTACTTCATGTAGGTGATGCACTACATGATGGTCTGCATGGACAGGAGGGGGTTGACTGTTGAGATTTATAGTTCCTCCACCCCCTCACCCACTCTCTTCTTTTGACTACAGCTAGTACTTGTTTGCTTTGGAGCTTTTGTGTAGGATGGTTTGGTCTAGTGGCACCTGACCTATGGTTTAGTTTGCCTGGGAGGGTGGCTAACAATAGGCAACAGTTTGTGAGTGGAACACCATTTGAGCCCTTCACTGTTGGGCTGAACAAGTTGTTGTAAAACCTTATCGTAGCCTTATTTGGCTGCCTCTATTTGGATGTTTAAGTTTGTTGTTCATTACTTATTTGCTGTTTATTACTTATTTGCTATTTATTACTTATAAGTTCTTTCTTTCATCATATCTGGTTTATATGTGTTGGTGTAAGGACTAGGAATTTGATGGCCAATGATGCAACATTGAAAATGAGGTGGATGCCATTTTGCTGTGTTCTTGATCTGTTGTTGGTTTATGAACTTTTCTATGCTTGGCTTCAACACTTTGCTCACATGCCTTGCTTTGCAACAACATCCATGATGATTGATGGCAGTGAGTGCAACCCTGTGAGTACAAGTGTTGATTGCCAGGCTTGCATGTTTTCTGGTTTTCAATGCTATTGTTTGCATTTTGTTTTCTTTTGGTTGGCATCCACCAATGACTAAAATTGAGTATCTAAATCCAACATAATGACAAAGCTGAGGACAATATTATGTTCTTGAAGCCAATGATGTCAGATTTGCTATTTCAAAGTTGATGGCGCTGTTCATTGGTGAGGGATTTGGGATCACCGATTTGTGTCACAACAAACCGGAGATCTTCAATTCCACACTCATGCCCAGTCTCATTCAAGTTGATCAGTCGACTGAGGCACTGTTTTATTCCCTCTATAGTGCCTCCAGTGAGAAGCACTTACATGATGTCATTTGTTTTAGACAATGGCACCTTGTTATGTGGTGTTTGAAGGCAAGAAACCTGGTATTTATTTCAGCTGGTATGAGTGTGCTAAGCAAGTGCTAAAGCAAGAGGGGGCCATATATCAAAAGTATGGCAGCTATGAGGAATTTCTTAGAGCTTTCAATGAAAGGGTACCTGCAGAACCTCTGCTATTACCCACTGATGGTTCACCTGGAATGTCAGTAGCACCACCTTTGCTGTTACCCACTGATCCCATTTATGTTGATAAGCATGGTTGTTGGAAAAATATGGTGATCTTGTTCTTACTTATGGTTGTAGTTGCCCTATGCTATTTGTTGTTTATGTGGAAGAAGTGAAACTGTTGTGATGAGGCCGATGATGGCAATGTGGGTAGACTAATTAGCTTGCTATATTCTGCTCCTTTAACTAGTTGTTCTGCTGGGTTAGGATTTTAACTATTGATCTTCCTATTATGTTGTTCATGAGCTAGGCTTCAAACTTGATTTCTAGTGCTAGTCTTCTTTCTGTTGTGTCATTTTGCATTGTAGCAAGCAATGATATTTGAGATCATCAAACTGTAACATGTCTGAGGCCTGGACCTGATGTGTCTAATTCTTGTGTGCGGTTCAATTATGAAATGTTTACTGCTATTTTGAGAAGTGTTTGAATCTTTCTCTTTTGATCAAGTGGTTATTCACATGTGAGAGCCTGGGCCAGGCTACGCACAGCCAAGCTGCCAAACACGTTCTCGGTTTGGCAGTTGGTGGCGGTTGGCCTTTCAGCCCGGCTGAGCACTGGAACATAAACAGCACCTCGCTTGGGCCGGGCTCGTTTGCTGCAACTGCACAAACAAGTGAGGCTGGTTGCTTTCAGCCAGGCCGGCCAGGACCAGGTGTTGGAACCAGGTTTCGACAGGTTTAGAGTAAGGTTAAATAGCATGACCAAGTCAAACTCTCTTTCAATACAAAATTGGTGGGAATCACAAAGCGGGCCTAGTGGTAGGTGGTGCTGCCGCTACCAGAGGACCATCCTCTTTAATTACACAGGGGGCATGGCCTTTTATAGTGGCTCCCCAACTCAAGATTGAAAGTACAAGCGTGCCCCCAATGGGAGTTTCAAAACCCTAGACACTGAATCTATTACACGTGGGCCTCCCAAGGGCAAGCTTGTCTGTTACTTTGTCACCACAACATATGGGCCATGGCCCAACACCACCCTCGAGAGGCCCAAGATGCCCGCTTGCTGACGATCAGCCTCAGCTCGGCCCCATCACACCACCTCACCGTCGCCATCTTGGGACGTCGCCACCTCCGCGCGGGACCTCCGCGGGGGCCGGTGGCTAGGCCGTCCGACCTCCGCGAGCATGGGAGGCGACGCCGCCGGACCTCCATCATAGACCGTCTCCATGGTCCCCCGAGGTGGCTCCTCGGCGGAGGTCCTACCTCCGAGGGTGTCTCCTCTGGATCCTGCGTACACAGATATGACAGGAATACTGGATTTATAGGTTAGACTCCAAGCGGAGGTAATAAGCCTCTCCGGCCCTGGGGTGCATCCCCAACATTCCCCCTTGAGGGTTAGGTCCAGTGGAGGTGGGTCTAGCCATCAATACACCTCTGGCCGCGGAGGCTGTGTTTACCTCCGTCCCCCCACCTTTGGCCCGTTGAACGTTGGACCAGAGGTTTTGTGTTTTTATCGTTGTCCGATTCTTAATCTTAGTCGTTGATTTTAAGTCGGTTCGTCCCCTGCCCTTCGATTCGTGGATCATTGTGACCGTTGGGCTGAGAATGCGAAGCGCCACTCCGCTGCCTATATAAGAGGGGTGGGTGGTGAAAATGACCCGTACTCCCCTTCGCTTGCCACCGCGTAGTTTGCTCTGCTATTTGCTATCTCCGCTCTAGTTCTGCCTTGGCATCCCGCCGCCGTGGCACCTAAACACCCATGCTGCACGCGTCGTCGTCCGTTCTTCGACCCTTATTCCCGTTTCTAGGGTGTCAGAGTTGGAGGCTTCCTAGATCTTTTTGAGCAGTGCATGCTGGCTGCCGCGGAGGCCAAGGATCTTGAAGAGTCCCTGTCGGACGTCGAAGCTTCCTCGAGTGACTTGATGGCTTCGAAGGTTGCTGCGGCTGCTGCGGAGGTCTCCTATGACTTTGGTCATAGTCGAATGACGCAGAGCATGAGTTTGGAGCTTTTGGGAAAAGGCTTTTTCCCTGCTGGTTTAGGGTGACCTCCGCGTGGAGAGACCGTGCCAAAACCTGAGAAGAATGAGGCCGTCGTCTTTCGAGATTTCTTTACCTGTGGCCTGCGCTTCCCTTCAACCAACTTCCTTCGGTATGTTCTTGAATGGTTCGAGGTTCAGCTCCATCACATGACTCCCCATGCTTTCCTGAACATGAGAAAATTTCTCTAGGCCGTTGAGTCTTATGGAGGTGGGCTTAGCATGAATACCTTCACAGAGTACTATGAGCTGTAGAAGCAACCGCGCTATGTTGGCACTAAGATAGCCCAGTTTGCATCATGCAGTTTCATGGCTAAGAGGAAGCCGAGCAAGGGTAAGGAAAAAATTACGATCTCTTGGTGTCAAAGGGGAAAGTATGAGCCTGCTGATTGGCTGAATTTCTGGTTTTACGTTCGGACCCCTAGTGTTACTCGCCCTGACAAAGATGGTAGGAGCGTTACTTAGTTTCCTTTCGCCTCTGTGATGACTCCGATGAATTCTCTGACTAGTGTAAAGCCTGGTTATATTGACTCTGATAAGCGGAGGTCTTGCACGGAGGATTTTAGCGTGGCCTGCTGTTATTCTGGTGGGAGGGATCTAGTTGAGGAGATGATAGCCTCCAATTACTGGTCCCTGCTTGGTGGTTCGGGGCAGAAAAAATTTACTATAGAAAAGCTGGATCTGCCCGTGTTTGGATTTGCTGGTGGCATCCCTTGCCCACATTTTGGGCTTTGTCTTCCGAAGGGTTAGAGCAAGGAGGAGTTTGTCTGCCTGATCAAGGAAAAGGCTGTTGAGATTCTCGGAGAGGTTTCTGAGGGGGAGTTGCCCGGAGGTCGGAGGCTGGTATCATGCCCTGTGTTAACAGATTTTTTGAGGAGCTCGGCGTGCATTACTACGAGCGTGAACTCCCAGACAAGGTGAATAAGAAGGTTGACAAGAAGGAGTTGCTTAGTGTTGCTACTGTTGCTAGTGCTGCTGCTGCTACTAAGGTTGTCGAAGGGAGGAAGAGGAAGGGTGGTGCTTTGACCCACGGAGCGCTGAATAAGCAGAGAGGGGCCTCCACTGAAACTGTGGAGGTTGATGATTTTTTTGAAAGTTAGTATGATGAGGAAAGTTCTCGCATGGATCTGGAAATGACGAAAACTGTCACTCCAACGGCACATGATCAAGAGGGTCTGTCTCGGCAGTCTTCGCCGGCCTCTCCCATCCTTGCAGGTGATGCCTCCGGCTCTTCTCCACTTCGGCCTGTTATGCCGTTTACTGCACCTATACTTCTGCTGGAGAAGGAGACTATTTTGTCAGAGGTCACGGTGAGGCCTTCTGCCAGTGCTTACGTTGATGATAGCTCCGACGATGAGTCAGAGGAGGTGGCGGTGAAAACTAACAGTGTGGAGAGGCCTGCAAAGGACGTGGTGGCCACTGTCGATGGCATGGAGAAGCCCGCGGAGGTGGAACAACGTGAGACAGAGAACGTGATAGTGGAATAGGATTCTTATACTTCAAGTCAAGGTGAGGTTCTTACTCGGAGTATGGTTTACCTAGATTTTCTTACTCTGAAGGTATCCCGTGGTAGGGCTTCGGAGGAGGAGATATCGTTGCTTGGTGAGCCCGTATGTGGTAGTTTTGAATCTTAGGATTATTTAACCGGTCCTTTAACTTGTCTCATTTTGCTTGTTTTGTTCAGCTCGTTATGCGGCGGAGGCTACTCAGATGGGACCTCCGGCGACCTCGACACCACCTGCTCCTGAGGCCGTCATTGCCCCATCCCCACCTCCGCCAAGTTCCAGTATTCCTGGGGCGGCCTCTACTGATGCTGGCGCTGATGATGATAAGCGCTTTTTGCTTGCTTGGGCCAATGGTATTGGCCAGATGACGGAGGTGATGGGTTGTGACCTAACTTGGCACCTCGCACAGCTGCCCCATGATGTTCTGATGCGAGCCCAAGTTGATCACCATGTCATTGTAAGTTGTTTCGTGATATATGTTTTTTGGCCTGTTGTCTGCCTGGCTTATCTTGTTGGTAATAATGTTTACTATTCTTTCAGAGTCATGCTATGTCATTGGTCATCCAGTCTAGTAGCCATTTCGAGCTTGAGAGGAAAGATAAGGCCATCCAAGCACTGAAGGCGGAGGTTGAGTCCCAGTCTGGTGAGAAGGAGGAATTGTTGCAGCAGGTGTCCGAGCTGAAGAAGCAATTGACTGGTCTTGAGACAAAATTTGCTGATTTGAAACAGTCCCTTGATGATGCCCAAAAGTCTATGGATCTTGCGGCTCAGCGAGCGGCTAAGGCCATTGAGACGTTCGAGAACCTTCACAGGGAGCTAAACAGTGAGCGTCAATCAGTGGAAGCTTTGAAGATGAAGGTCAGAAATCTTGAGACAGAGATGGATGCTCTGAGGTCGATCAGGTTGGAGGTTGCAGAGTCTTATGTCTCTGCTCTTCATTCCTTCGGTGGTGTTGCCACTCCGGTTAATCCTGAGGCTTCTACCTCCGGGATCTTTTCCTGGATCAAGGCAAACCTCAACAAGCTTAATGAGTTCATGACCGGAGTCTCTGATTTTAGTGCAAAGACCTCCGCCACCTGTCTATGCAAGCCCTTTGTGTCGAAGGATATTGTTCAAATTGGTAATTTTGATTGTCCTGAGCTAGAAGTTCCTGCTGAACTTGGCCGAACAGATCGGTTTATTAGGACCACCGTGCGTAGCTTCATGGAGAAGTTCTGGTCCAAGTTTGGCCGGTCGGAGACCGTTGCTATGGCTAATATTACTCGAGAAACGGTATGTATGGTTAGCTTTCCCTGTCTTATTTTGTTGCAAGAGTTGTGTTGGCAATTCTCTTCTCTTATTTTCTATCTTTTTCAGCAGCTGAAGTATGGCAAGCGCAGCGGTCATGGCCCGACTTCTTCTAGCGGGACATCTGCACGCACCTGGGGATCTGCCGACACTGGCGCCTCCGCTACTCAAGTTCATGCAAGTGCTGGGACTGATGCCATGACGGAGCAAGCGGTAGCATCTCTGGGGACTCGAACGGGACCTCAGAACTTGACCACTGGAGAGGAGGTGTAGAAATTCATCTTGATTTGTGGCTGTGTATATTTTGTCTTTTGCTGACGTAGTGCCAGCGCGCACATGTAAAGAACAATTTAAGTTGCTCTTGGTTCTATAAAATATTAATGGCCGAATCATCCTGCGCAGGTCTGCAGTTTGGGGCTTGTGCAGGAGGTCGAGCCTATTACCTTTATGCGCAATGATGTTTACGTTAGCGGTGAGCTGTGGGACTATTGGAAGTCGGCGTTTCCTAGGCGCACGGTGGACGACATGTTTGATTTTGTTCTCAGCGACTTAGATGATAAGCGCTCTAGTTTTACTCGTTCTCTTGCATGGCGTGGTCCAACTAGACCTTTGTAATTATTCTTGCTTGCGCGGAGGTTGAGTGTCGCTATGGAACTGTGATTTGTGGACTTGTTTATTTCGACCTCCGCTATGTTGCGGAGGTCTATTTGAATTAGTCGGAGGCCTTCGTGCCGGATTGCAATTGTTGCCTCTGGGAGTGATTTCTGCTTTCCTCCTCAGAGGTTGTAACCACTTTGAAGCATGTTTATGTACTAATAATTTTACTTCATTGTTAACATAAGGTGGGTATTACAATCACTGTTTCTCTTCGACCAGTGCTGGCGTTAATTTTGTTGTGTGTTACCCTTTTATTGTTGTGCTCGACTTTGTGGTCTTCGGCTATGCCTCCGCGTGTCCTGACGCTTGATCTGCGGAGGTGAGCTGCGGTTGATCTTAGCGGAGACGAGGGGACGTTATGAGTTCTTACGTGGTATCCCCCCTTGTCTCTATTCAGGCGATGATCCTGACTGTCTTGCTTTGTCGGCTAACTTCTTTGGCATTGTCCGGAGACCCTAGTTGTCTCCGGAATGTTTCTTTTGCCAACCTCATTACGAATTCTTGCGTGGTATCTTATTATTTTTGTTCGTCCGTATGCGCACATCTGCCTCCATCTCCCTTAAGCGGGTTTTGGCTATGTGGAGTTGCTTGTGGTTGGCACTTTCCTAATGCTTAGGCGTGCAGACGTTGAGCTCTACCTCTTTTATAGTACCCCTTGTGTACTTTGCGTATCTTTGTTATTTACTGTTTTTATTTTATGCTTTTGCCTCTTGAGGCGTGATGGTATAGGTACTAATTTTGTACTTGCTTCCTTTAATGATAGGTAACTGCAGCTGGTTTATTGATACTTTGGAGGTCCTTATAAAAATATTTGTTCCCCCCTTTGTCGTTTGGGCTGCTCTGTTGTGTACATTATACTGATGGTGCTTTCTAGGAGCTGTCTTTGCGTTGGTACTGTGTGAGGACTCATAATGGAATAGCCACATCAGTGAACCTGTTGCCAACGGTTAAAGATGGTGAAGCTTCTGCTTGTCAACAATACTCTACTTGTATTACCTTTGTATCCTAGGAGATGGTGGCTGGCTGTGATCCTATTTAGTGTGGTTGATGTAAGATTTTTGGATGCGGTGGTTGCTTGCCGATGGAAGGTGCAAAGTGGTGTGCTAACAGATGATTGTGGAATTTGTCTTGTACAAGCTAGCGTTGGAGGTTCACCTTCTTCTCTTCGTACCGAGCATCTATTGGACTTGATTCAAGTGGCTGGGTTTCCGAAGGCACAGGGTGGTATGCAGCCAAAAGGCGATAGGGGGTATTCCGTGACTGATCAGGGTTTGCCTCCGCCAGCGCTTGCTTTTTAGGAAGCCTTAGTTTGCTTGCCTTCAGATGTACTTCTGGAGGCTGCACCCTTTGGTTTTTTGTAGGTTGAAGTGTTGGCAACCTCCGGGCCACTTTCATGTCTTGTGGTAGCAGGTTAACTGGGTGGAGTGGCTAGATATCTTGACCCGGAGGTTGTGCATTTTGGTCTAGTAGTTAAATACGTGCGCTTTGCACATTGTTCCTGTTATGAGCAAGGCGCGATGAGCCTTGTCTGTTGTAAGCATAAAGCTGAATAATAAATGATCTTGCTTTACGTATTGCCTCTGCTTTGGAATGATCTTATCGGTTCCTGGACTTAATTTTTTGTGATTATATTGCCTTCGTTTTGGGAGTTGTGTGATGCGGAGGTTGCTTGTCTTCGCAACCTCGTAGCTGCGTGCGTTACCTCCGCTTGTTTTAATATTGTATTTCAGAGGTCACTGCTGGTGAGTGTGATGTTGCTTGCTTTTTGCGGTACCGGTGCCTGAGTTAGTTCACGGGTCTTTCCCCGGTTCGCTTTGCAACTTGCAGTTGCGACTGCCCGCCTCGATGCCTGATATACCAGGGCTTTTTGAGGGCTTTTGGCGTTTCACGGAGGCTGCTTCATGCCTTCTCATTTCATTCACAACTTGTGGTTGCGATTGCCTGCCTCAATGCCTAATATACCAGGGCTTTTTTGAGGGCTTTTGGCTTTTCGCGGAGGTTGCTTCATGCCTTCTCATTTTTCTTAATGGTGGCATGAAGTGACCTTGTAAATCATGAATAGTTGTCGAATATTGCAGCCGCGGTGCTGGCTGCTTTTGACTGTTTTGAGTATCATTTTTTGGGGTCCTCTTTATACATTCAGAGGTTAATTACATGCGGTCTTGCCTCATTAAAAACCTCACCTCTGATTTGGAGCCCCTTTTGTGAGGAAAAGAGTGCAAGCCATTTTTGGCAGGAATTTAAATCGATGGACCTCTGCTTATAATTCTACGGAGTTCTTACATTCTATGTGTAGTATTTCCTAAGGCTATCAATGTTTCAGGAGTGAGTTGATGTTGTTCCTTCTGCATCTTGTAGATAGAATAACCCTTTCCTTCCGCCTTGCTTGGCTATGAACGGTCCTTCCCATTTTGGCTGTAGCTTCCCTATGTTTTGAGCGTTTGGCCTCCGCCTCATTACCCAGTCGCCATCTTTAATGTTTTTGGTGACCACTTTTCCATCCCTCCATTTTCTAGTTTGGTCTTGGTATTTCTCGATGTTGTCGACTGCCTCTAGCCTGTATTCTTCGGTCATCTCTTTGGTGTATTCTTCATCTTTTGCGAGGTTTTGCTTTATTACGCGGAGGCTCTGGTATTTGATCTCCTCTGGCATCATTGCTTCTTCTCCGTACAGTAGCTTGAATGGAGTGAACCCGATGGCTCTTGATACGTTTGTGTTGTGAGACCATACCACCTTCGGTAGCTCTTCTATCCATTTGCCCTTTTTGTGATGCAGCAATGTCTTGGAGATTGCTGAGAATATGATTTTGTTTGACCTTTCCACTGCTCTGTTACTTTCTGGGTGATGGACTGATGCGAAGGCTATTTGCGTGCCAATGCTCTTGCAGAATTCTTTAAACTTGTCTGAATTGAACTATTTTTCGTTGTCGACCGTGAGTGTCCTTGGAACCCCGAATCTGCAAATTATATTTTGCCAGAAAAATTTCTTGACTGTTTTGGAGGTGATTGTTGCAAGTGGTTTGGCTTCTATCCATCTTCTGAAGTATTCTACTGCCACTACTGGATATCTGCTTCCGCCTTGAGCCGGAGGTAATGGGCCTACGAGATCCATTCCCCATCGCTGAAGCGGCCAGAACGGAGGTATTAGTTGTGATTGTCCTCCCGGAGACGCTTGGTGTGGTGCAAAACTCTGGCATGCTTTGCAAGCTGTTACTATGTGCAATGCGTCCTTGATATGGGTTGGCCAGTAAAATCCTTGCCTGATTGCCTTTGCCGAGAGTGCTTTGGGGCCAATGTGCGATCCACGTATTCCTGAGTGAATATCCTGTTAGAGGTTTTTGCCTTCTGACTCAGTGATGCACTTAAGTAATGGTTGGACTATGCCTTTCTTGTATAGAACTTCACATGGACTCCATTGATATGATTGATTATTGTTTTCCTCCAATCCTCCCTGCTTACTAGGAGTACCTCCGCAAATGCCTTTGATGTTTTTGCAGTAGCTGGCGATGTCAGTTCTTGGAAGAAGGTTTCTTTGGGTACCTCTGTTTGATTTGCCGCTGCTTTGGCTAACTCATCCGCCTCCGTGTTGTCCCCCCTTGGGATGTGCTTTAGGTAAAACCTTGGAATCTTTTTTTCAGACCTCCGATTACTTCTAGGTATGCGGCTAACTCTGGGTTTCTGGCAACATAGTCTTTCTCCACTTGTCCTGTTACTATCTGCGAATCGGTTCTGACCATAATGTATTTTACACCAAGTGCCTTGGCCTTGTTGTGCCCCAGGATTACTCCTTCGTACTCAACTACGTTGTTGGTTGCTTTGAAGCAGAGTCTTGCTGCGTATTTTGTTCTGATGCCCGACGGTGATATTAGCACTGCGAAGGCTCCTGCACCCTAGATGCCCCATGCGCCATCGGTGTATAGCACCCATATTGAGGCCTCCGCTTTGTCTTCTGCATGCTGCGGAGATGTCCATTCCGCCAAAAAGTTTGCGAGTGCTTGTGACTTGACTGCTATTCTTGAGATGAACTTGATGCTAAACTGAGATATTTCTGTTGCCCATTTACCGATTCTCCCTGATGCCTCTTTGTTGCGTAGGATGTCGGTGAGCGGTTGTGCTGTTGGGACCAGGATCTCATGTTCTTGAAAATAGTGTTTAAGCTTCCTTGATGCTATTACTACCGCGTATGCTATTTTTTCGACCTCTAAATAGTTAAGTTTTACTCCCTGCAACACTTCTGATACATAGTATACTGGGTGTTGTACGCTTTGGTTGTCAACTTCTTTTTCTTGGACTAGCACTGCACCGATTGCTCCTGTAGAGGCTGCAACATATAGTAACAAGGTTGCCTCCGCATCTGGTGCTATGACCATGAGATCCTTTGTCACGTAGTTTTTGAGCTGTTTGAATACCTCCGACTGCTCTTTGCCCCATTCAAATTTGTCGAAGACCTTGAGTGTTCTGAAGAATGGTAGACTTCGTTCTGCTGATTTTGAGATGAATCTGCTGAGTGCTGCTATTCTGCCTGTCAGTCGCTGCACTTCCTTCTTATTTTCTGGTTCTCTCATTGTTAGCACTGCTTTTATTTTATCTGGGTTTGCTCTTAGCCCTTCTGGACATACAATGTAACCGAGCATCTTTCCCTTGCTTACTACAAACATACATTTTTCTAGGTTCAATTTTAACCCTGCTTCTCTGAGATTGGCAAATGTTTCCCTGAGGTCGTTCAAATGATCTCCAGTCTGTTTGCTGACTACTGCCAAATCATCAACATAAGCTATAATGTTCCTCCGAAGTTGAGCTCGCAATACAATCTAAATCATTCTTGAGAACGTTGATCCTGCGTTTTTGAGACCTTCTGGCATCCTAACAAAACAATAGGTGCCAAAGGGGGTCGTAAAGCTTGTTTTCTCTTCGTCCTCCTTTCTTAGCCATATCTGGTGGTATCCTGAGAAACAATCTAACAGAGAGAAGCGCTTGCATTCTATTGCCTTGTCGACTGATGCATCTATCCTGGGTAATGGAAAAGGATCTTTTTTGCAGGCCTTGTTGAGATCTGTGAAGTCTATGCACATTCTTATTTTGTCGTTCTTTTTTGGCACTAAGACAACATTTGCTAGCCACTCTGAGTACTTGACTTCTCTGATGACCTTGGCATCTAATAACCTTTGCACCTCTGCCTTTGCTGCAATTATGCGTTCATCGGACATCTTTCTCTGTTTTTGCTTCTTAGGTTTGACATTTGGGTTGAGGTCGAGGGTGTGTTCAATCACATTCCGACTGATTCCTTGCAGATCTGATGCTGACCATGCAAATACATTCTTATTCTTTGTTAGCAGTTCTAACAAGTCTTTTTTCTCTACCTCCGATAGGTTGGCACCTATGGTCACTTTCCTGTTAGGGACTGCTGCTTCCAATGGTAATGTTATTGTGTCCTGGCATAATCCCCATCTTTGAATGATACTGGTAGTGATATCTTGCCTAGGGCATTAATCTTCTTTCCACCGAATCCAATCAGTGGGGTGTCTGGTGGCTGCAGCTGGCTCCTACTAAGTTTCATTTGGTCGAATACGTTAGCGAAGATGATGTCCGCTGAACTCCCAGAATCAACGAGTATCATGCTTACTTCCCAGGCTGCTATGTTTGCCTTTATGACCATGGCATCTGCGTGCAGATAACTTTTAACTTGGAGGTCTTGCTCTGTAAATTCTATTGGCATCTTGGACCATTCTGTTGACCTGTAAGCACCCTGGACTGCCACATTGTTTACCAGCCGGAGGTGGTCCTTCTTTTTCTTTTTGGTTTCGAATTCTAACGCTGAGCCTCCGGCTATAGGTAGTATCATGCCAATGGTTGGTAGCGCCGAATGCGAATTTAACTAGTTTTTCGTCGGAGGCTCTGCCTTCGTGGTTGCTGATTGGGTTAAAGTATACTACAGAGGTGCTGGTAATGCTTCATACTGCCTTTGCTGTGCCACCGGAGGTGTCTGTATCTATGTTGATTCGATGAGCGTTATGTGCGGAGGTCTTTGGTTGATGTAAGTTAGACCATTTTCTGCTCTGTTCGGGGTGTAACTCTGGTGCTGCACTGTTTGCTGATAGACTGGTCTCCAGGCCGGTAATGATGTCGGATAATACTGTTGAGCTAGGTTGTGTTGTGGTAATGGTCCTGGACTGTATCCTGGAAAACTTGGGTTGTATTGCTGGTGGATCTGCGGACCATAAGTGTGATTTACCTCTCTGCTACTTTGCTGCTGGGGCTGCAGTTGTCACTGTTTGCTTTTCATCCTGTCGAATGTCTCTTGGGCCTCCGGGCAATCCCGTGTGGCGTGCCCTTTGTCCTCTCCATGGAAGAGGCAATATGGCTTCTTTGGTTTCTGGTTCTTGCTCCAGTTCTTAGATTTGTTGCTTTTGATGTAGCCTTGTCCTCCCCGATTTCTCTGATCATAATTAGGTTCTTTTTTGTTCGGAGCATTCGGAGGCTGGCTGTTCTGCAAATTGAAAACTTGTTTCTGCTGGTTCTGGTATTGTTGTCTTTGGTGGTTCATGTTGTCTCTTCTGTTGCCGTTATTTGAAGATTGTTTAGTTTGACTATCCGCTTCTTCTAGTCTTTTGTGGAGGTCATTGTCAGACCTGCAGTATTTTTTGAACTCCTCGTGCAGCTAAGCCATTGTAGCTGGCTTCTTTCTCCCCAAGTGACTTGTGAATGGGCTGATCCTGAGTCCTTTGATTGCTGCCTCTATGGCTACCCCGTCAGGGACGTCTGGCGTTTTAGCCCGGAGGTGTAGGAATCTCTGATAATAGTCTCTGAGGGGTTCTCCCTTGAGGTGCTTGTTGCTGAACAAGTTTGATGATGTTAGCGACTCGCTCATGTAAGCTTTGAAGTTTGCCAGTATCTGGTCTCTTAGGTTCTCCCATGAGTATACAGTGCTTGGCTTCAACATTGAGTACCATGCCAGTGCATCTCCTTCTGCTGTGACCACAAATGATTTAGCCATTACATGATCGTTGCCTCCTGCGGAGGCTACTGCAGCTTTGAAACTCATTATAAACTGTCTTGGATCTGAGTTGCCATTAAATCTTGACAGAGACACATGTTTGTAACTTGGAGGCCATGGTGAGCTTTGCAGGCCTTTGGACAATGGTGATTTTGGGTCAAAGACTCTTGATGGTGTGGGTAGGCTTGGAATTATGGTGTGCGCAGCTTGTGCGTTCATAGCTGGGGGACGACTTGCCGTGACTGGTTGAGCGATCAATCTCCGATGGACTTGCTGCCGGAGGTTGCATTGCTCTGTATTTCTGCTTGCAGAGTGGCCATTTACTGCCTTATCTCGTCCGCTTGACGCGATGATTGTATCGTTCTTTGTGTGATGGCTTGCTGCGCCCTTAACTTGTCTCTTTCGGCTTCCATGCGGTGCATCTCATCTCTCAGCCTGGCCAATTCATCTTCTTGGTTCTGGGCTGGCGAATGCTGCTCAGACAGGTCCCCTCTTTGCGCGACGTTGTTGTTCTCGTCATCACCTCCGTCCTCTCATGCGAAGGCATAGGTGCTTCGAGTGTTTCTCCTTGGCCTCCCGCGAGCAGAGGGTTGTGGTACCTCCACCTCGGCGGCAATACGTCTCCTAACAGAGGCTTTTCTCCTGGGTGGCATCTGCGGGTGTTATCTCTGGCCAGACACAAACGGTGGGCGCCAACTGTTGGAACCGGGTTTCGACAGGTTTATAGTAAGGTGAAATGGCACGACCAAGTCAAACTCTCTTTCAATACAAAATTGGTGGGAATCACAAAGCTGGCTCAGTGGTAGGTGGTGCTGCCGTCGCAGACCGTCTCCATGGTCCCCCGAGGTGGCTCCTCGGCGGAGGTCCTACCTACGGGGGCGTCTCCTCTGGACCCTGCGTACACAAATATGACAGTAATACTGGATTTGTAGGTTAGACTCCAAGCGGAGGTAATAAGCCTCTCCGGCCTTGGGGCGCATCCCCAACATTCCCCCCTTGCTTTGGCCGCGGAGGCTGTGTTTACCTCCATCCCCCCCTTTGGCCCGTTGAACGTTGGACCGGAGGTTTTGCGTTTTTATCGTTGTCCGGTTCTTAATCTTAGTCGTTGATTTTAAGTCGGTTCGTCCCCTGCCCTTCGATTCGTGGATCATTGTGACCGTTGGGCTGAGAATGCAAAGTGCCGCTCCGCTGCCTATATAAGAGGGGTGGGCGGTGAAAACCCTGAACCCTAAACTAAAATTATACGGTCTACGTTTATATTGATCTCGTACAGTGATTTATTAATTAGTTTAAGGCATCTAAAAATCCTGGTTTCTATAAGAAAATTACCCATCTATGCCAACAAAAAAGTAAGGCAGCAAATATATAAAGGAGTCTTATAACGAGTCAAACATGTTTGATTTTTTCCTACATGCTTTTTGTGAAAAAATATTTTAATGTTTAAAAGAGAAAAGAATGAGTAAAATGCATTGGTTGTGCCATCTAGTTCGAAACTTGCATTTTTTATTTTTTAATCCCTAAAGTTGCCCTAGACTCTCGCGCTAGTCCAACATGGCATGCTGACTTTGGTGCCTGTGTACTCCCTCCGTCCCAGTTTTATTGTCGTCCTGGGAACGGGCGCACAGACCAATGAACTAGGCTGAGACCCCTACGTCTGTCTCCTGTCTCTCGCTGTCTCCCGTCTCTCTCTTGCCTGTTCTCTTGTCGTGTGTGGAATAAAGGGGTGAGAGAAAGAGCATGCGGTAATAAAGAGGTGAGAGAGAGAGAGCATGCAGATGAGAAGGCGAGTGGATGCCCAACGCGTAGCCTAGTGGGTGCGGTTGCCAGTAGCATGTCGGCTAAAACGACACTCTTTCCGGTACACAGATCCAGTGCTACAACGACACTAGAAATGGAACGGAGGGAGTATATATGTATCTTCAACTTGCTAAACATACAATACAATTATCTCAAGATTATAATCCTTGTTTCATAGCTAGTACATTCCATGTGTTTCGTCCCAATATTTAAGGATCACGTTGCTAGAAAGCAATCATTTTTTTCAACAGGAACCAATCATTCTGAATAAGTATATTCCTTAACGATCCAGGAGCTTAAAATTGCCTATTCACGTCACGCGTACCCCGTTCCTCAAACCTTCCGTACCGAGAACTTTGTGAGTGTGGGTAAAAAAGATCATGTGAGGGTCATGAAGATATCAAGCAGATCATGTTGGGATCTGGGGCAGATGGGCTGAAGCAGAAAACATCTCTGAAACTATTATTGTGTGCACCCGTTTATCGTCGTTTTGGGTTTCAGTAGGTGACTAGGTGCAGGACGCTATTGGAAATGCTTCTTTTGCGATTCGGTGCAAAACGGAAAGATGTGATGACTGGAGGTGAGGTTTTGTTGTCAGTGTAGTGTGCATAGAGGCAGTGCGAATACGATCATCGATCGGATCATTGGAGTTCTCAAAACTCGATCAAAAGGAAGATACAGATAAGATTTTCAATCCTAGGAGAGGAGGTTTCCTGAGGATAGCGAAGCATATTGGTGTGTGCATCTGATAGCAGCAAAGATCTCCTGCTCGAGTGCATTGGATCTTTGTTTTTTAATCCTTTTCCGCTGGGACCATAGAACACTCATCTCTCTCTCTCTCTCTCTCTCACCCAATCCCAACTTCCCAAGTTCTAGCTCTTGGAGCCAGGTGAGCCAAAAACTGCGTAAAGGTACGTCTTATTGTTTCAATCGATCAGTAATATCATCAAAAGTTTACCCAATCACACAATACAGTGAAAATGTGAAACCATTTGAGTTCCCCTTAACGCTTTGTTTGTTTGATACTAATATGTGATTGTGCTCACTGCTCAGGGCCCAGCTGCTGCGCGTTTCTTGGAGGAGGAGCCACTATTGCATCATCCTCGCCTTTCTTCTTGCAACAAACGCATGTCCACAACTCGCAGTGTCCGTGATGGTGGCCCTTTCCCTCGACGCCCTGGCACTTGTCCTCGCATCGCTTGTTCTTCACGCAGTAGTTGTCCCACAGCCGGAAGCATTGCCAATTCGACTTGCTGTCTCCGGGATCGTCGCCTCCCTCGAGCAGCGGTGGTGACAGCTTTCTTGCTGCTGCTGCACCAGCGAAACGATCGAATCGATCAAGCCCACATACAAATCAATCGGTTCAACCATGCATTTGATGGTTGTCACCAAAACATCGACGAGGTGTTTATACATTCATCAGAGTTTCAGAGAGAAGATATGGTATACCTGATGACAAGGCAATCAGCATCAAGAGGCAAAAGCAGAGCAAGGCCTTGTTTGCTGTTCCTGCTGCCATTGATGTATAGGACACTTGCTAGATCTGTAGTGTACTTAAGCTGTGGGTTGTGATGGCTATGTATAGTCACAAGGTTGAGGCTGTACAGATGGCAGTGCTCCCTAAGATTAATGTTGTCTAAATGTTCGTCTTGGTCTTGTGCATGAAACTGTCATCAGTTAAAAATGGACCAGCTTATTATTTCAGGGAGATTTGTGTGAGCGATACGAACGCTGGTTTATTTGGAGGATATATTTTTTTATTGGGTATATAGCAGAATTGCTGACCTACGTGATCCTATTCGCTTCAAATCAAGATTGCATTGGCTGCAGTCCTGTTACTCCTGTAGATGTCTTCAGATGCCAAACCTTACCATTCAGACGTTAGTAGCAAACAATTCACAACCTCAGCCTTAGGTATATTATTGTTCCATCCATTCTAAACTATTGGTCACTTTAGTTTTATCCTAGTTACACTTTTCTATTTTAACCAAATTTCTTTAGAAATGTATTACATCTAATGTTTCAAATAAATGCATTATCAAGACGTATTTTATGGAGAATTCAATGAAACTAACTGATGTTGTAGATGTTGCTACAATTCTCTATAGACTTAGTTAAAGTTAGATAAGTTTAATTTAAAACAAAACTGAAGTGAATTATATATGGAACACATTAAGTACTAGCAAAGAATTCACAAGTTAAGTGTTATTTATTTTGAAAAAAATGAATCTAACAGAAGAGCAGCTAATTATTGAAAAATAGATTGGGAAATACACCAAAACAATCACTAAAAGGGTAAACTCAACAACAACAGTAAAAATATACCAAGCAACAACTAAAAGTTTTGACCGAGTTAGAATGGGACCTGAACACACAGTCAAACAACAACATCTTTTTTGGGTGACCGGTAGGGAGATCTCTATCTAAATTTTTTATATAAATATAAACAGTTCGGGCAAGAGCAGGGTTAAAGGCCTCAAGCCCAAAGGAAAAAGAAAAATACATCATGTGTAACTCTCTAACCAAATATACAGGGGATCACTAATGATCCTCTTGGCCTTGATGCACACCAGGGCAGCTCTTCTCTGAATTTTTCTTTCCATCTACCAATCAAATTTGTGCCATTATCAAAAAAAAAATCTTGTTTCTAGTAGTCCAAATCACCCAGCAACCTTTATAAACATCTCCCTGAAGATTTTGTTACCAAATGCCTCTTCTCTCATAAGGTCATGCAACATCCTAGCATAATCAGCATGAGTAGGGTAAGTATCATCTACCTTTTCATTAACCTTTACATCCGGTGCAAAGCTTCGCTTGAATCTTTCGGCAAAAGGGTCCTCAGGAAGCTCCTCTATTGATGTTGGGTTCCAGATGTTCTCTAACTAATCATCAAGACTAGTTAGCAAGCCGGTTAGACCGATTCAACGGTCATTCTTCACTTGATAGACTCCTGAACACCTCCTGGGGAGACCCATGGGGAAGGGGCACAACGAAATTGTACTAGTCGGCAAGTCCATCTAGAAGATCGCCAATAATCGATCACGTCGAAAGATATGAAAAACAACATGGATAGAGAGAGTTGGGACAAAAGGGTAGTAGATGTTTTTAATTATTGAAAGTTTGATCAGCCATAACCCTCTCATATATATATATAGAAGGAGGTGGTCATATCTCAAAAGAAAAAGTCTTTCGAGACACAGTCTTCAAATTTTTCATGAAAAGATAGATCAAAACCGAATTGGAAACAATCGGACTCAGAACAAGGAAACCAGCCCAGATTGCCGAGCAGTTCATAGTAAAACAGAACTCGCTAGTTTAGCAAGCCAGCTAGGCCGGTTTTGGCAAAATCGACCCTAAACCGTCTTTTCTTTATCCAGACTTTAATTTTATGTTCTAAATATTTATGTCTTGATGCCAGGAACTTGTAGATAATTAAAGTCCAATATTTTTGTTGGTACTCATTTGCTGCCAATAAATAGTTCCTCTAGTATTTGGGGTGGTAATAACACATACGTATAATATAGCTTATTATTTCTCAATCGATGATATCAAGATAGCCACTGTAGTTCCTAGCTACCAGTTTTATTGCCACGGACGCTTTGTTTTTGTTCATATTCATGCATCGGACCTTCCCATAACCCTTTACGGCCTACAGCAGAGGCAGAATACGTGCACACATTTCCAATAGTTGTTGTCAGGATCATCATTTAAGCATGGCTTCCTGCAGTTGTCGCTCTTCAAGCAGCCAAGGCCAACCGCCGGTATGCAGTTCCTCGCGTCCGACATGGCGATCTCTTCTGCGCCAGTGAAAATGAATCCAACTTTAAATTATTTGGTTCCTGTCGTTACCAGAAGATCTGTGAGAATTTATACCTGATGACAACGCAATCAGCATCAAGAGCCAAACGCACATAATGGCTTGGCTTGTTCCCGCCATTATTTTCTACTTTGAGTGGAATGTATTTTTTTTTAACTCTTATTTTGAGCTGCAGGTCACGGTAGGTCTACACATACAGTCAAGATGGGGGATAAATTGGGGATGTAATGAAATTGGAGGGTTTCTGTAGAAAAAATCAATACATGCGCTCCATTATTGTACACTTCGTAGTACTAATTAATGTTTACCTTGGCATAAGATGTCTTGTAATGCATACCACAAATTCTCACTAAATCAGCTATTGGTAGCAAATACCTCGCTCTGTTCTAAATTACAACAATTAGCTTTTCTAGATAAACATTGTTTTGCTATGTATCTAGCTAAACATAGTGTATACAAGGAATAATTCATAGTTTACTATAGAAGGTTATTGTACCACATCACAGTTGGTAAAATCTCTAACAAATAATTATTCAGCAAATTGGTATAGAAGATTACAAATAAGCTAGTGATCCCTGCTCCATGAGTTTTCTTTCTTCAACGATGGACCGTCAATACCATTCCTACACCTTTTCTCCATGGACTAAGGTCTGAGGAGAAAAGGGGGCGGCAGAAAGAGAATTGTATAATGAGAGAAACATATAGGCTAACCCGCTTAAAATACCGAACATAGATTCCGGTAATGCAACAAAGTTGGATCCCTATATCGATTAAATAATTAGTCTTTTTGCAAAGATTAATCTTTGCCTGTTAGACTAGACGATAGAAAGTTTGAAATTCTAGTAGGACAGAGATTTCTGTTATTATGAAATTTAGGTCAGCACATATGGCCTGATCACTATTTAAAAAAAAAGGGCCTGATCACTGTTTTCATTCAAAACCATCTCGCCTTGTTGTTGTCAATAATAAAAAAATAAAAATAAAAAACCCCCGTCTCGGCATCTCGCCGTCCTCTCGCCTCCTCGGCTCGGCTACGCAACCAACCCAACGGACAAGACGCCGAGGGTTTTTGCCGCCGCCATGGCGACCCCTCGAGCGCACCTAACTCGCCTGCTCCTCCACTTCAGCAGCCGGGGCCCCAGATTCCTACCGCAACCCTTATCTCCCTCCTCCTCCTCCTCCTATTCCTCCGCCCACGGCCTCGTCCCCTCCCGGTGGCCAACGCCGCCGCCAACCGGCGGCGCGTGGCGGCGCGCGTTCCACGATGGGCGGCCGCGGGGGCCGCTGTGGAGGAGCAAGAAGCTGATCGGGAAGGAGGCCCTCTTCGCCATCCAGGGCCTCAAGCGGTTCAAGGGGGACGAGGAGAAGCTGGCGGATTTCGTGCGGCGGTATGTGGCCAGGCTGCTCAAGGCGGATAAGCTCGCCGTGCTCGGCGAGCTGGAACGCCAGGAGGAGGTCGACCTGGCCGTCAAGGTGTGGCATTTCCCCCTTATTCTTAACCATTTGGGCGATCCCTTGCGTAGAGGGCTATTCTGGAGCTTGATTTTGCTCAAACTGTCGTTTTAATTCACTGGGAGGATGTGTTTCGTGGCATGTAGCAAGTTATAGGAGATTAAAAGACGGATTGTGCCATGTTCGCACTTTGGCTGGATTGCTTATTGTTTGCTTACTACTGATAGACATGAAGTCGAAGAAATTGATTGGAGAGGTGATGTGGATGAAATGTTGACCCAAAGCCCAAGGGATTTGCAAACATGAATTTACTTTCTCACAGGGGCATAGTTTTGTTAGATTGTATTTCATGATTTTGTTTACCAAAATACTTGTTGGATTGCTTGGAAAGGGTGAATGTGACCTTTCACTAATAAGTGTGAGAAGTAGTGTTATCTAGGACTACACACCTTTAATGTTGGTTAATTGGTCAGACAAGATTGGCACAAATGTTTGCTCTAAGAAGGTGGGCATTAGCTTTTGATTATGTTCAAGGTCTTTGTGATTGATCAAGACTTCAAGAGAAACTAAAACCATGGTTAAGCAATGGATAGTTTGATTTTGTCTTTCTTGAGATATATCTGCGATCTCCAGGATTATCTACCTTATTGTCAATTACATTTGTTTTCCTATTGAAATGTGTTAAGTTCTCATAGTACATTCACGTCTGTGCTAGTCTTTTCTCTCTTTTTCTCCACTTTCTGAGGCAGATGTATCTAATCTGGATAAAAATTTAGGCAACAGGCTCAGTATGTTTTCATGTGATAAATTTTTAATGAAGTGAATGCATGTATTTCTTAAGACAAATATTGTGATCTATGCTGCAAAAAGAATGTTGTAATATCACAGGGTTTAACTAAGTTCATCATTTCCATGGAACACTAAATTAGTGAAATGGTATTCTCATCATTTCAGTGGAATAGTTTGCAACAAAGGTTTATATATCAAGTACTAAATTCATTCTCTAAACATAATGGCATTTTTATCGTACACATTTATTCGATTTTGAAATGGTATTTTCTGATGTTTGACTTTGTTGACCTTACTAGTTTATAAACCTTTGCTTATCAGATGTTTAGGATCATACAAAAGGAGGACTGGTATAAGCCAGATATTTACATGTACAAAGATTTGATTATTGCACTAGCCAAATGCAAGAAGATGGAGGAAGCAATGGTAATCTGGGGGAACATGAGAGATGAAAACTTGTTTCCTGACTCACAGACTTATGCCGAAGTAATAAGGGGATTCTTGAGATATGGCTCCCCATCAGATGCAATGAATATTTATGAGGACATGAAAAAATCACCTGATCCACCAGAAGAGTTACCTTTTAGGGTATTGTTGAAGGGTCTTTTACCTCACCCATTGCTTAGAAACAGAGTAAAGCAAGATTTTGAAGAGTTGTTCCCAGAAAGGCATATCTATGATCCTCCAGAAGAAATTTTTGGCATGCACTGAGGTAAGGGTTTTCATAGGCCATGAACCTTCTGAATTTTTAATTTTAACCAGATCATTCGATTGCTCCACAAATTGTTTTATCACTTTTATGTCAAACCATGCCCAAGAAATTCATTTTTGCGGTCGAAATTTATTCAGGTATATTCAGAGACATGAATGTGTTTATATTGATTGGATGGCCATGTTGCAAAAAAGCAATAAATGGGCGAGACTGAGATGCTTGTTATTCTGATTTCTGATAGCCAGATTATTGTCCGTATCATTGTGCAAATTTTTGTTGTCCGGCCAACCTCATTAATATTGGGCCATCGATTCATCTCAACAAGTACAAGTTTGCTTGGCTGCAATGCCCAGCCTTATGAGTCGTAACAGAGAAAAAGATGTGTTCTTCTTTGGGTCCACTTGTATGATTAGGTTGTTAGAACAATGTACTGGCTACATTCATGTATCATGTCGTTCCTTCCTGCATGAGATACCTACTTTTCATGAACATTGTGATGGTATCTCATTTCATGACCATGAAAAGTGTTGAGTTTATGACTGGTTATTTGGTCCCTGATGATTTGAGAGTGAGACTCAGAAATTATAAGTGCTGCAAGTGGATATTGTGAAATACTTGCCTAAGAAAGTGTTCATATTTCTACCACATAAACAACGTCGGCTGAAAGTGTGATTGAGGTCAGCATAAATGCCTCCGAAAAATGTGCTAAAGTGGTATATATCAAACAGAACACCAATTATCAAACTACAGGAACTCCAAAACATTAACTAAATACTTTGTCAAACAACATCTGGTTTGTACACTTGTCAATTATATGAGCTCTGCCAGAAGTCCAATAATGTTTATGCTCCTTGCTGCCCTGAATGATGTGTTCCAGTCGAGCTGATTCTTGTCTAGTCAGTGCCGATGGCTTTGTTTTGCCAGTTGGGCTTGGGGACGTTTAGTGTTTTTTTTTTTTTTTGATAAATTGGGGGTGTGACACTGAAACTTCATCCTAATAACATATCAGAGGCAGGCTCAAGTTGATCACATGACTCATCAGTGTCATTACTCGTTAGTGTTAAGTTCACATGACTCAGCAGCAGTGTCATTACTCATTAGTGTTAAGTTGCACGCACCAACCGGTTCAACCCAAAAGCCGATTGGGATGAAGTGGGCAATGCGCTTCTACACACTTCAACACCCCACTCGCGTGCAGCAAGAGAGGGGCACAAACTTGGAAATAAAGGGGTGGAAGACTTAAAGTTGCCTCTACGAGAATTCGAATTCGAGACCTCTGGTTCCAATACTATGTTAAATTGCACGTACTGACCGGTTCAACCCAAAAGCTTAAGCGATTAGGAAGAGGTGGGCAATGCACTTATACACACTTCAACGGTAGGAAGAGGTGGGCAATTCACTTATACACACGTCAACAGTTAGAATGCAGTGAAAATACACAAGTGTGGTAACTAAGAACATGACCTGTACAAGTAAATTTGGTAAGGGAACACATTTGTTTAGTCCTTTGCATCATCAAAAGATGGGCTAAAGGGCTACCTCAAAGACATGAAGTATGAACTAAAAAATGAGCTGTACCAATTAAATGTTTTGTATTCTTATTGATTATGTGTGCTCTGTTAGTTATGTTCCAGAACCCTGATCGTTTTATTCTCCATGTTGCCCTGAATGATCTTCGTTTTCAGTCCCTTGTCAATGACTGGTTTAGCCAGTCTGAGACTGGGGGTGTTTTTATTGCAGTTTTAGGTACAGAGATGGAGGATAGTTCAAAGTATCCTTCAAAGATGAAAACAAAACATCTGATACTGAAGCAACTATCATCAAATTGATCTGGTTCCCTACAGTTGACACTCTGCAGTTTCACTTGAATAGTATATAAAGGCAGGCACAAGTTGATCACATGACTTACAGCAGCAGTGTCATTACAAGTACAGCACAAGTACATCCAGCTGTGCTAAATGTACTTTGCACCTGATGAGCCCAGTGCAGTGCTCATCGTGCCGTTGTCAACGAAGCCCCTCTTGCAATAACCAACGGCAAAAATATATCTCGAGGCTTTGAGCCAGCTGCACGGAGGAATCTCTTGGATGATGCTGAACAAGATTCAAAAGACTGGAACAACATCACGGGATGCTTTGCTTTGGGCTCTGGCCCTGGGGAAGATCTCCTCCCAAATGGAAATCTTAACAAGAGCAATCACTTGAACACCGCCGATTTATGTCGTATGGCGAGCAGGTTAACAATGTCAGAATTGTATGATCAGGAGGTTAATCATGTCAGGATCATTGATCGGCAGGTTAATGATGTCAGAATCATTGGTCCTGAAACGAGGGACAGCTCATGTTCACTGGTCTCTTCAGTTTGTTCAGTGGTACAGAGAAGACAGCCTGAATATTTAATCGATGCCTCTGAAGATCTCTGCAGTGTTTGGTTGCACGAGGGGGCTGGCTGTCATGGACTGGTCGGCCCTGGCAGTGCTCCTCGTCGTCGGTGGGTGAGAAGAAGCTTCTTCTTCCTCCGTGCTGGTTTGATTCTGTCGATCCCTTCGTGTTAATTGTTCTTGATAAGTTGACATTACGGTCCCATGCGTGCGTGCCAGCCTGCTAGCTGTTTACAGCTATCTTGAGCGTGCAACGGCCCTGATTAGTCTTAACCCCAATTGCATCCAATCCAGAAAAGGGTTGCTTAGACTAGAGATTGAATCTAGGAAAGGGGACAGCTGGAGGATCATTCAGACTCCGCATTGTCTCTTCTTCCTTGTGTTTTCCTGCACAACAATGGCTTTAGATGTTATAGATCATCATCATTTTCTGATTTCTGCTGCAGTGTCAGTCTGTCAGATGCACCTTTTCGCTTATGTTAGGTCAGAGAGTTATTAACCTGACTACTGAAGGATTACTAGGTAGGTAGGTTTATCAACTGATGGTAAGAATCAGCTTGTATGAAATGGTGGAGACCGAGACTGAATAGTGGACAACCTCTGTCAAACCAAAAACTGAACAACAAAGCATTGGAGATTGGAAACAGAGTGATTTGCGCTTGTTATGGCATGCATTCTCCAGACAAAGCAACCAGTCAGAATCTTCTTACCTTACCTCCTGTCGTCCTATGAATCCAGAGGAGGTAAAATGGCATCTTCAGAAGGCGACGAATTCAACAATGGCGTCCCGCCTGCAGCGCGGCACCTGTTGCCTGCAAACTGGCGCTGTACCTCCTATGCTTGCTCCCTGTAAGACACAGGCAAATAATATTCTGAACAGCCTCATATAAAATCGAGCTGCTGTTTAAATCCTGTCTGGTGATTCCTCCACACATGCGGTGGCATGGATGTGCATTGTGCAATATACAAATTGGAAGCATCTTCGCCGATCACATGGTCATAGGTTAACGGCAAGTGTGCGATTACTATATGAAGAAACTGTAAATTCAGTCATTTTGTTTCCATCATCATATATGGTGTATATACTCTTGTGCTTCTTCTGGTGATTAACTTCTGTCACAGAGGGGGAAATGGGCTCGACAAAAGTAACGCTACTTTGCTTCCTTGAGTTCACTTAAATAAAGTTGAATTAAGAAATACATCAGCCACCTAATACCAAGAAATTCTGCCCCTTTGTGATGCTACAACAGCTCCTCATCCGCAGGTAGGCATCTCCACACTTCCTCAGCCATTCTCAAGGAGTGTCGGCCGAATGCTGCAATTCACCTTCCAAGAACCCGCGCAAGCAAGCTCATCGTCAACTTCTGGGCAGAGCACAAGGCCCTGCAACCTGTATCTGTATGCAGCGGGCAGCGGCTGCTGCTTCCAAGGCTCTCGTCCCGCCACCTGGACACAGTTGTACGTAGCCTCGCAGCTTGACTTGAGGAATCTGGAGTTCTGGACGCTGCTGATGCAGTGCTGCTCATCTTCCTCCATAACATTCAGTCAGAAGCGTCCATCCAACCAGATGTCAGTCCCTGGTGCACTCGGAGCATCCACCTCAGAGTTGACCGCTGAGTGCCGGCTGGCTCTCCATGGATTCCTAGAAGCCACACCCTCCAAATCCAATCATTTTTTCTAGAGCCACCAGCAGCCACGAGGGATACTGATCATGCTCATGGAACGCAACTGAGAAATCAAGATCCATGGAGGGCGGGGTGGGTGCAAGTGCGTGCATGGCCATGCGGCCTCTGCCCAACCCAACACCCCCACCATTGTTTAATCGTCCGGCCAACGACGGATCATTGGGCGGCAGCGATCAAGCCCAACTGACATGGCCATCTCGAATTTTTTTTATTAATAAATTTATTTTTTAAAAAAATTACAAAATTAGTCTACGTTTTCAAAAAATTACAGG